>JASDDO010000018.1:352192609-353418234 GCA_030015575.1 Agapanthus africanus
CAGCAGAGAAGCAGATTTTCCCCATGTGCTTATTTCTAACGGCAAAGCTTCCAGAACTCTCCAGAAACTCCACGTGGCTTCATCTAGAAGGCTCGGCCTAACAACCTAGTTCTAGAAGCCTCCCTCCAACTAACTTCTTCTAGAAGCCTCCTTATAACAACCTTCTTCTAGAAAGCTCTCTCCAACAACCTTCTTCTAGAAGCCTCCTTATAACAACATTTTTCTAGAAGCCTCCTTGTAACAACCTCATTCTAGAATATTCCTTCCAACAAACTTTTTCTAGAAGATTCTTTCTAACAATCTCATTTTGGAGGGAAAATTCAAATGAGGTGGTTCATTTTGGAGGGAAAATTCAAATTCAAATGAGGTAGTTCATTTTGGAGGGAAAAGTTGTTCATT
Organism: Agapanthus africanus; assembly: GCA_030015575.1. Classification (NCBI taxonomy): domain Eukaryota; kingdom Viridiplantae; phylum Streptophyta; class Magnoliopsida; order Asparagales; family Amaryllidaceae; genus Agapanthus; species Agapanthus africanus. Next base: position 352,193,009 of record JASDDO010000018.1, read on the forward strand.
TTGGAGGGAAAATTCAAATTCAAATGAGGTAGTTCATTTTGGAGGGAAAAGTTGTTCATTTTGGAGGGAAAAGTTGTTCACTTTTGGAGGGAAATTTAAATTTCATCCAACAAACTTTTGGAGGGAAATTCAAATTAACTTTTGGAGGGAAATTCAAATTTCATCCAACAAACTTTTGGAGGGAAATTCAAATTTCATCTAACAAACTTTTGGAGGGAAACTTAAAATTTAAATCCTAGATCTAGGGTTTTGATGGCTATAAATAGGAACCTAGATCTAAGGGTTGGGGGTTCATTCTTAGTTAAATAATCAATCTTTAGGGAATCAATCTTTAATATTCCTAAAATTCCCTCTTTCATCATCTTCTTCCACAAGTCTCGTGACAAGGCTTGTGCGAAACCCTAACCCTAATTCCACTCCAAATCCAAGATCTTGAGTACCAAATCAAGCGAGAAGCCTTCAACCTTTTAGGAGCCGAGCCGATCTTCAATCGGGCAAGTGATCCAAGCCGATCCGCGATCCACGGAGACGAGCAAAGCCAAGTCGACGATCGAATTCTTCCTCTTGTAGTTCTTGAGCGAATGTAATGAAATTGTTGATATAAATAAAAGGTGAAATTCTTTAATCTTGCTTTCTTTTAATTCTTGCATCATGATTAGATCTCAATTTGTAATTGTTGTTCTTGTTGTGATGTTTGAGTAAAACTCCGCTCGTAAAGGAGTCGAGACGATTGTAGAATGATGATGTAACAAATCTTAATACTATTTTTTAGTCCTACGAGTTTTGTAAACCCTAGCAAGTTCAAGAATCGATGACCTAGTTTCGTAGCGATGCTTTCTTGGTTGTGATCGCTCGAAATTAGGGATCTACGATCGTTTCTTGAATTTACTAAAGGCTAGAATATGAATGATATCAATGAAAGAACAAGAGGTAAGATGAAACCCTAGTTTCACAAGAAGTCTCTAATTCTCATCGATCATCATCAATCTAGTATCAATTCATCGAAGGATAAGAATACGTAATTCTAAGATTACATCACATCTATAGATCCGATCGATTCCTACGAGCCTCATTTCGATTCTTGAGATTTGGTTTGGAAAAAAAATCAACAAACGATCAATTCTTGTTTCTATCTTTTAATGCTTTCTTAGATCTAGATTTTTCTCATTTCTTGAACTTCAACTTTAAATCTTGAATTGTTTTGTTTTCTTTCGTTAAAGTTTCAATTCATCTAATTCAAAAGACGAACGATTACACTTTCCCTGTGGACGATCCGCACTCACTAACAATGTACATCCGACACCGTAGTTGATTGCGGTCAAATAATTTTTGGTTGTGATTTCTATTCTATTTTCATACTACACATCAAGAATTCGTTTCAATCAAATGGCGCCGTTGCCGGGGACTATTTGATTCGATAGATACTTTTACATCCAATCACGAAATTATAACAATCAAATGGCGCCGTTGCCGGGGATAGTGCGCTAATAGTTCGTATTTTGAAATTTGAGTTGAAAATTTTATTCCATCTAAATTTTGTGATCAAAATTCGTGCAAACACTAATACGTGTTTTGTGGTTTGATTGCGAGGAAATCTAGAATCATTGGAGCTGTGGAAAAAATTTTCTGAAACATCCAGAGAGCTGTGTAGGTGAACAGGAGCTTGTGCACAAATTTCTGTGCACTGATCCCAACATACCACCGCCCATCCGCGGCAAGAACCCCCAATCCGCGGCGGATCCGCGCCCCCCTTGACTGTTCACTGCACCAATTTTTCTCAATGAGTCTCTATCTTTCTTATCTCCTCCTCTGTCTGCTCCAATAACAATTTTACTGCAGGTTTCTTTTCAAATAAATCGCTGCGCGCAAAAGCAAAATAAAATTTGTGCGTGTTTTTGATTCTTGGTTGTTTGCATATTAACACGGAAATTAAGGGGCACGGCCAAATCCAAATTAGGTGGGGATTTCATTACCCTTCCTAGGCCCCGAAAATCGCAAAACTTGCATCCGCATTTACCCTCATTAATTAAAAGAAATCTAGAGATGACTCTAAGGACCGTCGCGCTCAATTAGGACAAGAGAAGGCCGTGGGTAATTCATTGCTTATCTGCGTTTTCTTGTGGTGCCTAAGGCGAGTGTGTCTAAGGCTAGTGGTTATTAATTAGGCCCACTGTAGTGGTGGTTCCTGCCCACTTACCTGGCACTTATCCGGCCACAGGGGGACAAAGAGGCAGTGGAGGATTCTATCCTGCGACTTGTCTTTTGGCAGTTAGGAGTGGTCTAGAGCCGGACCTAGGTGACCATTAGATTCTAGGGTTGTGTGCTGCATTTGTTTTGTCGCATCATTTTTTCAAAATCCGTCCCTTTTTCAAAAGCAAGCACCGCATTCATTACCCCTAATTATAAATTCACGCTGCCACTTGTACTAACCCTTTTTAGTGCAGGATAGGCTGGACAACGGGTTTCTAGTGCCCGTTAAGTCCGCGTTTCCCTCATCGACCCAAAGTCGGTATTTCTACATTTACCTTTTTTTTTACCCACCACCACACCCACATCGATGGATCCACCTCCATCGAACTTCTTTTCCACTACTCTGCCGCCGTCCGTTGGTGCGCAGAATCCACCTCGCATTTCTCTCCAAGAGAGATGTTATCCTACACGAGGCCCACTTTCCACTTGTCTTTCCACACCACCAGCCAACGGGGAAAATTTTCAAATAAAACCCCAATACATCAACCTTCTACCTAAATTTCACGGTCTCGAGTCTGAAGACGCATACGTGTTTATCACGAAATTTGAAAATGTATGCGCAATGATGGGTACTTCACAGCTTTCTGTGGATGCTTTCCGTCTACGTCTTCTCCCATTCACTTTGTGCGATTTAGCCGAGAAGTGGCTATATAACACTACCGCACATTCCATTTCAAATTGGGACGAATTCGTTAAAGCATTCCTTAAGAAATTCTACCCACATCAAAAGACAGCTCGAGTCCGCAGCGAAATCTATCAATTCACCCAGCTTCCAAATGAAACATTTTCAAAATGTCTTGACCGCTTCAAGGATCTATTAATCCAATGTCCACATCACGGCATCCCGAGATGGGATCTTTGCCGAATCATTTATGAGGGCATTACTCCTTACACAAGACAGTCTCTTGAATCCATGTGTCAAGGCAACTTTATGACCAAAGATGATAGGGAAGCCTGGAATTTTCTAGAAGATTTCGCTGAAAAATCTTTACAGTGGGAGGGTGTGAGTCAATCGTCTAGGGATGGCAATGATATTTCCATAGGAGTTAGAGCTGACATTTCAGCTATGCAAAAGAAACTCGAGAATATGGAAAACAAATTTTTAGCCGCCCTAAGTCAAATATCACTCTCCAAAACTGTATGTGGATGCTGTTCTGATCCGTCTCACTTGACGGAAGAATGCCCGTTTCAAGGTCATGAGCATACAAATGCCGCATTTCAAAGACCTAGAAACAATCCATCTTCCTCCACATATGATCAGGGTTGGAGGAATAACCCTAACTTTGCTTGGAACCAATCCCAATTTCAAAACACGGTTCCAAACCAAAACAATTTCCAAGGGACCCGGATTGTTAGGATACGAGCGTGTTCAAGTTTAAGTTTAAATACCGCAATCAAGACGGTTTCGCACGTAGCTAGCCGGTTGAGTACGGATCGTCCGCAGGGAGATGGAAATCTTTTTCTATGTGTTTTTCGACGAGTTAAGTCCGGTTGTTCAGATTTTGTTTGTAGTTATCTAAGTGTTGAGTTGATATTAAAAGAGAGCATGTTAGGGTTAGGATTAGGTTAGTTTGAGTTAGGAGTCTCCACATCTTTCGTTGCCCTTCTTAATATCGTGTTACGGTAATCGGCAACAACGGGGATTAGCACGACTAGGAAGGACTTTGCGAGTATAAGCTAGGCTTTCCAATGCAAAGTCTTCCTTTTGGTGCTTGTCCGTCCGTTCTTGGCTCTTAGCCATAACCTCCGGTTAATCCAACCACAACCGGTCTCACTACGGAATCACCGCTATCATGTAGGATAGGGTGCCGTAAGGAGCGGATTGTGGTTGGGTTAACGGGAGTCGATTTAAGATGTTGGGAAAGGAAAGAGTGAGAGAGATTTCCTTCTCTCAAACTTCCCTTATCCTACCCTAACAAGAATGAACTACTCACACATCATAATACGGAAAAATAAAACAACACAAAAGAGGAAGATAGAAAGAAGGAGATTAGAAGAATACGACTAACTATTTGCGACCTCACCTTGGCGAGGATCAAGCGTAAGTATCATTGTCGTATGTAAGGATAAAGAAAAAGAGAGAAGAAACAAACAACAAGGAAATAACAACAACTACTTAACAATTAAAATTACAACAATTATAACAAGTAAAGAAAGAGACAAGCATGATAATAAAAATGGTCTTCTTTATTCATCACTCTTCACTCAAAAGCTCACTTACAAGTTTAATGGAGAAGAGGTGAGAAGAGGAAGAAGAACATGTAACTAAAACCTAGCAAAAGAAATACAAGATTATGGACCCCTTCCTTCACAAACTTCTGGGCTATTTATAGGCCAAAACATGAAACCCTAGGGCAACCAACAGAACCCTGATGAAAAGACCAAACTACCCTCCAAAACCCTTCTTGTCTGGCGCCAGAATGGCCGCGGAAGCGCGGCCAATACCCCCTTTTGGCCGCCCTTCCGCGGCCGAATTGTGGAGTTGGGCTTTGGTCCTTTTTGTGGTGGCCTGGTTTTCTGAGCACTTTCTTCTGGAATATGTATTTTCTCCAATTGTTTTCACGATTTTTCCAGAATTTCTGTTGAAGGAAAGGTGGACTTTTTGTTAAGATTTTGTCATGATTGTCTCGAGCTCCGCGTAGATCTCTTGGATCTTGTGCTACCATTGAGCCTTGTGCCTGAAAACGACATTGATTTGACATTTTTGTCTTCCTAAACAGGTATCTGGCAGCATACGGATGGAGAGCGGAGACCGTGTTTTATCTGTGGTTGGCAGGAACCGGATTTTTGTCGTGTTTTCCATGAATTTCTTCGTTTGAGAACCGGGAACCTGTATCCTGCAATTGACTAGCAAACACGGCTCAAGAGTATCTACCGACATGCAATGTGATAAAAATTGGGCGGTATGAAAACGCAAAAATCTGATATGAACAAATACCCCCAAACTTATCACTTGCTCGTCCCGAGCAAAGTCCATTTATTCTCAAAAAATTTCCTAACCTCACTTTCGCAGGGAACGCGATTGCACTGAGCATGTGCAACAAGCCGTTAAACCTCTAGGTGTCCCTAGTAGGAGGAGTGTTGTCTCCTGAGGGTTTTCAGCGGATACTACCCACAAAATCCGGTCAAGTTGGTTTGTAAAAATGACTAAGTTTCAAACCCTAAAGTTTTGTTTTTAGAAAATAACAATTCTATAATCCTAAGTCTAGACTATCGAACCTTTATTTTTCACACCTCACATCTTATTTAACTACAGATTTTATATGTCTTTACGTGCAGTGCGGATAGTGTCGTAAAGTTCCAGAAGGATCGATTAGAGTCATCATGTCGCACAATAAAGCCCAGATAACAATTTTAAAAGGATCACATAAGTTTTATAACGAGTTAAGCATTTTTCAAGTTTCGTTTTCCAGTAAGGTTTCAACTTCAGAATTTCTATCTTCCTTAACAGGAAACTAAGTCGTATTTTTCACTCCACCTTTTTCTTGTTTTCATTTCATACACACCTCTGTGAACGTGCAATAGTCTTTATCATAGAATAAAACCTTCATATCTCCGTTAAAATTTTTTTTATAAAAGTCTGTCTTTTATCAAGATTATTCTCACACAAAGAACCGTTAGGAATTTTAACTCGGAGAGAACACTTGCTTGACTTTGTTTTAAACTGGACTTTCTAGGTTTCTTAGCGAGCTTTGGGCCAATGCACCCAAACCAGTTGGTTTTAGGGCATTAGGTGTAGAAACACCCCAGCGGACTTAATTACTCAAGTTACCTAGGTCCAAAAACAAAAGACAGTTTGGCGTGAAAATCAGATGATTTAATACGAACGGAGATATAACCGGCAGTTCAAATATTTTTTTGGATAAAAGACGTGTCTAGTGGGTTTGGTGTGTAATCATTCCAATCAAGTTTTAGATGGGTTATTTTTCAGACTTAGCTCCTATTACGGCATCAATAACATTCCTTCATATTCGCTTTACTTCATAAACTATTCTTGACATTACTTATTTCAGAACAAACCTATTTGATTCTCAGAAAATCATTTATCTGTTTAAAAGTTTGAACATGAAAGACTTGTCATCTAATTCCCAAAACTCACGACACGTGTAGTGTGATGTAAAGACGTATATCAGCTATAGTTAACTTCAAAGGAGAGCTATCTTTCAGGTTTTCAAAATCCAAACATAAGATCTAGTTATTCCTATTTTTTCAAACAAAAATCGTCGAATGTTGATTCAGAGTTCATCCACAAGCTAACTTGACAAAAAAGTTTTTATATTTTTGGAAAATTTTCAAATTTTTATGGTTTTTATGGATTTAATATGCAGATGCAAAATATACATATGAATGCGAAGGTAAGAAATGCGTACCGAGCGTACCCCCAAACTTAAACTGAACAGTGTCCTCACTGTCATAGCATGAAGAGAGCAGTTGGAAGGTTCAAAATTGTCGGTTAGTGATACACAAATTTTTATTTGTTTTTGATTTTTTTTTTGTTGTTTTTAAAGAAAAGAAAAAGAATATACACAAATATAAACAAAATGGTTTGTACATACCCCCAAACTTATTTGGAACAGTGTCCACTGTTCTTGGCTGGATAACCGAAGTTTGGAGGTAGGCAGAGGAAGATCATGCAAGGTAAACCGGCTCCTGTAAGAACAGGAGCTCCTCTGTTGGTTCGGCGCTAAGGTACGGTTTGCATCGGTGCCCATTTACCTTGAAGAGTGAACCGTCCTTTGGATTTTCCAAATCCACAGCGCCCTGCGGATACACATTCCGCACAAAATACGGCCCTTTCCAGCGAGATCGGAGCTTTCCAGGATGGAAGTGAAGTCGGGTGTCGTAAAGAAGTACCTGCTGACCAGGTACGAAGGTTTTGCGCAAAAGGTGTTTATCATGAAACACCTTCGTTCGATTCTTAACGACAACCGCGTTGTCGTAAGCCTCATCCCTAAGCTCGCTCAGTTCGTTCAGCTGCAGCTTCCGATGGCTGCCCGCATCCTCCAGAGACAGATTCAGCTCCTTTATCGCCCAAAATGCGCGATGCTCGATTTCGACAGGAAGGTGGCAGGCTTTTCCGTACACAAGCCGATAGGGAGACATGCCAAGGTCGGTCTTATAAGCGGTTCTAAATGCCCAAAGGGCATCAGTGAGTTTCAGAGACCAATCCTTACGGTTCTTGGAAACCGTTTTCTCCAGTATCTGCTTGATTTGCCGATTTGAAACTTCGGCCTGCCCACAGATTTGGGGGTGGTAGGGCGTAGAAAGCTTATGATTAATGGAGTATTTCCGCATCAAGGCCTCGAAAGTCCTATTGCAGAAATGACTTCCATTGTCGCTAATGATCGCTCGGGGGTGCCCAAACCGGGAGAAAATGTTTTCTTTAAGGAACCTAACGACAACCTTGTTGTCGTTAGTCCGGCTAGGCACAGCCTCGACCCATTTAGAGACGTAATCAACAGCTAGAAGGATGTACAAGTTCCCAAAAGAGCTGGGAAACGGCCCCATGAAGTCTATCCCCCAAACATCGAAAATCTCCACAACCAAGATCGGTTGGAGCGGCATCTCATTCCTCCGGGATATCCGGCCCATGTGTTGGCACCGGGAGCAAGTCTTGCAATAGTCGTGAGCGTCTTTGAAAAGTTGTGGCCAGTAGAAACCACATTGCAAGATCTTCTCGGCTGTCTTTCTGGGCCCAAAATGCCCGCCACATGCTTGGTCGTGGCAAAATGACAGCACACTCTTGAATTCCTCATCAGGGACACACCGACGAATAATCTGGTCGGGACAGTACTTGAACAAGTAGGGTTCGTCCCAGTAAAAGTGTTTTACTTGGGATAAGAAGCGAAGTCTGTCCTGACGTGACCATTCGGTCGGTAGCAATCCCGTGGCCAAATAGTTCACAATATCTGCGAACCAGGGTTCGCAAGATACTGTCAAGAGTTGTTCATCCGGGAAAACGTCATTGATCGGAATTGGAAGCGAAGGCGAAGAAGGAAGTCGTGAGAGATGGTCGGCAACCACGTTTTCACATCCTCGTTTGTCCTTAATGACAAGGTCAAACTCTTGAAGCAAGAGGATCCAACGGATTAACCGAGATTTGGCATCTTTCTTCGCAAAAAGATGGCGCAGAGCTGAGTGGTCAGTGTAGACAATGACTGGAGCGCCGATGAGGTAGGGCCGGAACTTTTCTAAGGCAAATACAACAGCTAAGAATTCCTTCTCAGTTGTTGTATAGTTAAGTTGGGCGTCGTTCAGGGTTCGGCTCGCGTAATAGATTACGTGCGGCATCTTGTTGATGTGCTGTCCAAGGACAGCACCGATGGCAAAGTCGGATGCATCGCACATGATCTCGAATGGGTGCGTCCAGTCAGGAGAAGAAAGAACGGGAGCAGAAGTGAGTGAGCGTTTTAGTGACTCGAATGCAGTCACACAGCTCGAGTTGAAGTCAAAAGGCGTGTCCCTGGCCAGCAAAAGCGTCAAGGGCCTAGCAATCTTGCTAAAGTCCTTGATAAACCGTCTATAGAAACCGGCATGGCCAAGGAAGGCTCGGATATCTCTGACGCATCGGGGAGGAGGCAGATTGGAAATGACCTCAATCTTTGCTTTGTCAACCTCTATACCATTTTGCGAGATGATATGTCCTAAGACAATACCTTCGCGCACCATGAAGTGGCATTTCTCCCAGTTCAAAGTGAGATTCTTGTCCTTACATCTGGTAAGGACAGCGTCGAGATGCAGCAGACACTCGTCAAAGGAGTCGCCGAAGATGGAGAAGTCATCCATGAAAATCTCCAGAAATTTTTCCACCATGTCCGAGAAAATTCCCATCATACACCGCTGGAAGGTAGCGGGCGCATTGCATAACCCAAAGGGCATACGTCGATATGCAAACGTGCCGAAAGGACAAGTGAAAGTGGTTTTGTCCTGGTCTTTTTCGGCGATGGGAATTTGATTGTAGCCAGAGTAGCCATCAAGAAAGCAATAGTACTCATGTCCGGCCAATCGTTCGAGCATCTGGTCAATAAAAGGTAGCGGAAAGTGGTCTTTCCGCGTTGCGGCGTTGAGTTTTCTGTAATCAATGCAGACTCACCACCCAGTTTGGGTGCGAGTAGGGATTAACTCATTCGCCTCGTTGGTTATGACCGTGATGCCCGACTTCTTGGGGACAACGTGAATGGGGCTAACCCACTGGCTATCAGAGATAGGGTAAATGATACCACTATCTAGACATTTGACGATCTCCTTCTTCACAGCCTCCTTCATGACTGGATTAAGACGTCTTTGTGGATCCCGGGCTGGTTTGGCATCATCCATCAGATGAATGTGATGCTCAACGATGAGGGGACTAATCCCCTTGATGTCCGCCATGGACCAGCCAAAAGCTTGCCTGTTGCTGTGCAAGACCGCGAGAAGGGCTTTCTCTTGCTCTGGAGCTAGAGAAGCCGAAATGATGACAGGGAGAGTCTCGTTCTCACCTAAGTAAGCATACTTAAGGTGAGACGGAAACGGCTTGAGTTCGAGCGTTGGAGGTGAAATGATGGAAGGCAAGACCGGTGCAAAGGTCTCGAACTCAAAGGACTCCAGCAAAGGTTCAAAGCGAGTGTAGGCAACCGAGTTGGATGGTTCAGGTAACTCATCCGGAAAGTCAAAAGATTCAAACTCGGGTTGTGCGCGGCTAAGATCGTTCAAGAACGTGAAACACTCGTATTCGTTATCGGGCGCAGAAGCAGCAGCAGATTCGAGGAGAAACGCACTAGTGGCGTCAAGATTATCGTGTTCAAACAGAAACTCCTCGAATTCACACTCTTCGGGGGTGATCTCCTGGATCGAGCAGACATCCAGTATATGAGCATTAGGTTCGGCGGGCTGATTCCCCAACCTAAAAATGTTGAGTTCAATTGTCATATTTCCAAAAGAGAGGTTCATCGAACCATTGCGACAATTGATCACAGCATTTGAGGTTGCGAGAAATGGGCGACCGAGTATCACCGGAATTTGATTCCGGGGGTTAGCTACAGGCTGTGTATCTAAGACAATGAAGTCGACGGGGAATATGAAATCCCCGACTTTGATTAACACATCCTCTAGCTCACCCCTAGGATGGGTGATCGATCGGTCGGCCATCTGGAGAGTGCAGTGTGTGGGTTTCAACTCTCCGACGCCTAATTGCTCGTATACTGAATACGGAAGCAAGTTAACACTGGCACCAAGATCTAATAGTGCGCGGTTGATGTTCTTATCCCCAATAGTAATTGAAATCGTAGGACAGCCAGGGTCCTTCCGTTTTTGTGGTAAAGATTGGGTAAGGGCATCACTCACAGCACTAGCCAAGAAAACTTTCTTGGGTACCTGAGACTTCCTCTTTTTCGTGCACAAGTCCTTTAAGATTTTCGCGTAAGAAGGGACTTGTTGGACAGCATCTAAAAGAGGAATGTTAATGTTAACTTGCTTGAATAACTCCAAAATCTTCTCCATTTGTGGATTTTGTTTGTTAGACCTCAACCGGTTTGGAAATGGAACATTTTGAAAATTGGTTGAGTCTAAAGCTGGAGGAGGAGATTTTGGAGTTGGAACAGATCCCAGAATAGGTGTTTTCGTGGAGTGAGAAGCGGGTCCGTTCAGGGCAGAAGAAGAAAAGGGAGAGCCTTGTGAAGAACGGAGAATAGGCTCGGAAGACGAAGAAGAAGAAGGAGAAGAAGCAGAAGAAGAAGCGGCCGGGGTGTCATCGTTGATTTGCTTGCCAATGTTGTTTTGCAGCACCCTCCCTGATCTCAGTGTGGTCACGGCACTCACATTATGGTTTTGTTGTTCAAGAGCAACATGTGCATTATGTGGGTGGCCGGGATTTGGAAGTGGTTGGGACGGGTGCTTCCCCTTCTCTCGCTCGCTCAAGGCCGCGTTCAGCTGTGCAATCTGGGCCTCGATGGTCTTGATGCTCTGCCCGTGTGCGGTGGTGTGTTGCACTAAAGATTGGATCGAAGACTGGATGTTGGCGGTGGATTGAGTCGATTGTTTAACAAACGCATCCAGACTTCGCTCGAGCGAGGAAACCTTATCGTTGTTTGACGGAACAAAGTTATTTGGTGGAAAGGAATTGTTCGGTGCAAAGTTGTTCGTCTGGTTTTGGTAAGGTTGGGGTTGGAAGGGCTGCTGATACTGAGTTTGTTGTTGCGCTTGTTGTTGCGGTGGAGGGGCCCTTTGGAAATTGTTGCCCTGGAATTGATTCTGATTCTGATTCCAGGCGAAATTGGGGTGGTTCCTCCAACCGGGATTGTAGGTGGAAGAGTATGGATCATTCCTTGGTCTTTGCTGGAATGCATTAACCTGATCCTGTCCTTGCGATGGTGGATTGTAAGGACACTCTTCGGTCAAGTGAGAAGGATCGGAACAACAAGCGCAGATGGTACGAAGGGGGAGAACAGGGGCAGGAGTAGGAGAAGAAAATTTGCTCTCTATTGCTTCAAGCTTTTTTGTTATTGCAGCCATTTCAGCTCTCATCGCAATAGAGACATCAAGCTGGTGAATTCCTACCCTAGACTGACCGGTAGAAGTGGAGGTAGAAGAAGAAGAAGTCGGTCTAGTGCTCTCCCACTGTAGCGTTTGCTCCGCAAGATCGTCAAAGAACTGCCACGCTTCCTCGTCAGATTTGGATAGGAAGTGGCCCTGACAGATGGTTTCCAGCAACTGCTTCGTTGCTGGGTTCAGCCCCTCGTATAAGGTTTGGCAGAGTTGCCATTTCTCTATACCGTGGTGAGGACACTGAACAAGAAGGTCTTTGTACCGGTCAAAGCACTTCCAAAAGGGTTCAGAAGGAAGCTGGGAGAATTGGTTGATCTCATTTCGAATTCTTGCGGTCTTATGATTTGGGTAGAATTTTTTCAGAAACGCTTTAACAAACTCGTCCCAGCTGGTGATTGAGTGGGAAGCGGTGCTATACAGCCATTTTTCTGCGAGATCGCATAAAGTGAACGGAATGACCCGTAGACGTATAGCATCGTCCGACAGCTGGGTTGTTTTCATCATGGCACAGACATTTTGAAATTTGTTAATGAAGATATAGGCATCTTCAGATTCAAGCCCATGAAAACGTGGAAGCATGTTGATGAAATGGGGCTTAATTTCAAAGTTGTCCCCATTGGCCGGAGGAAGAGAAAGGCAGGTTGGAAGTGCAGAACGGGTAGGGTAGAAACGATCCTGGAGCGCAATTCGCTGCGGCGCTACAACAGGCGGAGGTGGTGGGAGATTGGTCTCCATAGGAGGTGGAGCCAATCCAGGGGTGGTCAACGAGATGTTCGGATTAAATCCCGACATCGCGGAAGAAGAGGTTGGTGAAGGTGAAGGTGAAGGTGAAGATGTATGAACAGAATTCCGGTCAACGTCGGAGTTGGCCGGCAAAGGAAAGGTAGAAAGAAGAGTGGACGGAGTATCGACTTCGGAGTCGATCGCGTAGTCGGTCGCGACTAACGAAACGCGGACAAGACGGGCGCTAGTGTCCCGAGTCCAAGCGGACATACACTAAACGAGTTTAGTATAGTCAAAGCGGAGAAGGTGAGGGTAAGAAAACGTCAAAGGAGAAAGGCGATGGGTGGTGGGTGAAAAATGGATTTGGCGACAAAAGGGCAAGTTTTTATAAAAGTTTTTGATTTTTTTTGTTTTTTTTTTTTTTAGAAAGAGATTTACAGAAATATGTACGGAAATACGGCTTAAGCAATCACAAACAAGATATGCACAATCACACCTAGATCTAGGGTAACCTAGGTCTACTAGACCTGCTCCTGAACTTGATTGTCGAAGTTAAACAGTGTCGAGAAACAAGCTTAAAAATACACTGATCACGAGGCCAGGTAAGTGCAGAGATAAGGGGAGGTTGTCCAACGCTTTCGCGAAGTTCCTTAATTAAATAACCCTTTCTCTTTCGGCGGTTGCGCCTTTAACACTTTCCTAGACACCCCGTAAACAATATACGGTTAAGCAAGGTTCTAAACAAGGTTTATCTTCTCCTAATGAGCGCGAAGTCCTTAGGGCTGAAGTCTAGTATTTTTTAATTTACAATGGACAATGCATATGCTTTAGTGATTTCCGGGGTCCTGGGAAGGGTGATGAAATCCCCACCCAATCTGGATTGGTTTCAAGCCCCTTAAGTCCGTATTAAAAGAATGCAAAACAGTAACAATATCAACAGCAAACAATTTTTAATTTGCGGCGCAAAGAATCCTGCACAAGAACAGTTTATTGGAAAGGGGAGAAGAATTTGCGCAGAGAAAGCTGCAGAAAACACAGTTTATTGGAGTTCAGAGAAGTGGAGAGAGGCAGAGGGACTTACAGAGAGAAGATGGCACACAGACCCCACCAAGTGGCCGCGGTTGCGCGGCAATAAGGCTCTAATGCCGCGGTTCCGCGGCGGAAATGAGGAGTTGATGCACCATATTTCTTGAGTGGGCTCTGTTGGGTGTCCTGTGGTTGTCTGGATGTTCTGAATTTGGATTTGCTCACTGAAACAGCTCCAGATTTGTACAGTAGACCGTATGCTTTGTTTTTTGTACGTCGCGGTGTAGCCGCGAAAATGTGGGTCTATCTTCCCACGTCTTTGGCACTGTACTTGAACTCCGTATTTCCAACGTCTTTGGCGTCGATCTTGAGCTTCGTATTTCCTGCACACTTGCACAAAAACTAATCAAGAATAACAAGATGATTTTTACAAAGTATATTTTTTTTTGGTTTTCGGTTGTTTTTATATTCACAAATTAACCTGAAATTTCACTTAGAAATAGACTACCGTCTCCCCGGCAACGGCGCCATTTGATTGTTAGGATACGAGCGTGTTCAAGTTTAAGTTTAAATACCGCAATCAAGACGGTTTCGCACGTAGCTAGCCGGTTGAGTACGGGTCGTCCGCAGGGAGATGGGAATCTTTTTCTATGTGTTTTTCGACGAGTTAAGTCCGGTTGTTCAGATTTTGTTTGTAGTTATCTAAGTGTTGAGTTGATATTAAAAGAGAGCATGTTAGGGTTAGGATTAGGTTAGTTTGAGTTAGGAGTCTCCACATCTTTCGTTGCCCTTCTTAATATCGTGTTACGGTAATCGGCAACAACGGGGATTAGCACGACTAGGAAGGACTTTGCGAGTATAAGCTAGGCTTTCCAACGCATAAGTCTTCCTTTTGGTGCTTGTCCGTCCGTTCTTGGCTCTTAGCCATAACCTCCGGTTAATCCAACCACAACCGGTCTCACTACGGAATCACCGCTATCATGTAGGATAGGGTGCCGTAAGGAGCGGATTGTGGTTGGGTTAACGGGAGTCGATTTAAGATGTTGGGAAAGGAAAGAGTGAGAGAGATTTCCTTCTCTCAAACTTCCCTTATCCTACCCTAACAAGAATGAACTACTCACACATCATAATACGGAAAAATAAAACAACACAAAAGAGGAAGATAGAAAGAAGGAGATTAGAAGAATACGACTAACTATTTGCGACCTCACCTTGGCGAGGATCAAGCGTAAGTATCATTGTCGTATGTAAGGATAAAGAAAAAGAGAGAAGAAACAAACAACAAGGAAATAACAACAACTACTTAACAATTAAAATTACAACAATTATAACAAGTAAAGAAAGAGACAAGCATGATAATAAAAATGGTCTTCTTTATTCATCACTCTTCACTCAAAAGCTCACTTACAAGTTTAATGGAGAAGAGGTGAGAAGAGGAAGAAGAACATGTAACTAAAACCTAGCAAAAGAAATACAAGATTATGGACCCCTTCCTTCACAAACTTCTGGGCTATTTATAGGCCAAAACATGAAACCCTAGGGCAACCAACAGAACCCTGATGAAAAGACCAAACTACCCTCCAAAACCCTTCTTGTCTGGCGCCAGAATGGCCGCGGAAGCGCGGCCAATACCCCCTTTTGGCCGCCCTTCCGCGGCCGAATTGTGGAGTTGGGCTTTGGTCCTTTTTGTGGTGGCCTGGTTTTCTGAGCACTTTCTTCTGGAATATGTATTTTCTCCAATTGTTTTCACGATTTTTCCAGAATTTCTGTTGAAGGAAAGGTGGACTTTTTGTTAAGATTTTGTCATGATTGTCTCGAGCTCCGCGTAGATCTCTTGGATCTTGTGCTACCATTGAGCCTTGTGCCTGAAAACGACATTGATTTGACATTTTTGTCTTCCTAAACAGGTATCTGGCAGCATACGGATGGAGAGCGGAGACCGTGTTTTATCTGTGGTTGGCAGGAACCGGATTTTTGTCGTGTTTTCCATGAATTTCTTCGTTTGAGAACCGGGAACCTGTATCCTGCAATTGACTAGCAAACACGGCTCAAGAGTATCTACCGACATGCAATGTGATAAAAATTGGGCGGTATGAAAACGCAAAAATCTGATATGAACAGGCCCCTTCACCACAACAGCAGCCACCACTTCAATTGAGTCAGCACCCCTTCCAATCACAAAATTTCCAAAATCCGGCCAACACTTTTGCACCGTCTAGTCCTTTGCAATTGACCAGTACAGATGATACCTCTGCACTAGCACAAACCTTGGATACTTTCATGAAACAATCCATCCAAGGGACGGCAAGTTTGCAATCTTCCGTCGAGAATGTAATGAAGATCATTATTTCTCAAAATGATAATATCAAATCGATGGAAGAACAAATTGCACAACTAAAAGCCGAAATGAGTGCACGAGAGAAAGGGAAACTTCCAGCTCAACCTTTACCCAATTCTAGCTATTTACATGATGTGGATGCAATCATGTTGAGATCTGGAAGAGTGCTTGACACTCACGTTGGGGAAGAGTTTGATGATACCGATAAATCAATCAATAACACCCCGGCTGAGACCTTTCCTCACACACACACTTCTTACCCCAGTTCTTCTACCCCACCATCTTCTTCCGAGCCTATTCTCCATTTCCCAAAAGGCTCGCCACTACAGCCCACCTCTTTTACCCCTCCACGGACGATTCCCACTTCTATTCCGGGATCGGTTCCACACCCACTTCCTTCTCCTATGATGGACCCAGCACTTATTGCTAAAGCACCTTATCCTAATCGGTTAAGGGCTAACACACCGAGTCCACATATGGAGAAGATTATGAACATTTTTAAGCAAGTAAACACCAACATCCCTCTCCTAGATGCCATACAACAAGTTCCGTCCTATGCGAAAACTCTTAAGAACTTGTGCACTAGGAAGAGGAAGACTCAAGTGCCCAAGAAGATTTTTATGGAAAAAACAATAGACACGGCTTTCCCCCAACAATTACCGAGGAAACGTAAGGATCCAGGATATCCTACTATTTCTGTTTCTATTGGGGAAAAACACATCAACCGTGCTCTACTAGACCTTGGCGCTAGTGTTAACTTGCTTCCATACTCAGTCTATGAGCAATTAGGGATCGGAGAGTTGAAGCCAACCAATTGCACTCTCCAGATGGCTGACCGATCTATCACCAAACCTAGGGGTGAACTGGAGGATGTGTTAATAAAAATCGGAGAATTTATATTCCCGGTAGATTTTATTGTAATTGATACACAGCCTGTAGCGAACCCACGGAATCAAATTCCGGTGATTTTAGGTCGCCCCTTTTTGGCCACTTCCAATGCAATAATCAACTGTCGTAACGGTTCTATGACCCTATCTTTCGGGAATAGGTCAATAGAACTAAACATTTACAAGTTGGGAAGTGTACCCTCCGAACCTACTGCTCAGGTCTGTTCTGTCGACTTAATGGATGTCGACAGCAGCGAATTTGATGATCCTCCTCATATCGATCTTGACTCTTTTCATACGTTATTGTTTGACCCAATTATGTATCATACACATACGGACTCTTCTACCGAGATGTCCGGGTCAACAAATAACACTGATTATGAACTGCTTTTAGAGTCTGTAGATCACCCCGCACTTTGTGATGACATTATTCACCGGGGTATAGATGGAACTTTCGAGGAAATCTTCGCTGATGAACTCGCATTTTTAAATGACACGGGTGTTGAGATGAATCATCTCCCAATCAATGAAATTGAACCTCCACCCCTTCTTCTGAATTGTAAAAAGAATGCGAGTAATCCATCATATTCACTGCATCGTCTTTCCAAAATGAGACGCACACACATTCTCTTCCACCACTTAACCTTTCCCCACTTCTTCTTCCACCAACCCGAGCACTGCATTGATAAAATTTTTGAATGGTTGGTGTTAACATTCGGTCTTTGCAAAGCTTGGCATCGACCAATGATTTTTGACCCCCTCATATGATTTTCAAAGCTTAACATTGCATAACTCAAGTTTGGAGGGGTATGTTTTTCTGGCTCCTAAAAAGAAAAGTTTTACAAAATTTTGAGCCAAAAATAAGTTTCGAGGAGGTTTTTCACTTAAATATTTTGCCCCCACTAATAAATTCCTCCCAAGCTTACAGGTTTTTTTTTCGAGATTTAGCAGAAGGCAACAGTGAGGGCACTGTTGAAAACAAGTTTGGGGGAGGTTTGTGCTTATTTGCGCATCATTTGCATCATACTTTGCATAAGCACAAAACATTTTTGAAAACCTATAAAAATTTAAAAATTTTCAAAAAAAGATAAAAATATTTTTGTACATAAATAAGATAATGAAAGTTTAGATAGTGAAAAATTACATCCATGAGATTAGAAAAATTTTAGAAAACCAAGAAAATTAGAAGTTTTCTTATACGAACTAGTAATAAGTAGTTATGAGCCGTTGTCCCAAGGGTTAGTAAGATGAAGGACGTCACTAATCTGAGGATAAAAATAAGTCTGAAAAATAGTTTCTATTCTGGAAGCCAAACATTTTGAACGTTGCTACCCTGCTATTCGCACTTACACACGTCTTAAAGCCTGGGATAGTAGAGGATACCTTGAAATGCTCTTGTCTTAAAGCCAAAAGTATGGGAAAAAAAATGGTGAGAAAAATGGACACTGGTTTTGTTATCACCAAGGGAAATAAAAAATATATAGCAAGGGTGCCTTTTCATCTAGTGCCCTAAGGCCAACTGGTCTGGGAGTCACTGCTATACCTAAGGTGGTGCAAGATTAGGAAAATACACCAAATAAGCAAGCACATGAGTAATCGGTCGGTTAGTACCTCAAGAAGTATTAACGGTCGCATGAAAGTGTGTAAGCTCATCGAAAAAATATATATATATACTGAGGCTGATGGGCAAGAGTATGATAGCTTGAATTGAATTCTCCGGGTGTAGGGATGTCTTTACACACACGCAGGGTTATATGATCGATGTTTGGAAGAAAGATAGGAATGAAGAATAAGACGATGTTTTATTGAGGGAGGACGTGATTTCTAACATCTTTTCATGACCATTAAGATAGGGCTCATGACAACCGAAAAGCTAGCTTAGTTGGAAACCTTAATTTTCAAGGCTTTTCTTTTACAATTCTTGTCTTTAAATGTAATATTCATGATCTTTCTTTTATTATTGGATTTTGTGGGTGCAATCCGCTGAAAACCCTCAGGAGACAACACTCCTCCTACTAGGGACACCTAGAGGTTTAAAGGCTTGTTGCACGTGCTCAGTGCAATCGTGTTGCCTACGAAAGTGTGCTAGTTAGTTTTTCTCTTTCTTTATTTTCTCCTTCTCTTTTTAATAAAACATTCGCTCGAGACGATCGAAATTAAGTTTGGGGGTATTTGATCAGTCGAAAATAATGTATTTTTAACACGGCAATTTCCCCATCTTTTGCATACATTTAGAAGTGTTCGGTATTCATATTTCACATATTAGCAAATCGGTCGTAAAATATTAGATTTCATGTATTAGACTTTTAAAACCGACACTTTAAGGGAAATTGACCGCATTTCATGGCATCGCATCATTTCTGTATTTGCGCAACACTTGTTTCGAAGTCTGTGCAGGAAATTCCAGAAACCGAGCCAAATTGTCAAAAGTGCTGATCAAAATTACACCAAGTCTAAGTCTGGTGATCTGGCAGTAAAATTCCAGAAATTTATTCAAGGCCAATGGGCGCTTCCCGCCGTGGATCCGTGGCATGATGACGTCAGCAGAGAAGCAGATTTTCCCCATGTGCTTATTTCTAACGGCAAAGCTTCCAGAACTCTCCAGAAACTCCACGTGGCTTCATCTAGAAGGCTCGGCCTAACAACCTAGTTCTAGAAGCCTCCCTCCAACTAACTTCTTCTAGAAGCCTCCTTATAACAACCTTCTTCTAGAAAGCTCTCTCCAACAACCTTCTTCTAGAAGCCTCCTTATAACAACATTTTTCTAGAAGCCTCCTTGTAACAACCTCATTCTAGAATATTCCTTCCAACAAACTTTTTCTAGAAGATTCTTTCTAACAATCTCATTTTGGAGGGAAAATTCAAATGAGGTGGTTCATTTTGGAGGGAAAATTCAAATTCAAATGAGGTAGTTCATTTTGGAGGGAAAAGTTGTTCATTTTGGAGGGAAAATTCAAATTCAAATGAGGTAGTTCATTTTGGAGGGAAAAGTTGTTCATTTTGGAGGGAAAAGTTGTTCACTTTTGGAGGGAAATTTAAATTTCATCCAACAAACTTTTGGAGGGAAATTCAAATTAACTTTTGGAGGGAAATTCAAATTTCATCCAACAAACTTTTGGAGGGAAATTCAAATTTCATCTAACAAACTTTTGGAGGGAAACTTAAAATTTAAATCCTAGATCTAGGGTTTTGATGGCTATAAATAGGAACCTAGATCTAAGGGTTGGGGGTTCATTCTTAGTTAAATAATCAATCTTTAGGGAATCAATCTTTAATATTCCTAAAATTCCCTCTTTCATCATCTTCTTCCATAAGTCTCGTGACAAGGCTTGTGCGAAACCCTAACCCTAATTCCACTCCAAATCCAAGATCTTGAGTACCAAATCAAGCGAGAAGCCTTCAACCTTTTAGGAGCCGAGCCGATCTTCAATCGGGCAAGTGATCCAAGCCGATCCGCGATCCACGGAGACGAGCAAAGCCAAGTCGACGATCGAATTCTTCCTCTTGTAGTTCTTGAGCGAATGTAATGAAATTGTTGATATAAATAAAAGGTGAAATTCTTTAATCTTGCTTTCTTTTAATTCTTGCATCATGATTAGATCTCAATTTGTAATTGTTGTTCTTGTTGTGATGTTTGAGTAAAACTCCGCTCGTAAAGGAGTCGAGACGATTGTAGAATGATGATGTAACAAATCTTAATACTATTTTTTAGTCCTACGAGTTTTGTAAACCCTAGCAAGTTCAAGAATCGATGACCTAGTTTCGTAGCGATGCTTTCTTGGTTGTGATCGCTCGAAATTAGGGATCTACGATCGTTTCTTGAATTTACTAAAGGCTAGAATATGAATGATATCAATGAAAGAACAAGAGGTAAGATGAAACCCTAGTTTCACAAGAAGTCTCTAATTCTCATCGATCATCATCAATCTAGTATCAATTCATCGAAGGATAAGAATACGTAATTCTAAGATTACATCACATCTATAGATCCGATCGATTCCTACGAGCCTCATTTCGATTCTTGAGATTTGGTTTGGAAAAAAAATCAACAAACGATCAATTCTTGTTTCTATCTTTTAATGCTTTCTTAGATCTAGATTTTTCTCATTTCTTGAACTTCAACTTTAAATCTTGAATTGTTTTGTTTTCTTTCGTTAAAGTTTCAATTCATCTAATTCAAAAGACGAACGATTACACTTTCCCTGTGGACGATCCGCACTCACTAACAATGTACATCCGACACCGTAGTTGATTGCGGTCAAATAATTTTTGGTTGTGATTTCTATTCTATTTTCATACTACACATCAAGAATTCGTTTCAATCAAATGGCGCCGTTGCCGGGGACTATTTGATTCGATAGATACTTTTACATCCAATCACGAAATTATAACAATCAACTGCTGACGCTCCTGGGCCTGAGAGCTGAACGACTGTCCTCGTCCTAAGCCTCTGCTACTCCCGCGATGGTCACGAAATCTGTCTCGGCGACTGAACCTCTGTCTCGGGGATGACACACCTGTACCAGCCCTCCTCGGTCTTCGAACTCCTAAAGTCTATGGAAGACGTGCCTCATCAACTAGGGCTGCATCCACTGGTGCTGCGTAAGTGACGAAAGTTGTGTACGGACGGCAAGGAACAACTGGGTAACAGGGGTGGTAACCTCCTGTCGCTGCGCTCTACCGGCCTCAACCAAAGACCTCATCGTCTGGCGCAAGTCCTGCATCTCTGCCTCAAGCCTAGCGATACGATCTATCGAAGGCGGATCCATCTGCTCCAGTGCAACAGGCGTACCATCCTGGTCATTCCTCGTCCCACACGAGTCAACTCTGACCTCGGCCCTCGCTGCATCACTCTGAGTCCCCATAGTCATCGGCGGCAAAGGCTATAAATGGAAAAGGATTTGATAAGAACACGGAATCGAATCATAAGGATATGTATCATCAAGGAATGAATTTCAAGCAATTAGTACTTAGGTCACTTTAGGCGAGGTACCATGATCGTGAGTATGCCGCGGACATACACACACTACGTTACTCTGCTTAAGCTACCTAATCCATCATACCAAGGTCATCCTACACACCGAGGTAAAACCTAGCGCTCTGATACCAATTTTGTCACAACCCGAATTGGCACGTGGCGGCCCTTAAACTACGCAACGTCTACAGGCGTAACGCAATTTAAGTAAGCCGAAAACCCAGTAATCTGAACCATCAAAAATAGTAAGTGGTAATAGCATTTTCAAAACTTTTGAAATCTCAAACCAAATTCTTTAAAGTCCAACTTTACTTTCTTAAAAATTTTGGCAGCACCTCCTTTGTAAAAACTAACCCCAAAAATGGGTACAACATAAATATAAGTAAAGCATCCCCAAACGGGAGCAAATCCACGCCCAACGGCGGAAAACAACCACCATAACAGATATACGACCCCATAGCGAAGAAATAAAAGACGATATGAGTAAAACTGCATAAAAGACATCCAAGTCACCAAAATATATAATATCGTCCTCACATCAAGTCTCTGAGTCATACACATGAAAGTGGTAGATGGAAAGTATAGGATACAACGAATAAAAATACGTAACATCGGATAACCGTAAAACCCACCTATAGCAAAACTGTGCACAGTCAGCCGTAACGGTATCCGCTGCAAAAGATGATACGAAAGATGAAAATTCTGTCGCGGCTGCCCTGACGGACTACCTACAAAACACTGTGGCACAATGGGGGTGAGTTGCCAACTCGTGAATAGTAAATAACATATGCAGGTAATCGCAAGTATACACGTACAGCGCAAATCTAATACATGCAAGTGGATAGCAATAAACGGTCATATGTATGCAACAGTCGTGAAAGGTACTCTAGCAGGTACAACTAATACATGAAGCAATAATATGACAATATGTATATGCAACAGTCATGAAAGGTACTCTATCAGGTACTACTAATACATGAAGCAATGCATATAAAATAAATGAGGAGTATGGAATAAAACATGTCATTCTCACGGAATCCTGACCTCGTGACAGGACCAAAGTCCATCAAGACAATCTAAATCCCAAATTTCCTCAAATCAACCCCAAATTGGCACTCATATCCTGTAGGTCTCATATATCATAAATGTATAATATCAATTAAACCTCATATATTATGAACGTACAATATCAAGTAAACCTCACATATCCTAAATGTATAATATCAAGTAAATCTCATATATCCTAAATGTACAATATAAAGTAAATCACATATATCCAATATCCAGTATTCGAGTAAGTTTCATATAAAGTGATGTAGGGTTCCTAGGCACTCTCAAGAGGTCTCACAAGGCATCAACCATGCCAAAATCAAATTTTACGGTGCCGAGAAACCCTAGACTAGATCGTTAGCTAGAATTTTAGGCGACAAAGTGAAACTAGTTAACTACTTAACTAAAAGAAAGATGCTACAACCTTTGTAGATCCGGTTCTCCACTTCCTTAGCTCCACGTAGACGTCCTCTCGCTGTCCATCTCGAATCCCGGACTCAATCGTCGGCTTGATCGGAGAAATGGGCGGGCTAGGTCGTCGGCTTCGTGCCGAAGATGATCTACGTCGAGGCATCACAAGTTCAAGCTCCAACTCCATCAAGTTGTGAAACTTGTGAAGAAAACACCCTATACTACTTGGCAAGAGGTAGAGGGTGAAGAAATAGGAGGTGGGTTCACTTTAGAATTGGATTTCTCACACTTTAGCTCAAGTTGCCATTGATGAAGGCAAGGTTTTTCTTGAAGAAGAAGAAGGAGAAGATGAAGAATATGATAAGTCTCTAATTTTAAAAAGAAACTAATATGAATACTTATCATATCCTAACCATAGTCAAGTGTAGAGAGTAAACTAGGGTTAGTTGGAATGGTTAGGGTTAAGGATGAGATAAGAATGGTGGACTTGTTCAAAGCTTCAAGAAGCTTCAACATACAAACAAAATAAGCCACCATTCTCTTTTATTTTCCAAAATGAATAAATAAATAAATAAATAAGTAAATAAACAAAGCCCTAACCATTCATATAACCATGGTTTAATCTTTACACAAACCCAAGTGAGCAAGTATCATCAAACATGATACAAACAAGTGCACAAAAATATATCACATATACAATGTGCATCAAGTGAGAAAATCCTTTTAAAATGAACCAATACTAGTTAATGCAAAGTAATATATCAAATATATTATTATACATTAAATTATTAAATCGACACTTGATTTAACGATCCGGTCATATCGCATATAACCGACTAGTATCCTATGTATCGGCTTATCGAATCAATCCTTGATTCGATATCTAGGTTATATCGCATATAACCAATCGATACATTCATCGCGAGAATGAAATACGGTATCACATACACGCATTATTCTCGCTCCCGCACATATCTCATATGCGCTCCTATTTCGTTTCGCTTGAGCCAGGAAACCTCTGTGTAGGACTCTAAAGACTCGTCAATACGCCGGTAGCAGATGATGATCATATCAAGCACCCACAAGCCGCAAGCGGTCTGCCAAACGTAACGGCCATCCGGGTATTGAGCGATCAGAAGATCGACGAGCTAGCCCGCTCACACTCCTGTGAATCCAACCAGTAACACTTACCGTACAGTCCGGTCTGTTCGTCTGATATGTCGCATATCAAGTCTAGGGGTGGTAAACGTCAGACCCCAATAACCGATAAGTCGTGCCGATATGAGCCTCATAACGGGTCGAGAAACTACTGGTAACACTTACCAGCAAATCTCTGATCAGCCCTGGCCAGGGACTTCCCTGTTACGGCCAATCGAGCACAGCGCAACATCAACCCCTAATACCGGGAGAGACGAAACCCCTCCTATCGCTCATTGCCTCCATGTGACTCGGGACTGTACCCAAAGACCACCGTTTTGCACGCCCTCATGGACGTGGTAAGGTGGAGATCAAAGCACAGTGGGAATCACACAAGACTCTATGACGATCTCGGGTCTACAGACTAACCTGCACAAGTGTCACCTGAGAACTGCCATCTGGCGTGAGGTATAATACCATCTGGGAGTTCTCGGCGAGTCCGTCCAGTGTACCCAGTCTTCACTGAGCACCCGTATACCATCTCTGATGTCAAACACCAATGGATATGGGATCATCCATCGCCCATCTCATGGGTCGAGAAGCGTATACGCTAGTCTACAATGGTATATCGATGCCCCGTCTCGATACACCCACGACTAGGGACCTTGAAAGATGTACTTATGGACTACCATGTCCCCACTAGTATGATCTGCATCATAGTCTAGGTAATCAAGTACACATCCTAAGGGCTTTATCAACATGTAACCATAAGACAGTTTAAAGAAACTAGTGTACATGTTAAGATAAAGAGCAACCAGACAGCATACTATCATATCGAGCAAAAAAGTCATCTCTATATATGTCCAAGCATCCAATATAATATACATCATCTGTACAATACTGGCCTCTAGGGCATAATACAACTAACAATCTCCCACTTGCACTAGGGCCAGCTGCTGTAGTATCGCATACCGAGCATCCCGAAGAGTCTCTCAAACTGTATCTGGGGATTGGCCTTCGTGAGTGGATCCGCCGTGTTGTTCTTCGTGTCAACCCTCCTGACCTCGATCTCCCGGCGATCAACTATCTCCCGGATCAGGTGATACTGTCTCAGAATATGCCTGGACCGCTGATGAGACCTGGGTTCCTTGGCCAAAGCCACCGCTCCATTGTTATCGCAATACAAAGGTATTGGATGCTCAATGGATGGAACCACTCCAAGTTCAGTAATGAACTTCTTGATCCAGACGGCCTCTTTGGCAGCATCGTTGGCAGTGATGTATTCAGCCTCCATTGTCGAGTCTGCCACAGTCTCCTGCTTGGAACTCTTCCAGCTAACCGCCCCTCCGTAAAGGGTAAAGACAAATCCCGACTGCGACTTAGAGTCGTCCTTATCACTCTGGAAGCTCGAATCGGTAAAGGACTCCACTTGGAGTTCTCCGTTACCATACACCAAGAACATTTCTCTAGTCCTTCGCAAGTACTTGAGAATGTTCTTCACAGCTGTCCAGTGACTCTCTCCAGGATCTGCTTGATACCGACTCACTACACTTAGTGAGTATGCAACATCGGGTCTGGTACATAGCATCGCATACATGATAGAGCCTACTGCCGAAGCATAGGGTATTCCTTGCATGCGAGCTCTCTCCAAATCAGTCTTGGGAGACATCTCTTTGGAGAGAGTGAGTCCAGAGATCGTGGGTTGGTTCCCACGCTTGGATTCTTCCATACTAAACCTCTTTAGTATGGTGTCAATGTACCTGGATTGGGACAATCCCAATATCCGTTTGGATCTATCTCTATAGATCCTAATTCCCAATATGCAGGAGGCATCACCAAGATCTTTCATTGAGAATCTTTGTGATAAGAAGAGCTTGACCGATTGCAGCATAGGAATATCATTTCCTATCAAGAGTATGTCGTCCACGTACAATACGAGGAAGACAACCTTACTCTCTGCCACCTTCTTGTAGATACAAGGTTCATCTGGATTTTTGACGAAATCAAACTCATTGATAACGACGTCAAAGCAGATGTTCCAACTCCGCGATGCTTGCTTTAATCCATAAATGGATTTAAGCAGCTTGCACACCTTCCCGCTGCTCCCACTGTCTACGAAGCCCTCTGGCTGAGTCATGTACACGCACTCTTCTAAATCACCATTTAGAAAGGCGGTCTTAACATCCATTTGCCAGATTTCGTAGTCATGATATGCAGCGATGGCAAGCATGATCCGGATGGATTTAAGCATAGCCACTGGAGAAAAGGTTTCGTCATAGTCCACACCTGGTCTTTGACGAAAACCTTTTGCAACAAGTCTAGCTTTGAAAGTCTCCACTTTCCCATCTACACCAAGTTTTTTCTTGAAGATCCACTTGCTCCCGATGGGTTTTACCCCTTCAGGAGCAACTTCCAAAGTCCATACTTTGTTGGTGTACATGGATTCCATCTCGGACCGCATTGCATCCAGCCATTTCACAGAGTCACCACTCGTGATGGCCTGCTCGAAACTAGTCGGGTCATCATCTTCCATGATGCAATCCTCGCTTCCACCATCAATGAGAAAATCGTAGTATCTCTCAGGTGGACGACAAACCCTACTAGATCGGCGGAGAGGCTGGGGTTCGTCGGGTACTACCGAATCTTCTGGTTCCACAAAATCTTCAGTTATAGTTTGTGTTTCTGGAATTTCTTCCTGTTCTACCTCAGAGCCACTAATCTCTTTTGCAAGAAATTCATTTTCTAAAAAGGTGGCATGTTGAGCAATAAACACTTTTTGTTGTTCACTGTGGTAGAAAAAATATCCATTTGAATGTTTAGGATATCCCACAAACTTATATAGAACTGACCGTGCCTCGAGTTTGTCTGGATTTTGCCTTTTGACATAGGCCAGACAACCACATATCTTAACTCGTTTAAGACATGGTCTCTTCCCGCTCCATATCTCATATGGTGTGGTAGGTAAAGATTTAGTTAGAACTTGATTCAATAGGTATGCTGCTGTCTCAAGCGCATACCCCCAGAAGGAAATAGGTAACTCAGTTGTACTCATCATAGAGCGCACCATATCTAATAGGGTGCGATTCCTACGCTCCGATACACCGTTGTGTTGTGGTGTATAAGGAGGAGTAAGCTGAGAGAGAATCCCATTCTCTTTTAGATAATCTAGGAACTCATTGCTTAAGTATTCTCCTCCTCGATTAGATCGAAGGTGTAAGTCCACGTTGCGACCCCCGGTTCTTACGGGGAGGCGGAAACGGTATAAAAATCAAATTTTTGGCGCATGGGGCAACATGGACTAAACAAGGTCGGGATCGATTCTAAACTAAACTAGCAAACATGCAAAGGAGAGTTAACTACTCGGCAAAGTGGTTATACCTAACTTGAACTCCTTCTTCTTGAAACCTTGTAGAGGTTGATGGTTCTCTCCTCGTCGCCTTCTTCCGTCAAAGATGGATCCACCTGAGGGTTCAACCTTCGGGCTCTTTCTCGAACTTTGAGAGAACTAGAATCTTCGGCTTGCTAAACCTTTGATCCTAGAGAGAGTAGAGAGTGTCTAGGGGATGTTTTCTTTTCAAGAAGAGGGATTCTCAACACATGAGAAGGATTCTCCTTGAGCTTGAGGAAGAAGAAGATGAAGTGAGGAGAGAGAATGAATATGATAGAATGAGCTCTTTTTCCTCTTGCAACCATAACAAAAGGAAAAAGAATTATCTAATTAATAATAATAATTCAAAATGAAATAGTTGATGGTTGTAATTGGAATGACCATTATCATCACTTCATTAAATGAATGTAAGCTAGAATCAAGGAGTATCCTTGCAAAGCAATGATGATGATCAAACATTCAACCATGGTCAACAAGTCAACCATGGTCAACAAGTCAACAAAATCAACCATGACACAATTTCATTTAATTACTATTATTAATTGATATTTCATAATTCCATTAGGGTTTGGAAAAAGAAGACTGTCAACTGTGCATACGCACCCGTTCCGAAACCCTAATGAAAAACCTCTTCCTCCGCCTCAATCAACTGTGCATACACACCCGCATTCTTGTTCCGAGGAACATGAATACCAAGAGATAAAATCAACCCCAAAACATATACCAGTATCTGACTCAAACCAGAGCCAGCCAGTAATATCCGTCCGGACTCCAAACGTGCACAAGTGCGCGGATGAGAACGAACCCTGTCGCAAAACCATGCGACCTCTACTCTGTTTTGCCCAGAGGCGAATACCCTCTGTGTGGGACTCTAAAGACTCGACACTACGCTGGCAGTGGGTTTAACCACAGACCGCAAGCGGCACTAGCTGTGCGTAACGGTCCCTAGGTAGATGCCGACAAGAAGGCTGACGAGGTGAACCCCATCTGAACTCCTACTGAGTCTGAATGTGACAGTCTCCGTACAGTCCGGTCTGTTCGTCTAGGGCATCGCATGTCGGGCCTAGGGGGCGGTAAAACGTCAGTCCCCTAATAGCGGTACAAGTCGTGTCGGAGTGAAGCCCAAAACACCCTGAGATAACACTGGACGCCTACCAGTATATCTCGCTTGCCCTGGCCAGGGACTACTCGTGTAATGGCTCTCCTAGACACAGCGCGATGTCAACCCCCAATACCGGGAGAGACGAATCCTGTCTAACCGTCACTGCCTCCAAGTGCTTCGGGACTGCACCCAACCACTACCTGTTTGCACGACTCCTTTGAGCCGTGGTAGGGTAGTGATCAAAGTGCAGTGGGAACACACTCGAGGCGAAGTGCCAGTGTCAAGTCAGCGGACTAAGCTGTACTCATGTCACCTGGGAACTGATAACTGACGATAGGTATAATACCAACCTCTCAGTTCCCGACGAGTCCTGTCCAGTGTACTCGTAACCCAACGAGCACCCGTATACTATCTCCAGTACGACGTACTGATGGCTGTGGGACAGACCATCTCCCAGACTGGGATGAGAAGCGCATACGCTAGTCTACTCTGGAGTATCGATACCCTGTCTCGATAGTCCTGCGACTAGGGACCTGTATAAGGATGTGCTTATAGATTACCCAGCCCCCACTAGTGTGACTGCCATCACAACGCTGGTAATCAAGCAAAGATCCTAAAGGCTCCACTAATGCGTATAGGTGATATATTAAAATAAACACATGTACACATTGAAGTAGAAACAAACCAAGTAGCATACTACTATATTGAGCAAGATTGTTTATACAAGGTGAATATCCCAAGCTTCCATTAAGTAATATACAAACTAGTATGATACAGTAATGGCCTCTAGGGCATATACACTAACAATCTCGCACTTGCACTAAGGCCATGTACTGGCGTATCGAAGACCTATCATCTCGATCAGCCGCTCGAACTGAGTCTGGGTTAGGGCCTTGGTGAATGGATCTGCAGTGTTTTCTTCTGAAGCAACCCTCCGAACCTCGATCTCCTTGCGATCCACGATCTCCCTGATCAGGTGATACCGCCTCAAGATGTGCCTGGATCTCTGATGGGACCTGGGTTCCTTCGCTAAAGCTACAGCCCCGTTGTTGTCGCAATACAGAGGTATTGGGTCAACAATGGACGGAACCACCTGAAGTTCTTTCAAGAACTTTCTTATCCAGACAGCTTCTTTTGCGGCATCAGATGCAGCGATGTATTCCGCTTCCATAGTCGAGTCTGCAACGGTTTCCTGTTTGGAACTCTTCCAACATACCGCCCCTCCATTGAGGGTAAAGACAAAACCCGACATGGACTTGGAATCATCCTTGTCACTCTGGAAGCTGGAGTCAGCAAAGGCCTCGATCTGGAGGACTTTTCCGCCATACACCAAGAACATCTCCTTAGTCCTTCTTAGGTACTTGAGAATGTTCTTTACCGCTATCCAGTGTTTCTCCCCAGGGTTTGACTGATACCGGCTTACCACACTCAGTGCATAAGCTACATCCGGTCTGGTACACAACATCGCATACATTATAGAGCCTACTGCAGAAGCGTAGGGTATAATAGACATGCGATCCCTCTCCAAATCAGTCTTGGGAGACATCTCTTTAGAGAGGGTGATCCCGTGACAAGCCGGTAGGTTACCGCGCTTGGAATCTTCCATACTGAATCTCTTCAGTATGGTGTCGATGTACCTGGACTGTGAAAGTCCTAATATCCTCTTGGATCTATCACGATGGATCCGGATCCCCAGGATGTAAGAGGCATCACCTAGGTCTTGCATGGAGAACCTGTGTGACAAGAACCCCTTGACAGATTGTAGCATAGGAATGTCATTTCCTATTAAGAGAATGTCATCCACGTATAAAACGAGGAATACTACAGTTCTCGCTACAAATCTACTATAGATGCATGGTTCATCTGGATTTTTGATAAAACCAAATTCCTTGACCGTCTCATCAAAACAGATGTTCCAACTCCGCGATGCCTGCTTTAGTCCATAAATGGACTTAAGCAACTTGCACACCTTTCCGCTGCTCCCACTCTGAATGAAACCCTCTGGCTGATCCATATAGACACACTCTTCTAAATTTCCATTTAGAAAAGCGGTCTTTACGTCCATCTGCCAAATCTCATAATCGTGGAAGGCAGCAATGGCAAGAAGGATCCGAATGGATTTCAGCATAGCCACTGGAGAAAAGGTTTCGTCATAGTCCAAACCAGGTCTTTGACGAAAACCCTTTGCAACAAGTCTAGCTTTATAGGTCTCAACCTGTCCATCTACACCAATCTTCCTTTTGAAGATCCACTTGCATCCTACGGGTTTTACCCCGTCTGGAGCAATGTCCAACGTCCATACTTTGTTGGTGTACATGGACTCCATTTCGGTCCGCATTGCATCCAGCCATTTTACCGAGTCAACGCTCTGAACGGCCTGCTGGAAGCTAGTAGGCTCATCATAGTCTATGATGCAATCCTCTCTATCCCCGTCTATGAGAAAACCGTAGTATCTCTCGGGCGGATGAGACTGCCTACTACTTCTGCGGAGCGGCATAGGAATGTCCTGTTCTTTTGAACCCTCTGGTTCCACTAAGCTTTCAGTAATAGCTCGTGGTTCTGGAATTTCTTCCAGTTCTACTGTGCTCCCACTTATCTGGTTTTCCAAAAACTCAGTTTCCAAGAAGTAGGCATGACGAGAAACAAGAACTTTTTGTTCCTCTTCACAGTAGAAGAAATATCCCTTGGAGTTCTTTGGATATCCCACGAACTTACACTGTACTAAGCGTCCTCGAGCTTGTCCGCATGCTGCTTTTTAACAAAAGCTGGACATCCCCAAGTCTTAATGTGACTGAGATGGGGCCTCTTCCCACACCACATCTCATATGGTGTAGTAGGCACAGTCTTAGTAGGAACTCGGTTCAAAAGGTACGCAGCTGATTCTAGCGCGTACCCCCAGAATGATCGCGGTAACTCAGCGTTACTCATCATGGACCGTACCATATCCAATAGGGTTCGGTTCTGTCTCTCCGATACACCGTTGTGTTGCGGAGTGTATGGAGGAGTAAGCTGAGAGAGAATTCCGTTCTCTTTTAAATAATTCAGGAACTCGGCACTTAAGTATTCTCCACCTCGATCCGATCTTAGAATCTTGATACTTTTGCCGGTCTGTTTTTCTACTTCATTCTTATATTCCTGGAACTTTTCAAAGGCTTCGGACTTATGTTTCATTAAGAAGACATAACCGTACCTTGAAAAATCATCCGTAAAAGTAATGAAGTAAGAATAACCGCTTCGCGCATGTGTAGACATTGGACCGCACACATCGCTGTGTACGAGTCCCAAGAGCTCGCTCGCTCTTACTCCGTGTCCAGTGAACGGAGTCTTTGTCATCTTTTCTTTGAGACAGGATTGACAAGTGGCATACGATTGATATTCGAACGGATCCAAATATCCTTCTGTATGTAACTTAGTCAACCTTCTCTCATTGATGTGACCCAGTCTACAATGCCATAAGAAAGTCTGATTGATATGTGGAGACTTTCTTTTGTGTGTATTCTAGACATTGAAAATCTGTGGTTGGTTTAATACATATATACCATTGCTCAGTGTACCTGGCCCAATCAGAACTTGATTAAGGTGAATGTTTACAACATTACTTACAAACGCAAATTCATAACCTTCTTTAGAAACCAAAGATACAGAAATGATATTACAAGTTGCGTTGGGTACAAAAAAACAATCACGCAAAACCAAAACATGCCCATCTGACATTCCCAGGTGATAGTCCCCCACGGCTTTAGCATCCATGCTAGCTCTGTTCGCAACTCTGAGGGTCATGTCACCTGCCTTCAAAACCCTACGGTTTCTCAACGCCTGCAAAGAATTACAGATATGAGATCCTGATCCGGTATCCAATACCCAGGAAGTAGAGTTTATAGAAAGACAGTTTTCAATAACATACACACCTGAAGCTGAAGCCGCAACCTGCTTCAGTTCCTGTGTCCTGGCCTTCCAAGCCCTGCAATCTTTCTTCCAGTGTCCACTCTTATGACAATAGAAGCATTCTTCCTTTCTAACAAGCTTCCCCGCAATCTTTGTTGCCTTTTCCTTTCCCTTCGTACCCACTTTACTAACACCGCCTCTTGGTTTGGCGGGGGCTTTCTTCCTCTTTCCCTTGGCTTTCGCCTTGGACCTAGAGGAAGAAGATCCTCCTACAAACAAAGCGGGTGTTTCCCTACCCTTCTGTAGGGTGCCCTCTGCGCTCCTCAGCATGTTGAGGAGTTCTGAAAGTTCAACTTCCTTTTCTTGTAAGTTGAAGTTCAGTATAAACTGGGCGTAAGTGGATGGAAGGGACTGGAGAATTAAATCCGTATAGAGTTCACTGTCCAACGTGGTCCCAAGTTCCGCGAGCTCCTCAGTGTAGCCAATCATCTTAAGCACGTGGTCCGCTACCGATGATCCGACGGCCAACTTTGCCGAAAATAACTTCTTCGACACTTCGTATCTTGCGATACGAGACTGCTCTCCATACAGTTCTTTTGTATGAAGAAATATGGATTCTAAGTCCATATTCTCGTGCCTCCTCTGATGTTCGTTGTCCATAGAGGCAAGCACGAGGCACCTGGCCTTCGCGCAATCAATCTCCCAAGTCTTACGGATTTCCTTATCCGCGACGCTGGAGGTGGGACCTGGGACGGGGGGAGCTTTGGTGGTAAGAAGATACCCCAGCTTGTCGTAAGTGATTGCCATTTTGACATTCCTGAGCCAATCTTTGTAGTTTGGTCCTGTCAGTATGTTTTTATCTAGAAGTAACTTAAGTCCAGTCATTTCGATTTGGTCGCTGCAGGGGGGAGAGAAGAAACACTTTAGCACGATGCTCTTGCAAGTTTAGAATGGTTTTTAATTTGTCTAAACAGGATGGCTCCCACTGTCTCTCGAATCCCTCCTCAAACCACAAAGGAAGAATTAGCCAGGATCAATCCCACCGCACAATACTTGCTTAACCGTTCAGCCAGGCCAGTGTCGGTACTTCGAGGGAGGTTTTCCAACGCTTTCGCGAAGTTCCTTAATTTAAGAACCTCTTTTCCCTGGGGGCGTAGCCCCGCTAACACCTTTTTAGGCACCTACTAGGTTTATAGCATTGATCGTTTAGTGAGAAATTTCCCGAGGAGTAGCATATACTCACAGTAGGATCGGGATCCAAATATCATCGCGTGACGAAACTGAAGGAATCCTACCAGAATCATCACACTCCAAATGGTATGCAAATCTAGCAAGTTTCAGTACTTATGAAACTCCCGATGTGGATTTCTGCCCCATGCTCTTATGACCTTGACTTTGGCCAACAAATCATAAGTCACATGTCAAGTTCTTCCCGTCGTTCTCCAGGTTAATTTGAATCCACCCGTACATACCCTTGACTTTGGCCAACAAGGCAGTACGACTGTTCCAAATCAACGCATCTATCTATGCTGCACATGAATATCCAATAGCTACCAATCACTATGCCTTGACTTTGGCCAACAAACACAGCTTGAATACTATTGACTATTCATGTGAAACGACGGAGGGCTACGAATGGTTTTGGTAAAACCGTGAACGTAGTGAACTTGATATAATCGATGGAACGAGATAGCTTTTAGAAGGAGTGGCTCAAGCTCCGCATTTAAAAGTTAGTTTTGAAAAGAACCGAGTGGGTTTTCGAAAGTGTTCCAACGACTTTAACTTGGTTTATTATCTTGCATTAGTTCTTTTAATGCGTGATATTCTTGCATTAGTTCTTTTAATGCGTCCTATCATTTAATCCTACCATTGCAGAAAACAACCAAAATATGACGTACGCTTATGCCATTCGCATTTTCCACGGGGTCCCGTCATCACCCGTTAGGTTACTTAACTAACGACAGAGCGGGGGCTGGGCTAGCGCGGCTGTAAAACATAAGCAACGCCTAAATATAAAGCAATGATAGACATTACAGATCACAGATTAATACATTGGATATACTAGGAATCCGCAATCCGTTCGAGCCTGCAACGAAAAGCGGATTACGCGGTCACGGTGAATAGCCAAAACCACACCCAAGACCCCTACGGGTGCGGCAAACTACCCGCCAAGTTCCCGGTAGTTTGTGCACCCCTCCATGGGTCTATCCTAGGAGCAAAAACAGTAAAAAGAATTATACAATGACGGCTACAACCCCGACCCGGTTGTGCGGCCATACAAATAATATTATTACATCAATTTACATATTACAAATGAATGAAAGAAAAACAAAAGCTCATCTCACATCCACCCCGGCTATTCACCCGCGACAGTCCAACACATTCATATACACATTCCAATATCAAACACAGATCACAGAGATGTATAACCCCGACTAATCGACTTATAGCGATTAGCCGACGTTCAATACATACAAACATCACAGATATAACCAACATAGTCAAAGTGTAGTGAAGTTCGGAAAAAATACGGATTTATAGGACCCCAAAAGTAAATTTCTTTTCTGGAAAATCTGGGCACATATAACATATTTGAAAAATCCCAAAACCCTACCAGAAGAACACTGCACAAAACACGATCGCATGAAGAGCCCAAACGGCGGCGGATCCGCGGCGAAAAGAATAGCTGAGGCCGCGGATCCGCGGCGGTTTGAAGGATTCATGGGATCGTTTTTGGTGGGTGTTCTCACAAAACCCTGAGACGATTTTAGGAGTAAAACTTTTTACTTTTAAAGCACAAAAAATTTCAACAGAAACTTAGGGTTTTTGATTAGCGGTTTTTGTGATTTTTCGGTTTCGAACTTCCATACACTTCGCTACCAAGCTAGTTTAAGTTTAGTTAGGCTCTGATACCACTGTAAGTCCACGTTGCGACCCCCGGTTCTTACGGGGAGGCAGAAACGGTATAAAAATCAAATTTTTGGCGCATGGGGCAACATGGACTAAACAAGGTCGGGATCGATTCTAAACTAAACTAGCAAACATGCAAAGGAGAGTTAACTACTCGGCAAAGTGGTTATACCTAACTTGAACTCCTTCTTCTTGAAACCTTGTAGAGGTTGATGGTTCTCTCCTCGTCGCCTTCTTCCGTCAAAGATGGATCCACCTGAGGGTTCAACCTTCGGGCTCTTTCTCGAACTTTGAGAGAACTAGAATCTTCGGCTTGCTAAACCTTTGATCCTAGAGAGAGTAGAGAGTGTCTAGGGGATGTTTTCTTTTCAAGGAGAGGGATTCTCAACACATGAGAAGGATTCTCCTTGAGCTTGAGGAAGAAGAAGATGAAGTGAGGAGAGAGAATGAATATGATAGAATGAGCTCTTTTTCCTCTTGCAACCATAACAAAAGGAAAAAGAATTATCTAATTAATAATAATAATTCAAAATGAAATAGTTGATGGTTGTAATTGGAATGACCATTATCATCACTTCATTAAATGAATGTAAGCTAGAATCAAGGAGTATCCTTGCAAAGCAATGATGATGGTCAAACATTCAACCATGGTCAACAAGTCAACCATGGTCAACAAGTCAACAAAATCAACCATGACACAATTTCATTTAATTACTATTATTAATTGATATTTCATAATTCCATTAGGGTTTGGAAAAAGATGACTGTCCACTGTGCATACGCACCCGTTCCGAAACCCTAATGAAAAACCTCTTCCTCCGCCTCAATCAACTGTGCATACACACCCGCATTCTTGTTCCGAGGAACATGAATACCAAGAGATAAAATCAACCCCAAAACATATACCAGTATCTGACTCAAACCAGAGCCAGCCAGTAATATCCGTCCGGACTCCAAACGTGCACAAGTGCCCGGATGAGAACGAACCCTGTCGCAAAACCATGCAACCTCTACTCTGTTTTGCCCAGAGGCGAATACCCTCTGTGTGGGACTCTAAAGACTCGACACTACGCTGGCAGTGGGTTTAACCACAGACCGCAAGCGGCACTAGCTGTGCGTAACGGTCCCCAGGTAGATGCCGACAAGAAGGCTGACGAGGTGAACCCCATCTGAACTCCTACTGAGTCTGAATGTGACAGTTTCCGTACAGTCCGGTCTGTTCGTCTAGGGCATCGCATGTCGGGCCTAGGGGGCGGTAAAACGTCAGTCCCCTAATAGCGGTACAAGTCGTGTCGGAGTGAAGCCCAAAACACCCTGAGATAACACTGGACGCCTACCAGTATATCTCGCTTGCCCTGGCCAGGGACTACTCGTGTAATGGCTCTCCTAGACACAGCGCGATGTCAACCCCCAATACCGGGAGAGACGAATCCTGTCTAACCGTCACTGCCTCCAAGTGCTTCGGGACTGCACCCAACCACTACCTGTTTGCACGACTCCTTTGAGCCGTGGTAGGGTAGTGATCAAAGTGCAGTGGGAACACACTCGAGGCGAAGTGCCAGTGTCAAGTCAGCGGACTAAGCTGTACTCATGTCACCTGGGAACTGATAACTGACGATAGGTATAATACCAACCTCTCAATTCCCGACGAGTCCTGTCCAGTGTACTCGTAACCCAACGAGCACCCGTATACTATCTCCAGTACGACGTACTGATGGCTGTGGGACAGACCATCTCCCAGACTGGGATGAGAAGCGCATACGCTAGTCTACTCTGGAGTATCGATGCCCTGTCTCGATAGTCCTGCGACTAGGGACCTGTATAAGGATGTGCTTATAGATTACCCAGCCCCCACTAGTGTGACTGCCATCACAACGCTGGTAATCAAGCAAAGATCCTAAGGGCTCCACTAATGCGTATAGGTGATATATTAAAATAAACACATGTACACATTGAAGTAGAAACAAACCAAGTAGCATACTACTATATTGAGCAAGATTGTTTATACAAGGTGAATATCCCAAGCTTCCATTAAGTAATATACAAACTAGTATGATACAGTAATGGCCTCTAGGGCATATACACTAACAGAAGGATCTTAATACTTTTGCCTGTTTGTTTTTCTACTTCGTGCTTATATTCTCTGAATTTCTCAAAAGCTTCACACTTGTGTTTCATCAGGAACACATGTCCGAATCTAGAGAGATCGTCAGTGAATGTAATGAAGTAGAAAGAACCATTCCTGGCATGCGTAGACATGGGACCGCATACATCACTATGTATCAGTCCTAAGAGTTCATTAACTCTTTCTCCGTGTCCACTAAACGGAGCTTTGGTCATTTTTCCTTTGAGACATGAATGGCAAGTATCATAAGATGATAATTCAAAAGAATTCAAATAACCATCCTTATGTAACTTAGCCAGTCGTGTCGCATTGATATGACCAAGTCTACAGTGCCACAAGTAGGATTCGTTCATTTCTGAACTTTTCCTCTTGTGTGTGTTTTGTATATTGAGGACTGTATTCTGATTTAGAATGAATATGCCATTATGTAACGAGCCTGATGCAATCAGCTTTTGATTTTGGAATATGTTCATAACATTATCCTTCACTACAAAACTATATCCTTCTTTACTTAATAAAGAAACTGATATAATGTTGCACATCATGTTCAGTATATAATAGCACTCATTTAGAATCAGTGTATTACGACTTGGCAATACAAGGTGATATTCGCCAACAGCTTTGGCTGCAATACTTGCACCGTTCCCTACTTGAACGGAATGATCACCTTTTCCCAGTTCTCTACCTTTACGTAGCCCATGTAACAATTTACATATATGGGATCCTGATCCGGTATCCAATACCCAGGACGTAGGGTGAACTGAGAAACAGTTCTCAATAACTAACACACCTGAAGAAGATGCATCAACATGCATGTTCTTTTGGGCGGCGTGAGTATCCAGATATTCTCCTGTTTCCTGTTCAATCTTATAACTCTTATAAGAAAGAACGGGTCCAACGTTCCCCTGCTCAATATAATAAGCGGGTTCAGTCAATACATCCATATTATTATCTTTATTAGGGCATGACATGGTCGCTACCTGTAGAGAGAGAGAAGAAAACACTTTAGCGTATGCTCGTGCAAGATCAGATTGGTTATTATCTTATCTAATCAGGATGGCTCCCACTGGTTTTTATCAAATCTTCCTTCAAACCCTAAAAGGAAAGACTAGCCGGGATTAATTACACACTACAAGTTCGCCAATCTTTCAGCCAGGCCAGTGTCGGTACTTTGAGGGAGGTCCTCCGTGCTTTCGCACGAACCTAATTAATGTAAACCTCGTTTTCCCAGAGGCGTAACCCCGTTGACACCTTTCTAGACACCTACTTGATCGGCTAATTGTAATGTGTAAAACTCTTCCAGGAGTAACTCTTACTCGCAGCGGGTATCGGGATCCAACTATCTCATAGAAGGTATGCAATCTCATTCCAAATTTCAACACTTGAAATTCCCGATAATATTTTGCCCCTAGTGTGCCATGACCTTGACAGAGGTCAACAAACCATAGTGCACTAGTCAAGTTCAACCCGTCATTTCTTGATTGAATCAAACCCACTCGCACGACCCTTGACAGAGGTCAACAAGGTCATACGACTACCCTAATCCAATCACATCACATGCTTTACAGATAATTACTAGTTAGCTACCGCACACTACGCCTTGACAGAAGTCAACAAACGCAGCACGAATACTAAATAGTCTTTATCTGAAATGACGGAGGGCTACGACAGGTTTTTCTGAAAATCTATTGCGTAATGAACTTGATATCGTTGTAGAATCAAATGAAGTTTTGAAATGGAGTGATTTTGTGGCTTTTCTAGTTTTGCTAAAGGGGTCACTCCCGGTGAAGGGATCGTCGGCCCTTTCCTCGTCGAATGAGGTGAGGGATATATCATATATATCACTGTGCAAAGCAGAAACTATAGAAGCAATCAAAAACAAACCGAGTGTGTAGCATCTGCCAGTTATTGCTAGAGGAGTCACTCCCGGTGAAGGGATCTCGGTCCTTTCCTCATCGAATAAGGTGCAGGATATATCAAATATACCGTTGTGCAAAGCAAGAACTGTAGCTACCTGTTTTGTTTAAAATTTGATTCTACAACATCTTAGGTTTCTTTTCATTCATTAATCACATTAATGAAGTCCCATCATTTAAGTCACCTAAACATCACAGATAAATACGACGTACACTTGCCATCCGCATTCACCTCGATGTCCCCTCGTGCACCGTTAGGTTAGGTAACTAACGACAGGGCAGGGCAGGGCTAGCGCGGGTGTAAAACATAAGTAACGTCTATATAATATATCATATATACTATATACTGTATCTATCATAGAACATCACATGATCACATCACAGATATCGCAGCAGAAGAAACATATGAAACATTGGATATACTAGGACGTCCGTGTTTTCAATATGAGCCAGTATAAAACACGGATTCCACGGTCGTGATGAATAGCCAATCCCACACCCTTAGACCCCTACGAGAGCGGCAAGCAACCCTACCAATTCTAGGGTTAGGAGACCCGGACTCGACTCCTCGAGATGGTCTCCCACTGGACCCTAGAACCCGGTTACTTGTGCTCCCCTCCTTTGGTCTATCCTAATGCGGAAAAGT
This sequence comes from Agapanthus africanus, assembly GCA_030015575.1. Classification (NCBI taxonomy): domain Eukaryota; kingdom Viridiplantae; phylum Streptophyta; class Magnoliopsida; order Asparagales; family Amaryllidaceae; genus Agapanthus; species Agapanthus africanus. The sequence continues at coordinate 352,233,300 of JASDDO010000018.1, forward strand.
AAATAATATGCAAAAGGTGACAACTTCCGCAACCTAGAAGTGCCCCAAATAAAAGAATATTACATACAAGTTTTTACATGAATGAAAATGAAAAACACTCATCTCACATAAAAAAACCCGGCTATTCAATCACGACAATCCAATATAACATATCGAGCAACACATAACATCACATGTCATCAACGTAAGTAAATATGCGCATCCCAATTGTCGTTGACATATAGCAACGAAACCGGCGATATCATATATTACACTTACGGTCACAGAAAAGAAAGTGTAAAACTACAACAATTGGAATCCGCAACCTCTTTAGACATTACATGCCTAATCAAATGAAATACTTAGACATCACATGCCTAACAATTATAAACCCCGCATTTTAGTCTCATTATCGAAAACTCTTTTCAATATCAAGTGAGACTAAACTGCTAGATTTATAACATTCATTCAGTTATCTCATAATTATTTGTGAATTCCAATTATTGTATCCCATTCCGGATAAATAGAGAATATTAAACTTTCCGATCGAACATTCGAACACCTAAGTTTTCCCGAAACCGATCAACACATGAAATAAGTTCAAAGACATTCACTTCATGCCTCAGTACCAACGGTCCAGCCGTAGAAGGGTCAAGCCAACGCCTCACATGTGGCACGCCGTACTGCCCCAAACCCGAAGGTTCAAAGGGCAGTTCAAGACGGTCACATAATCGAGTTAAGGTTTGTTGTCTTCTAGAGGGATCATCGCATTACTTGCACTACTTAGAACGTCCTTAAACCACAGAAAAATCCAACACTTGGATATTTTCCGGCAGGGGAAAGATTGGGTATTTACATCCGGTCGAACTTTTTAACATATTCTAAAATATCCGGAAAGCCACATAGACAAGGTTTGATAATCCGATCGAATCGTCAATTCCCAATACAACCCCAGAACACTCAACTCTTGAGTCAAATTAAAAATTCCCAGAAAATTCAGCATAATAAAATAGGAATTACTGTGCAAAAATGGACAGATGATGTCATCAGATGGCCGCGGAACCGCCGCAGAAGCCAGGCTTCTGCCGCGGTTCCGCCGCGCCCTTAACAGATCATGGGATAAATTTTGCATCGTAATTCTTAGAATTCCCTGCTGAATTTTTTAAGCATTTTTAATATGGAAAAATCCCAGATTTTAGAAAAAGTCCAGAGAGCATATCGGGAATTAGGGTTTCGGTTCGATCGGGTTTCAAACGTCGTCTAGACTTCGCCTAAGGCTCTAGCTGGGCTCTGATACCACTGTAGGTCAGGCAGCCACCCCATCCAATGGGATCGCCGTGGCACCAACGGGTCCCTCAGCAACTACTTTTTATGCATGCCCCCTCGCGAGGACTACAACCCGCCGGAACACCTTCCGGTCTCGGGACACCCTGGGGGTAAGAGCCTATGCTTCGCCACACTGTCACACAGTGAGAACCCCCCATAGGTCGACATCTAATGCCTAGTAGCTCTGATACCACTATAGGGTTCCTAGGCACTCTCAAGAGGTCTCACAAGGCATCAACCATGCCAAAATCAAATTTTACGGTGCCGAGAAACCCTAGACTAGATCGTTAGCTAGAATTTTAGGCGACAAAGTGAAACTAGTTAACTACTTAACTAAAAGAAAGATGCTACAACCTTTGTAGATCCGGTTCTCCACTTCCTTAGCTCCACGTAGACGTCCTCTCGTTGTCCATCTCGAATCCCGGACTCAATCGTCGGCTTGATCGGAGAAATGGGCGGGCTAGGTCGTCGGCTTCGTGCCGAAGATGATCTACGTCGAGGCATCACAAGTTCAAGCTCCAACTCCATCAAGTTGTGAAACTTGTGAAGAAAACACCCTATACTACTTGGCAAGAGGTAGAGGGTGAAGAAATAGGAGGTGGGTTCACTTTAGAATTGGATTTCTCACACTTTAGCTCAAGTTGCCATTGATGAAGGCAAGGTTTTTCTTGAAGAAGAAGAAGGAGAAGATGAAGAATATGATAAGTCTCTAATTTTAAAAAGAAACTAATATGAATACTTATCATATCCTAACCATAGTCAAGTGTAGAGAGTAAACTAGGGTTAGTTGGAATGGTTAGGGTTAAGGATGAGATAAGAATGGTGGACTTGTTCAAAGCTTCAAGAAGCTTCAACATACAAACAAAATAAGCCACCATTCTCTTTTATTTTCCAAAATGAATAAATAAATAAATAAATAAGTAAATAAACAAAGCCCTAACCATTCATATAACCATGGTTTAATCTTTACACAAACCCAAGTGAGCAAGTATCATCAAACATGATACAAACAAGTGCACAAAAATATATCACATATACAATGTGCATCAAGTGAGAAAATCCTTTTAAAATGAACCAATACTAGTTAATGCAAAGTAATATATCAAATATATTATTATACATTAAATTATTAAATCGACACTTGATTTAACGATCCGGTCATATCGCATATAACCGACTAGTATCCTATGTATCGGCTTATCGAATCAATCCTTGATTCGATATCTAGGTTATATCGCATATAACCAATCGATACATTCATCGCGAGAATGAAATACGGTATCACATACACGCATTATTCTCGCTCCCGCACATATCTCATATGCACTCCTATTTCGTTTCGCTTGAGCCAGGAAACCTCTGTGTAGGACTCTAAAGACTCGTCAATACGCCGGTAGCAGATGATGATCATATCAAGCACCCACAAGCCGCAAGCGGTCTGCCAAACGTAACGGCCATCCGGGTATTGAGCGATCAGAAGATCGACGAGCTAGCCCGCTCACACTCCTGTGAATCCAACCAGTAACACTTACCGTACAGTCCGGTCTGTTCGTCTGATATGTCGCATATCAAGTCTAGGGGTGGTAAACGTCAGACCCCAATAACCGATAAGTCGTGCCGATATGAGGCTCATAACGGGTCGAGAAACTACTGGTAACACTTACCAGCAAATCTCTGATCAGCCCTGGCCAGGGACTTCCCTGTTACAGCCAATCGAGCACAGCGCAACATCAACCCCTAATACCGGGAGAGACGAAACCCCTCCTATCGCTCATTGCCTCCATGTGACTCGGGACTGTACCCAAAGACCACCGTTTTGCACGCCCTCATGGACGTGGTAAGGTGGAGATCAAAGCACAGTGGGAATCACACAAGACTCTATGACGATCTCGGGTCTACAAACTAACCTGCACAAGTGTCACCTGAGAACTGCCATCTGGCGTGAGGTATAATACCATCTGGGAGTTCTCGGCGAGTCCGTCCAGTGTACCCAGTCTTCACTGAGCACCCGTATACCATCTCTGATGTCAAACACCAATGGATATGGGATCATCCATCGCCCATCTCATGGGTCGAGAAGCGTATACGCTAGTCTACACTGGTATATCGATGCCCCGTCTCGATACACCCACGACTAGGGACCTTGAAGGATGTACTTATGGACTACCATGTCCCCACTAGTATGATCTGCATCATAGTCTAGGTAATCAAGTACACATCCTAAGGGCTTTATCAACATGTAACCATAAGACAGTTTAAAGAGACTAGTGTACATGTTAAGATAAAGAGCAACCAGATAGCATACTATCATATCAAGCAAGAAAGTCATCTCTATATATGTCCAAGCATCCAATATAATATACATCATCTGTACAATACTGGCCTCTAGGGCATACATACAACTAACAAGTGAGTGTCCAACATCGACACCCAAAAACATCATGAAACAAGTGTCTAGTATCGATACATAAATACTGGTCTATCAGACGCTGTCACCATGACTGGCCCTCCTGATAGGTACGTATCATACGCTATCCCGAAAACTCGAGTGCCTAGCTCTGACACTCGAAATTTGACGTATCCATACGTACATGACTCCAGTCGGTATCCCCACGATAACCGCCGAGTCATAGGTACTGTCACCGGTAGGTACTTGCCCACCTTCCAGGCTCATCGGCATGTACCGTCGATCATCTTGCCGAGGGGAACCGTAACGGGCTCCAATATGTACCCGCACACGGCCCACTCACTCCTTGCATCGGGTAAATATCATAAATCTCAGAACCGAGAAATCTCATGGTGGACGCTGAAATATCATATCAAGAGAAACCGGATTTTTCAAATAATGCATAATTTCATGAAACAACCACGGTCCTCAAATCCAGAAAATATTAAGTAATGAATAAGTATAAATGCATGAATCAATACATATATATTAGCGTCCCATTCCACTAATATATATAGGCATATATAACAGCGTCTCATTCCTCTGTTATATATACTTAGGAATAAGAATATCAGAGAACATAATATGAAATCCAAGAATGTAATATATGCAACATGAAACAGTAATATGAGCATATAAAGGAAAAACCGCTATTTAGCAGCAACAAGTTAATATATATATATATATATATATATATATATATATATATATATATATATATATATCATGCGGTTCCTAATTTCTCTAAATCCATACAACATCAAATAAAGGTGAACATGTAGCTATAGCCAGGTATGCGTAACCATGTCGATATAGCAAGATATCTGTATCTACCTATCAATAATGATGTAATACCCTCCCGGTATATGTGTAAGTAGGTATGCAAGCTGTACATGTAGCTATGTCTCATGTGTGTATATACCTGTCACTAATGGTACGATACCATATAGATACATAGGTAACTAGTATGTAGGCATGGCAAGGTATACTACTATCATATGTGCCAACGCATAAGAATCAATGATCCCACGTCAATGACAAAATAGTACCACATAGGTATGTGTAGCCCTAACTAGGTAAGTGAGTTTACAAGTAAATATGTATGCACGGTATACATGTAACTATGTGTGCATAGCAAGGCATATGTGTAAGCATGTAGGTATACAGGTATGCTACTATCATATGCGCCGAGGAAAATAAGGATCATGTCTCAATGTCCCTAAACAATACAATATCACATATGTATGGGTGGTGTGCGTGTCATGGTAATTATTGACGGTGTGTGTGTGGCATACAATTAGTGCTCGTGAAACATGAACCGTCAATAATGGTGTTGTGTCCCATTAATACTAAGTCCATACACAAGAAAATGAGATAAGCAACAAAGGTATACTTGCACAATCAATATCCGTATACTTCTAACTAATAGTCATGTCATTTGATCTAGCCCAGACGCATAATGCCATGCGGACGATCCCCCTGTAGATGTTAAATCTACTCACCAACGTTCCTGGCAAAGTAAAGCCAACTACTCGCTTTCCCCTGTTCGCAGTGCCCAAAGTCCCCGCCTGCGATCCTGAAAGCATATAACAATATAACAAGTATATATTAGCAATCGATCAATAACACATATCAACTACGTTTGACTGACGCACCAACTCCAAACCTACTCTCAAGTGCTCATCAAGTGGCTAACGCGCATAGCGACACTGCGAAACCAACTCAAGAGCAAAAGCTATACAAGGACACGAACGAAATCGGCACGACCCTAGGTAGGAACGCAAAGCGACACAACTACCAAGCCTAGACCCTGATCGTACCGATCGCGTATTCAAAATACAATAATAAACATGGAATCTAATATAAATAACGTCGCAACGTCAAAAGAAACCCACGCCTAAACTTACAGAAATCTAGTAAGCAACATATATCATTTTAGCGCAAAAATTCAACTTTTTTTTACCAAACTAGAATTTACAAACATCACTAATTAGCAAGATTAAACCATACAAACGCTTACTAGAATTTTAATCTCACTTAATTAGGATTTAGTAAAAGTCTAGTTTGTAATTAAGCTAATTATACAATTAGGAAAATAACATTTAACAAACTAGCAAACTAGGTTAAGTTTTCTTCAAGCTTAACATACTAGTTAACCTTATTACTAATCAAAACTTTAAATTGATTACCAAAAACCTTTCTAGAAATTCTGAACATGCAATTAATAGTTTTAAATTAACAACTAAAAAGCTAATTAAAGTATTAGAACAACAAATAGAGATTAGGATTAGGATTTGAAATTATACCTCTTTAGGAACACACAAAAGCAACAAGATCCAACATTTTCTTCCTCCAAAAATGATGTTTTTCTTGAAGATTTAAGCTAGATTAGTGAAAGGAAATGATGGGTTAAGTTTTATTTATGAATTTGTGGATTTATTTTGGGATTTTTGGAGAATTATTGAGCTTGGAGATGAAGGAATTGAGCTTGGAAAAAAATGAGGGCAGACTTGGAGGGGGGTCGGCCAAATGAGTGGGGGGTGTTTTGTGAAAAAGTGAAGAAAAATCTAGCACAAAACCATTAATGCTTCATTAAATGCAAATGCCACATTTTCTTTCTTTTCTTTTTCTTTAAATTTTCATTCTAAATTCACAAAATATCTAGATATTTGGATGGTTGGATTAACAAAAAAAATATCTAGTGATTAGATTAGCAATGATTCAAATTAGAAGTAATTAACCCAAAATTTAATTACCACTAATAAAGTGCACAAATAAAGCATTAAAATAATATTTAATTAGGGAAAAATTCTATGTGAACCAAAACTTCCCATTGACCCCCAAAGCCCGCGCACTAGCTTCATTCTAGCTAAACTAGGTGCCGTAAAGTCTATACTGATGTTTGATCACAATCGGGTTAAAACGGAAAACACCGACTATTTTACACTAAAACGGAATAATTCGCAAAACGATTTCCAAAACGTTACAGTTTCTCTCTCCAATTCATCATCCCGAGTCATTAATTGTTTTTCCGGAACTTCATATGCGTCTGGATTTTGATGATAATTGCATGTATGAGATAACTTTTGAGGGGAATTTTGAGGATAGTGTTGAGGAAGAACCAGTTTTGTTTGATGAGTCGGATTTTCCAATTCATCCTGTCCCTTCCACTGACTGTGTACACCCTCCTGAACCTTTAACTGTTACCCTTCCTAAATCACTCCCCTTCATTCTTTCCATCGTTCCGACCGCGCAAGAAACCGTATCACTTTCATTTCTTATGTCTGGTTTACCAAGTTCGACGTATACATGTTTTCTCACGAATCTTGAGGAATTTGACCCCATTTCTCGACGGGTTGATAGATTAGCACAATCGCTTTTTACACATTGGTCATCACAATTTGTGCTAATTTATTCACTCAATTTAGAACCTCAAATTCGTACTACACTTCTTTCTCCCTTCCGCCATTCTTCTCCTAATATACCGAGACCGTATTCCACCTCTCTTCCCATACGGTCTCGTGTATTCTCCATTTCTTTCCTCTCCGCATTCTTTCACCAACCAACACACTACAGAGATAGAATATTTGAATGGTTGGTGCTCACTTTTGGCCTGTGTAAGGCCTTGTATAGATTGATACTGTTCTCTTTTCCCCCCTAATCCTGAACTTCACCGCTTAAACAGTGGAAACACTGTTTCAAATAAGTTTGGGGGTATGTATATACCATTATAAAATAAAAAAAATTGAAATTTTCGGGGAGTGGTTTTGTAAATATTCAGTTCTATTAAATAAATAAATAATAAAAAAAAATTTTCTTTACAAAATAAATTTCTCTTTTTAAGGGGGCTTTTGTACATATAACCAAATAACCCCTATAAAAACACCCCGACCCCCTTCTCTGAATTTACAGAGCCGCATTCTAACCCTAAAATAAAACCCTAACCGCCGCAGCAAAAATCAACCAGAGAGCTCTCTTCTCTGCCGCGGAACCGCCGCTGAAGCCCATTCTTGCCGCCGATCCGCCGTCGCCTTGCTTCTTCGCCCTCTGAAACTTTCAGAGGAGCTTTGCATCTCTGTTTACTCTCTGTAAATTTACTAATTTTTGCAATTCCTCTCTGTCATGGCCCCTACATTACAGTTTGAAAGGGATTTTTCATAATTGTTTGCCCATAACATTTACGGTAGTTATTTCGGCGAGATCCGAAAGCGTGGATGGAACTTTCTATTATTTAACCATCCGAACGCATTCGCACTTCCGACTCTTTTTGCATGTTTTTATGAATGTATGGAGGAGAGTTGTTTGGCACAACACAGGTATATTAGATTACTGTAGGGGGATCAGGAAATTTTAATTGATAGGGACTCCATTCACGAAATCACCTTAATACCACGACTCCCCATTCACGATCAACCCCTCCGATTTGAGGACTACCTACCTTTAATGGGAAATGACTGTTCTAGGGAGCCCAGAAAGGGCATTCACGCTCGCACGTTTTTTGCGAACGTTTTAACTGTGTATCGTTGGGCACAAAACAATATTTTTGGAAGTTCGCACAATACAACATTTTTTACACCATCCCTACACATAGTGTACACAATGATGACTCAAAACCCTAGCTACGACATGTGCACTGTGTTGCTTCACTCGATTGGCGCTGGCAAACGGGCGGCCAATTATCAATGCCCAATATTGGTGACACAACTGTGTCGCCATTTCCTTCATGTTGAGGAATTTGAATTTTACATGCATGGTGGGATTCCCATTAGACCTCTTCTTAAGGGTGTCTCCACGTCCTACACACATTTACATGATTTATGGTCACGCACCGAGCCGGCCAAGAATGTGATGGCCAAGACCCCTAGCTCGAGCTCCACAGCAAGCGACGAAGAGCTTACCCCCGCTGCGCAATCACTCTTAATTCAACGAACCCATATAGGGATAGAAAGAGTGATAGAAATGCTGACTAAATTTGATCAGCGAATAACGAGCCTGGAACAAGGAATGTCCACCCTCGTAGCAAGAGAGGAACGTTCACGATCACGATCAAGGGGACAGGGGACAGATAGAGGTGAGGCTGGGACTAGTGAGGCCGCTTCTAGTAGACGCCACAGGGAGCAGTGAGGACACTGCTATCAATAAGTTTGGGGGTAAGGGTTGTTTGTATATAGTTATCTTTGCATTGCATCTGCATATTTTTATTTTTTGTACATATTTGTTTGCATATTTAATTACGTATCTTATTTTTCTGCATTGCATCTTTATAAAAAAATATAAAAATAAAAAATATAAAAATATATATAAATTGTAAAACTTTAAAAAATTGAAAAAAATTAAAAATTTCAATATTGGCCATATTTGACTCAAGTTCAACATGACAGTTGACTAGTTAGGAAAAACTAGATTCTAAACTTAGTAAATTAAAAACCCTAAAAATAACCTTTCTTAAAATTTAACTGTAGAAAATATATGCACGTACAGTTTATTTAGAAATAAGCAAATTTTGAGTTCATTTCTTGGGCTAAATTGAAATAAGGGAAGAGTATTGAAAGCTCTATTTGAAGTATAAGTCTGGAAAATAATTCTGAACCTTAAGTCCAAATTCTGAAAATATATACCCTATTATACGCACTTACACGCATCTTGAAACTTGGGATAGTAAAGGATACCTTGAAATGCTCTTGTCTAAAATCCTTAGTATGAAGGAAAATAAAATAAAAGTATAAGTGGTGAAGAAAGAAAAAAAATGAACACTGGTTTTGTAATTGCTTAAGGCAGCATAAATAAATAAAAAAAAATATAGCAAGGATGCTTTATCACCTAGTGCCTTAGACCAACTGGTTTGGGGGTCACTGCTAAGCCTTAGGTGTTGCAAAACGAGGAATTACACCTAAATGCGCAAGCACATTTTGTAATCAGTCGTTTAGTACCTCAAGAAGTATTAAGGGTCGCATGAAAGATGTGTGAGCAATTTCATCTAGAATTCACCAACTAAAAAGTATTTTGGAAGATGGATAAGAGTATGATAGCTTGAATTGAATTTCCAAGTGTAGGGGTGATAATTACACTCATGGGGTATATGATTGGAGTTTGGAGGAGAGATAAGAACAAAAGATAGGGCTTATATCTTCAGTAGAGATGATAAAAATTCCTGAGTTAAGATTGCGCCTTAGAAGGAAAACTTAGGAGATGCTAAAAGCTTTATAAACTGGAAAAACGTATATGATCTTAAGTTAAATGAAAAGGAAGTGTAAAAAATACGGATTGATGATTTCTAAGTTGAAGATAATAGGATTTCTTGCTAGAATACTGAATTGAAGAATTAAAGTCAACGGCCAAATTGATCGGATTTTGTGGGTAGTATCCACTGAAAACCCTCAGGAGACAACACTCCTTCTACTAGGAACACCTAGAGGTTTAACGGTTTGTTGCACGAGCTCAGTGCAATCGCGTTCCCTGCGAAAGTGAGGTTAGGATTTTTTCGAGAATAAAATTGGCTTTGGTCGGGACGAGCAAAAGATAAGTTTGGGGGTATTTGTTCATATCAAATTTTTGCATTTTTATACTGCTCATTCTTGATCACAATCCATATAGGTAGGTACTTTTGATCCGTGTTTGCTGAATAATTGCAGGTTACAGATTCTCATCTCTTTACAATGAAATTCATGAAAAGTCGCAACAAATGCAGGACTACGACCAACAACAGATGAATACTGATCTCCGTGCACTATCTGTATAAATGCCGCCTACCAGTTCAAGGGACAAAAAGGCAAATCATTGGTCACTTCAATGCACAAAGCACAAGGGCAGCACAAGATCCAAGACTTCAACGCGGAGCTCAATAAACAAAAGTCCACTGCTAAAAATCTGGAAGAAAACTAAAGAGATTCTGAGAAACCAAGTGTACATAACATAAGAGAACAGCAATATAGAGAAGCCCTGAAAAGTTGATCCCCCAAATCCACCAAATGGCCGCAGAACCGCGGCCAAATAGGCACTTCTGCCGCGGTTCCGCGGCCGCGTCTGAACAGTGTCGGTGGCGGTTGAAGCAGCGTTGACTCGGCTCTCTTAGGGTAGTTTTGTAATCTCATGTTTAGCTCAGAATGTATACCTAGGGTTTCACTCTCCTGCCTATAAATAGCAGAGCATAAAGCAAAATAACGTGTGCATTTCTTTATTTAGATTTTAGAATTAAATTACGTTCTTCTTTATCTTTCTCTATGAAAAATTGTAGTGAGTTTATGAGCGTTAATTAATAAAAAAAAATATAAAAAAAGTTCCTTTTTATCATGCATGTTATTCTTTGCAATTTTTATTTGTTAGTTTAGTTGTATTATTTTATCGTTGTTTTTCTTTTGTTTTCTCTTCTTCTATTTTTCTTTATCCTTAACAACGATGATGCTTGAGTAAGATCCTTGCCAAGATGAGCTCTCAAATAGCTAGTTGTAATTTCTTCTTAACCTCATTTCTTTCTACCTTCCTTTTTGTTTTTAACTTTTTAATGGGTGGGTAATCTCTCACTTGTTAGAGTAGGAGAAGGAAAATTTGAGAGAAGGAAATCTCTCTCACTCTTTTCTTTGCCCCACACCTTAATTCGGACTCCCTTTAAGTCAACCATAATTCGCTCACTACGGCACCATATCCTACATGATAGCGGTGATTCCATAGTTAGACCGGTTGTGATTGAATTAACCGGAGGTTAGGGCTAAGAGCCAAGAACGGACGGATAAGGACCAAAAGGAAGAAACTAAGCATGAAAAGCCAAGGTTATACTTGTAAGTTCCTTCCTAGTCGTGCTAATCCCCGTTGTTGTCGATTACCGTAACATCGATATTAAGAAGGTCATGGAAAGAAGTGAGAAATTCCTAACTCGAACTAACATAATTCTAACCCTAGCAAATTCTTTATCAGTTTGTATCTCATTAGTAGATCTTAAAACAAAACTCAAAATATTTGGATTTAACTCGTTAAAATATAAAGAAAAAGATTCCATCTCCCTGTGGATCGACCCGTACTCAACCGGCTAGCTACCAAGCGAAACCGTCTTGATTGCGGTAATTAAAAACTAAACACGCGGAAAATCCGTAACAATCAGTGGGCTGCCCTCATTTCCTCCCCTATTGATTTTCTTCAACTCCTTCATCCTCATACTCCCTCCACCTCCACCTCCATGTATCATCTCAATTTCTTCACCAAAACCCTACACCCCCTTCAATAAAATTAATCACAACCTCTCTATAAACCCATTGGACCTTTCAAACTTGGATTTTGAAAACTTTAAGCAACTCAAGAAAATTCTTGAGTTGCCAAATGAGGTAATTCTTTCACCATTAGTGTAGTAATTGATTTCCTTTAGCTTTTATTTCAGTTTAGAATTGTTTAAGTGAGGTTTAGGGATCTTGGAAAATTCCAAGATGAGGTTAGGGGATTCTTGAGTTGTGATGGTGCAAGTGAGTGTAATTGGTGACTACAACCCCCTTTAGTGTTAAAAACATAGATCAAACCAGAGCCTAGACCATGAAACTTGAATTAGATATTCCAATAATAATTGTGGACTACAGGAAATCTGGAACGACCTGGAACCTTTACAAGAAAAACTAGCAACTCTATTAACCTATTTAAGACACTAGGAGAGCACCCAAAGAAGACGAGACCAGAACTCCTTGCCATGGCTGAGCAGGCCGGATTTTGGGTGGATGTCGCCGGGTATTCTATGGGTATTGGTGTTAGAATTGGTTATGTAGCTCACATACCCCATATACTGCCCCACTATACTGCTTGTTTATCCACAATTCACCTGAACAAAAATCTGGAGCAAGTTTTCTGAGTTGCTGTTTTGGTTTGTGACATTTAATTACTTGAATTTTGGATATTGTGTTTTATCTCGATCGATTGGAGTTTGTACGTCAATATCGAGGGTTATTTGGTTCTTTTGCATGCGTAGACCATAAGTTTTAACCTATGTGTGATTCGTGTGCCGTTTTGATTTTCGTACGCGATTTTTGTTTATGATACTATGTGTTTATATATGTAGGCACCCTCATGTGGACTTTGAACAACAAGGAAGAGCGTGGTGACATCGACTTCGGCAAGTAAGGATCAAGGTGAGTAGATTTATATCTACGGGGGAAGTCAGTTGGATGGCGTATAGCACCCCCGCAAATTATGAATGGAAACCGATATATAGAATACAGTCGAAAAAACCTATACTAGGAAACTATGGATATGGTTAAAAAGATAGTTAGAGATGATATGAATGATTGAATATATATATATATCGAGATATGAGATGAAAGCTATAAGGATATGACATGAGATCTATGAATATGATAAGATTGAGATAGATGTGTTATGAGATCGATAAAATAAGATAATGCATGTAAGATTACTTGATGTGAGATATTGAGGTGATGAAAAGAGAATGTGACGAAATAAGATGACTTGGCTTGATATGTTGATATACGGATGCGAAGAGATATGAGAGTATAGATACTATTGCCAAGACATGATATGAGATTGATACTAATATGACGTGAGATATTTATATATTTATAAGAATGACGAGTGATATGCCGTACGAGACTTTAGATCCGTACCCTCATTGTTGTATAGGTCGATAGAATCCCTATTCTGTTGTTGTCGCTGCACGATGGTTTATCGCACACGATATTTTACCGGATGATTGATCCATACCCTTGACTAGAGGATGTCGTACGATGGATTATACCGTACATAATGTTGTAAGGCTGGATGCCGATTGATAGATTCACCGACTCGGATATGTTATAGATATTTAATCCCTATCTACACCGCTTAGTTTAGCCTTTATGTAGATGTCAGATTAGATACGTATACCTTATAGCATTTTGCTTACGATGCACTTTATACTACGTTCATGATATTCTCGTTGCATTACATATGCATGTGCTAGTATACCTACACAATTATCGATGATGCGAATGTTACACTTACACAGATTGCCGGCTCACACACTTTCATCATCGATAATTGCTATGTCACTTACACAGTAGAATTACTACATCATGCTATTACTCTTAATTGTTCAGTACTATCACGTGATTCATTGGTATGATATATTGCTATGCTCACATCACTATACTATGTCGCATGATATACTTGATATGCTCACATTTCTGTTCTATATTTGTATACATCATGCTTTACGATTATATGCATTGAGATGTTGTTTTCATGAGATTCTGGATTTGAGAACCATGGTTATATTTCAAAAGAATGTATGTATTGTTTTGAAAACCCGGTTTCTCTTGATATAATATTTCGAGACGTCCACCATGAGTTTTCTCGGTTCTGAGACTTGTGTTAGAAACCCGATTCGAAGAGCGGTAGGCACCGTCTGCGGGTACATGGTGGACCCGGTATGGTACTCCGGGGCAAAAAATGATTTTTGTGATGTAGAAAATAAGCCTGGTAGAGAGAGCACTACCTACCGGTGATAGTATTTGGAGTCGGCGATTATTCGGAGGATACCGACCGAAGTCGTGAGATGATATGGGCTGATCCGGACTGACGGAGCCCGTGGGCCGATCCGGACTGATGGAGCCCGAGATATGAGGATTTACGTATCGATCCTGAACACGGGTTTCATGATGTTTCGAGTGTCGATATTGGACACTCAGGTTCCATGATTTTGATGTGTCGTTGATGGACACACGTTAGTTGATATCCTCATATTTATATGCATATGCTTTCATGATATGTCGAGTGTCGATGTTGGACACTCAGGTTCTATGATGTTGTTGTGTCATTGATGGACACGTGGATGATATCCACATGCATATAGGCATTGATTATATTGTTGGCATATATGCAGACACGGTCACCCTAGATATTATAGTATTACCTTCATGATATAATTAACCTAGGAAAGCATTGTTTTATTCGATTTCTACCTGTTGATGTGTCATGCCCCACCCCCAATACAGAGAGTATTGTCCGCTCTGGCCGTAGCCACACGGTTTTGTCCTTCGGAGCGAACCGGATCCGACCAGGGGCCACCATGAGATTTCTCGGTTCTGAGACTTGTGTTAGAAACCCGATTCGAGGAGCGGTAGGCACCGTCTGTGGGTACATGGTGGACCCGGTATGATACCCCGGGACAAGAAATGATTTTTGTGGTATAGACAATGAGCCTGGTAGAGGGAGCACTACCTACCGGTGATAGTATTTGGACTCGGCGATTATCCGGAGGATACTAATCGGAGTCGTGAGATGATATGGGCTGATCCGGACTGACGGAGCCCGTGGGCCGATCCGGACTGATGGAGCCCGAGATATGAGGATTTACGTGTCGATCCTGAACACGGGTTTCATGATGTTTCGAGTGTCGATGTTGGACACTCAGGTTCCATGATTTTGATGTGTCGTTGATGGACACACGTTAGTTGATATCCTCATATTTATATGCATATGCTTTCATGATGTTTCGAGTGTCGATGTTGGACACTCAGGTTCTATGATGTTGTTGTGTCATTGATGGACACGTGGATGATATCCACATGCATATAGGCATTGATTATATTGTTGGCATATATGCAGATACGGTCACCCTAGATATTATAGTATTACCTTCATGATATAGTTAACCTAGGAAATCGTTGTTTTATTCGATTTCTACCTGTTGATGTGTCATGCCCCACCCCCAATACAGAGAGTATTGTCCGCTCTGGCCGTAGCCGCACGGTTTTGTCCTTCGGAGTGAACCGAACCCGACCAGGGGCCACTTCTCAGGAGGTCACCCATTCCAGGACTTCCCTAGCCCGAGCACGCTTAACTGCGGAGTTCTCAAACTCCTGTAGTGCCAGTTCACTTAAAAGGCGTCTCTGTATTGAAGAGCGGTATCATTCCATTTATAGTACAGATTTATCCTCTTTCGGAATATATTCCGAAGATTCCTCATTGTTTTACAATGGGTCCTCATGCTTATCTGGTATATATGGGTATACCGGATAATACTTGGGGTATTACATTCTCCCCAACTTAGAACAATGGTTCGTCCTCGAACCACAGACCTACTATTGAGGAACCATCTCTGATGTCATTCTGTCATGCCCCACCCCCAATACAGAGAGTATTGTCCACTCTGGCCGAAACCGCACGGTTTTGTCCTTCGGAGCGAACCGGACCCGACTAGGGGCCACTTCCCAGGAGGTCACCCATCCCAGGACTTTCCTGGCCCAAGCACGCTTAACTACGGAGTTCTCAAACTCCTGTAGTGCCAGTTCACTTAAAAGGCGCCTCTGTATTGAAGAGCGGTATCATTCCATTTATAGTACAAATCTGTTCTCTTTCGGAATGTATTCCGAAAATTCCCCATTGTTTTACAGTGGGTCCCCATACTTATCTGGTATATATGGGTATACCGGATAATACCTGGGGTATTACATGATATTTTCTACTCATGAGTTGGCAACTCACCCCGTTGTGCCACAGTTCTTGCAGGTTTGACTGCATGGATCAGTAGCGGTAACGCTGGCACACAGCTTTCTTTCGGATGATTTGCAATGGTAGGTGGGACATATTGGGTCGTGCCCACTCTTGTATTATTATTCCTGTTGTATCTAGTCAACTCCAACAATCAGAAACTAGTATTTGTATAAGTAGTAAGACTTAGTAAGACTTATGGTTGCGAGACTTAGAGCGATGGGTTATATGTTCGCTTGGGGAATTTAATGTCTTGCTTTATTTACATTATCCTTTTTGTTGATCTTCGCCGTTGGGTGTCATATACTTATATTTCTGATTTGCGTGGTTGTGATTCCGCCAATTGGCGAAGAGCTAGCTCCCGCTTGGGGATGCCTTTTGTATTATCATGTATATGTGGTTTTGGATCAAAAAATATACAAGGGAGGTGCTGCCCAAATTTTTAAAAGACGAAACATGTTTTTCAGCTAGTAAAATCCACTTGCATTTTCATGTTCCATTATCTATACATTTAAGAAAACCTTATTCATCATACTTTTATTTCAAAACTTCACCTCTTTTATTTTCTTTAAAATGTTTAGATTTCTGAGTTTCGGCTTACTTAATTTACGTTACGCCTTTAGACATTGCGTGATTTAAATGCCGGTCCCGAACTAAATTTCGGGTCGCGATAAAAATTAAGGGCTTTCTTAATTAAATTTAAGATTTTGGATTTAGTTCTGGTGTTAAGTTTAAGATTTTGGAATTAATTCTGGTTTTAAGTTTAAAATTAGGATTTGACCTTATTTGATATGAGAGAACATCATCATCATTATCACAAACACGCGCGCGTGCACACACACAGACATCATCATCATCATCATCATCAACATTATTTCTCTCTCATACACACACATATCTTCATCAACATTATCACATACACACACATATCATCATCATTATCTCTCTCACTCTCTCACACACACACACATACACATACTAAAATTCCCTAACCTTGACCCTAAAGCTAATTAACCTTAACCCCTGTAAATTAAAATTAACATTTCAAAATCAATACCCTAACCTTAACCATCACCCTAATTAAAATCAATTAAAATTAACATCATCAACTAAATTAAAATTAACATTTCAAAACTAACTAATTAATTTAAAAACATTAATTAAAATAATCTTAAACAATTTTCAAAAAAACTCACTATCTACGTTCGCCGATGAAGCACGGAGAGGAGGAAGGCTGCGGCGTTGACGCTGCGGCGTTGATGCTGAGGAAGAGGAGGAAGGATGCGGCGTCGGAAGAGGTTGCGGTGTCGAAGGAGGAGGTGGAGGATGCTTGGAAGCCTCACGGAGATCGATTAGGATCGATTGGTCGATGGAGAGGAGGAGGTTAGGGGTTTTTTGGGCGTCGATAGGGAGGAAGAGGAGGCCACAACAGGTAGGAGGAGGTGGAGGATGCTTTGAGGTGGATACGGTAGTGGATGCGACGATTGGGGGCTTGAAGATGGCGGTGGAGGAGCACGACGGTCGATTGGGGGCGTTGGAGACGGCGATGGAGGAGCACGACGATCAATGGAGATTGGGGGCGATCGAAGGGGAAATTTTTTTGTGGGAAAAATATTGGGCGTGGAAGAAAATGATAAGGTTAATTTTCTGTTTTATTTTTTTTCTAAATACTCATACTTTGCCCCTACGGTTCCATCCGTAAGAGTTTCTTTTGCGGCACTGTAAGGACAATTACAAATATGAATTTTTAATAATTTTTTTATATGTATATGCCCCTACGGCTGTAACCATAGAGACATTGTTTGCCCCTACGGTGGTAACCGTATGAGCAAAATAAAATTGCACCTACGAAATTTCCCATCCGTAGGGACAATCCATATTTGTACAAGTAGTTGTGTCGAAGCCGGTGGTTTTCTACCAAATTTGTTCACTTAGAAATCAAGTAAAATCAAAATTTGCGGACGGGGCAATCTGTATGTGTGTCGAATGTCTTGAATTTATAAATTTTGTTTCACTTAAACTCGAAGATTTTTTTTTTTTAAAATCATTAAAAATAGACAGTGCCCACATGCAGACAGAGAGTCCCAATGTGCGCCCGATCTTTTTGGAAAATTTTGTTTTTGGAAGAATCTTTCTTTAAAAGCGAAAATTCGGTTTAAAAATGTGTAAAACCCGTAAAGCTTTTTCCAAACTCTGAGAATTTTGTTTTGGATCTTTGATGACTTTAAAATCAGATAATACCCAAATATAGTTCAAAATATCATTTATGCACATATGCAGACTGATGATGTGTGTCTGCCTGTGTGTCATGCTGTCTAAAAATTTTTGAAAAATTATTTGAAAAATTTCTTAAAATATTTTAAAATTATGGAACAACTTTATGGTATTTTGAGGCCAATTTTACATACTATATATAAAGCATCTCCGATTCGATCAAAATAGCGATAGAAGCTTTGTCAGCGAGAGAATCGCACTCTACTTTGTCAACAAGAGGATCGCACTCTACTTCAACGAAAACTTCACCCACGTACAACTGATGTATTGAGATTGCAGGAGTTACCTGAGAGCAAGGGATATGCACTTTACTCTAGCGGTGCCTCGGAAAGCACGGCATTCTACGCTACCCCAAAGATAGAATAAGACATAGATACGATCAGGTTTTAATTGATTCGATGCATGTCTTCTTTGAAGATTCTCATATTTATAGTCTCCTAGAGAGGTTGTTGCATCTTTGAGACCGTAGTAACTCTCCACAATCATCCTTCATCATGGCTCATGTGACAAAACTATTGCATGTAATGGCCGAGTTCGCGTGGTCAAACCAAATATGATTGGCCAACACTTTTCCTTGCAACCGAGAAAATGACTTCGGCTAATATTGCATTCTTCAAATCTTGGTTAAATTGTCGCATTATTCTTTGCCCTTTGATTTACCTCAGCCGTGTTTTGGTCCAAACTGGTTGGTTACACTGAATCAGTGGCATCCGAGAGTAGCCATTTCAGATTAAATATCTGCTTAGGTAGTTAATAGAAATAATCTTAGTTATCATTTTCTCCCACGATAATAAAATGGGCTACCCACAAAACCACTGTGAAATTTATCTAAAATACATAGGGCTCAAGCAATCACTATGAAGTTAACATTTTATTCAAAATAATACACCACCCCCCAAAATGGACGTACGAGCAGGAGCCTTCACCAAACGTCTCTATGCTATCATATCGCATCATCACTTTTTATAATGTGTCGGTTTATTTTTGGTAGGCATGCCCAAGTCAAAATCATCGTTCCTTCATTTGATCACCTCAAATATATATAAATTTACATGTGAAGGTGACGCAACAAACGCTTTGGGAACTTTGTCCCTTTGCTCTCTCTTCTATAATTTTTATTGAGAAGTACTTTTAAGGCCTTTCAACCTATAGCATGGATATTATAGTGGTTATGATGTCCTTTGGTTTGCCACTTTCTCTTTATATTTGACTTAATGTGCATCACGAACAAAGTTAGATCAATGAGATTTATGCTTGTACCTCTTTTTGCCGCATGTAGAAAAAGACATATATTTACCCAATGTGATTTAACCAAAAAATTGGAAAAGATTGTTGTAGCTCCTATTTAGTGGTGAGATTCCCCAATCAAAACCCATTGAAAAGAGTTGTCATCTTTCAACTACGTTGATGCTCCGAACAAGATCGCAAACACTTAAGATCGGGAAATAAGACGTTGCCGGTGGACTGTGCTGTCCGGACATATGTTGGATGAGCATCAAGATGCAGTGAAATCCTCTCTGACGTCTAAGTCGCTGCAAGTTCAAACATGACTATACTGATCCAATGAAATTGAGCTTAGCCATTTGTGCGTAAAGTTTTACATGAGCGTTTTTGGATCATCGATTCATCGCGAAAATAATGCACGGAAACAGTCTGAATAATGGTTTGAAGGACACATGATAGACTCTAAAATGACTGAATATGTTTTTACATGTTTGAGCAATCATTCTAATAACCTGCCATGTTTGCCCACATCAATCTTCATTGGCTTCTTTTGACATCATTGAATGGATTGTTGTGTATCTAACCAATCATTAAGTTGTCCATCTATCTTATCCCTTGGTTCGGTTGAATTGACATGATTAATCAAATTTCATTCGGTTGCATGCAAGGTTCTCAACATATCCAAATAGCTTAAATTGCCCACAATATATACCTCTAATCATCTTAGTATGATTATAGGCTTACTCGCTTAATTGGAGAAGAGAAACCGAAGCCTTATATTTGTTGAATCGATAGATCGCCAATATTGAGGGATCATTTCAAGGCATGCAAACCAAAACAAGTTAGAAGAGGCGCATCTTATATGTTTAGAGGAAAGGGTAAAGGCTCCGTCAACCATACTTAGTAATACCTCCGGGCAACCTTTTCGTGTAAAGTACAAAGGTAAATAAACGTCATTTAGTTTCCTCCATCTGTTATATGTACAAAAATACTATATTTAGATTCACTCTCGAAATATTGAAGAGTTAAAAGGTCATACGAGTTGTAAAATTAAGAGACCATGATTTCAAGACATAAAACTATAAATAGAGAAAATAAACCGTACTATTTCAAAGGAAAAGATGGGTCTCACATGTGTCCAACCTTATATATTCCGACTCGTGCCTCGCGCATGCAGGTCCCCCTCTTAGCATAGCAAAAACAAGCTTAGCCCAACCTAGCCCAAGATTCAACTAGTCCCTTATATATCAATGATATGTTCCTTATTAGCTAGCTTTTCCATGCCACTTTATACGATGAAACTTCCTAATTCAGTCATATTCTTTCATCAATTCAAGTGATGGAAACAAGGCCAAGCCCTTATGGCAACATTACTGGTATTTTAAAATATAATTAGTGAGAGCAAAGCAGCTTTCACCATAACGAGCAATGGCTATAGGGTGAGAGGGGAGGCAAAAGGTATTGGGTTCCTCTCCTTTCTTTTTTCTCCCCTTTCTCTTTCTCCATTGCCTTTGTTGCCTTTACCTTTGTCTTGCCCTATTGCATTGCCTTGCCTTTTAATATTATTGCATGCTAATGGACTTGCACTACTCTCAACCCTAATCCATTAAAATACTAGCTAGGGTCAACATCACTTGCGTTGCTAAGCCCTCTCCAAAGCAATTCCTTAAACATCAAGCAAACTCTCCTATTTGTGCTTGCCTCATTCTTTTATAATGCACATTTAATTGGTTGTTCAACACAATTTGTTGTTAGTTTAAGCATCATGGACTCAAAAGGTTGCGGGTGCTTGCTCCCCATGCTTATATTCAAATATCAAGTTCATGATTACTTGGAAAGTATTATGGCACCTAGCTTCTGGTCATAGACCTTAATATATATATCTTAATTCCTTATTAGGGGTCCATGCTCTCGCTGTTGCTGATGTAATGTCTGTTCATAAATAGAGGGGATAATTTGTTCAAGTGTGTTCATGGATAGAATAGAGGCTAAATCACACTAGGACGACGCAACTTTCATCAATTTTCAAATAAATATACACACTTTATTTACAACAAAAACAACAACAACTGAGCCTTTTATCCCAAGCATATGGGGTAGGCTACATGAACCAACATGAGAATCACGCCGGGTCCAGCACATGAATCCTCTGTCTCCACTCACTTCTATCGAACAATATACTTTCATTGAGTCCTTTGGCAACCATATCGTTTCGTATCACCTCCATTCATGTTTTCTTCGGTCTTCCTTTT
Organism: Agapanthus africanus; assembly: GCA_030015575.1. Classification (NCBI taxonomy): domain Eukaryota; kingdom Viridiplantae; phylum Streptophyta; class Magnoliopsida; order Asparagales; family Amaryllidaceae; genus Agapanthus; species Agapanthus africanus. The sequence goes on from JASDDO010000018.1 coordinate 352,255,263, forward strand.
GCCCTTTTGCCATTACCCATATCGAGAGTATCTATTCATCGAACCGGTGCTTCCATAGGTCTGCGTCGCACATGATCAAACCATCTAAGCCGGTTTTCCCGCATTTTCTCCTCCACGGGTGCTACACCAACTTTTGCACGAATATCCTCATTTCGCACCTTGTCTTTTCTAGTGTTACTGCACATCCAACGAAGCATGCGCATCTCCGCTACGTGCATCTTCTGTGTATGATGCTTCTTAGGAGCCCAGCATTCTGTACCATATAATAAGGCAGGCCGAATAGCGCTCCGATAAAACTTCCCTTTCAATTTTAACGGAAAGTTACGATCACACAAAATTCCTGTTGCATTCCTCCATTTCAACCAACCAGCTTGGATCCTTTGATTAACATCACTATCGATCTTCCCATTCCTTTGGATAATGGAACCTAGATATCTAAACTGGTCGCTCGGTGATATCTCTTGCCCTTCCAATGTTATACCAATATGGTTTTGACTTCTCTGGCTACTAAATTTGCAGTACATATATGCTGTCTTGGACCTGCTCAATCTGAATCCCCGAGATTCCAATGTTTATCTCCATAATTCCAATTTGGCATTAACCCCTGCTTTCGTCTCATTTACTAGAACAATATCATCAGCGAATAGCATACACCAAGGGACCTCATCTTGGATAGTTCTAGTAAGCTCATCCATCACGATGGTAAACAGGAAAGGACTTAATGCAGATCCTTAATGTAAACCAATAGTAATCGGAAAATCATTTGTTAAGCCACCGCAAGTTCTGACATTTGCCACTACTCCGTCGTACATATCCTTGATTATGTCAATATACTTGACGGGGACCCCCTTTTTCATCATTGTCCCCCATAATACCTCTCTAGGTACCTTGTCGTACGCTTTTTCTAAATCAATAAATATCATATGCAAATCTCTTCTCCTCTCTCGAAAGCGCTCGACAAGTTGACGAAGCAAATGAATCGCCTCTGTCGTCGATCGTCCAGGCATGAACCCAAATTGGTTCTCTGTTATCTTAATATCCTTCCTTAGCCTGTGTTCAATCACTCTCTCCCAAAGTTTCATGGTGTGACACATTAGTTTTATTCCACGGTAGTTTGAGCAACTTTGAATGTCACCCTTATTCTTGTAGATAGGTACAAGGATACTTTTCCTCCATTCATTTGGCATCTTTTTTGTCTGCCAAATCTTATTAAACAGATCTGTCAGCCATTTAACGCCTATTTCTCCTAAGCATCTTCAAATCTCGATAGGAATCCCGTCAGGACCAACCGCTTTTCTTAAACCCATTCTGTTCAAAGCTTCTTTAACCTCAGTAAGTCTTATTTTACGCATGAAATCACGATTTATATCTTGAGATTGAATGACAAGTCCATCCAAATTCTTAGTAAAGCTCTCATTGAACAATTTGTCAAAATAATCTCTCCATCTTTCCTTGATATCCTCATCTCGAACTAAAACCTTCTGATTTTCATTTTTGACACACTTCACCGCACATAAGTCTCTAGTCTTCCTTTCCCGCATTCGAGCAATCCGGTATATATCATTTGCAGCCGCTTTAGTGTCTAATTTCTCGTACACTTCCTTGTAGACCTTAGATTTAGCTTCCCGAACAGCTTTCTTAACTTCCTTTTTAGCCATTTTGTACTTCTCAAATCTCTCCACATCTCTACTTTTCTTCAAATCTTTATAAGAATCTCTTTTAATTTTAATAGCAGCCTTTACATCTTCATTCCACCATGATATGTTCTTAGATGGTGGAGCACCACCTCTCGACTCACCAAGTAGATCTCTAGCTACTTTCTTGATACAACTAGCCATTTTGTTCCATGTTTTGTCTGGATCATCTTCCGACTGCCAATCCGCTTCTTGTACTACACGATCTATAAAAGCCTTTTGATTACCTTCTTTCAATCGCCACCATTTAATTTTAGGCTCTACCTTACGTCTAATCTTCCTAGGTTCTCTTCTAAAACGAAAATCTAGAACTAAAAGTCTATGTTGAGTAGTTACACTCTCACCTGGCACTACCTTACAGTCGATACAACAACCTCTATCTATTCTTCTCGTCAGAAAAAAGTCTATTTGACTAGCATTTGATCCGCTCCTAAAAGTGATAAGGTGGGACTCCCTTTTCCTAAACCAGGTGTTTGCTAAGATCAAGTCATAAGATAAAGCAAAATCTAGAATCGAGTCACCTACTTCATTCCTTTATCCGAAACCAAAACCTCCATGGATACTATCAAACCCACTACGACTAGTACCTACATGTCCATTAAGATCACCACCAATAAATAACTTCTCTCCACTAGGTATACTTTGCACCACCTCGTCTAAATCCTCCCAGAATAGACGCTTACTAGCGTCATCAAGACCTATCTGTGGTGCATAAGCACTAATAACATTAAAGATCTCTCCACCTAGAATAAGCTTAACCAGTAAAATTCTATCACCTTTTCTCCTAATCTCAACTACATTCTCAAGCAACCGTCTATCTATGATTATACCTACCCCATTACGATTTTTATCTCTACCCGTATACCAAAGCTTATAACCCCAAGGCTCTAAGACTTACTCTTTTCACCTACCCACTTAGTTTCTTGCAAACACATAATACCAACTCTCCTCCTAATCATCACCTCCACTAATTCTATTAGTCCACCCGTAAGGGAACCTATGTTCCAGGAAGCTAGACGGATCCTATGAAACCCTTGCTTATTTGTCACTACACCCGGGGTCCGATGTAGCGCGCCGTCTCTGGACGACGACCCTTGCTTATTTGTCACTACACCCGGGGTCCGATATAGCGCGCCGTTTGTAGACGACGACCCTTGCTTATTTGTCACTACACCCGGGGTCCGATGTAGCGCGCCGTCTCTGGACGACGACCCTTGCTTATTTGTCACTACACCCGGGATCCGATGTAGCGCGCCGCATCTGGACGACGACCAAGCCCTTGCATATTTAACACTACACCCGGGATCCGATGTAGCGCGTCGCTGAGTAGGGGACGCCCCAACGATATTCTTATTATGGTTCATGTCATAGAATGTGACAGTTTTACGTTGGCTGTCACAAGCCTACCACAACCCTCACCCTTTCTCATCCGGACTTGAGACCGGCAACGGTGGGTTTTTTGTTGTTTTTTTGTTGTAACTCCTGCTATTTCTTCCCCCCACTATGGAAATTGGACGGTCAAGGAGGGTCCATGGAAGTGTAGGGTCAAGGAGGGGATCCAATGGTGGCAAACACTCTACTTGCCAACCAGGGATCTTTACTCGCACTTTTTTACCTAACCTAGCCGTTAATCATAATTGTGTATATTCTTCTTAGCTTTTGCAGTGAATATAAAAAAATCCAAAAATGTCATATGAGAAGCTCATGATTATTAAAAGGGAATTTTCACAATTCTAGACCACGGATGGATAGCAAAGGGTCGAAAAGTAAACATTTAGGTAAGTGCTAATATTATTAGGACACATGGTCGTTAAAATGCCATTTAGCCAATAAGAAAATAAATACAACTTTACTTATATTTATTTTATTAAGGATGTCTTGTCATGCATTTTACTTCACAAGAAAAAAAGAAAATAAATACAGATTCAAAATAAAAATCATATACTCCAGAAATCTTACTCATGATACGTGGAGAGAGTAACTAAACCATAAAATTAATGTTTTCTTATCAAGAATATATCCATAATATAGAATTCAATAAATATTTTGAACCTCATATACGACCACAAAACAAACTGCATTGGCAACCCGAGGAAGGAATCTAAAAATTTCAACTTTTAAAAAACATCAAACATTTTCAAATTACACATAATCTTAAACCCTTGTAACAATAACTGTAACTTTCAATGGTACATATTTCAATGAAAGGTTACAATCACAATATGATGCAGTGACGATGACTTTAGAACTTATGCCCAATATCTATCTCCAATGATTGCAAGTTTCATTCTTCCTAATCACAATATCATTTACCATCTATTGCTTTCTCCAAGATGTGTTGCGAAAAAAGGATACCACAAGGACCATGTTTGATTTGAACCACATGAGGTTGGGGTCCATGTTGGCGCTCATCTTGATAGAATCTATATGCTACATAATATGGTTACAGTCACTTCGGTTGCTATTCCCGTAACGATGGCAAACGTTTAAATTCAAAATTAAACAAATAACACAAAAGTTCATGGTAGTTTTCTGAAGTAGAAAGTCCACAAAATATATATATATATATATATATAGAGAGAGAGAGAGAGAGAGAATAATGGAGAAAAGATGCCATAGGAGGGAATTCCCTCCTATGGCGTCGAAAAAATACCCCCTCCACCAATTTTTCCGACGATCGGCCCCCATCATCTTCATCGTCATCATTTAAGATGTGGGTACACCAAATTTCATGTGATTCTACAAGTTTTTCACCGTTGATTTAGCAATGTAAAATGTTCTATTGTCGGTAAACCGTTAATTTTGAACCCACTAAATCAACGGTGAAAAAGTTGTAGAATCACATGAAATTTGGTGTACCCACATCTTAAATGATGACGATGAAGATGATGGGGGCCGATCGTCGGAAAAATTGGTGGAGGGGGTATTTTTTCGACGCCATAGGAGGGAATTCCCTCCTATGGCCTCTTTCCTCCATTAATCTCATATATATATATATATATATATATATATATATATATATATATATCTTAGGGTTAATTACACAAAACATCCATGTAGTTAACCCTGCATGGCACTTATACCCCCCTCAAGTGATTTGTTGTCGCAAACACCCTCTTTGCACATCAATTAAAACTTGATATTTGATAACTTTTGAGCTAAAACGATTTATATATGTAGATACTCATCAACATACATAACGACATATTCTTCATCACTCCCTTTCTTTCGTGTACCAAGAGCCGCCTCAAATATCCCCTTCTTTATTCTTGTCTCTTTAGTCTTTACATCACTAAATAAAGAGCTTAATACTATATAATTGTTGCATGTTGGCATGTGTCTGAAAAGCATTGAGAGCGATTCCTCGCCTTTTTCTCCTCTTTCTGCTCTACTTTTCATTCAATAATGCCAACTTTTTCCAGTGCAATTTGGACTTGGGTTTTGTTCAGGTGTTGGTGCCTTTAGCCATACAATCACATCAATAATGAGAGAACCGAATCGCTGCCATTTGAAGCTAAATCATGTGTACGAGGCTTGTAGCGCACACAGTTAAAGTGTATGCATTAAGACACCACTACTACTTAGTAGTGCAGCAGCAGCAGTAGTACTATGCACCATTTGGGGCTTGCTCTGTGAACGCAAAGCAGGGAAATCAAACGGTGGAAGTTGGTGGTTTATAGAAGGGTAGTAGTGCTTCCGTGCGATGAGGACAAATCCAACATATAAGATTAATGAAACTTAGAGTCCGACACTCGAACTAATCCATCATGATTTAGGCACATTAGAATGGTTATATTTCGAACTAGCAGCCAGATTCCGAACAAATGGCAAAAGATCCATGCATTCTTCACGAACGATAGAGATCGACGCATCATGAGACAAGGCTACACACATAATGACCATAGCTTTAACCATGACAACATTATAGAATCTTGATGGTTGTGGTCTAATCGGAGCCCTAGACTAAGGAAATTAAAGGCAAAGGCATCTGATGATATAAATCAATGGGCACGACATAAACAGCCTTTTTCATTCCTTTATAGGTCTTACCACTAGTGGTATGGAATCAACAAAGATGAAACGGGTATATAATTCAGATTCTTGTAAGAATAGAAAAGATAAGTATGGATGCATATAAATAATATGATAAAATCTGCGTAGATTGTTAATGGTGTGTCGTTATCAATTGAAGAATACTTTTATTGCCATGCACAACTCTTTGTTTGCTTTTCTTTTGCTTCTTGATCCCTCATGTCGTTGTTTGCTACTTTTAGCCAGATGTAGGAATGATGGAGGGTTGGATCTCCTTCAGATGTTGTCTTCCGTCGGTCTGTCGCGAGCGTTGATGAATGACTGAGATTGGATTTGAGGGTTGCCTCCTGAAACGCGTGGATCTCAGTGGGCTTGATTTTGAATGAAGCCGATCTACCTGCAAGGAAGTCCCGAGTGGATGTACCATCGGGGACTCTCCGACAATCAAGTTAGTCGAGATATTTGGGCAGAGTAGCGGCCTATGGAGATAAGAAATTGCCTTACCTGAGTCGTTTGAGAGGAGGTTTATATAGTGGCAGCCATGGGCTGGCGGGCGCGAGATTTACACCGGCCGTTACGCCCCTGGAGTCACGACTGCGCGAATGGCGGGATCCTCCATTAACAACGAGATATGCCCGTTAGCGGGGAACGCGATGGCGTGGAACGCGGAATCGTAAGGCGGCGGATATCTCGCGTCTAGCGAGATTCACGGAGCCATGGCGGGAACGCCCACGATCTGTGCTCTGGGTCGGTCGGTGAGACGGAGGAAGCTGAGCTCGGCAGGAGGCTCGGGGGCGAGCGGGAGACAGAGAAAGCTTGGTTCTGTGATAGCTCGGTGGCGAGCTAGGAGGGCTGAGAAAGCTCAGCGTGCAGGAGAGCTCGGAGGCGAGCCAATGGTTATTTGTAAGACGAGCATAAGAGTGATCTGGGCGGCCGTCGAAGGTCAACACAAGCCTCGGGGAGAAGGCCCGGGGTGCGCCTTCAATGTATTGTTCTTGCTCCTTTCGCGTAAGCCCCGAGACACGTCATCTGCCACGTGTCATAATCTGGGGAGGTCTCAGTATTGAGCATCATCATTAGCCCCCCACTCTCGGCCCGACCTATTTATGTGTCGGGTCGAGAATGGTCTGATCGGTCACCCGGACCAAGTTCACCCGGACCAAGTTCCTAGTTGACGAACTCGTCGGCACGGATTACTGGGTAGTTAGTCGTATATGTTGGCTATAGTTCCCTCAAGGCAATTATCATACTCGCGGACTTGTGATTATGATGATTGAGTGAGGACCTATACCGATAAAACAGTTTTACTCAAGATGATAGTATGCTACCTGGTTTGTCTTTATCATCATGTTGATAGAGCCCATAGGATTCTTGCTTGACTGCCAGCATTATGATGGCGATCATATATGTGGGTGCTGGGGTCTATAAGCACATCCTTAAATGTCCCTAGTCGTAGGAGTATCGAGACCGGGCATCGATACTCCAGTGTAGACTAGTGTATACTGATCGAGACCCCGACGAGGGGCGGTGACCAGGTCTCACAAGCCATTGGTGTTAGTTTGTTCACCTAAGATAGTATACAGGTGCTCATTGGGTTATGAGTACACTGGACGGACTCGTCGGGAACCTGCTAGTTGGTATTATACCTATTGTCAGATAGCAGTTCCCTGGTGACATGTGTACAGGTTAGTCTGTCGACCTGAGATCGTCATTTGTCTTGTGTGAGTTCCCACTGTGCTTTGATTACTACCCTACCACGGCTCAAAGGAGTTGTGCAAACAGGTTTTAGTTGGGTACAGTCCCGAGCCACATGGAGGCAGTGATCTGATCGTCGGGGATTCGTCTCTCCCGGTATTGGGGGTTAATGTCGCGTTGTGTACGGGTGGCCATCACTACAAATCCATGGCCATGGTAGACGAAGATTACCGATCCAGGATTGATATTTTCTCAGGAGGTGATGGGTATCACGCCGACACTAAATATCGTGTTGTTAAGGGTCTGACTTTATCCATCCCCCTAGACTCGATATGCGATACTCTTAAACGAACAGACCGGACTGTACGGATATTGTTACTGTCAGGCTCAGTAGGGGTTCTGCATGAGTTTGCTCGTCGGCCTCCCTTTCGCTCAATACCTGGGTAACCGTTACATACAGCTAGTGCCACTGACGTGCTTGTAGTTAAACCCACTGCCAGCGTATTGACGAGTCTTTAGAGTCCCACACAGAGGGTTTTCACGGTTCAGGCGATATGGTGTACATGACGTATGTTGGTACATACAGATGTCCGATTAAATATATGCATGCTGCGCAGACTTTAATCAGACGGTTAATAATACTAGCGGCTTAGGATTAAGCCGGATTATTAAATCGGGTTTTTGATTTAATAATTTACATATGTATTTATATATATGTATTCTAGTATTATTGTTCGCTATTCATTTTCTCTTTTGGCTATTCGTATTTTTGTACGAATACGCGTATATGTATTTCGATACATGTACCGGAAAGTATTCCGTATTTTATACGGGATAGCTTCTAGAAGTTTTGCCACCTCATTATTTGATTTTCTATTTATGGAAATTCATTTGTTTAATGATGAGGTGGAGGGTGTGAGGTGGCATGAACATGAAACAAGGTATGGGTTTTGGGTATGGTTCATTTATTTATTGTAATTTGACATTGAAAAAGTTTTTTTTTTTTTTTGGAAATGAAAGAGGGAGAGGGGCCGGCCACTAGGATGGGGGAGCTCATTTCATTTGGTCAATGATTCATTACATTTACACACATGCTCTCTCTCACTCTCTCATGCTTCAAACAAAAAATACAAAGCCATTTTATTGTTGTTCATGCCAAAAGCTTTCACCTCCTTCATCTTCTTCTTGAGTTTCTCATTGAGCTCAAGGGTAGAGAGAAAAACATAGTGACACACTACTACACCTCGACTCTCCATAGCCAGCGACTTTGGAGCGTCGGTTACCTCGTTCGTCAAGGTTGGAGCTTGCGCCATTTCTCTCGGGTGGATCATCGGAGATGGAGGAAGACCGGCGACCAAACCACATCAAAGAGCCGCTAGGAGCTTGGAATGAAGACCGAAGGACACGGATCAACTCGGTATAACTATTCTAACTCTTAGTTAGCTTGCTAGTTTAGGGTTTAAGGTCGATCCGTAAATCGGGTAGCGGTAGCGCCAGTTTAGAAAATTTTGTTCCGCATTTTGGCCGCGTTTTGATGGCCGGGGCGTTGCCGGAACCCTTCAGTATTTTCTGATGACGTCAGCGAATCAGAGAGGAGATCGTGCATTAAAGGGGAAGCGTCGATTCGACCGTACGTTCGTTGAAGCGTCAGGCCACGTGCCCGTCGCTGGTTGGCTGACATGATGCACCGCTGGTATCCTTTGCGCTTGAGGGGACGCGTCCAATGCTCTTGAGACGCGTAGAATGTTGATGGCCGTCGAACGCGAAGCGTTTGTTTTAGCAGGAAACGATCGGTGTCGTTGGATACGCTCGCCAAATGCTATAAATAGAGGTGGGATCCCCCAGGGTCCACACTTCGCTATAATTTCCTCATCGTTGCTAGAGTTAGCTCAGCGCTCTTCTCTTTAGGTCGGATTTCTTGCGTTCTTTCCTCGGAGGTCTCCTTCTTTTGCTCAGGTTAGATGTCTTCCTTTGATGAGTCTGTAGAGACAGTTCGGGTAGAGTCTAGGGAGTCTTCTGCTGCTTCTTCCACTGTCTCATCCGAGTCGGATTCTCCCCGGGAAGTTAGGTTAGACATGCTTCCCGGGGTCGTGCGAAGGGGACGGTCCCCTAAGCGCGTATCAAGAGTGTCCGTGACGCGCCTTCCCTCCTGAGGAGTGTGGACGAGCTCACCACAATCTGGGCTCGCTTCCACATTCCCCCTGGCTACTCACTTCGCTTGGCCGGGGAGGAAGAGAGGACAGACCAGGTGCGAGGCAAGGAGATTTCCTTGTAACTGGATGCTTTTTGGACCGAAATGCATCTTCCCTTCTCCCCCGAGGTGAGTGCGGCGCTGCGTTGTTTCCAACTAGCTCCGGGCCAGCTAGTGCCGAACTCGTGGAGGATTCTTCTCGGATTTCTGGTCCGGTTGAGACTTCAAGAAATCCCTTTCAGCCTGACCCTTCTCCTTTCTTCCCTCTGCTACAAAAATCATCCCGGCACCCGTAAGGACGAGCCGAGCTAGGTATACGTTTCCTTTAGAAAACACAAGGGAAGGACGACAGGGTCGGGGGTTGTAACAGTTCCTTCTTCCATCCATGAATGGAAGGAGAAATTCTTATTTGTTGGGCCACCCGAGGGTGAGGATTGGCATGTGCCAGTTCAGTGGCACAGGGACGGCTGCCCACGGGTGAGGCGGTCAACCAATCCCGAAACGAGGGCAATGTCGGTGTGGGAGCCCGTCCAACAAGCCGATGTATTGCTTTCCGAGCAGGCCCTCGGTTGGGTCGGGCTCAGCCCCGCTCAGTTTGTGGGTAAGTTAGAAGCCTAGGCGACCTGTTTAGACTCGCATACTCTTCTTCTATTCTTTCTGGCATCGCTAACTCCCCTTGTGTACTTTCCCTTTTTGCAGAACCGATGGACCGATCCAAATTTCTGGCTACCATGGCCGAGAAAAAGGGGAGGAAGGCCAGGGGCGCCGGCTCGTCATGCCCCGGTTCGAGCCCGGTCCTGTCGGCGGCTACTTTGGATAGGTGTTCCGCTGTGCCTCGGGCTCCGGAGACCAGCCACGGGGAGAGCCACAAACACGCTCGGGAGCAGGAACCCCAGGTTGTGGAGGTGCCGGATGAGGCCTACCCTGCCGTGGCCCCTCTCAAGCGGCACAAAAGGACGGTGTCCCGAGCCCCGTCTTCCCCGATCTTCATAGAGGAAGGGGATCTTCGCTTCGTGGTGCCCTCGGGGCTTTCTGTCGCCGATAGCTTGCTCTCGGAGATGGAATGGTCGGCTAGGGGAAAAATCCCCCAGGGGACCCTCAAGGCCCATATCGCGACCATAGCCCAGGAGGACGTGCAGGTTAGTGTCCACCTCCCGTTCGGGTTTTCATTAAGTCTTTTTGTTTGCAGAATCGGATACCTTTTTAACCCCTCCCTTCGTTTTCTTTGGGTCCTCCAGCACTGCACCCTCGTCGCCAACATGGAGCACGAGGAAATCATCCCAGCAATACAGATAGCGGGTGAGTCTTCCTCGCGGGAGGAGAGCCTGAGCCGAGAGCTGCGTCAGGCGAGGAAGAGGATCGCTGCCCTCGAAGACCGGGTGGCTGCCGAGGAGGGGGTGAACGCCAACAGCCGGGAGTCCATCCGAGCTTTGAGGGAGCCCAACAAGGTTGCCAAAGCCAAATTGGAGGATACCAGGGTGCTCGTCGCCACTCTGAAGAAGACGCAGGATACCCTTAAAAGGGAAAATGAAGCGATGAAGGAAGGGATGAAGCGCGCCGACCTCCGGGCTGCGAAGGCGGTAGAGAGCTACAAGACGTCGGATCAATTCTACGCCGACCTCACTAACGCCTCGGCCCTCGTCTGGCATGAGGCCCTCGACGCCGTCAAGGCGTTGATACCGGAGTTTCCCGACGGTAAGCTCCGGCTCGAGTACCCCCTCGAGGATGAGACACAGGGGATGCCGCCGGGGGGAAAGCCCCTGGTGGGGGCGTTGGGGATAAAGAGATCACCCCGGCTTTCAGTGCCGAAGCTCCTGCTGTAGGCGCCAGCCCTCAAGCCGCCACCCCGACTTCCGACGCCGCCGTGGAGCACGTCGAGGTCCCCCCCGGCCCCGAGGCCTGAATCTCCCTGCCTTCTTTTTTATTTTTTCTTGTTTTCGTCTTGGAATTTTGTAAGCCTCCGAACGATTTTGTAAGGATAAGGAGCCCACAATAACTTTGTAAAGACTCCCGAGTTGTGAATAAAGCCCTTTTGCAGAAATTTGTGTGGTAATGTTTTCATTTCATGGTAATGTTTTCATTTTCCTCGCCTGACGAGCCATGCGCTAGGTCTGACGAGCCATGCGTTAGGTCGACATCCGGTCCTTTATTTGGCGATCGCGCGTTGAGTTAAATCCGATTAGTTGTCAAAGTGTTCGAAGGCCGACGTCCTCTTTTCCAACCCTTTCTTTGGAACCAACTTGGAATGCAAACAAGGAAGGAAAGAGCTGAAATCTCCATATCTGATCCAGGTGCAGATCGACCCTTACCTTAGTATGGCCCCGAAGTCGAGGTGGCGATCGCTCGTTGAAGGTATGTAGGTTGGCACCTCCGAGTAGAAGGGGGTAGACATGCATATTCGCTCAAGTTAGACCGGCGACCCCCTCTCTTAAGAGTGGTCAGCGTTTACCGAGGTTAAGGGCTTCTGATCCTTAGTACAGATGGATAGGAAATCTCCCAATAAGGATGGACCGAGCAGGGAAGATGCTCAGTGGCCTCTTGATGAGAGCTTTGGATTCTTAGCGTAAATGGGTAAGAAATCACCCACTAAGGATGGACCGAGCAAGGAAGCTGCTTGGTGGCCTCTTGACGAGAGCTTCGATCCTTGGCGTCAATGGGTAGTAAACTACCGGCCATAGAAGGACCAAGCGGGGAAGCTGCTTGGTGGCCTCTTGATGAGGGCTTTGGATCCTTAGCGTAGATGGGTAAGAAATCATCCACTAAGGATGGACCGAGCAGGGAAGCTGCTCGGTGGCCTCTTGACGAGAGCTTCGATCCTTGGCGTCGATGGGTAGTAAACTACCAGCCATGGATGGACCAAGCAGGGAAGCTGCTCGGTGGCCTCTTGACGAGGGCTTCGATCCTTGGTGCGGTGGGTAGTAAACTACCAGCCATGGATGGACCGAGCAGGGAAGCTGCTCGATAGCCTCTTGATGAGGGCTTTGGATCCTTGGCGTCGGTGGGTAGTAAACTACCAGCCATGGATGGACCGAGCAGGGAAGCTTCTCGGTGGCCTCTTGATGAGGGTTTTGGATGCTTAACGTAGATGGATAAGAAATAACCCACTAAGGATGGACCGAGCAGGGAAGCTTCTTGGTGGCCTCTTGACAAGGGCTTCGATCCTTAGTGTCGGTGGGTAGTAAACTACCAGCCATGGATGGACCAAGCAGGGAAGCTGCTCGATGGCCTCTTGATGAGGGCTTTGGATCCTTAGCGTAGATGAGTAAGAAATCACCCACTAAGGATGGACCGAGCAGGGACGCTACTCGGTTTAGCGAGACGTTGCCCGACCTTCCTAGGTGTGTGAATATCGGGAAAAGTGACCGTCGCGGGCAACACATGGCAAAAACGCATAGGTGAGGCGAGGCGTTCCAAGATCCGCGTCGTTCCGACTTCAATTCGCCAAGAAATACGGGATGCCCGCCACGTGGCGATACGGTATCGGAAGAATTGAGCGAATCCCATGATTCACGCCCATGCGTGCGCAAATTTGGGCTCTGAGGGACTCTGTGGAGACTATAAATAGAGAAGGAGATGTGTTTGTTTCAGCATTGCTTTTTCGAGATGGCAGGGCGTATCTACGCGATTGAAGAGATCATTACTCCCGATGACGTCTACCTGTATGACCAGTCCGTTTCTGAGGATAAGTACCGGGTGTGGTTCAGCGCATCGAGGACCACATCAGACGTCTTCTTTCTCTTCGGTCGCCCATTCTCCAATTGCTGATGTATGCAATCTGGAGGAGGTCTCCGGGGTTGTACAACCCCCTCTCCGAGGAGCTACTGGACGAGGCGCTCGACAAAGTGCGTACGATCTACGTCATCGTCCTCAACTCGAAGAACAGGCATAACCGATATGTGGCCCTCATTTTGGAGTGCTTCCAAAAGAAACGGATCGTAAGCCAGGGCTTGGCAGATGGAGCACCCGGCGCTTCCGTGGCGTCCCGAGTTCGTGGGCAGCATCAGCGGAGGCGGGCTGAAGAGGCCAGGGCGCGGCTGGCGGAGATCTCCACGGAGCATCACCAGCAGTGCTTTCTTGACCCCGTTCCCCCTCTGTTGTAATTTTAATTTTTTATGTAAAGCTGAGGAGCCCACAATACCTTTTGATGAATAAATAAAGCTCTCCTTTTTATGATGTTCTATTGTTCCTTTTTATTATTAAAAACATATAAAAATTTACTTCGCTTTAGCAAAAAAAAAACATATATTCATAGATATACTTTTCAAATGTACAACTTGAGCTTCTCGGCGTTGTAAGGCCGGGAAAATTTGCGACCCGCAGCGTCTTGTAGGCGATAGGTCCCGCCGGGTAAGACTTCGGAGACGAGGAACGGGTCGTCCCACTTCGGAGAAAACTTATGCAACTTGCCCTGATCAACGAACTCGTTCCGCCTTAGGACCAAATCTCCGGTTTTGAAGGCGCGATGCTTGACTCGGGCGTTGTAGTAGTGGGCAGTCTGTTGTTGGTAAGCGGCAGCTCTGATCTGTACTCGGTCCGGTTTCTCCAACAAGATATCCAAATTAGTCCGGAGGGCCGGGGTGTTTGCTTCGTCGTCGAAGTGCTCGACCCTGTAACTGGGCTGCCCGATCTCTGTTGGGACCATCGTCTCGATGCCGTAGCAGAGGCTGAAGGGGGTCTCTCCAGTAGGGGTCTTCTTCGATGTGTGCAAGGCCCATAAAACCCGGAGTAATTCGTCGACCCAACTGCCTTGTCGTCCTTCCAGGCAAGCTCGAAGTCCTCAGATGACGTCTCGGTTAGCGACCTCGGCCTGCCCGTTGCACTGGGGGTGCGCGACCGCGGCGGACTTCATCAGTATATGGTATTCGCTGCAGAATCCGTTAACTCTTTCGTTTTCGAAATTCGTCCCATGGTCGGTGATGATACACCTTGGGATCCCAAACCAGAATATTATGTTGTTCTGCAAGAACTTAATGGTTATGGTGGCGTCCGGTTTTCTGATGGGGACGGCCTCGATCTACTTCATGAAGTAGTCCACTGCGACGAGTATGTACTTGTGCCCGCCCGTACCGGTAGGGAGTTGACCTATCATGTCCATTCCCCACTGGGCAAATGGCCAGGGGGAGGTTAGGGCCATTAGCTTGGTGGCCGGAAAGCGGGGTATGCTGCTGTCACGACCCGAAATTGGCACGTGATGGCGCTAATAATACGCAACGCCTACAGACGTAATGCAGTAAAAGAAAGCCAAAACCTAGAAATCTAAACCATTAAAAGACAAGAAAAGATAATAGAAGTTTTGAAACATTTGAAATCACAACCTAAATTCTTTAAAAGCCCAATTTATTTCCTTCAAAATTTTGCAAGCACCTCCTTTGTAAAAGCTAGCCCCAAAATGGATACAACATAAATATAAAATAAAGCATCCCCAAACGGGAGCAAATACATGCTCAAAGGCAGAAAACAACCACCACAACAAATATACGACGCCGTAGTGAAGAAATAAAAAACGATAGAAAGGAAACTGTATAAAAGACTACAAGTCACAAAATATACAATATCGTCATCACACAAGTCTCTAAGTCAAACATGAAAGTAGTAGATGGAGGGTACAAGGATACAACGAATATACAATACAACACGAATAACCACAAAACCCACCTAAGCAAAACAGCACACTGTGAGCCGATGCGGTATCCGTAGCAAAAGGTGATAGATAGATGAATAGCCTGCCTCGACTACTCTGGGGAACAACCTGCAAATCAACTGTGGCACAACGGGGGTGAGTTGCCAACTCGTGAATAGTAAATAATATATCCAGGTAATCGCAAGTATGCACGTACAGCGTGAGTTTAACATATGCACTTAATAGCAATAACAGGTCATATGAATGCACTAGCCATGAAAGGTACACTAGCAGGTACAACTAATACATGAAGCAATGCATATAATTAAAGGTATGTAAATACAACAGTCATGAAAGATACTCTAACAGGTACAACTAATGCATGAAGAGTGCATAAACAATAAATGCGGAGTATGGAATGAAATATGTCAATTCCACAGAATCCTGACATCATGGTAGGATCACAATCCATCAAGACAAATCCAAATCCCAATTTCCTCAATTCAGCCCCCAAAATGGCTCTCATATCATATAAGTCTCACAAATCCCGAATGTACAATATCGAATAAATCTCATATATTCTGAATGTACAAATCAGCAATCTCATATATATCCTGCATCAAATCTCAAATAAATCCCCTATATCCCAAATCCAATATCAAGTAAAATTCTAACACCCTAAATATATTTGCATGAAATAATATGATGATGTATATAAATTAATATCAATACACATATATTAGTGTCTCATTCCACTAATATTGGTGTAAGGGCATATATAACAGCGGCCTAAACCCCTGTTATATATACAAAGGAGTAAAAGAAATATCATGAAACCAATGTGTCAAGTATCGACACAGAAATGCTGGTCTATTAGGTGCTGTCACCAAGACTGGCACCCTGATGGATACGTATCATACGCTATCCCGAAAGCTCGAGTGCCTAGCTCTGACCCTCGCCTCTCGACGTATCTATACGTACATGACTCCCGTTGGCATCCACATGATAACCGCTGAGTCATTGGTAATGTCACCGGTAGGTACTTGCCCACCTTCCAGGCTCAATCGGCAAAGTCCATCGATCATCTTGCCGAGGGGAACCGTACCGAGCCCCACCATGTACCCTCATACGACACCCACTCCTCGTATGGAGTATATAATTAGAACCGATAAATCTCATGGTGGATGCTGAAATATCATATCAAGGGAAACTGGGTTTTTCAAATAATGCATAATTTCATGAACTCCCACGGTCCCCAAATCCAGAAAACATCATGAAAAATCCATAACTCAAATGCGAAAATCAATGAATATAATATATGCAACATAAACTGAAATGTAAGCATATAAAGGAAAAGCTGCTAATTAACTGCAACAAGTTAATATAAAATTTCATGTGGTTCCTAATTTCTCCAATTCTAAATAATATCAAGTAAAGGTAAACATGTAGCTATAACCAGATGTATGTGTAAACATAAAGGTATAGCAAGGTATATGTATCTACCTATAAGTAATGATGTAGTATACCCCCTGGGTATAAGTAAAATATGTATGCAAGGTATACCTGTAGCTGTGTCTTAAAGTGTGTATGTACCTATCACTAATGGTACAATACTCTATAGGTATACAGGTATCTAACATATAAGTATATGAAGGCATATGTGTAAGCATGTAGATATACAGGTATGCTATATGTCATATGCAATAAGAAATATGAATCAATGTCTCAATGTCCCTAACCAAGCAATATTATATCTATCAGTGGGTTGTGCGTGACATTGCAATTATTGACGGTGTGTATGGCATACAATCAGTGCTCGTGCAACATAGGCCGTCAATAATGGTGCAGTGTCCTAAGGATACTAGTCCAAGCACAACACTAGCTAAGCAGTAGGGTAAATGCACAAATTCTAAATATGACATAGAATATGCGACAGAAATAAGATTTCTAGCCCAGACGCATAACGCCAGGCGGGCGATTCCCCTGTAGATGTTAAATCTACTCACCAACGCTCCAAGCTAGGTGAAGTCAACCACATGTTTTCCCCTGGTAGCAGTGTCCGATGTCCCCACCTACGAACCTGCAACATTAAAACAATAACGCAAATATATATTAATAATAACCCTAAAACACGTACACACTACATTAGACCGACGCAACAACACAAAACATACTCTCAAGTGTTCGTATTGTGGCTAACGCACGTAGCGACATGACGAAAACAACTTAAGAGCAAAACCACCCAAAATGCACGATCCGTGTCGTATTACGTATCGTGCGGACACAAAACACTACAACCTACCTAAGTGATCTCAGATTTTGCATACAGAGAAAACTAAACAAACAAGCAAGACCAAAAACACCAAAACCACAGCAGACACCTACCCAGAAAAACCCAAACCCAAACTCCTACCCACGGCCGATCTCGCCGGAATCCTCTTCAGACGTCGCCGGCCCTGGCCGGTGGGATGGGTCTCGTATCTCAGGTGGGGTCTTAGGTTCACAGGTACATCACAACTACTTTGTTTGGTTTTCTAGTAAAAAGTCCGGGTCACAGCAAATCACAGAGGTCACATATAGGCACTAAAAATACGATATTAAGCATCAAACTACACATTACACTATCTAAACTGAAACTAACTAACTACAAAGCACAAAAACTAAATAAAGAAGAGATAGAGATCATTACCTAGCCAAAAGAACACAAGGATCCAAGCTTTGTATGCTCCAAGGCATCCAAGAGGCAATATCCAAGAAAAGATGTGATTTTGTGAACTTTTGTATGAATTTGTGATGAATTGGATGAGAGAAAGAGAGTGTTCAGTTGCAAATGAGAGAGAGGTGAAATAATAAAAGAGATAGAGAAATAAGAGAGTGTGAGGATATGAGAGAGGGGGGTGAGTGTAGGGTGAGAATGAGAGTGAGTGTATCACATGCATTAATTCACCATTTAATGCATTCATACACACATCATCACTCCAAAGAAATATCTTCTCACTCACACAAAAGATCTAGGGATTAGGGTTAAGGATAAGCAAAAGGGTTTAAATCAAGAATTAGGTTAAGTGTCATGGTTGCTAAGATCAAAATTAGCACAAACAAATCCACACATTTACGTGCACACATGCGTGCATGCTTATAACAAATAATAATAAATTATTAATTAAATGTTATAAAATGTAAGGAACCCGAATTGGTAAACTTTTTACAGTAAACCCGCATTAACGTCTAAACGAACACTAACCAAAATCTAAGGCGTTACAGCTGCCATGGAGTTGGCAGCTCTTGCACCTCCTGACGAGCTTCTGAGCGTCCTAATAGATGGTCGGCCAATAGTATCCTTAGAGGAGTGTCTTCTGGACTAAGGTGCGGGCCCCTTGATGCGCTCCGCCGATCCCTTCATGGACCTCACGGAGGACGTAGTCGGCTTCGTGGGGATCGACGCACCGAAGCAGGGGTTGAGTAAAGAATTTCTTATAGAGGTTTTCTCCGCTCCAGACGAAATGGCGGGCTTTGGCTCGGAGGCGGCGGGCCCCCCTCGATCTTCGGGGAGCGTACCTTTCTTCAGGAATTCTACGAGGGGCTTCCTCCAATCCCGGCCATCTTCCCGGGCCGTGTAAACTTGGAGTGATGTCGCTCTATCCTCCACGCTGGGCCGTGGCAAGACCTCGAAGAGGAAATTTCTCTTGTTGTTGGCCGTGTAGGAGAAAGCTAGCTTGCTCAGGGCGTCGGCTTGGACGTTCAGGTGCCGGGGAATCTGCTCCACTTGAACTTCGTCGAAGTCCTTTCGCAGTCTTCTTACCTCAGCTAAGTATTTCACCATCAGGGATTCTCGTGCCTCGAAACGGCCGGTCACTTGGCCAACGACCAGAGCGAAGTCACTGCGGATTCGGATCGTCTTCAGCCCCACTCCGGAGGTGATCCGCAGTCCAGCTATCAAAGTTTCGTACTCCGCGGCGTTGTTTGAGGCTTTGAACCCGAGCTTCAAAGAATACTCCATCTTTGTCTCTTTCGGGCCTCGAATGATGAGGCCCGCACCACAGCTCTCCTCGGTTGATGACCCGTCGAAGTAAAGGACCCAATCGGGGACGGAGTCGGGCCTCTCTTCGATCGAGGGTTGAGATTCGGGGGCCGGCACGGCCGCTGCCTCCTTGCTGGGGATAGTGCACTCGACGACGAAATCGGCCAAGATTTGTGCCTTGATAGCCTGCCTCGGACGGTATTTGATGTCGTATTGGGATAACTCCTACCTCCACTTCTCCAAACGACCAGAAGACTCGGGGAGGCGAGAAAGGCCCCCTAAAGGGCGCTCGGTGAGAACGAGGATGGTGTGTGCCTGGAAGTAGTGTCGTAGTTTCCTTGAGGCCACGATAAGTGCCAAGACAATCTTCTCTATGGCCGGGTACCTTGTTTCCGCATCCTTAAAAACATGGCTTACATAGTAGACCGGCCTCTGGACTCTTTCGACCTCTCGGACGAGCACCGAGCCTGCAGCTTGATCAGACACCGCTAGATATAGCGATAGCTCATCTCCTTTAACTGGCTGGGTGAGCAGTAGGGGAGTCGTCAGGTGCATCTTCAATTGCTCGAAAGCAATCTGACACTTCTGCGACCATTCGAACCGTGGGATCTTCCTCAAGGCTTTGAAGAATGGGAGGCATTTTTCCCCGGATCTTGACATGAAATGACTCAGAGCGACTACCCTCCCCGTGAGTCGCATGATTTCGACGTTGGTCTTTAGCGCGGTCATGTTGAGGATGGCGCTGATTTTCTCCGGGTTAGCATCGATTCCTCGATGTGTAACCTTGAATCCGACGAACTTTCCACTAGTGACCCCGAACGCGCACTTGGCGGGGTTCAGTTTCAATTTGTATTTGCGGAAGACGTCGAAAGTCTCGCTCAGGTCTTTGGCGTGCTCATCTGACGAGGTCAACTTAACGAGCAAGTCATCGACGTAAACCTCTATGTTCCTGACAATCTGTGGTTTGAACATCCTGTTGACTAAGCGTTGGTACGTAGCCCCGGCGTTTTTGAGGCCGAAGGGCATCACTTTATAGCAGTACACCCCAGGTCCGTTGTGAATGCGGTGAGTTCTTCGTCCACCGGGTTCATACGGATCTGGTTGTAGCCGGAGAAAGCATCCATAAAGCTGAGCAACTCGTGTCCTGCCGAGCTGTCAACGAGCTGATCTATCCGATGGAGGGGATAGTTGTCTTTTGGACAGGCCTTGTTTAGATCGGTGAAGTCGACGCACATGCGCCACTTCCCGCTTACCTTTCTAACCATGACCACGTTCGCCAACCACTCCGAGTATGCCACATTCCGAATGAGGTGGGCTGCAAGCAGCCTGTTAACCTCGTCCTCGATCGCTTTTTGCTTGATCGGAGCGAAGCTTCATTTCTTCTGCCTGACGGGTCGGACCGCCGGGTCTACCCCGAGCTTATGTGATATTACTTTAGGGTCGATCCCAGGCACGTCGGCGGACGCCCATGCGAACACGTCTGAGTTCCCTCTGAGGAAGTGGACCAGGTCGTCGCGCCAAGGCCCCGTTAAGAGTGACCCGATTTGGACGATTCGTTCATTGTCCCCTTCGATGAGGGGGGCCTCCGTTAGCGGCTCAACCGAGGCTTCTCGGATTTCTTTTTGCTCGTCTCGAGTATCTAAGGACCCCCGGAAATCATCCGTGCTTTCAAAGTCTTCGCTTTGTTCCTTAGGCATGGATGTCGCTGTGAAGCAAATCTTTGCGGTTTGCTGGTTCCCATAGGCCCGGCCTATTCCGCCTTGGTCGAGAAGAAACTTGATCGCGAGGTGGTAGGTCGATATCTGGACCCGAAGGGAGTTTAGTTTCGGGCGTCCCAGGAGGATATTGTAGGCCGATGGAATTCCGGTGACGATGAACTCCACAGGCACGGTACGCGTACGGCCTGCCTCCCCGATGTTAAGTAGGAGGGTGACCACTCCTTCTGCCGGGATGGAGTGGTTAGTAAACCCCGACAGGATGTGGGCGGTCGACCTCAGGTCCGACAGGGCAAGCCCCATATGTAGAAAGCAGTCGTAGAAGAGGATGTCTGCCGAGCTCCCCGAGTCGACCAGTATCCTTTGAACCTCGTAGCGGTAGACCCGTGCTGTAATCACTAGGGAGCCGTTGTGAGGCAAGGATATCCCGTGAATATCCTCATCGCTAAAGGTGATGGGCTCGGCTGCTTTGATCCTCTTCCAGGGTTGGCTACTCGTCTCCTCGACCGGCAGGGGGCGTCGTATTTCGTCCGCCCCAGGCGTACCCCCTACTGATACGACCATGATTTGGCCGATCGTTAACTCGCCGGGAGGGGGATGGTGCTCTTGCTCTCGGTCTGCTTGTCGCTTTCCTCGTAAGTACTTTGCCAAGTTCCCCGAGCGAATCAACTCCTCAATGTAGTCGCGGAGCTGTTTGCAGTTCTTGGTGGGGTGTCCCTGCGACTTGTGGAAAGCGCAATAGAGGCCTCGTGTCCGTTTGGCCGCCCTATTGATGACCGGAGGAAGTTTAAAGAATCTCTCGTCCTTCACCTCCTCCAACAGCTCTGTTTGGGAGATGTTGAGTGGGGTATACTCCTGGAACTTCGGGGAGTATAGCTTTGGCCGGTCAATCTTCGTTTTCTCTTCTCTGGCTCTTTTCTTTTGATCGGCCTGATCGGTCCGGGGTAGGTTCGCGTTCACCTCGGACTCGAGCTGGATCTCTCGCTCGGTCTAGGCTTTTACCTCGGCCATGGTCTTAGGTTGCGCTAATGCAAAGGAGCGGAGCCACTCCTTGTGCCTAAGACCCGACCTAAGGGCCGTGATGACCGTCTGGTCCCGGTGCTCTGGGACCTCAAGAAGAGCGTTGTAGAAGCGGGTGACGTACCCTTTGAAAGATTCCTTATCCCCGCTCTTTATAGTGAAGAAGTGGTCGATGGTCCGCTTCTGCCGTCTGTTCCCGACGAAATGGCCGAGGAATTGGACGGCCAGCTCATTAAAGGTAGAGATGGAGCGTGGCGTGAGTCCTCGGAACCAATCTCGTCCAGCGCGGATGAGAGTGGCAGGGAACGCTCGACATTGGGCGGCGTCAGAGTTATCCTGGAAGCTCATCCCTTCCGTGAACGCGTCCAAATGATCTTTCGGGTCGGACTTTCCGTCGAAGAGGGACACCTTCGGAGGCTTGTTCCTGGAGGAGACGTGGACAGCGAGCAACTCTTCGGTGAAGGGCTTCATAAGCGAGTCGGCGGCAGCTTGAAGGACAACTCTCCCGATGTATACCCTCGATCTTCTTTTTGAGGGCATCGAGTCGGTCGTGGTATCCCGAGGATTCGGCATACTCGGAGTTATGGCCCCTCCTGCTGGCGGCCTGCGCGTGGCCGCGGTTCCGATTCCGTTCTATGAGGTTCCTCAGGTCCCCTGGCGAGGTCGTCCTCGAGCTACCATAGTGAGTCCCTTCCGCGCGACCCTGTCGAGGGAGAGGGCGTCGGCCATGCCTGGGAGCAGGCGAGAAGACCGACACCTTCTCGGGAGGGACATGAGGGCGATGGGACTCTGGGCGGGATGCTCTTTCATGAGACCTTAGCGTGGAGCTGTGAGGTGCCCAACGGGTCATTGAATTGGTCACCACGAGAGATCTGTGGCCGCTAGAGATAGTGAGGCGATGTTCGGTCGTGCCAGCGCGGGCAATGTCTTCACCCCCTCCGTGGAGGTCCCGATCCCGAGGTGGGGGAGCGGCGACCTGAGGGGCTCGTCCAGCCGTTAGGACACGGACAAGGGCATCCATGATGAACGTGAGCCTGTCGATTCGAGCAGACAAGGCATGAACGGCATTCGGGGAAGATTATCCGTCCGCGCCTCTATTGTGGGGAGGGCGGCGGCTAGTGCTGGATCATCGCGGTGATCACTCGTCATGAATTCGAGATCGGAAGATCAACTTTCGTTGAGTGGAATTGTCGAACTTCTCACAGACGGCACCAACTGATGGAGGCCTGGATCTCCTTAGACCAACGGCGCCATTTGATTGATCTAGAATTTATGTGTAGTAGTTAACCGCAATCAATAACGGTATCGCGTATAGCTAGACCGAGATGAGTACGGGTCATCCTCTGGGAAACGTTGAATATTTTATTCTTACTTTAGGCGTGTTGAGAAAGAAAGGAGGAAGAATAAAGAATGGTGAAGAATGGTTGTAAGATCTAGATCTACGTTAAACACGGATGTAAAATATAGATCTAGATTAACTACGGATGTAGGTTTAATATTAAAAGGGGCTTGTAGGGTTCATTGGGATTTAGTAGTTATGGATAATTAATTAAAAATTACTCTTTTTATCCTTTAATAGATTTAAAACTAGAACGACGGTGATGCATGTAGATTAGGGTTTTTGGAGGGAAAAGGGTTTCGACTCTTAACCCCTATCTCGACATGGAATTCCGTTCATATCTAGCCTTTACCAAAACAATAGTTAATCTAATCTCTAATCGCGGTCGAGACTAGCAATGAATTGGTAGCGCGCCCGATTAGGATGTTAACTATTCTTTTGATAAAGTTTATAAACTTTATAGGGCTTAAAAAGAGTTTAAGGATCTTCATCATCCATTAACCTACCCTAATCCTATGAACCCTAACAAGCGGAGAATTACTCGCGCATGTTGGGAGAAGAAGAGATGGAGAGAGAAATCATATTAAAACTACAAAGAAATAGAATAAGAAAAACAACTACCTTTATTAATCAAAAAAATTCATTTACACTTTGTTCCCTTAGAAAATGATTACAAAATGCTAGTTTTCTTCTCGATCTCTTCTAAGGAGGTAGATGAACCGTTGATGATCAGCCTGGATGCGTGAGCCTGTCGTGGACTTCGTGATCTTTTCAGCTTGATCATTTTTCCAAGAGGCTCTCGGTCCTTATTTATAGTCCCAGAGCCAAAACCCTAGTCGCCTAATTTGGAAACCAGAGGTTAAGATCCTAACAGCGAAATCTAAACTTCCAAATCATCTGAACCGCGGCAGAACCGCGGCCAATTGGTAGGTTTGGCCGCGGATCCGCGGTGTAATGGTGAGATCTTGGGCTCATTCTTCTTGTGGCTTCTTCTGGTGACACGTGGTGATCTTTTGAATATCTGGAAACTGAAAATCTTTTCTACGTCACTGCCAGAATTGATTTCTTTAGTTTATTTTCTTAATTAGGCAGGTTTGTTTTAACAACTTTGATTTTCTTGATCTCAGCCCTGCAAATTCTGCACAATAACTCAACAAATAATATTAGTTTGTTTTATTGAGATATTAACTTAACCATTAAGAATTGGTCAAAGGTATTTAATAAGGTAAGTATATTTAAATGGGTCAAATGTTACATGGATATTATATGCTTAGTTTTTCCTACCAAATGTTAATTATAATATATAAACACATGAAAATAGTATTTTTACAGATAAACCCTCACATGTATCATATATTATAATAAACACCTTTTATTATAAAGAAATAGTAGGAAAAATGTCATATTAAATATGCTGTTTTATCAACTGAACAAATACCCCCAAACTTATCTTTGATCGTTCCGAGCAAACTAGTTTATTGAAGAGAAGGAGAAAAAGAAAGGAGAAAGCTAAGCACACTTTCGTAGGCAACACGATTGCACTGAGCACGTGCAACAAGCCGTTAAACCTCTAGGTGTCCCTAGTAGGAGGAGTGTTGTCTCCTGAGGGTTTTCGGCGGATTACACCCACAAAATCCTATAATAAAAGAGAGATGGTGAAAATTACATATAAAGATAAGAACCATAAAAGAAAGACTTTGAAAACTAAGAGTTTTCAACTACACTAGCTTTTCAGTTGTCATGAGCTCTATCTTAATAGTCATGAAAAGATGTTAGAAATCACATCATCTCTCAATAAAACATCGTCTTTATTCTTCATTCCTACCTTTCATCCAAATATCGATCATATACCCCTACGTGTGTGTAAAGAACATCCCTACACTCCTAGAATTCAATTCAAGTTATCATACTCTTGTCCATCTACCTCAGTACTTTTTAATTTGATGAATATTTGGATGGATTTGCTCGCACATTTTTCATGCGACCGTTAATACTTCTTGAGGTACTAACCGACCGATTACTCATGTGCTTGCTGATTAGGTGTATTAGTATTTTCCTCGTCTTGCACCACCTAAGGCTTAGCAGTGACTCCCAGACCAGTTGGTCTAGCACCCTCGCTATATTTTTTTATTGCTGCCTTGGTGATAACAAAACTAGTGTTCATTTTTCTTCAACATTTTATCTTTTATTCATTTTTTTTACTTCCTTCATACTTTGGCTTTTAGACAAGAGCATTTCAAGGTATTCTCTACTATCCCGAGTTTCAAGACGTGTGTAAGTGCGTATAGTAGGGTATCAACATTCAAATGTTTGGCTTCCAGAATAGGAACTATTTTTCATGCTTATTTTTATCCTCATATTAGTGACTTCTTTCATCTTACTAACACTTGGGACAACGGCTCATAACTACTTATTACTAGTTCGTTTAAGAAAACTTCTAATTTTCTTGGTTTTCTTAAATTATTCCTATCTTTCATATGTAAATTTTCACTTTCTAACTTTCATTATAAAAAAAAAAATTGTGCTTATATATAGTATAATGCAAAATAACGCGTAAATAAGCACAAACCTCCCCCAAACCTGTTTACAGCGGTGTCCTCACTGATATCATCCGTTAAGCTCAAAAACCTGTAGACTTGGATTGAAAAAGGGGACAAGAAATAATGAAAGTGAAATCCTCCCCCAAACTTATTTTTGGCTCACAATCTTATAAAAAATTTCTTTCAAGAGCCAAAATATCCCCCCCAAACTTAAGTAAAATCATATTAAGCATTTAAAATTATTTGGGGGGGTTAAAATAATTGGTCAAAGTAAAGCCTTGCAAAGACCAAAAGTCAACACCAACCATTCAAAAATTTTATCGATGAAGCACCAAGGTTGGTGGAAGAACATGTCGCCTATTGATGTGAAGAAGTGGGGAGGAGATAAGAGGTGTAATGGAAAAGGTTTACGTCTCGGTTTGTAGAGACGAAACAATGATGATGGATTACTCGTGTTCTTGTTATCGATAAGAAGAAGTGGTGATGGTTCAACTTCTTTGTGTTGAGGTTGATTCATCACACCACCCGTATTTTCTAAGAATGCGAGTTCTTCAGCAAAAATTTCTTTAGAACTTTCATCGATATCCCGAATAATAATCTCATCGGAAAGAACAGGATGATACTCGGACTCCATAAAAGGTTCATATTCCGCGTTAGATGTTGACCCGGACAACAACGTAATAGCGGAGTCAAGATCAGTATCGTGAAGCTCTTCAATTTCGCTGCTGTCGGAATCTATTGTTTTGACAGCACACATATGAGCATAGGGTTCGGAGGGTTCACTTCCCAACTTGTAAATGTTAAGCTCAATTAAATTCTTCCCAAAGGATAGAGTCATAGAACCGTTTCGGCAATTGATTACAGCGTTGGAAGTTGCAAGAAAAGGTCGACCTAAAATCACCGGAATTTGGTTTCGTGGGTTCGCTACAGGTTGTGTATCTATAACGATAAAGTCCATACGAAATATAAATCCCCTGACTTTGATTAACACATTCTCTAGCTCACCCCTACGTTGAGTGATAGATCGATCGGCCATCTGAAGAGTGCAATGCGCAGGTTTTAACTCTCCGATCCCTAATTGCTTATAAACAGAATACGGAAGTAAGTTAACACTAGCACATAAATCGAGTAGAGCACGATTGATATTTTTACCCCCAATAGAAATAGAAATCGTAGGACTTCCGGGGTCCTTTCGTTTCTTGGACAGTTGTTGTGTAAAAACAGTGCTCACATTACTCGTAAGGAAAACTTTTTTAGGTACTTGAACTTTTCTCTTCCTAGTGCACAAGTCCTTTAGGATTTTCGCATAAGACGGAACTTGTTGAATAGCATCTAGGAGAGGAATGTTTATGTTAACTTGCTTAAAAATTTCCACAATCTTCTCCATTTGTGAACTTGGTCTGTTGCCCCTTAACCTGTTTGGATAAGGTGCTTTATCAATAAGGTTTGGGTCCAAAATTGGAGAGGATTGTGTATTAGTGTATATGCCCTAGAGGCCATTACTATATCATACTAGTTTGTATATTACTTGATGGAAGCTTGGGATATTTACAGTTGTATAGACAATCTTGCTCGAAATGGTAGTATGCTACTTGGTTTGTCTCTGCTTTAATGTGTACATGTGTTTCTTTTAGCATATCGCCTATACACAGTAGTGGAGCCCTTAGGATCTTTGCTTGATTACCAGCGTTGTGATGGCAGTCACACTAGTGGGGGCTGGGTAATCTACAAGCACATCCTTATACAGGTCCCTAGTCGTAGGATTATCGAGATGGGGCATCGATACTTCGGAGTAGACTAGCGTATACGCTTCTCATCCCAGCAGGAGAGACGGCCTGTCCCACAGCCGTCAGTACGTTGTACTTGAGATAGTATGCGGGTGCTCGTTAGGTTACGAGTACACTGGACAGGACTCGTCGGGAACTGTTAGTTGGTACTATACCTATCGTCAGTTATCAGTTCCCAGGTGACATGAGTATAGCTTAGTCTGCTGACTTGACACTGTCACTTCGCCTCGAGTGTGTTCCCACTGTACTTTGATTACTACCCTACCACGGCTCAAAGGAGTCATGCAAACAGGTAGTAGTTGGGTGCAGTCCCGAAGCACTTGGAGGCAGTGACGGTTAGACAGGATTCGTCTCTCCCGGTATTGGGGGTTGATATCGCGTTGTGTCTAGGAGAGCCATTACACAGTCCCTGGCCAGGGCAAGCGAGATATACTGGTAGGTTTCCAGTGTATCTCAGGGTGTTCTGGGCTACACTCCGGCACGACTTGTACCGCTATTATGGGACTGATGTTTACCACCCCCCTAGGCCTGCCATGCGATACTCTCAGACGAACAGACCGGACTGTACGGAGATTGTCACATACAGGCTCAGTAGGAGTTCAGATGGGTTCACCTCATCAGTCTTCTTATCGGCATCTACCTGGGGACCGTTACGTACAGCTAGTGCCGCTTGCGGTCTGTGGTTAAACCCACTGCCAGCGTAATGTCGAGTCTTTAGAGTCCCACACAGAGGGTTATTCGCCTTTGGGCAAAACAGAGTAGAGGTCACATAGTTTTGCGACAGGGTTCGTTCACATCCGCGCACTTGTGCACGTTTGGTGTCCGGACAGTTATTACCAACGGGCTTTGGTTTAAGCCAGATCCTAGTATATGTTTTGGGATTGGTTTTATCTCATTGTATTCGTGTTCCTCGGAACATGGATGTGGGTGTGTATGCACAGTTGACTGAGGCAGAGGCAGAAGATTCTCATTAAGGTTGATGACGGTTGTCTTTTTCCAAACCCTAATGAATATGTGAAATATGATTAATAATATTAATTAAAGGAAATTGTGTTATGGTTAGGGTTGTTGACCATTTGACCAAGGTTGACTTGTTAACCAAGGTTGAAAAGTTGACCATCATCATTTCACACAAAAGATGCTCTTTGATCTTTGCAAAACTCATTAAATGTGAAATGATAATGGTCTTTTCAAACCAACCATCACCTTTTTCTTTTTGATTAATATTGTTAATTGATAATTCACATATATGTGAAGATGGTTGCCATTTTCAATTCATTCTCGTATATTCATTCTCTCTCATCCTCTTCCTCTCTCTCAAAGCAAAATTTCTCTCATGGGTTGAGAACCATTTGCATTTGAGATAAAACACCAAAACTCATCTCTACTCATCCTAAGGTTCAAGGTTTAGCAAACCTAACACTTTAGTTACCTCAAGTTTGAGGAAGGAGCTCAAGGTAGCGGTCCTCGGGTGGATCTTTCTTCGGTAAGAGAAGACGACGAGGAGGAACCATTCAACCCACTCCAAGGAGAAGAAGAGAAGGAGTTCAAGACTAGGTATAACCCACTAACCGTGTAGATAAAACTTGTAGTTAGTTGCTAGTGTGTTGTTTAGCAAAGATCCGTTTTCTAGTCCATGTTACCCTAGCCCAAAAAATCGTTTTTCACCGTTTTCGCAACCCCGAAAGAACCGGGACGGGTAACGTGGACTTACAGTGGTATCAGAGCCTAGCTAAACACACACTAGCATGTTAGCAAAGTATCTAGAATTTCGATCGGAGAAAAAACCGCAAAACACGCACAAAATGTGAACTTTCTGCCGTTTTTTAAATCTGTTCAAAAAATAATTTAACACATACTAAAAATCGGCTCAGGGTTTTTAAAGAACACACAAGAAAAACGATCCAGTGAGTCGATCAACGCGCCGCGGAACCGCGGAAAGAACATGCTTCTTGCCGCGGATCCGCGGCCGAGTTGACTCGGCCGTGGGTCATTTTTCCTGCAGTGTTCTTAGAATGGTGTTTTGGGATTTTTAGGATGGTTTATTTCTGCCCAGAATTTCCAGAGAACAAATTTGTGTTTGGGGTGGTTACAAATCCGTATTTTGATCGAACTTCTCTAGACTTTAGCTAATGGGTTATATCTGTGATGTGATATATGTATTGAACGTCTGCTAATCGCTATACGTCGATTAGTGGGGGTTATACATATCTGTGATCTATAATATTGATGGTTTGTGTATATGAATTCGTTGGATTGTCGCGGATGAATAGCCGGGGGGTTGTGAGATGAGAGTTTTCTTTATCTTTCAATTCATGTAATATGTAATTTGATGTAATATTATTTGAATGGCCGCACATCCGGCATGAGCTTGTAGCCGCCATTGTATAATTTCTTTTTACTGTTTTTGCTCCTACGATAGACCCAAGGTGGGGTGCACAAACCACCGGGTATCTCGAAGTGCCGAGTGGCCTACTCACGTTGTTGAGAGAGCTTGTTCGCTTCGGGTACTTGGCGGGTAGTTTGCCGCACTCGTAGGGATCTAGGGTGGGGTATTGGCTATTCATCGCGACCGTGTAATCCGCTTTTCATTGCAGGCTCGAACGAATCGCGAATTCCTAGTATATCCAAAGTGTTCATCTGTGATCTGGAATGGCTATCATTGCATCTGACGAATGTATATATCTATATATGATATCTATTTAGGCGTTGCTTATGTTTTGCATCCGCGCTAGTCCATCCCCTGCTCTGTCGTTAGTTAAGTAACCTAACGGGTGATGACGGGGCCCCGTGGCGAATGCGAATGGCATAAACGTACGTCATATTTTCGTTGTTTTCTGCAATGGTAGGATTAAATGATGGGACGCATTAAATTAATGCAAGAAAATAAACCAAAGTAAAGTCGTTGGAACAATTTCAAAACCACTCGGTTCTTTTCAAAACCAACTTTTAAACGCGGAGCTTGAACCACTCCTTTTAAAAGCTATCTCGTTCCATCGATTATATCAGGTTCACTACGTTCACGGTTTCGCCAAAACCATCTGTAGCCCTCCGTCATTTCATATGGATAGTCAATAGTATTCAAGCTGTGTTTGTTGGCCAAAGTCAAGGCACAATGTTTGGTAGCTATTGGATATTCATATGCAGCATAGATAGATGCGTTGGTTTGGGACAGTCGTACTGCCTTATTGGCCAAAGTCAAGGGTAGGTACGGGTGGGTTCAAATTAACCTGGAAAATGACGGGTAGAACTTGACATGTGACTTATGATTTGTTGGCCAAAGTCAAGGTCATAAGAGCATGGGGCAAAAATCCACATCGGGAGTTTCTAAAGAAACTGAAACTTGCTAGTGCTGCATACCATTTGGAGTGTGATGATTCTGGTAGGATTCCTTCAGTTTTGTCACACGATGATATTTGGATCCCGATCCTACTGTGAGTATATGCTACTCCTCGGAAAATTTCTCACTTAATGATCAATGCTATAAACTAAGTAGGTGTCTAGAAAGGTGTTAGCGGGGCTACGCCCCCAGGGAAAAGAGGTTATTTAATTAAGGAACTTCGCGAAAGCGTTGGAAAACCTCCCTCGAAGTACCAACACTGGCCTGGCTGAACGGTTAAGCAAGTATTGTACGGTGAGATTGATCCCGACTAATTCTTCCTTTTTAGTTTGAGAAGGGATTCGAGAGACAGTGGGAGCCATCCTGTTTAGACAAACTAAAAACCATTCTGAACTTGCAAGAGCATCGTGCTAAAGTGTTTCTTCTCTCTCTCCTAATTGCAGCGACCAATCATCATGACCGGACTTAAGTTACTACTACATAAAAATATACTGACAGGGCCAAACTACAAAGATTGGCTCAGGAATGTCAAAATGGCAATCACTTATGACAAGTTGGGGTATCTCCTTACCACCAAAGCTCCCCCTGTCCCAGGTCCCACCTCCAACGTCGCGGATATAGAAATCCGTAAGACATGGGAGATCGACTGCGCGAAGGCCAAGTGCCTCGTGCTTGCCTCTATGGACAATGAACATCAGAGGAGGCACGAGAATATGGACCTAAAATCCATATTTCTCCATACTAAGGAACTATATGGAGAGCAATCCCATATCGCCAGATACGAAATCTCGAAAAAGTTGTTTTTGGCGAGATTGGCCATCGGATCATTCGTAGCGGAACACGTGCTTAAGATGATTGGCAACATTGAAGAGCTCGCGGACCTAGGGACCACGTTAGAGAATGAGCTCTATAATGACTTGATTCTCCAGTCCTATCCTTCCACTTACGCCCAGTTTATCCTGAACTTCAACATGCAAGGAAAGGAAGTTGAACTTTCCGAACTTCTGAACATGTTGAGGAGTGCAGAGGGCTCCCTACAGAAAGGTAGGGAAACATCCACTTTGTTTGTTGGAGGACCTTTCTCTTCTAGGTCCAAGGCGAAAGCCAAGGGAAAGAAGAAGAAAACCCCCACCAAACCAAGGGGCGGTGTTAGTAAAGTGGAAACGAAGGGAAAGGCAAAAGCAACAAAGGTAGCGGGAAAACTTGTGAGAAAGGAAGAGTGCTTTTACTGTCACAAGAGTGGACACTGGAAAAAGGATTGCAGGGCTTGGAAGGCCAGAAACCAGGACCCGAAGCAAGTTGTGGCTTCGGCTTCAGGTGTGTATGTTATTGAAAATTGTCTATCAGTAAACTCTACTTCCTGGGTATTGGATACCGGATCAGGATCTCATATCTGTAATTCTTTGCAGGCACTGAGAAAGCGTAGGGTTTTTAAGGCAGGTGATATGACTCTCAAAGTTGCAAACGGAGCTGGCATGGATGCTGAGTCCGTGGGGGACTATCACTTGGGATTGTCAGATGGACATGTTTTAGTTTTACGGGATTGTTATTTTGTACCCGATGCAACTTGTAATATCATTTCTGTATCTTTAATGTCTAAAGAAGGTTATGAATTTGCATTTGTAGGTAATGTTGTAAACATTCACTTTAATCAAGTTCTGATTGGGTCGGGTACATTAAACAACGGTATATACGTATTAAACCAACCACAGATTTTCAATGTCCAGAATACACACAAAAGAAAGTCTCCAGAAATAAATCATGCTTTCTTATGGCATTGTAGACTGGGTCACATCAATGAGAGAAGGTTGACTAAGTTACATACAGAAGGATATTTGGATCCATTCGAATATCAATCATATGCAACTTGTCAATCCTGTCTCAAAGGAAAGATGACAAAGACTCCGTTCACTGGACACGGAGTAAAAGCGAGCGAGCTCTTGGGGCTCGTACACAGTGATGTGTGCGATCCAATGTCTACAGATGCGCGAAGCGGTTGTTCTTACTTCATTACTTTTACGGATGACTTTTCAAGGTACGGATATGTCTTCTTAATGAAACATAAATCTGAAGCCTTCGAAAAATTCCAGGAATATAAGAATGAAGTAGAAAAACAAACAGGCAAAAGTATCAAGACACTGAGATCTGATCGAGGTGGTGAATACTTGAGTGCCGAGTTCCTGGATTACCTAAAAGAGAATGGAATTCTCTCTCAGCTTACTCCTCCATACACTCAACAACATAACGGTGTATCGGAGAGACGGAACCGAACCCTATTGGATATGGTACGTTCCATGATGAGTAACGCTGAGTTGCCGCGATCATTCTGAGGATATGCACTAGAATCAGCTGCATACCTTTTGAACCGAGTTCCAACTAAGACTGTGCCTACCACACCATATCAGATGTGGTGTGGGAAGAAACCCTATCTTAAGCACATTAAGTCATGGGGATGTCCAGCTTTTGTCAAAAAGCAGCATGCGGACAAACTCGAGGCACGCTCAGTACAGTGCAAGTTTGTGGGATATCCAAAGAACTCCAAGGGATATTTCTTCTATTGCGAAGAGGAACAAAAGGTTTTTGTTTCTCGTTATGCCTGCTTCTTGGAAACTGAATTTTTGGAAAATCAGATAAGTGGGAACGCAATAGAATTGGAAGAAATTCCAGAACCACAAGCTATTACTGAAAGCTTAGTAGAACCAGAGGGTTCGAAAGAACAGGACATTCCTACGCCGCTCCGCAGGAGTAGTAGACAGTCCCATCCGCCTGAGAGATACTACGGTTTTCTCATAGACGGGGATAGAGAGGATTGCATCATTGATAATGATGAGCCGACTAGCTTCCAGCAGGCCATTCAGAGCGTTGACTCGGTAAAATGGCTGGATGCAATACGGACCGAAATGGAGTCCATGTACACCAACAAAGTATGGACTTTGGACGTTGCTCCAGAAGGGGTAAAACCCGTAGGATGCAAATGGATCTTCAAGAAGAAGATTAGTGTAGATGGGCAGGTTGAGACCTATAAGGCTAGACTTGTTGCAAAGGGTTTTCGTCAAAGACCTGGTTTGGACTATGACGAAACCTTTTCTCCAGTGGCTATGCTCAAATCCATTCGGATCCTTCTTGCCATTGCTGCCTTCCACGATTATGAGATTTGGCAAATGGACGTAAAGACCACTTTTCTAAATCGAAATTTAGAGGAGTGCGTCTATATGGACCAGCCAGAGGGTTTCATTCAGAGTGGGAGCAGCGGTAAGGTGTGCAAGTTGCTTAAGTCCATTTATGGACTAAAGCAGGTATCGCGGAGTTGGAACATCTGTTTTGATGAGACGGTCAAAGATTTTGGCTTTATCAAAAATCCAGATGAACCATGCATCTATAGTAAAATTGTAGCACGAATTGTCGTATTCCTCGTTTTATACGTGGATGACATTCTCTTGATAGGTAATGACATTCCTATGCTACAATCTGTCAAAGGGTTCTTGTCACACAGGTTCTTCATGAAAGACCTGGGTGATGCCTCTTACATTCTGGGGATCCGGATCCATCGTGATAGATCCAAGAGGATATTAGGACTTTCACAGTCCAGGTACATCGACACCATACTGAAAAGATTCAGTATGGAAGATTCCAAGAGCGGTAATCTACCGGCTTGTCACGGGATCACCCTCTCCAAAGAGATGTCTCCCAAGACTGATTTGAAAAGGGATCGCATGTCTATTATACCCTACGCTTCTGCGGTAGGCTCTAGAGGCCATTACTGTATTATACTAGTTTGTATATTACTTGATGGAAGCTTGGGATATTCACAGTTGTATAGACAATCTTGCTCGAAATGGTAGTATGCTACTTGGTTTGTTTCTGCTTTAATGTGTACATGTGTTTCTTTTAGCATATCGCCTATACACATTAGTGGAGCCCTTAGGATCTTTGCTTGATTACCAGCGTTGTGATGGCAGTCACACTAGTGGGGGCTGGGTAATCTACAAGCACATCTTTATACAGGTCCTTAGTCGTAGGATTATCGAGACGGGGCATCGATACTCCGGAGTAGACTAGCGTATACGCTTCTCATCCCAGCAGAGGAGACGGTCTGTCCCACAGCCGTCAGTACGTCGTACTTGAGATAGTATGCGGGTGCTCGTTAGGTTACGAGTACACTGGACAGGACTCGTCGGGAACTGTTGGTTGGTACTATACCTATCGTCAGTTATCAGTTCCCATGTGACATGAGTACAGCTTAGTCTGCTAACTTGACACTGTCACTTCGCCTCAAGTGTGTTTCCACTATACTTTGATTACTACCCTACCACGGCTCAAAGGAGTCGTGCAAACAGGTAGTAGTTGGGTGCAGTCCCGAAGCACTTGGAGGCAGTGACGGTTAGACAGGATTCGTCTCTCCCGGTATTGGGGGTTGATATCGTGCTGTGTCTAGGAGAGCCATTACACAAAGTCC
Source organism: Agapanthus africanus (assembly GCA_030015575.1). NCBI lineage: Eukaryota > Viridiplantae > Streptophyta > Magnoliopsida > Asparagales > Amaryllidaceae > Agapanthus > Agapanthus africanus. The sequence continues at coordinate 352,290,713 of JASDDO010000018.1, forward strand.
CTGGCCAGGGCAAGCGAAATATACTGGTAGGTTTCCAGTGTTATCTCAGGGTGTTCTGGGCTACACTCCGGCACGATTTGTACCGCTATTAGGGGACTGACGTTTACCACCCTTCTAGGCCCGCCATGCGATACTCTCAGACGAACAGACCGGACTGTACGGAAATTGTCACATACAGGCTCAGTAGGAGTTCGGATGGGTTCACCTCATTAGTCTTCTTATCGGCATCTACCTGGGGACCGTTACGTACAGCTAGTGCCGCTTGCGGTCTGTGGTTAAACCCACTGCCAGCATAGTGTCAAGTCTTTAGAGTCCCACACAGAGGGTTATTCGCCTTTGGGCAAAACAGAGTAGATGTCGCATAGTTTTACGACAGGGTTCGTTCACATCCACGCACTTGTGCACGTTTGGTGTCCAGACAATTATTACTAGCGGGTTTTGGTTTAAGCCAGATCCTAGTATATGTTTTGGGATTGGTTTTATCTCATTGTATTTGTGTTCCTCGGAATATGGATGCGGGTGTGTATGCACAGTTGACTGAGGCAGAGGCAGAGGATTCTCATTAGGGTTGATGACGGTTGTCTTTTCCAAACCCTAATGAATATATGAAATATGATTAATAATATTAATTAAAGGAAATTGTGTTATGGTTAGGGTTGTTGACCATTTGACCAAGGTTGACTTGTTGACCAAGGTTGAAAAGTTGACCATCATCATTTCACACAAAAGATACTCTTTGATCTTTGCAAAACTCATTAAATGTGAAATGATAATGGTCTTTTCAAACCAACCATCACCTTTTTCTTTTTGATTAATATTGTTAATTGATAATTCACATATATGTGAAGATGGTTGCCATTTTCAATTCATTCTCTCATATTCATTCTCTCTCATCCTCTTCCTCTCTTTCAAAGCAAAATTTCTCTCATGGGTTGAGAACCATTTGCATTTGAGATAAAACACTAAAACTCATCTCTACTCATCCTAAGGTTCAAGGTTTAGCAAACCTAACACTTTAGTTACCTCAAGTTTGAGGAAGGAGCTCAAGGTAGAGGCCCTCGGGTGGATCTTTCTTCGGCAAGAGAAGGCGACGAGGAGGAACCATTCAACCCACTCCAAGGAGAAGAAGAGCAGGAGTTCAAGACTAGGTATAACCCACTAACCTGAGTAGATAAAACTTGTAGTTAGTTGCTAGTGTGTTGTTTAGCAAAGATCCATTTTCTAGTCCATGTTACCCTAGCCCTAAAAGTCGTTTTTCACCGTTTCCGCAACCCCGAAAGAACCGGGACGGGTAACGTGAACATACATTGTGGGGATGGAATGGATCCCAAAATTGGAGTGAGGATCGTTTTAGATAGATTTGTAGATGTGGGCTGAGTGTTCGAGCCTTGGGGAAAATGGAGAATAGGCTCGGAAGAAGGTGGGAGACTAGACGAATTAGAGGAAGAAGTAAAAGCCAGGGTATCATTGGTATAACTAACATCATCAACTTGGTCACCCACTTGGTTATCCAGCACTCTTCTCGATCTCAACGTAGTAACGGCACTCACGTTATAACTTTTGTGAGTGGCCAGAATTCGGTAGGGGTTGAGATGGGAGTTTTCCTTTCTCTCTTGCACTCATTGCGGCGTTCAATTGTGCAATTTGGTTTTCTATTGATTTAATACTCTCACCGTGGGAGGCGGAGTCTTTCTTTATGGTATCAATAGAAGACTTCATATCAGCCGACATTTGAATGGTATGTTTCATAAACAAATCCAAAGTTTGAGCGAGTGAAGAGTTATCAGTACCGGCCAATTGCGGTCCAGAAGTGTTCGCCGGATTTTGAAAATTTTGACTGAAAGGGGTGCTGACTTTGTGGTTGTGGTTGCTGTTACTGTGGAGGAGGTCTTTGATAATTTCTTTGGAACTGGTTTTGATTTTGGGGTTGGTTTTGGTTCCAAGCAAAGTTAGAATGATTCCTCCATCCTTGATTATACGTGGAAGAATAAGGATCGTTTCTAGGTCGCTGCTGAAAAGCAGCATTAGTTTGCTCGTGACCTTAAAACGATGCATTCATAAGACATTCTTCCGTCAAGTGTGAAGGATCTGAATAGCAACCACACACGGTCTTGGGAAGCGTTACCTGATTTAGGGAGACTGATGAGAATTTGTTCTCAATAGCGTCAAGTTTCTTCTGCATCGCTGCTATTTCGGCTTTTACTATGATGGAAACATCGAGCTGATGAATACCTCCCCTAGATGAAGGTGGTCTTACGCTTTCCCACTACAAAGTGTTTTCAGCGAGATCTTCCAGATATTTCCATGCTTCACTATCATCTTTAGACATAAAATTGCATTGACACATTGTTTCAAGCATCTGCTTTGTCGCTGGATTAATGCCCTCATATATAATTCGGCACAAATCCCATCTATTGATTCCATGATGAGAACATTGGACAAGCAGATCCTTGAAACGTTCAAAGCACTTCCAAAATGGTTCATTGGGAAGCTGGGTAAACTGGTTGATCTCGCTCCTAACACGGGTGGTCTTATGGTTTGGGTAAAACTTCTTAAGAAATGCTATTACGAATTCGAATTCATCCCAATTAGTGATAGAGTGTGTGGCAGTATTATAAAGCCATTTTTCTGCCAAGTCGCACAGAGTGAATGGGAGAAGACGCAAGCGCATAGCATCCACAGTCAGTTGTGAAGTACCCATCATTGCGCATAAGTTTTCGAATTTAGTGATGAAAACGTACGCGTCTTCAGATTCAAGCCCGTGAAATTTGGGCAACAGATTGATGTAGTGGGGTTTAATTTCAAAATTATCTCCGTTGGCAGGTGGAATAGATAGACAAGTAGGACGAGGACCACATATAGGATAACATCTTTCTTGGAGAGATGCGCGGTGTATTCTGCTCACCTGCGAGCGGTGGCAGCGTGGTATTATAATTTGATGGAGTACCGACCATCTCGGTTTATGTGGTGGGTGGTGGGGAAAAAGAAAATGAAGAAACACCGATTTCGGAGTCGATAGCAGGAACGCAGACAAGACGGGCACTAGAATCCCGTGTCCAGCCGAGCATGCACTAAGCGGGTTTAGCGCAAATGGCAGTGTATGTGATTTAAAATTGGTTTGTTTTTGAAAAAGTGTGTCGGACTTAGACAAATCACACAAAAATACACAAACCCCCCTGAAACTAAGGTTACCTAGGTCAAGTCTCTAGACCGCTCCTAGACTTCCAAAGGACAAGTCGTAGGATCAATCCTCTACCACCTCTTTACTACTCTTGTGGCCAGGTAAGTGGGAGGTATCCGCTATATGAATCACCGAAAATAGCGGGCCTAATTAAGTAACCGCTTGCCTTAGACACACTTGCCTAGTTACCACAAAAGTAATGCGGATAAGCGATAAATTACCCATGACCTTCCTCTGTCTTTATTGAGCGCGACAGTCCTTAGAGTTTTGTCTAGATTAAATTAATGTAGGGTTGATGCAGATGCTCGGTTTGTGATTTATGGGGCTTAGGAAGGGTGATAAAATCGCTACCTAATCTGAATTTTGGTCTTGCCCCTTAAAAATCCGTATTAAAATATGAATTAACAAACCAATTATAAAACTTTGCAAAAAGATTTTTGAGCGGCAAAATTTTGCAAAGAATCCTGCAGAAAAGATATTTTATTAGATTTCAGAGGAGAGAGAAAGATATAGAAAAAATAACAAAGAAGTTTGCAACCCTAAATCCCCCAATAAGCCGCGGTTCCGCCGCCAATAGGCTCTTTGTGCCGCGGTTCCGCCGCCGACTAGGAAGATCTAATGAAGATTTTTGCTATGTGGCCTCCTTTGCTCCTCTGGATCCTGATGAATGTCTCTGAATCTCTGTTTTCTCAAATCTGTGACTCCAGATTCCCTCGCAAAATTCACACAATAATCGTTAAATATACAATTTGCAGTTTTGTTTATTTTTATAATATAGATCGAATAAGAATTCAACACGAATAGTAAGAATAAAAAATTACGCACGTATCCTTGGCAACGGCGCCATTTGATTGATCTAGAATTTATGTGTAGTAGTTAACCGCAATCAATAACGGTGTCGCGTGTAGCTAGACCGAGATGAGTACGGGTCGTCCTCTGAGAAACGTTGAATATTTTATTCTTACTTTAGGCGTGTTGAGAAAGAAAGGAGGAAGAATAAAGAATGGTGAAGAATGGTTGTAGGATCTAGATCTACGTTAAACACGGATGCAAAATATAGATCTAGATTAACTACGGATGTAGGTTTAATATTAAAAGGGGCTTGTAGGGTTCATTGGGATTTAGTAGTTATGGATGATTAATTAAAAATTACTCTTTTTATCTTTTAATAGATTTAAAACTAGAACGACGGTAATGCATGTAGATTAAGGTTTTTGGAGGGAAAAAGGTTCCCACTCTTAATCCCTATCTCGACATGGAACTCCGTTCATATCTAGCCTTCACCAAAACAATAGTTAATATAATCTCTAATCGCGGTCGAGACTAGCAATGAATTGGTAGCGCGCCCGATTAGGATGTTAACTATTCTTTTGATAAATTTTATAAACTTTATAGGACTTAAAAAGAGTTTAAGGATCTTCATCATCCATTAACCTACCATAATCCTATGAACTCTAACAAGCAGAGAATTACTCGCGCGTGTTGGAAGAAGAAGAGATGGAGAGAGAAATCATATTAAAATTACAAAGAAATAGAATAAGAAAAACAACTACCTTTATTAATCAACAAAATTCATTTACACTTTGTTCCCTTAGAAAATGATTACAAAATGATAGTTTACTTCTCGATCTCTTCTAAGGAGGTAAATGAACCGTTGATGTTCAGCTGGATGCATGAGCCTGTCATGGACTTCGTAATCTCTTCAGCTTGATCATTTTTCCAAAAGGCACTCGGTCCTTATTTATAGTCCCAGAGCCAGAACCCTAATCGCCTAATTTGGAAACCAGAGGTTAAGATCCTAACAGCGAAATCTAAACTTCCAAATCATCTGAACCGCGGCGGAACCGCGGCCAATAGATAGGTTTGGCCGCGGATCCGCAGTGTAATGGTGAGATCTTGGGCTCATTCTTCTTGTGGCTTCTTCTGGTGACACGTGGTGATCTTTTGAATCTCTGGAAACTGAAAATCTTTTCTACGTTACTGCCAGAATTGATTTCATTAGTTTATTTTCTTAATTAGGCAGATTTGTTTTAACAACTTTGATTTCCTTGATCTCAGCCCTGCAAATTCTGCACAATAACTCAACAAATAATATTAGTTTGTTTTATTGAGATATTAACTTAACCATTAAGAATTGGCCAAAGGTATTTAATAAGGTAAGTATATTTAAATGGGCCAAATGTTACATGGATATTATATGCTTAGTTTTTCCTACCAAATATTAATTATAATATATAAATACATGAAAATAGTATTTTTACAGATAAACCCTCACATGTATCATATATTATAATAAACACATTTTATTATAAAGAAATAGTAGGAAAAATGTCATATTAAATGTGCAGTTTTATCAACTGAACAGCTTTATATTGGCCAAACATCTTTCTTTGTGAGATTTAATATGATATCATAACACCAAGTTTTAAGAGACCCTGAGTTAAAAGCTCATCATTGATAATTTAAAGATATATTCATTTATACCTATTTGTTCTATATTTACACGCGACAGTTTCCGCAATATTTTTTCCATGAAGGTTGAATTGGCCTCAAAGAAAGGCAACATACACCATAAAGTACAAATTTGAAGGCCATCTTGTCTCAGTATAGGAACCCAAATTGGTGTTGATTTTGTCTCAAAATAAGCCTAAGAACCAACCCAAGTCAAGCCTAGGCGAGCACGAGATAGTTTCTCATGGGAGAGCAAGCGCAAGGAGCTAGGACTCCCGGTTACTGTACATTCCAAGGGTACACATGGCGAGGTGCGATTGGATGCACGAGCGAACAGGGGTGACGTTGGGAGATAGACTAAAAAGAATTAATTGAAGATTCAAATAAAGATTTGGAAGAATATTTGAAACGATTAGAGCGGAGCAAATTTAAACAAAAAATATTGCGGATTTAAATGGAAAGATTTGATTTGACTTGATTTAGTTATATTAGATTAGATTAAATTTGAGAAAATAATTTGTTGGTTTAGTTTTGATTTTATTTAGATTTTTTTTAGATTTATCATTAAGATTTTGATCTGTCTATAAGAGGTAGCATTATAACTTTTTAAGATTTAATATAGTTTTCATTAATAAAATTTCGAGATTTTTCTCTCATAGATTTGTTCTAGGGTTTTTATCACCGTTTCCGCAGAACAAGATCTGTCATTCGTCCGTATAATGAGATCTACACCCTATTGCGCTACTTCATTTTGGACATGATAAGGCCATTGCTTTAGTGGAAGAGCGACGTGACTGGCCACAGTTAAAGGGTGATGTTGGGAAGGTGGTCGAGAAATGTATGGTTTGCCAAATTGCAAAGGATCATTCGCAAAACACGAGATTATATAAACCCTTATTAGTTCCTGATAGGCCTTGGGAAGATCTTTCCATGGATTTCGTGCCAGGACTGCCTCGTACACAAAGAGTTATGGATTCAGTATTTATTGTGGTAGATAGATTTTCCAAAATGGCGCATTTTATTCGCTGCAAGAAGACCAGCGATGAAGTCAACACTTCTATGCTATTCTTTAGAGATGATGTGCGCTTGCACCAAGTTATTACAATGATCACTTCTGACCGCGACTCTATGTTTCTGAGCCACTTTTGGAGAACCTTGTGAGGTTGTTCATGACGGAGCTGAAGTTCAGTACATTATTTCATCCTCGAACAGATGCATGCGTTGTGGAACATCATTCGATGCCGTGAACAAAACGTTGTGTTACATCATTCGATACCTATGTGGGCACAAGCCAAAACAGTGGGACCAATATCTAGCACATGCACTAGTAGAAACTTTACACATCAGGTACGGTTCATTTGTGACCGTATAAATTTATACGGTCACTATTAAGTTATTAGCGGCCATATTATTTATATGGTCCCTAATACTCGGTCGCCAATGCATTGGCGACCGTGCCGAAAACATTAGCGTCTGTTATAAACAATCGCTAATGTAGCGATCAGATTAACCCCGTGAACAGCCTTCTTCCCCCTCATTCTTCCCATTTCATCCCGCGAGAGGTAAATTCCCACCCCCCATTTCATCATTTTTTTTTAAAAATCAGCAAATTCATTGCAATTTTTTTAAGTGTTATTATTGGATTTGTTGCTGTTGTAGCTTCCAATCGGTTTTTTCTTTTCCAAATCCGATCCAAAGTAAGTGTTTCCTCCTAACCCTAATTTTTTTCAATTAGATTATTTAATTTTGAAATTAGGTGATTAGTAATTTAAAAAAATTGAATCGGTTGTAAGATGATGGGTTTATGATTATGAAATTAGGATTTGAAATTTATTATGATTTTGGGGGTTGATGGGTTTTAGCATTGAAACATAATTGAAGAATTGAAATAGAAATTGAAAATATATGAAAAATTGAAATAGAAATTTGATGATTTAGTAATTTAGGGTGAGATGGGTTTTAGAATTGAAAATATATGAAAAATTGAAATAGAAATTTGGTAATTAAAGGGTAAGAAAGATTATAGGATTATGTTAGATGAATTTATGGTTAGAAGAATTATAGGTAATTGAGGGTGTGTGTGAGCGAGTATGTGTGCACGCGCATGTGTGTTTGTTCATATAACTATTGTATTGATTATAATAAATTAAATGTATAGGTCTGATCAGGAGGATGCAGATATCTGCATCCGTGCTGGAGGATCCGTATGCACATATAGATGAACAGTGCATGGATCTAAACAGAGAACCTGGGATGTTCTTGAATCCCGTTACAGATGAGTTCATTGATTCGTTACCGCTTTCTTGTGATTTACAAAATAAAAAACCTTATCGAGATCGAGACAATGGAAAAGCAATGACAAGGTGGGCTGCTTTTCGTCCTCAGATGGAGAGGATGATAAATTCAGTATTAGCGAGTATCGCTGAGACGGCTGCGGGGGATGATTTGGCCATGTTTGCACACCATGGAAGAGGTGTTGCCAATGAGGTTACCAAATACGATATGAAAGAAAAAAGAGCAATTCTGCAATGGATAGGTGGAAAACCCGTAGGTCCGGGTATGTGGCTACCCCATTTCAATAGGTATATTGGCATTCTCGTCCGCAATACTGACTTCTGGAATGTAGGATTCACGTTTGCAGATAACCAATGGGAAGCCTATGTATGGACTTGACGCTCACTCTTGGTAATACATAACTCAATTAACAATATTTCAACATTAGGTGCATGCGTTTTATATAGTATTAATTTATTAACTGATATACTTATTAATCTGTATTACAGAGACATTTCTACCTGGAGGATGATATAGACGGGTATTGGACATATGTCCGAAGTGAGATGTCAGGAATATTCAAGAGATGGCGAACAAGATTGGAAAAAAACTTTCAAAGACCCCAATAAATTTACAGAGGATTGAGAACGGCTTGTCGCTCTTCTCTCTGGCATCCCTAGAAAACAATTTGCATTTCTCCTAATGTATCGGAAAACACTTAAAGCAAAGGTAATTAAAAATATACTTAATTGATTTGAACATCAAATTCAAATTTATTTACATTGATATATGTTATTTTCTAAATAAGCAGAAAGAAATAAGAGGAACCGAGGACGAGCTAAAGATGACTATTACGGTGGATCGGTTCCTGCCGATTAGTATAGGTAGACTTTGGTGAGTTTATCTTTAATTACCTACATGTTTGAATTTTTTAGGTGTCGTTACATATTCTTATGTATATATAAATCATATATCTGGTACAGGAGAAGGCTGGGAAAAAGCCGAGCGTTACTGAGACTTGGAAGGCATTGCACACTAAAGAAGGCATGCCAGAAAACAAAATGGAGACAGCCACTCAGCATATGATTGATGAGATTGCATTTATAAATTTTTTTTAGTAATTAAATTTAATTGTTAACTTCGCAAAGAGAAGAAATTACTATTTCATTTGTCGAAGGGGGGTTTTGACACGGCAGAGAGGAGTTATCGGGAATCAAATCCCGATTTTTTGGACGACGATCCACTTCCTAGGGAGGCCGAGATATTTATATTAGATCAGTTTTTCTCTCAGTCAAGGGAACACGGCCGTTATCCCGGATTAGATGGTCATGTTGGTCTTGTGCGGTCGAGTTCCATCAGAGAAACTCAAATACGGCGACCGCTCGCTCCCACTAAGTGGCTAATGCACAACAGATCAACGAGCTACAGGAGGAGGTCAGTGTTAGTGTATACGCCGTAGAGGCCATTACTGTATCATACTAGCTTGTATATTACTTAATGGAAGCTTGGGATATTCACAGTTGTATATACAATCTTGCTCAAAATGGTAGTATGCTACTTGGTTTGTCTCTACTTCAATATGTGCATGTGTTTCTTTTAGCATATCGCTTATACATATTAGTAGAGCCCTTAGGATCTTTGCTTGATTACCAGCGTTGTGATGGCGCTCACACTCGTGGGGGCTGGGTAGTCCATAAGCACATCCTTATACAGGTCCCTAGTCGTAGGACTATCGAGACAGGGCATTGATACTCCGGAGTAGACTAGCGTATGCGCTTCTCATCCCAGCGTAGGAAACGGTCTGTCCCACAGCCGTCAGTACGTCGTACTTGAGATAGTATGCGGGTGCTCGTTAGGTTACGAGTACACTGGACAGGACTCGTCGGGAACTGTTGGTTGGTATTATACCTAACGTCAGTTATCAGTTCCCAGGTGACATAAGTACAGCTTAGTCCGCTGACTTGACACTGTCACTTCGTCTCGAGTGTGTTCCCACTGTACTTTGATTACTACCCTACCACGGCTCAAAAGAGTCGTGCAAACAGGTAGTAGTTGGGTGCAGTCCCGAAGCACTTGGAGGCAGCGACGGTTAGACAGGATTCGTCTCTCCCGGTATTGGAGGTTGACATCGCGCTGTGTCTAGGAGAGCCATTACACGAGTAGTCCCTGGCCAGGGCAAGCGAGATATACTGGTAGGTTTCCAGTGTTATCTCAGGGTGTTCTGGGCTACACTCCGACACGACTTGTACCGCTATTAGGGGACTGACGTTTACCGCCCCCTAGGCCCGCCATGCGATGTATCAGACGAACAGACCGGACTGTACGGAGACTGTCACATACAGGCTCAGTAGGAGTTCAGATGGGTTCATCTCGTCAGTCTTCTTATCGGCATCTACCTGGGGACCGTTACGTACAGCTAGTGCCGCTTGCGGTCTGTGGTTAAACCCACTGCCAGCGTAGTGTCGAGTCTTTAGAGTCCCACACAGAGAGCTATTCGCCTTTAGGCAAAATGAGTAGAGGTCGCATGGTTTTGCGACAGGGTTCGTTCACATCCGCGCACTTGTGCACGTTTGCTGTCCGGACAGCTTATACTAGCGGGCTTTGGTTTAAGCCAGATCCTAGTATATGATTTGGGATTGGTTTTATCTCTTTGTATTCGTGTTCCTCGGATCACGAATACGGGTGCGTATGCACAGTTGATTGAGACAGAGGGAGAGGACTTTGATTAGGGTTAATGACCATTGTCATTTTGCTAACCCTAATGCTTATGTGTGTATTATGGTTAATTGATATTAGTTATATATAATTGTGCATGGTTAGGGTTGGTGACTATTTGACCACTCTTGACTTGTTGACCTAGGTTGACACTTTGACCATCATCATTCCATATAAAAGATGCTCTTTGATCCTTGCAATTAGCATTAAATATGAAATGATAATGGTCATGTCTTGATTAAGCCATGACAATTATCTCACTAATTATCAATTTACAATAATTCACACATATATGTGAGAATGCTTCATTATTCTCTCATTCTATCATATTCATTCTCTCTCCTCCTATTCCTCTCTCTCAAGCCCTCCCCTCTCATGTGTTGAGAAACACTTGAGCTTGAGAAAACCTCTTCTAGATAATCTCTACTCTCATTTAGGGTTCTAGGAGTAGCACTTCTAGCACCTTAGTTACTTCTAGCTTGAAGTTGAAGCCAAAGGTTGAGGCTCTCGGGTGGATCCTTCTTCGACTAGAGAAGGCGACAAGGTGATCCCTTTCTACCACTCCAAGGAGCAAGGAGAGAAGGACATAAAGCCCAAGGTATAACCTTTCTACCCTATAGCTAAATCTAGTTAACTTTTAGTTAGTTTTTGTTTAGCAAAGATCCTCCTTTGTCTAGTCCATGTTGCCTAGCAAGATAAAAATCCGATTTTTATTCCGTTTTCCGCCTCCCCGCAAGCACCGGGGTGGGCAACGTGGACTTACAGTGGTATCAGAGCCTAACTAAACATAAACTAGCTAGGTAGTAAAGTGTATGGAAGTTTGATCGAAAAAAATCGCAAAACCTAAACATCAAAACCCTAAGTTTCTGTTGAAATTTTTTCTGCTCTAAAAATAAAAAATCATACGTCAAAAATCATCTCAGGGTTTTGTTAAGAAACTCACTAAACCCGGTCCAGTGAATCGTTCAAATCGTCGCGGTTCCGCGGCAATAGCAAGCTATTGCAACCTAACCGCGGCCGAGTTGACTCGGTTCTGGATCGAGTTTGGTGCAGTGTTCTTCTGGCATGGTTTTGGGATTTTTAAGATGGTTTATTTGTGCCCAGGTTTTCCAGAAAAGAAATTTGTTTTTGGGGGCCTATAAATCCGTATTTTTTATCGAACTTCACTACACTTTGACTTAAGGGTTATATCTGTGATGTTTATATGTATTGAACGTCTGCTAATCGCTATACGTCGATTAGTGGGGGTTATACATATCTGTGATCTGTGTTTGTTGATGGTATGTGTATATGAATGCGTTGGATTATCGCGGGTGAATAGCCGGGGTGGATATGAGATGAGTGTTTCTTTTTCTTTCATTCATGTAATATGTAAATTGATGTATTATTATTTGTTTGGCCGCACAACCGGGTCGGGGTTGTAGCCGTCATTGTATAATTCTTTTTATTGTTTTTGCTCCTAGGATAGACCCATGGAGGGGGTGCACAAACTACCGGATATCTCGAAGTGCCGAGTGGCCTACTCACGGTGTTGAGGGAGGTTGCTTCGCTTCGGGTACTTGGCGGGTAGTTTGCCGCACCCGTAGGGGTCTTGGGTGGGGTATTGGCTATTCACCGCGACCGTGTAATCCGCTTTTCGTTGCAGGCTCGAACGGATTGCAGATTTCTAATATATCCAATGTATTCATCTATGATCTGTAATGTCTATCATTGCTATATATCTATATACTATAACTATTTAGGCGTTGCTTATGTTTTACAGCCGCGCTAGCCCAGCCCCCGCTCTGTCGTTAGTTAAGTAACCTAACGGGTGATGACGGGGCCCCGTGGCGAATGCGAATGGCATAAGCGTACGTCATATTTTGGTTGTTTTCTGCAATGGTAGGATTATATGATGGGACGCATTAAAAGAACTAATGCAAGAAAATAAACCAAGTTAAAGTCGATTGGAACACTTTAAAAACCACTCGGTTCTTTTCAAAACTAAACTTTTAAATGCGGAGCTTGAACCACTCCTTTTAAAAGCTATCTCGTTCCATCGATTATATCAAGTTCACTACGTTCACGGTTTCGCCAAAACCATTCGTAGCCCTCCGTTATTTCGGTTAAATATTCAGTAGTATTCAAGCTATGTATTTTGACCTTCGCCAAGGCATAGTGATTGGTAGCTGCTGAATATTTATCTGTAGCATAGATAGATGTGTTGGTTTGGGACAGTCGTACTACTATTTTGGCCTTCGTCAAGGGCATGTACGAGTGAGTTCAAATTAACCTGGATAATGACGGGTAGAACTTGACATGTGACTTATGATATGTTGGCCTTCGTCAAGGTCATAAGAGCATGGGGCAAAAATCCACATCGGGAGTTTCAAAAGTACTGAGACTTGCTAGCGCTGCATACCATTTGGAGTGTGATGATTCTGGTAGGATTCCTTCGGTTTTATCACGCGATGATATTTGGATTCCGATCCTACTGTGAGTATATGCTACTCCTCGGGAAAACTCTCACTTAACGATCAATGCTATAAACCTATTAGGTGTCTAGAAAGGTGTTAGCGGGGCTACGCCCACAGGGAAAAGAGGTTACTTAATTAAGGAACTTCGCGAAAGTGTTGGAAAACCTCCCTCGAAGTACCGACACTGGCCTGGCTGAACGGTTAAGCAAGTATTGTACGGTGAGATTGATCCTGACTAATTCTTTCTTTATGGTTTGAAGAGGGATTCGAGAGACAGTGGGAGCCATCCTGTTTAGATAAATTAAAAACCAATCTAAACTTGCAAGAGCATCATGCTAAGTGTTTTCTTCTCTCTCTCTTAATTGCAGCGACCCAATGACCGCACCTAGGTTACATCTAGATAATAAAATGACTGAATCTGACTGTTATGACTGGCAAAGGTCTGTCCAGATGTCCATTGCCCATGACAAGCTGGGACACCTCTTGACTGATCCAACCCCTGCCGTCTCAGGTCCAGTTTCCGCTGTCACGGATATTGATATCCGTAGGACATCGGAAAAAGACTGTGCGAAAGCCAAGTGCCTCGTGTTAGCCTCAGTTGATGGTATATACCAGAAGCAGCACGAGAAGATGGACTCAGCTTCTATCTTCCTCCATAACAAAGTTTTATATGGAGAGCAATCTCGTATCGCAAGATATGAGACCTCGAACGAATTGCTTCCAGCGAGGTTGGCTATCGGGTCATCTGTAAGGGACAACGTCCTTGCAGAGACCAGCTCTTTTGAGCTCTCGGACCTGAAGACCACGTTGAAGAACGGGTCAGATACTGACTTAGTTCAACAGTCCCTACCTACTACCCTGAAGGAAACCAGGGAAGTAGAAAGAAAGGGAAGGGCAGAAGTTTCAGGACTGGATGTAGTAAAAGAGGGATGTTCCTATTGTAACGGGAATGAACATGGGCAGAAGGATTGCAGGGCTTGCAAAGCCAGTAGCCAGAATTCGAAGCATGTTGTGGCTTCGGCTTCGGGTGTGTTTGTAATAGAGAACTGTATGTCAGTTAACCCTACTTCCTGGGTATTGGATACCGGATCAGGATCTCATATCTGTAATTCGTTACAGGCTCTGAGAAACCGTAGGGTTATCAGGAAAGGTGATATGACTCTCAGGGTTGCTAACGGAATGAGCATGTATGTTGTATCCATAGGGGAATATCATCTAGGACTGACAACTGGGCAGATATTGATTCTGCGTGACTGTTTTTATGTACCAGGTGCGACTTGTAACATCATATCTGTATCCTTACTTTCTAAGGAAGGATATGATTTTACTTTTGTAAGCGATGTAGTAAACATCCACCTAAATCAAGTACTGATTGGGTCAGGTACATTGAAATACGGTATATACGTTTTGAATCAAGCTCAGGTCTTCAGTGTCCAGAACACACTTAAAAGAAAGTCTCCGGAATTAAATCAGGCTTTCTTATGGCATTGTAGACTGGGTCACATTAATGAAACACGGTTGACAAAGTTACATAAAGAAGGATACTTGGATCCGTTCGAGTACCAGTCTTATGCCACTTGTGAATCTTGTCTCATGGGAAAGATGACAAAGACTCCGTTCACTGGACACGGAGAAAGAGCAAGTGAGCTCTTGGGACTCATACACAGTGATGTGTGTGGTCCAATATCTACACATGCGCGAAGTGGTTATTCATACTTCATTACTTTCACAGATGATTTCTCTAGGTATGGGCATGTCTTCTTGATGAAGCACAAATCCGAGGCCTTTGAGAAATTTCAGGAATACAAGAATGAAGTTGAAAAACAAGCAGGCAAAAGTATTAAGACACTGAGATCTGATCGAGGTGGTGAATACTTGAGTGCCGAGTTTCTAGGCTACTTAAAAGAGAATGGAATTCTCTCTCAGCTTACTCCTCCATACACACCACAACACAACGGTGTATCGGAAAGGAGGAATCGAACCCTATTGGATATGGTTCGATCCATGATGAGTAAGGCTGAGTTGCCGCGATCCTTCTGGGGTTATGCACTAGAATCAGCTGCATATCTTTTGAACAAGGTTCCCTCCAAGACTGTGCCTACCACACCATATCAGATATGGTGTGGGAAGAAACCCTGTCTTAAGTATCTGAAGATATGGAGATGTCCAGCTTTTGTAAAAAAGCAGCATGCGGACAAGCTCGAGGCACGCTCAGTACTGTGTAAGTTTGTGGGATACCCAAAGAACTCCACGGGGTATTTTTTCTATTACGCAGAGGAACAAAAGTTTTTTGTTTCTCGTCATGCCCACTTTCTGGAACATCAGTTTTTAGAAAAAGAAGCAAGTGGGAGCGTAGTAGAACTGGAAGAAATTCCAGAACCACAAACTATTACTGAAAGCTTGGAAGAACCAGAAGTTTCAAGAGAACCGGACATCCCAGCACCACTCCGCAGGAGTAGTAGGCAGTCTCATCCGCCCGAGAGATACTACGGTTTCTCATAGACGGGGATAGAGAGGATTGCACTATGGATTATGATGAGCCTACTAGCTTCCAGCAAGCCATTCAGAGCGGCGACTCGGTAAAATGGCTGGATGCAATGCGGGCCGAGATGGAGTCCACGTACACCAACAAAATTTGGACTTTGGACTTTGCTCCAGAAGGGGTAAAACCCGTAGGCTGCAAATGGATCTTCAGAAAGAAGATTGGTGTAGATGGGCAGGTTGAGACCTATAAAGCTAGACTTGTTGCAAAGGGTTTTCGTCAAAGACCTGTTTTGGACTATGACGAGACCTTTTCTCCAGTAGCTATGCTGAAATCCATTCGGATCCTTCTTGCCATTGCTGCCTTCCACGATTATGAAATCTGGCAGATGGACGTAAAGACGGCTTTCCTAAATGGAAATTTGGAAGAGTGAGTCTATATGGATCTGCCAGAAGGATTCATTCAGAGTGGGAGCAGCGGTAGAGTGTGCAAGTTGCTAAAGTCCATCTATGGACTTAAGCAGGCATCGCGGAGTTGGAACATCTGCTTTGATGATACTGTCAAAAAATTCGACTTTATCAAAAACCCAGATGAACCATGCATTTACAGTAAGATTGTAGGGAGAACTGTGGTATTCCTCGTCTTGTACGTGGATGACATTCTCCTAATAGGAAATGATATTCCTATGCTACAGTCAGTCAAAGGATTCTTGTCGCAGAGGTTCTCCATGAAGGACCTGGGCGATGCCAACTACATTCTGGGGATCCAGATCTATCGTGATAGATCTGAGAGGATGTTGGGACTTTCACAGTCAAGGTACATCGACACCATACTGAAAAGATTCAGTATGGAAGATTCCAAGCGCGGTAATTTACCGGCTTGTCACGGGATCACTCTCTCCAAAAAGATGTCTCCCAAGACTGATTTGGAAAGGGATCACATGTCTATTATACGCTACGCTTCTGCGGTAGGCTCTATAATGTATGCGATGTTATGTACCAGACCAGATGTAGCATACGCATTGAGCGTTGTAAGCCGGTATCAGTCAAACCCAGGAGAGAAACACTGGATAGCGGTAAAGAACATTCTCAAGTACCTGAGAAGGACTAAGGAGATGTTCTTGGTGTATGGCGGAAAAGACCTCCAGCTCGAGGCCTTTGCTGACTCCAGCTTCCAGAGTGACAAGGATGACTCCAAGTCCATGTCGGGTTATGTCTTTACCCTCAATGGAGGGGCGGTTTGCTGGAAGAGTTCCAAGCAGGAGACCATTGCAGACTCAACTATGGAAGCGGAGTACATAGCTGCTTGCGATGCCGCAAAGGAAGCTGTCTGGATGAAGAAGTTCCTCACGGAGCTTCAGGTGGTTCCTACCATTGTTGATCCAATACCGCTGTATTGCGACAACAACGGCGCTATAGCTTTAGCGAAGGAACCCAGGTCCCATACGAAGTCCAGGCACATTTTGAGGCGATTCCACCTGATCAGGGAGATCGTAGATCGCCGGGAGATCGAGGTAAAGAGAGTAAATACGGAGAATAACACTGCAGATCCACTCACGAAGGCCCTACCCCAGACTCAGTTCGAGCGGCTGATCGAGATGATAGGTCTTCGATACGCCAGTACATGGCCTTAGTGCAAGTGGGAGATTGTTAGTGTATATGCCCTAGAGGCCATTACTGTATCATACTAGCTTGTATATTACTTAATGAAAGCTTGGGATATTCACAGTTATATATACAATCTTGCTCAAAATGGTAGTATGCTACTTGGTTTGTCTCTACTTCAATATGTGCATGTGTTTCTTTTAGCATATCGCTTATACATATTAGTAGAGCCCTTAGGATCTTTGCTTGATTACCAGCGTTGTGATAGCGCTCACACTCGTGGGGGCTGGGTAATCCATAAGCACATCCTTATACAGGTCCCTAGTCGTAGGACTATCGAGACAGGGTATCGATACTCCGGAGTAGACTAGCATATGAGCTTCTCATCCCAGCATGGGAGACGGTCTGTCCTACAGCCGTCAGTACGTCGTACTTGAGATAGTATGCGGATGCTCGTTAGGTTACGAGTACACTGGACAGGACTCGTCGAGAACTGTTGGTTGGTATTATACCTAACGTCAGTTATCAGTTCTCAGGTGACATGAGTACAGCTTAGTCCGCTGACTTGACACTGTCACTTCGCCTCGAGTGTGTTCCCACTGTACTTTGATTACTACCCTACCACGGCTCAAAGGAGTCGTGCAAACAGGTAGTAGTTGGGTGCAGTCCCGAAGCACTTGGAGGCAGTGACGGTTAGACAGGATTCGTCCCTCCCGGTATTAGGGGTTGACATCGCGCTGTGTCTAGGAGAGCCATTACACGAGTAGTCCCTGGCCAGAGCAAGCGAGATATACTGGTAGGTTTCCAGTGTTATCTCAGGGTGTTCTGGGCTACACTCCGACACGACTTGTACCGCTATTAGGGGACTGACATTTACCGCCCCATAGGCCCGCCATGCGATGTATCAGACGAACAGACCGGACTGTACGGAGACTGTCACATACAGGCTCAGTAGGAGTTCAGATGGGTTCACCTCGTCAGTCTTCTTATCGGCATCTACCTGGGGACCGTTACGTACAGCTAGTGCCGCTTGCGGTCTGTGGTTAAACCCACTGCCAGCGTAGTGTCGAGTCTTTAGAGTCCCACACAGAGAGCTATTCGCCTTTAGGCAAAATGAGTAGAGGTCGCATGGTTTTGCGACAGGGTTCGTTCACATCCGCGCACTTGTGCACATTTGCTGTCCGGACAGCTTATACTAGCGGGCTTTGGTTTAAGCCAGATCCTAGTATATGATTTGGGATTGGTTTTATCTCTTTGTATTCGTGTTCCTCGGATCACGAATACGGGTGCGTATGCACAGTTGATTGAGACAGAGGGAGAGGACTTTGATTAGGGTTAATGACCATTGTCGTTTTGCTAACCCTAATGCTTATGTGTGTATTATGGTTAATTGATATTAGTTATATATAATTGTGCATGGTTAGGGTTGGTGACTATTTGACCACTCTTGACTTGTTGATCTAGGTTGACACTTTGACCATCATCATTCCATATAAAAGATGCTCTTTGATCCTTGCAATTAGCATTAAATATGAAATGATAATGGTCATGTCTTGATTAAGCCATGACAATTATCTCACTAATTATCAATTTACAATAATTCACATATATATGTGAGAATGCTTCAATATTCTCTCATTCTATCATATTCATTCTCTCTCTTCCTCTTCCTCTCTCTCAAGCTCTTCCCTCTCATGTGTTGAGAAACACTTGAGCTTGAGAAAACCTCTTCTAGATAATCTCTACTCTCATCTAGGGTTCTAGGATTAGCACTTCTAGCACCTTAGTTACTTCTAGCTTGAAGTTGAAGCCAAAGGTTGAGGCTCTCGGGTGGATCCTTCTTCGACTAGAGAAGGCGACAAGGTGATCCCTTTCTACCACTCCAAAGAGCAAGGAGAGAAGGACATAAAGCCCAAGGTATAACCTTTCTACCCTATAGCTAAATCTAGTTAGCTTTTAGTTAGTTTTTGTTTAGCAAAGATCCTCCTTTGTCTAGTCCATGTTGCCTAGCATGATAAAAATCCGATTTTTATTCCGTTTTCCGCCTCCCCGCAAGCACCGGGGTGGGCAACGTGGACTTAAAGTCAGGAGAATGCGTGAAGCAGGGAAGAAAGCGGAAGAAGCGGCATGGAGAGCTGGTGTGGAGGTGTGGAGGATCAATACTCGCAACAACACAGTTCGTCTTCGCAACCGTGGTCAGCACAGGGTCCATGGCCGTTACAGCCACCATAATATCCTCTTTCGACGCAGCGTACGTATTACCTTCCTCCTCCAGCACAGGGACCGTCATCATCGTACTACCTTCCGCCTCCGCAACAGGGAACCTACTACTGCCCTCAGCCTCTACAACATGAACCCTATTAAACTCAGGCTCCGCATCAAGGAGAGTTCTCATCCCTATTTTTTTGCAAGACATCGACGCATCGGATCGATACTGGTCAAAGCGAGATTCTGGTGGCGATGGTAGCGGTGGGAGTTAGTGAGGTACGCATATACATGTATTAATTAGTATAGCTAGCACGCGGTTTAATTTCGAAAATTATGATTTTAGTTCATATATTTATTTATTTGGATTTGCACGATTCGCATGGTTGAGTGAGCTAGGATTGCGCCCGCGCACTCTTTAGAGGATTTTACGTATTGTTGGATATATGGATTACGTAATTTATTATTTGTATTCAAAATAATATTGTCTATGTATTGATTTGGAAAGAGTTTCGTATTATTCGACATGCTGTATTGTTTATTACGATTTTAGTTATATGTTTGAGTTGTTGAAATTGTTGGATATGCATTGGTTTGTGATCGAAATGCTATTGGTTTGTGATATATAGTATTCATATATTCGTTTGCGATCGAAACGCTTTTTTGGCTAATTTATTGTGATTAATTATATTATTGTAATAGATATAGGAATTTCTGTAAGAAAAAATTCAAAATAAATGGGTATTAGCGACCGTTCAAGCTACAGGAACGGTCGCTAATACCCGCATTAGCAACCGTGTACTGATCAGTTAAAATGGTTACGTTGTCCACGTGGCATCTTTTTAGCGACCGCTATGTACGGTCGCTAATATCGCATTAGCGACCGTATACATTAGCGACCGTCCATAAACGGTCGCTAATACACGTGTCAGCGACTAAAGTTTCTGAGACCGGGTATCAGTGACCGTTTAAATAGAGGGCGGTCGCTAAAACACTTTAACGTCCATTCAACAAGTATTAGAGACCGTATAGTACGGTCTCTAATGTGTACAGTATCCAGTGGTGATGTTGAGTTCGCTTTCAACAATATGGTCAACAGATATATCGGCAAGACTCCATTTGAGATTGTGTATCAGGGCCGCCAAAGCATACGTTGGATCTGATTAAATTGCCAAAGCCTGGGCACAACATCGCGGTTGAACATATGGCGGAGAAGGTAAAAGGATGTACAAGCAGAGGTAAAACAAAAACTAAAAGAGTCGAATGAAAAATACAAGAAGGCCAAAGATAAGCATAGGAGGCTGAAGATTTTTGAAGGGGACATGGTTATGATACACTTGTGAAAAGAACGATTTCCTGTATGGGCCTATAATAAGATGAAGATGAAGAAGATTCGGCCTTGCACACTTATCCAAAAGATTAACGGGAACCCATATGTTGTGGACATGTCCGAAGATTTGAATATTTCTCCTAGTTTCAAAGTTGCAAATTTTTTCGAGTATCACCCAGATGTACCGTTTTATGCTGAAGATAACTTAAGGGCAAGTTTTTCTCAAGTGAAGGAGAATGACGTAGAGAGATTGAATGAAAAGAATTAATCGAAAATTTAAATAAAGATTTGAAGAATATATGAAGCGATTAGAGCGGAGCAAATTTAAACGAGAAAGATTACAGATTTAAATGGAAAGATTTGATTTTGCTTTATTTAGTTATATTAGATTAGATTAAATTTAAGAGAATAATTTGTTAGTTTAGTTTTGATTTTATTAGATTTTATTTTATTTTATATTTATTATTAGGATCTTCATCTATATGCTTATATAAGAGGCAGTATTGTAACTTTTTAAGATTTAATATAGTTTTCGTTTAATAAAATTTTGAGATTTTTCTATCCTAAATTTGCACTAGAGTTTTTATCACCGCTTCTGCAGGATCTGCCCTTCATCCGTAGAACGAGATCTACACCTCGTCGCGCTACTTTAAGAAGCCATGTGGTGAAGTGCAGTTAGCACAAGCGTCGTGGGTGGAGAGTTCAAGCAGGCACGAGCGGCTTAACTTGTCAGGTTCCTTGCTTCAAATCCGAATTGGTTAATTGCACACCAAATTTCTATTGTAACCTACAAATAGAAAGTTTAGCTAGGGTTTTTAATATGTATGATTAATTGTTTCTACCAAAAAGAGGCAGCCATTAAAACCCAGAGTTTAAGGGATGAGGGAGAAAGAAGAGGACTGTGAGGAATATTTGGAGTGATCTTGTATTGGGCTAGTTGGAACTATTGTATATCGTGTAATTCTTATTTTAATGGAAGGTTCTCATCGCGGAAGCAAGTTTAGATGCGAGTTGCATCGAACCTGGGTATATCACTGTGTTCTTGGTTGTTTGGTGTGCTTTTCTATTTTCTTGTGGTGTGATTCGATAGCTGTCGATACCTTTCATTATATTTGTTTGCACGCGATTCTGTGTAGTTTTCAGCTGTGTTGTATCACTTATTCACGCTTGGCTTGAGTGATTCCTTCGAGGTTAATCAACCAGACTCAGGAGCTTGGGC
The DNA here is from genome assembly GCA_030015575.1 of Agapanthus africanus. Taxonomy (NCBI): domain Eukaryota; kingdom Viridiplantae; phylum Streptophyta; class Magnoliopsida; order Asparagales; family Amaryllidaceae; genus Agapanthus; species Agapanthus africanus. The sequence continues at coordinate 352,312,630 of JASDDO010000018.1, forward strand.
AATAACAAGTGGTATCAGATCAACAGGTTCGGTGATTCAGAGATTTTGGAAAGATGGTGACTACAAGCTGTATAATAGAAGTTCGACGGTCGTAAGAATTTCATCCTTTGGAAGTTGAATGACCGCAGTTCTAAAACAGCAGGGGATTCACATGATAGTATTCGCAAAACATAAGATACCGATAGGAACCACAGATTTTGACTTGAAGGCGATGGAAAATAAGACGCACAACTCGTTGCACTTTTACCTGGCTGACGAGATACTTTGCAAGATCGGAGAAGAGCCCACAGCAGCGACTATATAGAAGAAGATGTGGTCCCTCTACAACAAGAAATCTCTCACGAACCGTCTCTAACTCAAGCAGTGGTTGTGTAACGACCATATTTTCTAATACCTAATAAAATATATTTTATTTATATTTCTACTATCAAATAATTATTTACGTGTTTCTTTTATAGAAGAATAATTTTTAAAGTAATGTTAATAATTTTCAAAGAATTAAATATGATTAAAGGAAATTTCTAAAATCTATTTATTGTTTTTATAGGCTTAAAATGTTTTAATAAAATTTTATAACGCCTTAAAATAATCTACATATTTTTATTCGTAATTAAAAATATTTTAAAGATGAACTAGATATTATATAATTATTATAACTAGCTAACAATTTAGAAATAGATATACTAATTGTTTTTAGCCCAAAATTATTTTAATATTAAAGATAATAATAAAATATATTTTCTGGAATTTTTCCATAAATTTCCCGTATTTTTAACTATTTTTAACAAATTTTTCAAAGCCAAAACAATATTTTAAATAATCTGCTGTTTTATTTATTTTTATTAATTTTATTTTAATTCTTTTAAAAGCCTTTTAACCTGGACCGTTGGATCACGAGATCCAACGGCCCAGAAACCCTGGCGTCACCCAAGTGGTGGGGACCACGCGAAAGCACATGATCCCCACACAGCTGCGGGCGAATCAATGCACGACACGTGGCGGCGGCGGGGGGGGATATGGGGGCGCGATCTGGGCCGTTGGATGCAGATCCAACGGCCACGAGTTAAGGCGGCGGGCGCAATCATGAGGAAATCATCAGCAATCATGGCCGACGCAGATTTTGAGGATTTTTTAACGTTTTTGGATTTTTTTGGTTACCATTTGTACCCTCACCTTCAATCCTAAATTTCTGACACCACCGAACTCCAAAAATTCTGGAAAAAAAACACCGGGGCCTTCGTATCGACGACGCCGACGCTACGGCTCCATCCAATCGCAGAGAAAAAATTGGGACGCAGAGCTATTGAGAATTTAGTACGAGACTACGTTTCCAACCTTTCGGCATCCGACTCAAACAAAAGGTAGGATCCGCCTCTCTCTCTCTCCTTTTCCTGTCACCTTCTTCTATCTCAATAAGCTAGTTCCAACTTATAATCATCAACCCCCATTTAAAATGGTGTTATAATATTTGTGCATACCCTTTTTTCTTGTATCCTTAATCATAATAATGTTAACCCATATTTTTAAAACGGTGTTTAAATTTCCTCTGTACACAAAATTATATTGCACACCCATAATACCTGGAATCTGATGTAACCCATGAATTGTCATTTTCACCTCTGACATACCCATACTATAAAAATGATCTCGAAATAGGTTGCTTCCACAAAATACCCTCGTTTAATTTAAATATTATATTTGAACTAAAGATATGTAAAATAAATATTTTAGATACAGTATACATATATTTTACTTACAAATATTTTTAAAAACCCCCTCAACTTTTTAAGAAAGAAAATATTAAATTTAAATAATGATATCTTTTCAAAATGAATATTTAGTATCTTATTAAAATGTAATTTTAAAATAACACCAATCTAGGACAAAGGAAAGGTTGTAGGCATCGATCGTTTATCTAAACCAGACTTTGTGGTGTCTAGACAAGTGTGTCTAAAGCGAATGGTTACTTAATTAGGGCCACTACTTGTAGTGGAGAGCCTCTCACTCACCTGGCACTTACCTGGCCGCAATTGGCGGTGAAGATTTGATTTGAGGACCTCATAACTTGCTCTTTTGGAATATTAGGAGCAGTCTAGATTTTCCTCTTGTAAAAGATTTTCAAATAAACATCACAACCTTTTATCAAAAGGATATTTTCTGTAAAACATTATGCTTTTCCAAAATAATAAATATCCCAAATATCATGGTTTTTCTTAGAAGTAATAAAAGATATTTAAACCTTATTATTTTAACTAAGCTTTCTCTAAAGGACACGAAGTACTTTACAAATTCTAGAAAATAAAACGAGTGGTTGTGGAAAGCCATATTAAATGAGATCAATACTCTTTCTAAAATTCCATTTTATGACAACATACAAAACATGATACGGTTAGGATTAGAATGCGCGGACCTAGGTATGGAATACTTAATATGAAGATCCCGATATTCCGGGTGAACAGTCCAATATATGGGCGACTATATAAATATAAAGATCCCGATATTCCGGGTGAACAGTCCAATATATGGGCGACTATACAATGTGGAAATTCCATGCCTAGAAATATACGCACTAACTCTAATTCGTCAAAACCTTTATACTGAACCACGGGGATGGGTAGTTTGATTAGGCAAGGATAATTCGGAACTCGGATTCCCCTACTGCTCGATCATGATCCCGGAAAGTGAAACGGTACATTTCACTTCCCCAGTTGTTGTTCCGTGGCCACAACGGAATAATCACGAGTATCCGGACCCTTGTTTAACAAACTAATACAAACTATTACCTTCATCTACATATAACTTACAACATATACAATCTACTCATATTCACATATCTAATTTGTATATAACTTCATACATTTATACACATGTACATCATATTCATTATATACACCTGTTCGTTTCTATACCTTTACTTTCTTATGAGGCAATCCTACCCGAGTATAACTCGCTGACGGACCTTCCTTTTCTTCCTCTATCTTTGGAATGTCCGTCAGATAAGAATGAGTATTATAGCGAAGATCAAGTTGTGAAGCCGGCTTATGAAGATTATGCAGACTGGACGATGGAAGATTAAATAGTTTTAATTTTTGTTGTTGCCCACATGTTTAGGGCTTTTGTTTCTCCTTTGATGTAATTAAACTACTCAGTTTATTTTACTCTTTCTTTTGGGATGTAATAAAGTTTGGTAAATGGAAATAAAAGGCATTTCGCTTTTATTATTTTTGTTTGGTACACATCCTGCATATTAAATATTCATACGCTTAACGTAATTGTATTGAATAGACCACCTTCAATACAGTTAGGTTGCGGACCGTTCCACGTCATCCTTCTCCTCCTTTTGGGAAGCGGGGCATGACAGGTTTTTGTGGTGGCCCATGCAGATCCTCTTGTGTACTAAAATGAAACCATTAACTGACTTATTATATTTGTGAATCCCATCCATCTATACCGATATCATAGTTTTCCTTTGTCCCTTGTCCCTTCCTTGACATTTTGTACCCTGACCATGACCTTTCCTTCTGGTCATGGCAAATCTTTCCAACAAAGATGACATGTCTGATATTACTTTGAAGCTACATCTGGAGATTCAAACGACGAAGTCGTAGACTCTCAGGCGGTTATTTCCGACAGCGACTCGGAAGACGAAGAAGTCGATGCTGCAACTCTGGAGTCTATGATGGCCAACGACTCTGAAGAAGAAGAAGATCCCAGGGAAGAGGAGCCTATAAAGGATGGGCCAGAAAAAGGAGGCTTCTGCAGAAGAAGAATACCCTATAGAGGTGGAATCAGAGAGCGAGGCTCCTGCCGAGGATGAGTCGAAGGACGAAGTTTCGAGTGAGGAGGAACTCGAGACCGAAGAAACTCAGGCAGTTGTCCCCACAAGGCACCGTGGTAATGGTCGTACCTTTCTTAGTGCGAGGACCTATCAGCACTTGTTGAACTCTCATAATCGAGACTAATAAGTCTTTTTCCTTTTCTTTGGCCGAATAAAACGATGTAAGAACATTAAGGGCATGTCCTTACTTTTCGGTTGTACTCTCCATATTGAAGTTGGATAATAAAATCTTAGTTTCGAGCAATAATCTCTCTTGTGTCTCTTGCTCTTCTTAGTCTCTCCCTTGCATTAATTGTTGTTCTTCCATGCAAGTTATTATCTTGTCTCACCTCAGCCATTTGTAACCTAACCTATTCTGATCCTAATCATCAATGGCCGGACGACACTATAACCGCAACAGAAGGGGAAATGGAGTCAATGAAGCCACTGCTCAACAAGCAGCTATGCTACAAAGGATGTAAGGACTATTGGAGCAACAGCAGCAGCAGACAGCTGCCCTTCATCAGGAGCTACGAGAAAGTAGGCAGCAGCAAGCAGAGATTTTAAGTAAAGCACTAACCCCAGTTCCACAAGGTTCGGCGGGAGTGAAGCAGTTCAAATCACTCCACCCTAAGACTTTTTCGGGGAAGGAAACTCCTTTAGAAGCTGAAGAATGGCTTAAGGGAATAGTCAATGATCTCAGTGCTGCCCAAATTCCGAAGGACGCGTGGGTGAACATCGCTAAGCTACAACTTACGGATAATGCCAGGATATGGTGGGAGGCAGAGGAAAGTAGATCGAAGGAGCCCATCGACTGGGAAAGGTTCAAACAGCGTTTTGATACCCAGTACTTTCCAGTCGTGGCACACTTAAGGATGGAACGGGAGTTTATACAGTTCCAACAAGGGAGCATATGGGATAAGTCGGTGGACGAGTACGCTTCGGAGTTCGCAAGATTAAGTCGGTTTGCGCATCACCTGGTGGCAACCCCGGAACTATATGCTAAAAGATTCCGACAGGGGCTAGATCTGAAGACGCGGTCCTCCATGTCTTCTGCTACCTTATCAACTTATGATGAAATTTTAGAGGCGGCACGAAACTTTGAAGACCTTCAGAGACGGATAAGGAAGGATGACCGTTTATCTGGCATTAAGTGACCAGCCAATCAAATTCTTGAAGGATCATCTTCCAGATTCAACGGGAGATCACAACCCCAGAAACCAGCAGGACCAATTATCTTCGGAAAACCAGCCGTTACATACAACCATTGTGGTAGGACCGGACACTACAGGAGGGACTGTCGCATCTTGAACAAACTTTGCATAGTATGTGGGTCTCCGGATCATGCTATTGGGGACTGTCCTCAGAGAGGGAGACAATCAGGCCCCGTCAACAAGCCAGCTAATTATGTGACATCACGACAGGGAAACCAGCCACCTTCCGCCACTCGACCAACCGGCCAAGGGACATCACTAAAGGGACCATCCTGGCCATCACAGGAGCGTGTCTTTCAGCAAGCGCAAAGGAATGGACCCAAACGTCAGACCTTCACCATGACGGCCGAGAAGGTTGATGCCACGTGGAAAGACAACAGAGTGACTTTCCATGCATCAAGTGATACACCAACTCGCGGGAGCGACACATGCAGTAAAGAGGATTCCTAACAGCGTTACTGATTTCCGTGCCTAGTAGTGGCCACTCCTTTGAAAATTTCAAGTATGAAATTATTCTGAGGAGGGTAGATCGTAACTATCACAACCATTCTTGAAATTCTTAGCAGACCCAGAAGTTTTAAACATCCACGACGATTTTCGGAGGAGTGACTTGGTGATGTGATGTATCAGCGCGGCAATACAGTCGCATATGCGTCAAGACAACTAACGATTTGTGGATGCAACTATTCCTATCCAGAATCAGAACCGACGATGGTATATGTTCATCTTGAAGACATAGAAACACTACTCTAAGGAGAACGTGAGGACTCGGAGGGTTGGAACACATGAAACGGATGAGAGGGGTCAAGTCTCATATAGGATAAGTACCGATCGGTTGGGAAGACCCTGAAGACGGAGAATTTGTAAGATAATAAGTAGAAAAAGTGGATATGGTGATACAATGCAGCGAACGCGGAAAGCTCAGCCCACGACTCATCGGCCGTTTAACATGTTGGAAGGAGACGGTGGGTTTATATATAGCCTACTTTTGCTACTTTCGTTGGAGGAAACCCTAGTCATACTTTTGATCATTCCGAGATTACGAAAAGGTTAGCATAACCTACGAGCAGCAACCGGTCGAAATACTAGAAAGATGAAAGCTTGAGCGATAAGACAATCCAGCTGGCTAGAGTTGTATGAAGGAAGAACTACTAGGCAGACATACACGGAAGCGAGGAAACGGGATGAGAATGCGAGACCAAAATATTTAACCGCGATAATCTCTTCTTAGTGATTTCCTCCTTTCCTTGACCTACTTTCTGAAATTTCGAGGACGAAATTATTTTAAGGAGGGTAGATTGTAACGACCATGTTTTCTAATACCTAATAAAATATATTTTATTTATATTTCTGCTATCAAATAATTATTTACGTGTTTCTTTTATAGAAGAATAATTTTTAAAGTAATGTTAATAATTTTCAAAGAATTAATATGATTAAAGGAAATTTCTAAAATCTATTTATTGTTTTTATAGGCTTAAAATGTTTTAATAAAATTTTATAACGCCTTAAAATAATCTACATATTTTTATTGGAAATTAAAAATATTTTAAAGATAAACTAGATATTATATAATTATTATAACTAGCTAACAATTTAGAAATAGATATACTAATTGTTTTTAGCCCAAAATTATTTTAATATTAAAGATGATAATAAAATATATTTTCTGGAATTTTTTCATAATTTTCCCGTATTTTAAACTATTTTTAACAAATTTTTCAAAGCCAAATCAATATTTTAAATAATCTGTTGTTTTATTTATTTTTATTAATTTTATTTTAATTTTTTAAAAAGCCTTTTAACCTGGACCGTTGGATCACGAGATCCAACGGCCCAGAAACCCTGGCGGCTCTCGCGTGGTGGGGACCACGCGAAAGCCCGTGATCCCCACACAGCTGGGGGCGAATCAACGCACGACACGTGGCGGCGGCGGGGGATATGGGGGCGCGATCTGGGCCATTGGATGCAAATCCAACGGCCACGAATTAAGGCGGCGGGCGCAATCATGAGGAAATCATCAGCAATCATGGCCGGCGCAGATTTTGAGGATTTTTTAACGTTTTTGGATTTTTTTTTTTTTGTTACCATTTGAACCCTATAAATAGACACCTTCAATCCTAAATTTCTCACACCACCGAACTCCAAAAATTCTGGAAAAAAATACCGGTGCTTTCGTATCGACGACGCCGACGCTACGGCTCCATCCGATCGTAGAGGAAAAATCGGGACGCGGAGCTATTGAGGATTTAGTACGAGACTACGTTTCCAACCCTTCGGCATCCGACTCAAACAAAAGGTAGGATCCGCCTCTCTTTCTCCTTTTTCTGTCACCTTCTTCTATCTCAATAAGCTAGTTCCAACTTATAATCATCAACCCCCATTTAAAATGGTGTTATAATATTTGTGCATACCCTTTTTCCTTGTATCCTTAATCATAATAATGTCAACCCATATTTTTATAACGGTGTTTAAATTTCCTCTGTACACAAAATTATATTACACAAGCATAATACCTGGAATCTGATATAACCCATGAATTGTCATTTTCACCTCTGACATACCCATACTATAAAAATGATCTCGAAATAGATTACTTCCACAAGATACCCTCGTTTAATTTAAATATTATATTTGAAATAAAGATATGTAAAATAAATATTTTAGATACAGTATACGTATATTTTACTTACAAATATTTATAAAAAACCCCTCAACTTTTTAAGAAAGAAAATATTAAATTTAAATAATGATATCTTTTCAAAAGGAATATTTAGTATCTTATTAAAATGTAATTTTAAAATAACACCAATCTAGGACAAAGGAAAGGTTGTAGGCATCGATCGTTTATCTAAACCAGACTTTGTGGTGTCTAGGCAAGTGTGTCTAAGACGAGTGGTTACTTAATTGGGGCCACTATTTGTAGTGGAGAGCCTCCCACTCACCTGGCACTTACCTGGCCGCAATTGGCGGTGAAGAGGCGATTTAAGGACCACATAACTTGTCCTTTTGGAATATTAGGAGCAGGCTAGATTTTCAAATAAAAACCTCTTGTAAAAGATTTTCAAATAAACACCACAACCTTTTATCAAAAGGATATTTTCTGTAAAACATTATGTTTTTCCAAAATAATAAATATCCCAAATATCATGGTTTTTCTTAGAAGTAATAAAAGATATTTAAACCTTATTATTTTAACTAAGCTTTCCCTAAAGGACACGAAGTACTTTACAAATTCTAGAAAATAAAACGAGTGGTTGTGGAAGGCCATATTAAATGAGATCAATACTTTTTCTAAAATTCCATTTTATGACAAAATGACAACATACAAAACATGATACGGTTAGGATTAGAATGCGCGGACCTAGGTATGGAATACATTATATGAAGATCCTGATATTCCGGGTGAATAGTCCAATATATGGGTGACTATATAAATATAAAGATCCCGATATTCCGGGTGAACAGTCCAATATATGGGCGACTATACAATGTGGAAATTCCATGCCTAGAAATATACGCACTAACTCTAATTCGTCAAAACCTTTATACTGAACCACGGGGATGGGTAGTTTGATTAGGCAAGGATAATTCGGAACTCGGATTCCCCCCTACTGTTCGATCATGATCCCGGAAAGTGAAACGGTACATTTCACTTCCCCAGTTGTTGTTCCGTGGCCACAACGGAATAATCACGAGTATCCGGACCCTTGTTTAACAAACTAATACAAACTATTACCTTCATCTACATATAACTTACAACAAATACAACCTACTCATATTCACATCTCTAATTTGTATATAACTTCATACCTTTATACACATGTACATCATATTCATTATATACACCTGTTCGTTTCTATACCTTTACTTTCTTATGAGGCAATCCTACCCGAATATAACTCGCTGACGGACCTTCCTTTTCTTCCTCTATCTTTGGAATGTCCGTCAAATAAGAATGAGTAATATAGCGAAGATCAAGGTGTGAAGCCGGCTTATGAAGATTATGCAGACTGGACGATAGAAGATTAAATAGTTTTAATTTTTGTTGTTGCCCACATGTTTAGGGCTTTTGTTTCTCCTTTGATGTAATTAAGCTACTCAGCTTATTTTACTCTTTCTTTTGGGATGTAATAAAGTTTGGTAAATGGAAATAAAAGGCCTTTCGCTTTTATTATTTTTGTTTGGTACACATCCTGCATGTTAAATATTCATACGCTTAACGTAACTGTATTGAATAGACCACATTCAATACAGTTCGGTTGCGGACCGTGCCACGTCATCCTTCTCCTTCTTTTGGGAAGCGGGGCGTGACAGGTTGTAAAACTTGAAGATGAAGGAAGAGACTTCCGTCAAAGACCACATCGACGAGATGGACTTATGGAATGTGGAGGTGAAGATTGAAGATGAAGATCAAATGATTATCTTATTGTGCTCTTTGACCATCGAGTTTGGCCAGTTTGTCAAATATATGGTGTATGGTCAAAACAAGTTATCTTTAGAGGATATTAAAGCAGGTTTACACAGCAAGGCGTTGAGGGAAAAGATGGTTAATGATAAGGGAAGCTCGAATGATGCGGTGTTCGCTAGAGGCCGCTCGGAGAAGGAGCCAGATGGAGGCTTTGAAATAAAAGCAAGGTTCAAGTCAAGGAATCGCAAGAATGACAGATGCAATCTATGCAAGGAAAAGGAGAATCGGAAAAAATGACTATTCCAAAGAATAAAAGGAAAAAGGACTATTCCAGAGAATAAAAGGAAAGACAAGCAGCAAGACTCCTTTAGTACCACCATTGTGGGGGAGGATTCCGATGATGACAGTGACAGTTCGGTTTTATCCGTGTGCGCGGTTGGGGACGCCAGGATGTATGGACGTTGGATTCTGGGAGCTCGTTTGAGTTGGCTCGCTATGTATCGCTCTCTTGATGGAGGCTCGGTCCTGATGGGAAACAATGCGTCGTACCGAACAGTTAGGATGGGGACTGTTCGGATTTGCATGCATGACGAAATAGTCTGAATCCTGATCAAGGCCAGACATATTCTAGATCTCAGGAAGAGCTCGATCTATTTGGATGCTTTGGATGGGCTTGGCTGCCAGTGTGTGGCTAGGGGAGGCTCCATGAAAATTCCCAAGGACTCTCATAGTCATGAAAGGAAAGAAAGTGAAAAACATGTACTTCCCAGAGGGACAGTCGGTATCCGGAGATGTAGCTGCAGTTTTTACTAGCTCGAGATATTCAAACTCGGTCAGATTTGGTACCTTCATTTAGACCACATAGGAGAGACCGACTTTGAGGTCTTTCGGAAGAGGTAGTTGCTCGGCTATGTAGATATGGGCAGGCTTGATTTTCTAGGAGGAATGTGTTATAGGGAAGTAGACGAAGGTGAAGTCGGGACAGCAGTTCATGACACCAAAGATATTCTAGACTATTTCCACACGAAACGTTTTGGTCCGGCACCAATTGTTTCTCAAGGTGGCGCAAGATACTTCGTCTCTTCCATCGATGAGTTCTCCAGAAAGTTGTAGCTGTATATTCTCAAGTCAAAGGATGAGACTTTCGAGAAGTTTAAGCAGTGGAAAACCATGGTGGAAAAAAAGACTGGTGGGTCTGTAAAGGTTCTTCGGTCCGATAATGGTGGAGGATTCACTTCACATGAGTGCGCAGAGTTCTGCAAGTTGGAGAGAATCGTGCGCCATTTCACCACACTGGGAGACTACAAGAGAAAAAAAGGTGTTTACGGTCTATAGCCAAGCTTCCTAAGGAATTTTAGGCCGACGCCCCATCTATTGTCATGCACCTCATCAATCGATCACCATCGACGGCGAGAGATAAGAGGATTCTAGAGAAAGTATGGACTGAAAAGCATGGAGATTACTCGAGGCTTTGGATATTTGGGTGTCCGACTTACATTCATGAGAGGAACGATAAGCTAGAAGCGAGTGCTAGAAAGTGATTCCTGCTCGGCTATGGAAGTGAAGCCAAATGGTATAGGTTGTGGTGTCCTAAGACCCAGAAGATAGTGATCGGCCGGCTTGTTACATTCGATGAGTTTACGATACTTCGTAAAAAATAGACTCAGACAGATGATGAGTAAAGAACAGATGCGCCACCGAGTGAGGTGAGGTTCCAGTCCAAGGTACTAAGAGTGATAAGTTTGATGATACTCAGACTCAGGCGGAGGGTCCTGTATAGACCGAGGATCGAAGGTCTACGAGAACTAGACACCCGCCGATCATATACGGTTTAAGCTTGATGTCAAGATTGCATTCTTGGACAGTGACCTAGAAGAAGATATCACTATGCATCAGCCAAAGAGGTTCGTGATCGAGGGCAACGAATGATATGTTTGCAAACTGAAGAAGTCGATTTTCGGTTTGAAGCAGTCTCCGAAACAATGGTACAAGCGATTCGATCGGTTTATATTGGCCATTGGGTATATGAGGAGCATTAAGAATCGGTGTGTCTATGTCTGGGTACTTGATGATGGATCCAAGATTTATCTCCTCCTCCTGTATGTGGATGATTTGTTGGTGGCATCACACATCGTATCAAAGGTCAAGTAGTTGAAATTGCAGTTGAGCCGAAAGTTCTATATGAAAGATCTGGGGTTTACGAAAAAGATCCTTGGCATGAAGATCATTAGGAACAAGAAGCATGGGGAGTTGCACCTACAGCAGAAGTAATATATTGAAAGGGGTCTCAATTGGTATAGAATGGAGAAGGAGAAGCTCATGTCTACTCATTTATCGACGAAGTTATCACCAGGGTCAGATGTAGACAAAGAATACATGTCTCGAGTGACGTATGCAAGTGCAGTAGATAGCTTGATGTACGTGATAGTGTGCACGCGACCGAATATTGCACAGGCAGTCGGAGTAGTCAGCAAATACATGGCTAATCCGGGTAAGGAGCATCGGCAGCCTGTAAAGTGGACTCAGAGAAAATTGAAAAGTACTTCAGGGTTCGACTTGTTATTCAGGGAAGCAGTGGTGATGGATGCATTGTGACGGGTTACTGCAACTCAGATTTCGCTGGTGATAAGGATAGGCAGAGGTCGACGTCGGTCTACGTATTCACGTTGGGCACCGGCACACTGTCACGGAGGTCGACGCTACAGCCGGTCGCCATATTATCAATGACCGAGGCATCATTGATAGCTGCCACCGAGGCGGCTAAGGAAGCCATCTATTTGCGAGAGCTGATGGGTGATCTCGGTATTTCGCAGGAGATCACAAAGGTGTTTTGTGACGGTCAGAGTGTGATCCATTTAGCCGAGCAACAGGCTTATAGTCGAGCACAAGGCTTATAACTCGAGGACTAAGCACATCAAAGTCAGATTTTTTCCTTAGAGAATGAGAAGGTGGTTGCTCTCACCAAGATTGGTACCCATAAGAATCCAACGGACACATTTACGAAGATGGTTCCAGTTTTGAAGTTCAAGCTTTACTTGGACTTAATATGCATAGTTGATCGTTGAGGGCAAAACGCAATGAGAACGGAATTTCAAGGCAAATAACGAGATGTTTGTTAGTGGAATTTGGAACAAGGTGGAGATTGTTGATATTGTCTCACAATCCTAAGCCTAAGAACCAGCCCAAGTCGAGCCCAGACGAGCATAAAATAGCTTCTCGCGGGCGAGCACGTGCAATGCGCGGGCATTCACAGTTAATGTACATTCCCAGGATACACGAAGCGATGCAAGTGGATGCGCGAGCGAGCAAAGACTACGTGGCAGCATGCGGTAGGCGAGCGTGTCACGGCGAGTTCAAGCAGGTGCGGGCAGCTTAGCGGGTCGTGTTCCTTGCTTCAAATCCTAATTAGTTTAATTGCTCCCCAAGTTTCTATTGTAACCTATAAATAGAAAAGTTTATCTATGGTTTTTAATGTGCCTAATTAATTATTTCCATCAAAAAGAAGCAGCCATTAAAACCTAGAATTTGAAAGAGAAAGGAGATGACTTTGAGGGAGATTTGGAGTGATTTTGTATTAGGCTTGTGAGAATCTATTGTGTCTCGTGTAATTCTTACTCTAGTGGAGATTCTAGTCGCAGAGGCAGGATTAGGTGTGAGTTTGCATCGAACCTGGGTATATCGTTGTGTTCTTGGTTGTTTGGTGTGCTTTCCTATTTACTTGTGGTGTGATTCGATAGCTTTCAGTATTTTTCTCATTATCTTTGTTTGCACACGGTTCTGTATAGTTTTCAACTGCGTTGTATCACTTATTCATGCTTGACATGAATGATCCCTTCGAGGTTCATCGTGTTAACTAAAGAGCTTGGGGTATAAGAAGTGGTATCAGATCATCGGGTTTGCTGATACGGAGAATTTGGAAAGATAGTGACTACGAGCTATATGATAGAGAAGTTCGATAGTCGTAACAATTTTAGCCTATGGAAGTTGAAGATGACTGCAGTTCTAAAACGGCGGAGGTTCACAATATAGTATTCGCAAGAGATAAGATACCGATAGTAACCACGGATCTTGGCTTGGAGGCAATGGAAGACAAGACGCACAGCTCGTTGCACCTTTACTTAGCCAACGAGGTACTTTGCGGGATCGAGCAAAATAGCCCACAACAGCAGCTGGAGTCCCAATAAAACAAGAAATCTCTCATCTTTACCTCAAGTAATGGTTGTACAAATTAAAGATAAAGGAAGGACTTCCGACAAATACCACGTCGACGTGCTCAATCAAATTGTGATGGACTTGTGGAGCATGGAGGTGAAAATGGACTATGAAGATCAAATGATGATCGTATTGTGTTCTTTTGACCACCGAGTTTGGCCAGTTTACCAAATCTATGGTGTATGACCAAGACAAGTTATCTTTGGAGGATATCAAGACAGGTTTACACAGCGAGGCATTGAGAGACAAGGTGGTTGACGATAAGGGAAGCTCGAACGACGCTATGTTCGCTAGAGGCCGTTCAGAGAAGCGGACAGATGGAGGCTCCAAAGGCAAAGTGGGGTGCAAGTCAAGGAATCGCAAGAATGACAGATGCAATCTATAAAAGGAAAAGGAGAATTGGAAAAGAGACTATTGTTGGAGTTAAAAATTACACCCTATGACCAAAATCAAAAAGTCAAAAAGTTAAGTCAAAGTTAGGCCTAAAAAGTAGGCCCGGGCCTAAGCTTGAATCCAAGTCAAGTAGGCCCAAGCCCGAACCCAAGTCAAGTGGGCCCAAACCTGACCCAATCCGGTCCAAGCTCAAGCATGGGGGCCGACCACATGCTAAGAAAAGAATTAAAGTATAATAAATAGATATATTGTGTAATAAGTAGGAATAATATAAGAAAAATGGGCAAAAATCCAATTTTGTAAAACCTAAGAGCTAATATGCAAATGTGCAAGGGTATTTAAACCCAAAAACATGATGAAATGATAAGTTTTTCCCTTCCAATAAAATTTGCTAGGGTTTTGAGCCTTCACCTCTCTTGAACTGTTCTTCATCATTTTTTTAAGCTTTCCCTTCAAGAAAACAAAGAAAAAGAACCCCTTTTCTTCAAAAACTCTACAAACCCATAATATCAAAACTCAAGATCTAAGAAAAGAAGACTCCTTTCTCAAATCCAAGGAAGGAGGGATCAAGCTCTATGGATGAAAGCCGATAGGTTTCATCATGAGTCAATCCCTTCAAGCACATAGAATACTTATGGACGAAAGACCGTGGTGAAACCCATTGCCTTAACCCTTCAAGCAAATAAAATCGACAACTTTGGGACGAAAGCTCAAAGCTTTCTCCTCGCAAAGTTTCTTCATTGCAGGATCATTCTTAGGATCTGTGAGGAACATGGGTCATGACCCCATGTTCCTCCCCTTTTTTTAAACACGGGAATAACCCCGTGTTCAACTTCCAGAACCTCCCTAAAGGGGGTTCTCGCTCGAAGCTCCCCTCAGAGGGAGTTCCCCCTTTAAGAAACCCCCAAAAGAGGGTTCCCGCTTTGGAACTCCCCGCAGAAGGAGTTCCCTATTTCGGGACCATCCAAAAGAGGGTCTCCCGCCGTCGGGACCACCACAAAGGGGCTTCCCCGCCGTAAGGACCCCTCCTAAACTTGGGATGCCACCAAAGTCTTTCCCCCCTTGTTTCCCCTCTCGAAAACTTTCTGATACACTCGAGTCACCTCTTTCCAAAAAAAAATTTTGTTTCGAGGCAAACTGCCTCGAGCCTCGCAAGGGGGCTATTGGCCCCCTTAACCCCCGGCCCGCTGACCGGGCGGCAAGACCCACGTAAACTCTGCGAGGCCCCGATATGTCTAAAGCATCCTCAAAATTGTTTTCAAAACACAACACGCACATATTGCACACTTAGTTCGCATGACATATACAACCCGTTAATCAGAGGTTCTCTCGCGCCAAGAGCGAAGGGTAATTAACCGCAGTTTTCCTGCGGCTACTAGTGAAAGGATTTTCACAATCAATAAACTTCGCCTACCCTAAGCAGGAGGAATTTGTACACGCCTAAGGAACGTGCGTATCTATCTCAATGGATGACGAAAAACACTCTACAGATTCTGGCACACTCGATGGGACAAGTCTTTTCTCCCATCTCTCAGGTCAAACAATCAAGCGAACTCGGTCAAGGCATACGTTGTTGTCTATACTGAACCATGATCCTTCATGCAGATCAACCATCAACGACAAATAACTCTCAACAACCATCAGCAACGGTGCCTTCAAAAACAAGCTCAGCCGCTGATTGACCCCCATCACATACATGCTCAAGGCAACTGCCAAGGTGACTCTTCCGTCAAGTCTTATGCAGCAGTTAACAGAACCTCCAGTTCAGTTTGGATCCATCACATTCGTTCCGGTCTCCGTCAACGCTTACCGTGAAGGCTCCAACGAACCAAATCAACAAACTAGCCTCAAGGGGGGAAAGGCCGAATGTCATGATCGCAAATATATCCGAGCCAAAGAACAAGTCGGTTTTTGATCGGTTTTATGTCGCTCCAATTGGGGGCAAAGCCGTCAACTCACATGGGGCAACAAGACGTCCTAGACTAGCCCGGAAGATACCTATGATGACTGCAAATGCAAGTGTCTTCTCTAGACTGTCTATCGGTCGGCCCAAAACGGCCGCCAAGAAAGCAGATGCCCGCCAAACCCTCAAAACTGAAAAGTTGAAACAAAAGCGGCTCAGATACAGAGCCAATAAAAGAGCAAGGGCTCCTGGTCACTTGGAATTCGTGAGGTTCCAAGAACATGGTTGCCCTGCGACGAAAGCCAAGTCTGCCATGAAAATCAATTCTTTCGAACCATTATAATCGGCGCAGTAGAATGCTATGACTGCGAAGATTAAGAAGACGGCAATTCAAATAGTTCTGCAAAGAGACGTATCTAAGCCCCAGAATCAAAAACATAGCACGGTCTCATCAAGGGTAATAACAAGCTCCAATCGTCGTGCAAAATCAAAAGAAAGAACTCAAACAGAGGGTACCAGCTGTATCCAAAACCCCGGTCGGACCGACTGCTTTCAGTCGCTTGTCCTTCCCTGAAAGAAGCGAACCACGGCAACAACTCAAGAGTCCAGCAAATATCATTACCAGTGATGAGGCAATGGACGTATACACTATCCATACAGTCTATATAGTAGGACCCGAAAGAACAAGACCTTCTAGGCTTCACGGTCATGATAAAGATATTGATGTTGTCCAATCCCAGCTTGGTTCGGACAATGTTGAATGCTTTACTCAGGCAGATAAGCTTAAAAAACTCACTTCCTGAATGATCGGACGACAATGGTAGCCTGGTCCCGAAAACATAGAGCGAACAGTGTTCCAAGACCTCCAAAAACAGCTACATGACAAATACAAGGAGTTGGTCAGGTTCTATTCCTAAATCGACGATTTGATGAACGTCGTGGCGAACATCACAACCAAGTCATTCGGATGCAGTCGTAGCAAAATCAAGGCTCTGTACATGAACCAGGGAGTGGCATCTCAAAACATCCAACTATTCCCTCCAGCCCGAGGGTAAGGGATCTTCATGAAAATCAACGGCAGCCAGCCTCCAGGAAAGTTCTGACACTTGACTGCGACAAATTGACACAGAACAAAATCAAAGCAAATCATTGGTGGTCGAAGCCAAGGTACAGAAAGGCTACACCAATAATGGGAGGCCAGTACCCCGAAGAATACGATCTCGTGGAGTACCTCGTAGCTATGTCGTCCCCAAGTTCAAAAAGTTGAACGCGAAAGGGAGCGCCGACCAACATATTACCCATTTCACGGCATCATGCGGAAACATAAGGGCAATAATGTGCTGCTCCTCAGATAGTTTGTCAAAAGTTTGACCGACTTTGCTTTCTACCGGTGCACAAGTTTACCAAGCAACTCGATTGAGACATTTGCTCAAATGGAATCGCTGTTCAAACAGATTTATGAATGTCAGAGATAAAATCACTATTGCTGACCTTGTGAAGACTAAACGGGATAAAAATGACAGCGTTGTTGATCATGTAAATAGAGAGTGTAGTTCTCGCACCAAATGCGAACAGCTGATAGAACAAGGGAAAGCCGTCAGCCTGATTAGGGAAAATGTCGATAATTAGATGACCTCTTCCTTATGTGCTGCAGATCCCAAAACACTTCAAGACCTGACTGAAAGGGTCCAGTTGATGGAGCGTGCAAATCCCGAGTTCATCCCGGACCTCCAAATTAGTCACGAATTCAGGTACCGGAAGGACAACGGCGGCAGAGACGGAGGTTCCAGCAGCACCAACTCCTTCAATACGTCTGCTGACCGGGGTAAGCAACCAACGAGCAGAGCCAAAACCGATCGACCTTGAAAACAAATATTAAGGGGAGCGCCGACTCTAATAGAAAGAAAAAAGAAAACCTACTCTGTCGGAAAGGATAAAATCCGCAAGATATTTAAGAACGCTTTAAACAACGGTTTGCAGCTCCATGCAGCAAAAAGACCGCATGAAGCAAAAATAACCGATGACCCCAATTACTGCCTATATCACAGTGTGTTCGGGTAAACAATCGAAGAATGCTATATTTTCAAAAACTAGGTCGAGAAACGGTACAAGACAGCGAAAATCTCACTGTCTGTCGGTGTGCTAGCGACCAATCAAGTCACAACTGCCGATGTTATACAAACGAAAACCGAAATTTCCCGGGAGGAGGCTCAATCGCCCGCTCCAAGAAACGACTCGGGCCTGCTGCAGCCTTAATAGGATATACGCTTAGCCAAAGGACAAGACAATGTTGAAGCTGCTTCAGAAAGAGCCAAGGATCAAATGATAAAATCAAACTGAGCCCTTTGTCTCGGCCAGCGATTCGGCTCTGTCAAACTCAAAATCCAAACTCAATTAACTCTGCAAAAGAGCGCCAACTAGGCCAAATAAAGGACAATCGCAAAATTTTGACCTCCAAGTCATTAAACTGGGGATCAAAAATAAATCCTCTAGAACCCTAAGTCGTTAAACTGGGAAATAAAAAGAAGAAAAAGAAGCAAAAAGGGCACGGATGAAAACCTGAAAAGGTTTCTTGAGTAAAAACAGCGAGACTACCCGCGAGCTTGTGAAAACCCGAAATGGCGCAAATTAAAAAAAATTGACCCCTAGGTTGTTAAACTGGGAATATATTTGTATGTAAATAAATAAATAAACATCCTAAATTTTCCAACGGCGAATGATTAGTCGCTCCTGGTGCCATTCCAGCGTAAGCGATGCAGACACCAACAAAAATCCACATCCAAATCCTCTAACGGCGAATGATGAGTCGTTTCTGGTACCATTCCAGTGTTAGCGATACTGACGCCAAACAACAAAATTCAAGTTCTCAAATCCTCCAACGGCGAATGATGAGCCACTCCTAACAGCATTACAGTGTTAGCTATGAAGACGTCAACCAAAAATCCAAATTCAAATTCTCCAACGGCGAATGATGAGTCGCTCCTGACACCATTCCAGTATTAGTGGTGCAGACGCCAACCAAATCCACATCCAAATTCAATTTCTTCAATGACAAATGATGATTGCTCCCAAAACCATACTTCAGTGTTCACGATGCTGATATAAACCAAAAATTCAAATTCCTAAATTTTCCAGTGGCAAATGATAAATTGCTCCTGGCATCCGTGCTTCAGTGTTAGCAACGCTAATACCAACCCAGAATCTAAAATTTCAAACTCCAAAAATTCCAACATTCAATCTAAAACTCAAATCCAACTCCAAATCAAAGCTCAACTCAAAATCAAACCCTACCAACTTCCAAAATCCAAATTCCAAGTCTCACTCGACGGTGCTTCCAAGCTCAAAAGTCCCATCGAACAGTCCAGGAGCCAATCAAATCAATCAAACCAAAATCCAATTCCAACCTCATATCCAACTCAAATTCTAATCCAATTTCCAATTCCAAAATCCAAATTCCAATCAAAATCTCCAAAACCTTTCGTCTAAGTAAACGTTAAACCAAGCACCTCCGTCTGAGTAGACGTTAAACAAACACTCCGTCTAAGCAGACGTTAAACCAAGCTTCTCCGTCTAAGCAGACGTTAAACCAACTCTCCGTCTAAATAGACGTTAAACCAAGCTTTTCCGTCTAAGTAGACATTAAACATCCCGACCAAGATGACGTTAAGCATTCCATTAAACCACATCGAGTGGCAAACAAGTAAAGGCGTCGGCTCCGTTCCTGAACCAAATCAATTCAAGGATCGATTGTCCACGTCACAAAAAGGGCAGCATCGACCTCCACGTTGCAAAAATGAACCAGTCCAAGTATCGACCGTCCACACCGCAAAAAGGACAGCATCAATTGTCCACGTCGCAAAAAGGGCATCATCGACCGTCCATGTCGTAAAAATGGCAGTATCGACCTTCCACGTCGCAAAAAGGAAACCAAATCAAAGTATCGACCGTCCACGTCACAAAAAGGACGGTATCGATCGTCCACGTCGCAAAAATAACAGTATCGACCGTCCACATCGCAAAAAGGACAGTATCGATCTCCACATCGCTAAAAAGGAATCAAGTCAAGCATTAACCGTCCACGTCGTAAAAATGGTAGTATCGACCGTCCACATCGCAAAAATGGCAGTATCGACCGTCATGTCGCTAAAAGGGAATTGAGTCAAATATCGACCGTCCATGTCGCAAAAAGGACAACGTCAGCCTCCTAAAAACGGAAAACCAAATCAAGTCAACCTTTCCACGAAAGAATATCCATCAATTTCATACACCCAACCTATACATATGGTGTGCATTCATTTATAGGGGCACTTTGTTGGGATAAAAAATTACACTCCACAACCGAAGTCAAGAAGTCAAAAAGTAATAGTTAAGGCCCAAAAAGTTGGCCCGGGCCCAATTCTGAATCCAAATTAAGTGGCCTCAAGCCCGAACCCAAGCTAAGAAAGCCCAAACCCGGCCCAAACCGATCCAAGCTCAAGCATGGGGCCAGCACCTTGCAAAGAAAATAATTAAAGTGAATAAATAGATATATTGTGTTATAAATAGGAATAATGTAAGCAAAATAGGCAAAAAAACAATTTTGTAAAGCCCAAGAGCTAATATGCAAATGTGAAAGGGTATTTAAACCCAATATGATAAAATGATAAGTTTTTTCCTTCCCATAAAATTTGCAAGGTTTTGAGCCTCCACCCCTCTTAAGGTGATCTTCATTTTTTTAGCTTGCCCTTTAAGAAATCTGAGAAAAGGAACCACTTTTCTTCCAAAACTCTACAAACCTATAACATCAAAACTCAAGATCTAAGAAAAGAAGACTCCTTTCTCAAATCCAAAGAAGGAAGGAACGACCCTTATGGGGTGAAAGCCGATGGCTGGCATTCTATGTCGATCACTCCTAGCACATAGAATACTTATGGACGAAAGACAGTGGTGAAACCAATTGGTTTCACCCTTCAAGCACATAAAATCAACAACTTTGGTCGCCTTGCAAAGGTTTCTCATTGTCGGATCTCTCTCAGGATCTGAGAGGAACATGGGTCATGACCCCATGTTCCTCCTCTGTTTTGAACACGGGAATAACCCCGTGTTCAACTTCCGGAACCCCCAGGAACCCACCTCAAAGGGAGTTCCCCCTTTCGAGACCCCAAAAAGGGTCTCCCACCGTCGAGACCCACCCAAAGGGGTCTCCCACTTTCTAGACCCCCATAAAGGGTGTCTCCCGCCGTCGGGACCCCCAAATAGGGGCACCCGCCGTCGGGAACCCTCCCCCGTCGAGACCCCCCTAAAGGGATCCCTACCGTTTCGAGAGGCCTCCCGAACTAAGGAGGCCACCAAAGTCTCTTCTCACATCGTTTCCCATCTCAGATCTCGGGAACTTTCCGACACACTCAAGTTGCCTCCTTCCAAAAAACATTTGTTTCGGAACGCTGTCTTGAGCCCTGCAAGGGGCTGCCAGCCAGCTAACCGGACAGCGGGGCCCCCAAAAACTCTGCGAGGCCCCCGATATGTCCAAAATACCCTGAAAATTGTTTTCAAAACATAACACACGCATATTGTGTTAGTTGTATGTATGCCCTAGAGGCCAGTATTGTACAGATGATGTATATTATATTGGATGCTTGGACATATATAGAGATGACTTTCTTGCTCGACATGATAGTATGCTATCTGGTTGCTCTTTATCTTAACATGTACACTAGTCTCTTTATACTGTCTTATAGTTACATGTTGGTAAAGCCCTTAGGATGTGTACTTGACTACCTGGACTATGATGCAGATCATACTAGTGGGAACATGGTAGTCCATAAGTACATCCTTCAAGGTCCCTAGTCGTGGGTGTATCGAGACGGGGCATCGATATACCAGTGTAGACTAGCGTATACGCTTCTCGACCCATGTGATGGGCGATGGATGATCCCATATCCATTAGTGTTTGACATCAGAGATGGTATACGGGTGCTCAGTGGAGACTGGGTACACTGGACGGACTCGCCGAGAACTCCCAGATAGTATTATACCTCACGTCAGATGGCAGTTCTCAGGTGACACTTGTACAGGTTAGTCTGTAGACCCGAGATCGTCATAGAGTCTTGTGTGATTCCCACTGTGCTTTGATCTCAACCTTACCACGTCCATGAGGGCGTGCAAAACGGTGGTCTTTGGGTACAGTCCCGAGTCACATGGAGGCAATGAGCGATAGGAGGGGTTTCGTCTCTCCCGGTATTGGGGGTTGATGTTGCGCTGTGCTCGATTGGCCGTAACAGGGAAGTCCCTGGCCAGGGCTGATCAGAGATTTGCTGGTAAGTGTTACCAGTAGTTTCTCGACCCGTTATGAGCCTCACATCGGCACGACTTATCGGTTATTGGAGTCTGACGTATACCACCCCTAGACTTGATATGCGACATATCAGACGAACAGACCGGACTGTACGGTAAGTGTTACTAGTTGGATTCACAGGAGTGTGAGCGGGCTAGCTCGTCGATCTTCTGATCGCTCAATACCCGGATGGCCGTTACGTTTAGCAGACCGCTTGCGGCTTGTGGGTGCTTGATATGATCATCATCTGCTACCGGCGTATTGACGAGTCTTTAGAGTCCTACACAGAGGTTTCCTGGCTCAAGCGAAACGAAATAAGAGCGCATATGAGATATGTGCGGGAGCGAGAATAATGCGTGTATGTGATACCGCATTTCATTCTCGCGATAAATGTTTCGATTGGTTATATTCGATATGACCTAGTTATCGAATCATTGATTCGATAAATCGATACATTGAATACTAGTCGGTTATGTGCGACATGACCGGATCATTGAATCAAATGTTGATTTAATGATTTAATGTATAATTATATATTTGATATATTACTTTGCATTAACTAGTATTGGTTCACTTTATACGGATTTTCTCACTTGATGTGCAAGTTGTATATGTGATATACTTTTGTGCACATATATGTATCATGTTTGATGATACTTGCTCACATGGTTAAGTGTAAAGAATTAAACCATGGTTAAGAAGATGATTAGGGTTTTGATTTATTCTCTCATTTATTTATCCATTCTTTATTTATTTAAATGGATAAATGAAAACATAATGGTTTCTTTTCATCATGAAGCTTGTTGAAGCTTCATGAAGCTTTGACTAAAGAAACCATTTTGTCTTCTAGCTTAACCCTAACCCTTCTCATTTACCATGGTCTTTTCTCTACACTTAACCTTGGTTAAGATATGATAAGTATTGATTTATTTTTCTATTATGCACAACACTTATCATATTCTAGCTTCATCTTCTCCTTCTTCTTCAAGAGAGAAAACTAGATGCCATCAATGGCAACTTGAGCAAAAGTGAGTGAAATCCAATTCTAAAGTGAACCCACCTCCTATTTCTTCACCCTCTACCTCTTGCCAAGTTGTTTTGAGTGTTTTCTTCACAAGTTTCACAACTTTGTGAAGTCGGAGCTTGAACTTGTGATGCCTCGACGTAGATCGTCTTTGACACGAAGCCGACGACCTAGCTCGCCCGTTTCTCCGATGAAGCCGACGATTGAGTTCGGGATTCATGATGGACAGCGAGAAGACACCCACGTGGAGCTAAGGAAGTGGAGAACCGGATCTACAAAGGTTGTAGCATCTAACTTTTAGTTAAAGTGTTAACTAGTTTATTGTTTCGCCTAGAAATCTAGCCGACGATCCGTATTAGGGTCTCTCAGCACCCATAAAATTTTAAATTGGCATGTTCGATGCCTTGTGAAACCTCTATAGTGTGCCTAGGAACCCTACATATTGCACACGGAGTACGCATGACCTATACGACCTGTTAATTAGAGGTTTCCTCGCGTCAAGAGCGAGAGATAATTAACAGCGGTTTTTCTCTCGGATGCTGGAGAAAGGATCCCCACAATCAATAAACCTCTCCTACCCAAGGCAGGGGAAATCTGTACACATCTAAGGCACGTGTGCATCCATCTTAATGGCTGATGAAAACACTCTACAACTATTTCGAAGAATAAAAAGAAAGATAAGCAGCAAGAATCATTTAGTACCACAGTTTGGTGGAGGATTCTAATGATGATAGTGATAGTTTGGTCTTATCCATGTGCACGGTTGGGGACGCCAAGATGTATGGACGCTGGATTCTGAGAGCTCGTTTCATATGACTCCGCATCGGAGTTGGTTCACTACGTATCGCTCTCTTGATGGAGGCTCGGTCCTGATGGGAAACAATGCGTCGTACCAAACAATTCGGATGGGGACTGTTTGGATTCACATGCATGATAGAATAGTCCGAAACACCCCCCCTCCCCCCCGAGGTCAGACATATTCCAGATCTCAAGAAGAGCTTGATCTCTTTGGATGCTTTCGATGGGCTTGGGTACAAGTGTGTTGCAAGTGTGTGGCCGAGGGAGGTTCCATGAAGGGCTCTCCTAATCATGAAGGGAAAGAAAGTGAGAAACATGTACTTCCTACAAGGACAGTCGGTATCCAGAGATGTAGTCGGTATCCGGAGATGTAGCTGCAGTTTTTACTGGCTCGGGATATTCAAACTCGGTCAGGTTGTGGCACCTTCGGTTAGACCACGTAGGAGAGACCAACTTTGAGGTCCTTCGAAAGTCGTAGTTTGGAAAAGGATCAGGTATGAGTTTGCACCGAATCGGGATTATATCGTTGTGCTCTTGGTTGTTTGGTGCGCTTTTCTATTTGCTTGTTGATTCGATAGCCGTTGGTATCTTTTATCTTTGTTTGCACGTGATTCTATATAGTTTTCGGCTGCGCCGTATCACTTGTTCACAAATGGCTTGAGTGATTCCTTCGAGGTTCAAGTTAGGAGCTTGGGGTATTACAATTGGATGTCGCATTAGTCAATACCTAGGAGCCACTAAATTAATCTAATTCTTTTGTTACAAATTTGAGGAAGTAAAAGGGAAAAAAATTTAGGGTATTTTGAATAATTTGGCTGCTAATAAGTACAAACATGAAGAATCTAATGGATAATATCTCTGCATGAATATGAACTAGCCAAAAGCATACTTACAGCACATGTAACCTTT
Organism: Agapanthus africanus; assembly: GCA_030015575.1. Taxonomy (NCBI): domain Eukaryota; kingdom Viridiplantae; phylum Streptophyta; class Magnoliopsida; order Asparagales; family Amaryllidaceae; genus Agapanthus; species Agapanthus africanus. Next base: position 352,337,624 of record JASDDO010000018.1, read on the forward strand.
TGATAAGTTCAGGCTTTATATAACTCACATGAGGGTGAATCGAGGGATTGTGCAACCCTTCATCAATTTTAGATCTGATACACTCGCCAGCACTATCAATTGGCCAACTTGTAATTATCATCTATGTTCACTGCATCATCAAAGGCAATAAAGAGTTTTCAACCTCTCTTCACTGGCCTCTGCACATAGGACCTGTTTGGATCTTCGGTTTGAGCTTTGGTGGTTTGGTCTCTCCTTTTTTGCCCCGTAAATCACAAGCAATAGATGAATTAATAGGCAAATAAATTAATTAATTAATTAAAGAGAGATTGATAGGCTTTGGTTTTGGTCACTTTCTTTCCTGCCTTCATAAAGTCTCTCCAGCTGGAAACCTAAACTTACAGTAGCTTGGAGGAAAATTACTTAGGTTGTGTTTGGTTATGTGTAGTTAGAATTACATTGTATTTCCAACAACATACTTCTCCAACTACCGTGGTTGGTATTGCATACCATTGTTTGGTTGTATTGGTTTTTCAACTACACCAATTAAATATTAAATAATGCTTAATGTTCATTAACTTTTTTTGTTTTGAGATGAATATAATAAAACTATGGTATTACGTGAGGATTTGGTGACATGACAAGTATTTTGCACAAACTCCAACACGTAGTTGGAGGTGCACCCATTTTGAGTGTTACTCCAACTACACCATTTTCATCTCTTTTTGCTTTTGCAACTGCATGAGAAATTGCAAAAGAACGTAACCAAACACTCTATTTTAGAAAAAAAGTGTAGTTGAAGCTATATGGGGCTCCAACTACATGCAACCAAACACCCCCTTAGTAACTAAGTCATTTCTATGTGATGAATTAAAAAGGTAGAAACCAATGCCTTGGTGAGCCAAATATACTAGAACATTTCAGGAGTAAGGTATAATGATTAGAACTTAGCCAATCCTGTATTGCTATCTATAATTGATACAAATTGATAACATGTGCAGTGCCATACAATAAGACTGGATCATTTGCATCATTTCTTTTACGGAAACATCTGAGCTTTGAAAGACTGCTCCATAATGCATGAAATTTCCTTTGAAAACCATTACCTACAACCTATTGCACAGATTTGTGCCTTAGATTCTAGATGTTTCCAAACTGTGACATGGATTAAATGAGAATAAATAGAATCTTAAACATGGAACGTTCTCATGCCAAACGAGTAGCAGCAAAAACAAATCCTGAAGCTAAATAAATAAATAAAATAAGACAATGGGCATTTCCGTGAAGCGCATGAACTTGGAATTGACAAGTTGGAATCAACAAATCAAAGCCAGAACAGATATTGAGTGATCCGATATGAATAGTAAGATATATGTGGAGCAGTATTTCATTTATTTCCAAATATGAGAGGAATTTTGTCATCCTTGACAATAGTTATGTGGATAAGATGGTTATACAGTCCAATTTGTTAGCAATACTAATGGAACAAGTAATTCTGGCCTATTTATGTTAGTTTAGGATTTTGAATTCAGATTCCCTGCACTAGTACAAATCAGAGCAGCCATGCACCATCAGATCCAACGTTTTGTACAAGAATACACAAGGGCAGTTGGTTTTGATCTGATCTTGAAGACATTTTAATTTTATCAGTGCAGCGGATCGGTTAATTTACTTGCCGGAAGGGGAAATAAAAGGTTGTGTTACAAAAGACTAGTGCAACTACTAAAATTGATAGCAAACATACCATCTGCTCTCAATGCATGCTCACGCTTCCTTTTTCCACATCTCCTTTGTTTCTTCTTCATCCTTTTCAGTCTCCCTTCTTCTTCTGATATCTGAATTTAGTACATTATTAGATCATAAAGAGGGGCCTTATGAGTTATGACTGAACACACTAATTAGCAGTCACTAATCACTGAGATAGCAAGTTAACAAGGCAAAACATAGGATTACATTCACGAAAATACCCTTAGCTATCATTGATTTTCACTAAACAACCTTACATTTTTTAATTTCAGGAAACTCCTTTCAAGTGCTACATTAAGGTATTATAACGAAAAAACTCCTCTACAAAGTTTCAGGGAGTTTACTGTAATTAAAAAAAATCAAAGTAGCGTATTGAAAAATAGAGACAGTAAAGGGTGTCTTTGTGAGATTTACCCCCAAATTATACCCTCATTTGCATTTTTCTTCGACGCCACTCTAGGTCGGTTAAGCTATCGCAAACTTTCAATTTCAACTGCTGCTGAAATTCTACCAATTGCTCATATTGCTGCTCATACTTTCCCTGTCCACAAATGCCAGCTTAATTTTAGCTTTCAATTTGATCATAAATAACTAGAAGTGAAAATTAAAGGTTGCCATTAGGCCAGTTGAGTGCGTCTTTATATTTGACACATAAAATATCACAGAATCTGAGAATATCCTGCATAAAACAACTCAAAAAGAAACCCAATAGCAGATAAATCAAAATTACCAAAGCATAAAGGAGATCATCTAGTATACATAACTTTTTTATGCAATCTATACTTTAAAAAAAAAAAAAAAAAGAACTTTCGCATTAACACAGTGATGCCATTAATATTCTAAATTGACATCATCAGATCACATATCAACCGTTTGCACCGCAGATGTCGGCAGCTACAGGCGATATAAGCAGGTGAAGAAAAACAAGCTGATTTTTTACAGGTGGCATGCTAAACAACCTCAATATGTTTCTTATTCTCATGAAAAATCAATTTCCTAGCATTACAAAGTGGCATTCTAATTATCAGGAAAAGACAATCACTTGCAAAATGCAATGTCCAAGTCATTAAGATAATGCTAATCCAACCAACAAAGCAGAAACAATAATTGGACATGGAATATGTGGAGATGAAGATGAAAATATGAAAGCACCACCAAAGATACTAGAGGAAGAGTCAGAGAAACGATTGAATCTATAATAAATATAGTTGAATTTATATCCAGATACCACGTTAATACAACAAAAGGAAGCCAGGTGAGAAGATATTCATTTTTAAATTAAAAGGATGTTTAAAGTGTTCATAAGGGACTCCTTAAATTGCACCCTACGGAATCAGCCTAAAATCTCTTGAAGGGAAAGCTCCACAAATCATGATCAACATGCCTTAAAAATGTAGCCTACAAAAATACATGCAATATTGAAACCTTTCGACCATGCATTAAGTCTTTCTTTAAAAGAATGGCATATTAATTATATTACATATAGAACCACTTGATCAGTGGTTAAATAGTGTACAAGTCATGAATAGCTCTTTTAGGGCATATAGAACCTATGAAGCACGGAAACTTCTGATCGCCTCATGTATCATTCCCGAATGCATTTTGGAGTCGGAAACACTCGAAAATGCGTCCCTGAGTCATGAATCGGCAATTTCCCTTTTATTTAAATCAAAAAATCAACCGAAACACTTAGAATCGCTCCTAGTAGCGTTTCCGATTCGCAGATTGGGTTGGGTAAAGAAAACTATGGGTTTTAAAAGGTTTAACGGGTCGGGTCCAAACCAAATAACCCAATAATCTATGTAATTGCCCAAAAATCCCCAATTCTTTGGGTTTTCAAGCTCGAATCGACAAAGCTCTCTGCCTCCACCTCCAAGCTTGAAGCTTCTCTGCCTCCTCCAAGCTCGTCGCCTCTGTCTCATCGGCAAAGCTACCTCGCCATCAAGTCCACCTCACCACCTCAGCCTCGTCCTCCAAGCTCGAAGCTCGGTGCTTCCTCATAGCAATCATTTGCAGATTCGAAATCTAGGGTTTTTTGTTTGGATCTCATCTTGAATCTCAGGTTTCTCTCTCTAATTTTTCCACAAAGGTGATCTTTAAAGCTACAATTGGGGATAAAAAAACCCTTTCTATTTCTTCACGCAGTAACCCCCTTCTTTCTCTTTCATAGTCACACAGTAAACCTCCTTCTCTTTATACTTTGTCTTGTTTTTTGGATATAATTTATGTCTGCTTGTTAGTTTGTCAATAACAATAAGTGTGCTTACTTCTCTCTCTCACAGCCCCACACACACAACCCACATACAGTCACACTATTTATAATAAACCCCCACACACGGTCACACTATTCATAATATTATATGCGCTTTACTTGTTGGCTTGTTGCTATAGTTTAAATTCTAAGGTATTTTTTGCTCCTGTTACTTGTTACTATCTATAAAAAAAAGTTGATTTATTGTTAGAGTTAGGTTGATATTGTATTAAAATGGCGTCAAGCTGTGGTGCTAGTAGTACACCAAGTGACGATAAGACTTTTTGGAAATATGTGACAAAAAAACAATGCGGGTGAGGGAGGCAGAAGTACAACTCGAAAATGCAATTTTTGTAGCAAGCCATACACAAGTTCATAGACTCGTGTTAGGGCTCGCCTCTTGAAGATAGAGTTTCGAAATCGAAGCATGTACCAAAGTTCCGGCAGCTAAACACAAGGAGATATGCTAAAACTAGATAAAGACCTAGAGAGAAACGAACAAAGAATTCCAAAATTTGTACAATTGCCTACTACAACTTCAAATGAAATTGGAAGCATTGAGAATGTCGGTGTTAAAAGAAGAAACGATGGTGGAAATGGAAGTGAGAGCAATCCTATTTCAAATGCATTTCACAATGAAGAGAGCGCATTTGGATGCGTTAATTGCTAGGGCATTTTATTGGGCAGAATTGTCATTTTACCTAGCAAGGAATCCGTATTGGAGAAAAATTTATACCTTCGCCGCTAGCCATAATCTTGTCGGTTATGTGCCTCCGGACTATAATTCGTTGAGAACTACTCTTTTGCTAATAGAGAAGGTTAATATTGAACGGAGGTTGGAGCATATCCGAGCTATGTGGGTTGATAAGGGAGTTAGCATCGTGAGCGATAGATGGAACGATTCCCAAAGAAGGTCACGCGTCAATTTCATGGAGAATACGGATGGAAAAAAATGTTTCTTAAGACAATCAATTAGGAGGATCAAACGAAGAATAAATATTTCATAGCCTTTTTTGACCAAAGAGATAATTAATGAGATTGGACATGAAAAGGTGGTCCAAATTATCACCAATAATCCCTCAGATTGCAAAGGGGCTAGTAAACTAATTGAAAGTGAGTTTCCATTAATCTTTTGGACTCCATATATGGTGTACACCCTTAATCTAGTTTTGAAAAACATATATTTTTATATCTAATACGTGGCTACAATATGGATATGTGGATACGCAATTTTCAAAAAACCTTGGATACGGAATACGTTTTTATATCGAAATTTTTAATTAATTAAATATAAAAACCAACTAATATATAGATGTAAATATATATAACAAGAAGGGCATTTAGTCTAATGGTATGATGCTCGTTTTAAGTGCAAGAGGTCCGAGTTCGATTCTTGGATTGCCCACTCAACATATATAACAAAAAATTACCATTGAACTATATAAAAATAAAAGTTTCAAACATAGATAAGATCCATATGACATATACCATAAGAACTTTAAAAACAAATCATTGAACACCATACTTTAATGGTTTAAGTTCATCACATATTTACATATTGAAATCTAAAAACAAAAAAAAGACCTAAAATAGACACACTCGAAACATCTTGTTCATCAACAGATCAAATTCTAATTTTCCATAGCATCAACATCAATCCCACCATCTTCTTCCACAATAAAGATCCTCCAACTCCGGCTCATCAAGCGAGAGCTTAGCGATCTCAAGTATACCTACATCCTCGAATGAGTCAAAAGCATCGCCCGCAATATCCCATAGCTTGGACTCCCCTTTATGGTATTTTTTCACTCCTACAAAAAAGACGGAGATTGCTATAGATATTTATCAAGTCTTCAGCACGTTGCGATGTCATCCGGTTCCTTCTCATTAAATGAATAAAAGCGCAAGTACTCCAATTTCTCATCGCACATGAAAACGACGAGGGTCAGACGAGAAGCTTCAAGACTATGATTTGAAGCAAAGAGGCCGGCGAACCATGATTAATCCACCGTTTCTTTGGGTCTAAAAGGTAACGATTTTGAATTGAATCAGAATTGTTAAAATCCCCACTTATTAATGAATTTCGCATACTATTTAGCTACATTATCATGGTCTATCAAGGGTGGAAAGCATTTTTCCAAACACTTGGCCCACTTCCGGATCCTTGTGAGAGGCAACTTGATTTGGATCCTCGTCGATCCATTGTTCGCTATAGTATCTGGTAGAAATAATAAATTTATACAAGTACCTGAAAATTATAAATTTATAACTAATATAGTATATTATGAAATTTACCTTGGATTCAAGAAATAAGCCAAGCAAAGAAGTAGGGCATTGTTCTTATTCCAACGATCAACAAGAATAGTATACACCACTTCAAAAAAGGTCGATTCATCTCCTCTTTTCTGCTCATGTGCATAAATAGCATTTTTCACCTTTTCAATCATCGTATCCTATATATCATATATTAAGTGAAGACAAGGCTTATCTGTATCACAAAATCTTATCATATCATAGATAGGAGTCATGAACAAAGTATATAATCAATTGATTCTCACCACTCATCATCCAACACTTTCTCTTTCACATGCATAGCCTTCTCCATATCATCCTCACGATATAAATTCCATTCATCGTTAATGACCATTGTTTGAAGACCATTATTTATAAGTTTGAACTGTTTCAACATTATAATCATCGATGCAAAAAGAGTTTCGGCAACGGATAGCAATTTCAAGCTCACACTCATTAAACATCGCTAATCTCATATAATGGTTCACTATATAATTTTTAACGAACATGACATCACCGCCAATATCGGTGATTCATGAGCATTCTTCATATGTGATCATATTGTTTTCCGACTGCTTGGCGGCACATATGTTATTCAAAGCTAGATTAAGGGTGCATATCATACATGGAGTCTAAAAGATTGATGGAAACTCACTTTCAATTAGTTTGCCCACCCCTTTGCACTTTACGGCTTATCGGTGATAACATGGACCATTTTTTCATGCCTAATCTCATTAATCACCTCTTTTGATCAAAGAGATTATGAAATATTTATCTTTCGTATGACCCTCGCAATTAACCGTTTTAAGAAACATCAATTTTCCATTCATTATCGCCAAGAAGTTGATGAGTGGCCTCCTTTGTGAATCGCTCCATCCATCGCTCACAATGCTCACTCCATTATCAACCCACATAGATTGGAAAGGCTCCAATCTCCTTTCAATATTAATCTTTTCTTTTAGCAGAAGAGTGGTGATCAGTCGAAAATAATGTATTTTTAACACGGCAATTTCCCTAACATTTGCACGTATTTAGAAGTGTTCGGTATTCATATTTCACATATTAGCAAATCAGTCGTTAAATATCAGATTTCATGTGTTAGACTTTTAAACCGGCACTTTAAGGGAAATTGACCGCATTTCATGGCATCGCATCATCTCTGTATTTGCGCAACACTTGTGTCGAGATTTGTGCAGGAAATAGCAGGAGCAAAGTCAAAAGAAGCTGATTAAAAATACACCAACTCCATGTTTTCAGATCTAGTAGCAATACAGAAGGACAAATGAAATTCCACACATCAAAACAAAGCCCAATTACTATAGAGAGAATCAATACAGAAGACCAAAGCCTGAGGCCCATAAAGAGCCGCGGATCCGCGGCATGAGCCTTCTTGGGCCGCGGATCCGCGGCGGATCTGCCACTTCAGCACCTCAGATTTGCATCGAAATTCTTCTAGAAGGGCCCACATTCATTTCTGATATATCAAATTCCAGAATTCTCTCGAAGCTACTGCCAGATCAACAAAGATCATTAAGCAAGGCTAATCCTAATTAAGCTCCTAACTAACCTCTTCTAGAAGCTCCCTCCTAACTAATCACATCTAGAAGCTTCTCCTCTAACTAACTTTTGGAGGGAAATTCAAATTTCCTCAACAAACTTTTGGAGGGAAACTTAGAATTTGAAATCTTAGATCTAGGGTTTAGTTATCTATAAATAGGAGCCTAGATCTAAGGGTTGAGGTTAATCTTCGATATTCCTTAATCTTTACCTCTTTCTTCATCTTCTTCCACAAGTCTAGTGACAAGGCTTGTGCGAAACCCTAACCCTAATTCCACTCCAAATTCAAGATCTTGAGTACCAATCAAGCGAGAAGCCTTCAACCTTTTAGGAGCCGAGCCGATCTTCAATCGGACAAGTGATCCAAGCCGATCCGCGACCCACGGAGACGAGCGAAGCCAAATCGACGATCGAATTCTTCCTCTTGTAGTTCTTGAGCGAATGTAATGAAATTGTTGATATAAATAAAAGGTGAATTTCTTTAATCTTGCTTTCTTTTAATTCTTGCATCATGATAAGATCTCAATGTGTAATTGTTGTTCTTGTTGTGATGTTTGAGTAAAACTCCGCTCGTAAAGGAGTCGAGACGATTGTAGAATGATGATGTAACAAATCTTAATACGATTTTTAAGTCCTACGAGTTTTGTAAACCCTAGCAAGTTCAAGAATCGATGACCTAGTTTCGTTGCGATGCTTTCTTGATTGTGATCGCTCGAAATTAGGGATCTACGATCGTTTCTTGAATTTACTAGAGGCTAGAATGTGAACGATATCGACGAAAGAACAAGGGATAAGATGAAACCCTAGTTTCACAAGAAATCCTTAATTCTCAATCGATCATCATCGATCTAGTATCAATTCATCGAAGGATAAGAATACGACATCGTGAGATTACATCACATCTATAGATCCGATCGATTCCTACGAGCCTCATTTCGATTCTTGATATTTGGTTTGGAAAAATCATCAAACTATTAATTCTTGATTCTATCTTTTTCTTGTTATTAGATCTAGATTTTTCTAATTCTTGAACTTCAATTTCAAATCATGAATTGTTTTGTTTTGTTTTCTTTAAAGTTTCGACTCATCTAATTCAAAAGACGAACGATTACACTGTCCATGTGGACGATCCGCACTCACTTACAATCTACATCCGACACCGTAGTTGATTGCGGTCAAATAATTTTTGGTTGTGATTTCTTTACAATTTCTCATTATACACATCCAAGAAAAACATTACAATCAAATGGCGCCGTTGCCGGGGAATCATTTGAATTGATTTACACAACAAGAATTCTTTTCAATCAAATGGCACCGTTGCCGGGGACTATTTGATTTGATACACACATCCAAGAAAATTATTACAATCAAATGGCGCCGTTGCCGGGGATAGTGCGCTAATTGTTCGTATTTTGAAATTTGAGTTGAAAAATTTATTTCATTATAATCTTTAGATCAAAATTCGCGCAAACACTAATACGAGTTGTTGTGATTTGTTGCAAGGAAATCTGAAACTTGTGGAGCTGTGGAAAAAATTTTCTGCCGACTCCAGAGAGCTTTGTAAGTGAACAGGAGCTTGTGCACAGAATTTTGTGCAGTGATCCCACTACATCACCGCGATTCCGCGGCATTAGCCTGCATACGCGGCGGATCCGCCGCAAGTTTACTTCATCACTGCACCAAACTTTCTCTGTAAGCTTCTCACTTTCTTATCTCTTACCTCCTCTGCTCCAATTAACAATTTGCTGCAGGTTTCTTTGCAAATAATCGCAGCGCCGCAAAAGCAAAATAAAATTTATGCGTGTTTTTGATTCTTTTGGTTGTTTGCATATTAATACGGAAATTAAGGGGCACGACCAAATCCAAATTAGGTGGGGAGTTCATTACCCTTCCTAGGCCCCGAAAATCGCAAAACTTGCATCCGCATTTACCCTAATTAACTAAAAGAAATCTAGCGATGACTCTAAGGACCGTCGCGCTCAATTAGGACAGAAGAAGGCCGTGGGTAATTCATTGCTTATCCGCGTTTTCTTGTGGTGTCTAGGGCGAGTGTGTCTAAGGCTAGTGGTTTTTAATTAGGCCCACTACTTACGTAGTGGAGTACCTTCCCACTTACCTGGCACTTATCCGGCCACAGGGGGACAAAGAGGCAGTGGAGGATTGATCCTGCGACTTGTCTTTTGGCAGTTAGGAGCGGTCTAGAGCCGGACCTAGGTGACCACTAGAATTAGGGTTTTGCTTGTTGCATTTTGGGATTTGCATTATATTTTCAAAAATCCGTCCACTTTTCAAAACAACACCAACACTTCATTTCCTCTAATTATACCAACGCTGCCACTTGTGCTACAACCATTTAGCACAATGTTAGGTTGGACACGGGATTCCATTTCCCGTCTTGTCCGCGTTTCTTTTATCGACCCCAGAGTCGGTAATTCTTCGTCTTCTCCCCCACCACCCACCACAACCGCGATGGACCCAAATCCATCAAACTTTAACACTACTCTGCCACCGCCCGCAGGTGCGCAGAATCTTCCACGCATTTCTCTCCAAGAGAGATGCTATCCTACACGTGTTACCCTTCCCACCTGTCTTTCTATACCACCTGCCATCGGGGAAAATTTTGAAATCAACCCCCAATTCATCAAACTATTACCCAAATTTCATGGTCTTGATTCTGAAAACGCATACATGTTTATTTCCAAATTTGAAAACGTATGTGCTTTGATGGGGAATTCACAACTGTCTTTGGATGCTCTGCGTTTACGTCTTCTCCCATTCACTTTGTGCGATTTAGCCGAGAAGTGGCTTTACATCACACCCGCACATTCTATTTCAACATGGGACGAATTCGTTGCAGCATTCCTTAAGAAATTTTATCCCAATCACAAGACCGCCCGTGTTCGGAACGAAATCTCTAAATTTACCCAACTTCCCAATGAACCATTTTGGAAATGCTTTGAACGGTTCAAGGATCTTCTTATCCAATGCCCTCATCACGGAATCTCCAGATGGGATTTGTGTCGAATTATCTATGAGGGTATTGATCTCACTACTAGACAGATACTTGAAACCATGTGTCATTGCCAATTCCTATCTAAAGATGATGGTGAAGTTTGGAAATACTTAGAAGATTTAGCTCAAAACACATCACAATGGGAAAGTGTTAGACCACCACCACCTAGAAAAGTTGTCAATCAGCTCGATGTTTCCGTCACCTTGAAAGCCGAAATGGCCGCAATACAAAGGAAACTCGACGCTATAGAAAATAAAATCTCTTCAGCCTCCCTAAACCAATCCACACTTCCCAAAACCGTGTGTGGCTGCTGTTCAAACCCTTCACATTTGACGGAAGAATGTCCTTTCAATGTACCGTTTCAAGGTCAGACTAATGCTGCACTTCAGCAAAGACCTGGAAACTATCCCTCTTCTTCCTCATATAATCAAGATTGGAGGAATCACCCGAACTTTTCTTGGAACCAATCACAATCTCAAAACACGGTTCCAATCCTAAACAATTTTCAAAGAGTCCCTCCACCACAACAGCAACCACCATTTCAATTGAGTCAGCACCCCTTCCAACCGCAAAATTTTCAAAATCCTGCCAACACTTTTGCACTACATGAAAACTCTTTGCAATTGGCCGGTACTAATAATATCTCTGCACTGGTGCAAACCTTGGTTACTTTCATGAAACAATCCATCCAAGAGTCGGCAAGTTTTCAATCTTCCATCGATAATATGATAAAGATCATTCTCACTCAAAATGAGAATATCAAATCAATGGAAGCTCAAATTGAACGAATAACAGCCGAAATAAGTGCCAGAGAAGAAGGGAATCTTCCATCTCAACCCGTACCTGATCCTAGACCTTCACATTGCACTAATGTGGACGCTTTTACAACGTTGAGATCTGGAAGAGTGCTAGACAATCATTTGGGTGAACAAATTGATAATGATGAATTGATCATTAACACCTCGGCTTCAACTTCCACTTCCACTCATACTTCTATTTCTTACCCTATTTCGTCTAACTTACCTTCTTCTTTCGAGCCTATTCTTCGTGTTCCCAAAGGCTCGAACCCTCCACCCACCTCATCTTTTCCACCCCCACAAACTTCTCCACAAATGTTGGACCCAACACTTATTGATAGAGCTCCATTTCCAAATAGGTTAAGGCCCAAGAAACATGATGCCCAAATGGAGAAGATTGTGGACATGTTTAAGGAAGTTAACATCAACATCCCTCTCCTAGATGCTATTCAACAAGTTCCGTCCTATGCAAAAACTCTTAAGAACTTGTGCACTAGGAAGAGGAAGACTCAAGTGCCTAAAAAAATCTTCATGTCGAGTACTGTAGACACGGCTTTTCCCCAACAATTACCAAGGAAACGTAAGGACCCTGGCTGTCCTACTATTTCCATTTTTATTGGGGAGAAACACATCAACCGTGCGTTACTTGACCTTGGCGCTAGTGTTAACTTACTTCCTTACTCGGTATATGAGCAACTAGGTATCGGAGTGTTAAAGCCCTCGAACATAACTCTCCAGATGGCTGATCGATCAATCACCAAACCTAGGGGTGAACTGGAGGATGTGTTAATAAAAATCGGGGAATTTGTATTCCCTGTGGATTTTATTGTACTTGATACATAGCCTGTAGCGAACCCACGGAATCAAATTCCGGTGATTTTAGGTCGACCCTTTTTGGCCACTTCCAATGCAATTATCAACTGTCGTAACGGTTCTATGACCCTATCTTTCGGGAATAGGTCAATTGAGCTGAACATTTACAAGTTGGGAAGTGTACCCTCCGAACCTATTGCTCAGGTATGTTCTGTCGACTTAATGGATGTCGACAGCAGCGAATTTGATAATCCTCCTTATATCGATCTTGACTCTTTTCATACGTTATTGTTTGACCCAACTATGTATCATACACATACGGACTCTTCCACCGAGATGTCCGGGTCAACAAATAACACTGATTATGAACTGCTTTTAGAGTCTGAAGATCACTCCACACTTTGTGATGACATTATTCACCGGGGTATAGATGGAACTTTTGAGGAGATCTTCGCTGATGAACTCGCATTTCTGAATAACACGGGTGTTGAGATGAATCATCTCCCAATCGATGAAATTGAACCTCCACCCCTTCTTCTGAACTGTAAAAAGAATGCGAGTAATCCATCATATTCACTGCATCGTCTCTCCAATATGAGACGCACACACACTCTCTTCCACCACTTAACCTTTCCCCACTTCTTCTTCCACCAACCAGAGCACTGCATTGATAAAAATTTTGAATGGTTGGTGTTAACATTCGGTCTTTGCAAAGCTTGGCATCGACCAATGATTTTTGACCCCCACTTGTGATTTTAAAAGATTAACATTGCATAACTCAAGTTTGGGGGGATATTTTTTCTGGCTCTTGAAAAGAAAATTTTACAAAAAGATGAGCCAAAAATAAGTCTGGGGGAGGTTCTTCACTTAAATATTTTGCCCCCACTAATAAATTCCTCCCAAGCTTACAGGTTTTTTTCGAGATTTAGCAGAAGGCAACAGTGAGGACACTGTTGAAAACAAGTTTGGGGGAGGTTTGTGCTTATTTTCGCATCATTTGCATATCATTTGCATAAGCACAAAACATTTTTTTGAAAACCATAAAAATTTAAAAATTTTCAAAATTATAAAAATATTTTTTGTACATAAATAAGATAATAAAAGTTTAGATAGTGAAAAATTACATCCATGAGATTAGAAAAATTTAAGAAAACTAAGAAAATTAGAAGTTTTCTTATACGAACTAGTAATAAGTAGTTATGAGCCGTTGTCCCAAAGATTAGTAAGATGAAGGACGACACTAATCTGAGGATAAAAATAAGTCTGAAAAATACTTTCGATTCTGGAAGCCAAACATTTTGAACGTTGATACCCTGCTATTCGCACTTACACACGTCTTGAAGCCTGGGATAGTAGAGCATACCTTGAAATGCTCTTGTCTTAAAAGCCGATGTATGAAGGAAATAAAAAGAAAAAAAATGAATAAAAAAATATAAAATGGTGAGAAAAATGGACACTAGTTTTGTTATCACCGAGGGTAATAAAAAATGTATAGCGAGGGTGCTTCTTCACCTAGTGTCCTAAGGCCAACTGGTCTGGGAGTCACTGCTATGCCTGAGGTGGTGCAAGACGAGGAAAATACACCAAGTAAGCAAGCACATGAGTAATCGGTCAGTTAGTACCTCAAGAAGTATTAACGGTCGCATGAAAGTGTGTGAGCAATCTCATCTAAATATTCATTAATTAAAAAGTACTGAGGCTGATGGGCAAGAGTATGATAGCTTGAATTGAATTCTCCGGGTGTAGGGATGTCTTTACACACACGCAGGGTTATATGATCGATGTTTGGAAGAAAGATAGGAATGAAAAATAAGACGATGTTTTATTGAGGGAAGACGTGATTTCTGACATCTTTTCATAACCATTAAGATAGGGCTCATGACAACCGAAAAGCTAGCTTAGTTGGAAACCCTAATTTTCAAAGTCTTTCTTTTACAATTCTTGTCTTTAAATGTAATAGTCATGATCTTCCTTTTATTATTGGATTTTGTGGGTGCAATCCGCTGAAAACCCTCAGGAGACAACACTCCTCCTACTAGGGACACCTAGAGGTTTAAAGGCTTGTTGCACGTGCTTAGTGCAATCGTGTTGCCTACGAAAGTGTGCTAGTTAGTTTTTCTCTTTCTTTATTTTCTCCTTCTCTTTTTAATAAAACATTCGCTCGAGACGATCGAAATTAAGTTTGGGGGTATTTGATCAGTCGAAAATAATGTATTTTTAACACAGCAATTTCCCTAACATTTGCACGTATTTAGAAGTGTTCGGTATTCATATTTCACATATTAGCAAATCAGTCGTTAAATATCAGATTTCATGTGTTAGACTTTTAAACCGGCACTTTAAGAGAAATTGACCGCATTTCATGGCATCGCATCATCTCTGTATTTGCGCAACACTTGTGTCGAGATTTGTGCAGGAAATAGCAGGAGCAAAGTCAAAAGAAGCTGATTAAAAATACACCAACTCCATGTTTTCAGATCTGGTAGCAATACAGAAGGACAAATGAAATTCCACACATCAAAACAAAGCCCAATTACTATAGAGAGAATCAATACAGAAGACCAAAGCCTGAGGCCCATAAAGAGCCGCGGATCCACGGTATGAGCCTTCTTGGGCCGCGGATCCGCGGCGGATCTGCCACTTCAGCACCTCAGATTTGCATCGAAATTCTTCTAGAAGGGCCCACATTCATTTCTGATATATCAAATTCCAGAATTCTCTCGAAGCTACTGCCAGATCAGCAAAGATCATTAAGCAAGGCTAATCCTAATTAAGCTCCTAACTAACCTCTTCTAGAAGCTCCCTCCTAACTAATCACATCTAGAAGCTTCTCCTCTAACTAACTTTTGGAGGGAAATTCAAATTTCCTCGACAAACTTTTGGAAGGAAACTTAGAATTTGAAATCTTAGATCTAGGGTTTAGTTATCTATAAATAGGAGCCTAGATCTAAGGGTTGAGGTTAATCTTCGATATTCCTTAATCTTTACCTCTTTCTTCATCTTCTTCCACAAGTCTAGTGACAAGGCTTGTGCGAAACCCTAACCCTAATTCCACTCCAAATTCAAGATCTTGAGTACCAATCAAGCGAGAAGCCTTCAACCTTTTAGGAGCCGAGCCGATCTTCAATCGGGCAAATGATCCAAGCCGATCCGCGACCCACGGAGACGAGCGAAGCCAAATCGACGATCGAATTCTTCCTCTTGTAGTTCTTGAGCGAATGTAATGAAATTGTTGATATAAATAAAAGGTGAATTTCTTTAATCTTGCTTTCTTTTAATTCTTGCATCATGATTAGATCTCAATGTGTAATTGTTGTTCTTGTTGTGATGTTTGAGTAAAACTCCGCTCGTAAAGGAGTCGAGACGATTGTAGAATGATGATGTAACAAATCTTAATATGATTTTTAAGTCCTACGAGTTTTGTAAACCCTAGCAAGTTCAAGAATCGATGACCTAGTTTCGTTGCGATGCTTTCTTGATTGTGATCGCTCGAAATTAGGAATCTACGATCGTTTCTTGAATTTACTAGAGGCTAGAATGTGAATGATATCGACGAAGGAACAAGGGATAAGATGAAACCCTAGTTTCACAAGAAATCCCTAATTCTCAATCGATCATCATCGATCTAGTATCAATTCATCGAAGGATAAGAATACGACATCGTGAGATTACATCACATCTATAGATCCGATCGATTCCTACGAGCCTCATTTCGATTCTTGATATTTGGTTTGGAAAAATCATCAAACTATTAATTCTTGATTCTATCTTTTTCTTGTTATTAGATCTAGATTTTTCTAATTCTTGAACTTTAATTTCAAATCATGAATTGTTTTGTTTTGTTTTCTTTAAAGTTTCGACTCATCTAATTCAAAAGACGAACGATTACACTGTTCCTGTGGACGATCCGCACTCACTTACAATCTACATCCGACACCGTAGTTGATTGCGGTCAAATAATTTTTGGTTGTGATTTCTTTACAATTTCTCATTATACACATCCAAGAAAAACATTACAATCAAGTGGTCATCAACGAATTATAACCCGGAGATACATAATCGATAAGATTATGGTTAGCGGAGAAAATAAAAAGATTCTCTCCAATACGGATTTCGTACTATGTTAAATAACAATCTTGCCGAATAAAATGCACTAGCAATCAATACATCCAAATGTACCCTCTCCTCATTATGAAATGCATTTGAAGTAGGATTGCTCTCACTTCCACCATCATTTTTTCTTCTTTTATCACCAACACTCAACGCTTCCAACTTCACTTGAAATTGTAGTAGGCAATGGAATAAACCTCAGAATTCTTTATTTGTCTCTCTCCTATGCTTCTTTATCTAGTAAAACAAATGGTTATTTCAAGTAAAAGGCAGACATGTAAATGCGGTTGTCGGCCGAACAATCTTCCACCTAATCGTGATGAGGGCGTTCGGCCTAGATTTGAAGGATCCATAACTGCTAAGCGACATATCTCGCTTCCGTCTATGAACTACTCAGCAGCTGACCCAAGCATTTTTCTAAAGACCGCGCCCCCGCCAAGAGACTGGACATCTGACTTGCAGGCGACGCGAGCCTTAGAAGTGTTTCTTCCCAGGGCTCTCATTCTTGTCCCGACCTCAGATACCTTGAGTGCAGGACTGGACCTCTGATCACTCATTCGACCACAGGAAAAGTATCCCTGGATCAATCGTTGATACTTTGAGGGACCGAGCATGGGCCGTTTACCTCACCTTGGATGAGATCCAAACCAGATCCGTCAAATCGAGGACGTAGGAGTGAAATTCTGCATCGCCCTCGATGGTGGATTTGTTTTGGATCCAACCGTGGGCTCCTCGGCCTTGCCCACACTGGAATGAGCAGCCACGATGAGGCGTACGCCAGCGCTGAGGCCGAGGGTCGTCCCGTCTGGTGTTTCTGGGTATGGATCGGGGATGAAGGATGCATTACCTGTCGAGGACTGGGCTTCTCGATTTCGAACCGGGCCTGAAGGTAGTGATGATTGATCGACGGCCATCAGCTACATACCATATTTGCGACTGTAGAAACCAGAGAAGAACTTGAACTAGGGTTAAGCTAGAGATAATTAGTCTAGGGTTTTGGGTTGATTTTTGCAGAGGCCTTATTCAGTACCCCTCACTGATCTTTTATAGCCCCTGGTTGCTTGGGGCTTAAGCTTTCGACGAATGGGCAAACCTTGTTTCTCTATTTGGCCCATTTTCCATAAGCTTCTTCTCCTCATGGACTGGGTCCGCTAATACCTGATGGGCCGAACTATCTTCATGGGCCAAGCAAATGAAGAATTGACTTTATGCTCAAACACACCTATCCAAGATCCGGCACTCGGTCCTTTTGCACACGAATCATTGAAAGGTGAGAGGGTCACACCAAACATGAGCGCTAGTTGGTGGGCCTTTTTTTAGTATAGTTGTAGTCAGGGAATAACCTGTCTGGGAGACGGCTCTCAATATGCGACAATGACTAAAAAAAATTGGATAGTCTAACCCTTTGCAATGCCCTGGCGACATCCATTAGGGTCGTGAATGAGGGCTAGAAGACGCCACATGGCCAAGTGAGGCTTACCTCCAACTGACTTGTTAGGCTCGGTTCCATGTGAAATACTTAAAGGGGAAAGGCCTATATGTATCTTGTATCATCAAAATTTTAATCTTTCTATATGAATGATCGTCACATAGCCTCTGTTCTATTACATGTGTGTATCATATGGGTCATTCTGCTAGTCCCTTCTATGAAGTTACTCGAGAAATCATGAGATACCTCTGTAACATTCTAATTCAATGTGACACTGACAAGATAATTGTTGTTTCTAGCCTTATTTTTATGACTTTGTCAACCACATATGTTCTGTTATGTTATTACTATTATCCACAAGTATTGCTATTAATGTCTCCATCACTTTTCAACGATCTTAGAGTTTGAGGTTCTTTCAACTCTATTAAAAGGTACATATAAATATTCTACAATTGTTCTTCTATATGTCCTCTTATTTCTTTGATTGTAGGAAGTTGTTGCAATTATCCACCGTCATCAAGAGCCACAAAGCTATCTATGACAATGGATATATATACCAACAGCAGACATCGGATAACAGTTATCTTTAGTGCAAAAGATCCTTGCTAATATGAATAGTTCTAGGGGAAAAGGGGGGAACTCAACAAACCGACTTGTTGGTGACTTCACTATAAACTAGACGTATCTTAATAATCTAAACAGTAAAGAGCAAACCTGGAAATGATCTCTTTGGTGCAGTTCCCTTCCTGCATCAAATTGCATGACCTTGTCTTCCGGGTTTCGAAATATTCCATTTTAATCCACAACATCAAGTGTGCAAAATAATTTCCAACAATTAACTAATTAGGAGAAGAAATAAGAGAAACATCAAATAAGCA
Organism: Agapanthus africanus; assembly: GCA_030015575.1. NCBI lineage: Eukaryota > Viridiplantae > Streptophyta > Magnoliopsida > Asparagales > Amaryllidaceae > Agapanthus > Agapanthus africanus. Next base: position 352,356,489 of record JASDDO010000018.1, read on the forward strand.
TTGCCAGCTCAAAAAGAAGAACCACGTGAAATGCTACCTCCAAATGCCTCCTTTGCTTGAGGATGCTTGCATTTGTTAGGGTGAACCGTCAAAGATAACATTGATATTGATTCTTTACATCATCAGTTGACGAATCAAAGGTCAAGTTGAGATGCTCAAATGGGTTCAATTTGAAGCATGAAAGAATCCTGTCATAATTAAATAGTTGTTAAGACCTAAACTCCACATTATGAATGAGTATCACCCGAAGTTTAGAACGCATAAACTTATATGGTGTAAATACTAGGAGATGAAAAATGGAAGTACTTGCTCTGCAATCATGAACAAGTGACCTTCTCTTTTCCTTTTTTCTTTTCTTTTTTAACTTCCAAAGTAACTCGTTTGCATGGTAACAAACAAATTTCTATTAAATATGATGTAACATTTCCTATTTAAATCCAAAACTTTGGACATCGGTTACATGAATCATGTTCTTCCAATTCAGCTCCATTATCAGACATCTCATCGATTAACTAAGATCCTGTACATGTTCACTTAAGCCGGCATTTACTCCTCGAACTCCATTAACTATAATTTCACTGCTACTCTAAATTGTGATACTTATATGACTTTGTCGCAAGTGCCCAAAATCGCCATCTCCAGTTAAACCCACTTTTTAAGATATTGTTTACCCATTAAAAAAAATTCTTAAATTCTACGGGTATTCTATCTGAGGCAACAATAGAGAAAATCCCAGCTAAAAGAAATTGAATTCAAACATCAAAACTAACTAAATTAAAGCAAATAATATTAATAATAATCAACCACGCAACAAATTGAAACTAGCAGGCATATAAGAAGGAAATTGATTCAGGGATTTAGGGATTTGATTGTTGCTGTTTGAGAGCTACCTGAAGACCTCCGCCATTGAGAAGGAGATCCTCCTCCGTGAGCTTCGCCATGGCTTCTAGGGTTTTGATTCTCTCTCTCCCCCCCCCCCACCCCTCGCCGAACCCCTTTTACTTCTTCTGTCTTTTATTTTATCGCCGGAGACGGTGGAGCGAAAGGCCCCCCGTTCCTTTGCGAAACGATGTAAAAAAAAAAAACAAGCAAATAACTTTTTTTTTTTTGAGCAATATGCTTCCAATACCTAAACAAAGAAACGATCCAAAATATCATTACATAAAAGCTGCATTATAGCATATGGAATTGTGGTCTCCACGAACCAAATGATACCATCCAGAGCTCCAACATTCGCCAAATAGTCAGCTCATCATTTCATTCACGGAAAATATGAGAAACTCAAAATCTCTCAATTATGTTATTTTATTTTTAGCTAAATGGTAGAATATACCATTAACATTTACCCCAATAGCAGAAAATACACTCAACTTTCTAAAACCAGCGCTTTACTGTTCAATTTTTATTGATTCCTAATATGCCATTTATATAAATATCTAGGATTTTTGTAGATTCAGCACCCATCCCACCACAACCCCCCTCTCCAAAAGGGTTTTTTATATAGCCCCCTTAAAACATTACTATTTTGAAAATACCCTCTAAAACATCATAATTTTAAATACACCCCCTTAAAGTACTTAATTAAACTACATTAGCCCTTCTGTTTAATTATCATCCCTAATTTCGTTAGAAATCTCAATTAAGAAGCTAAAATAACAATTTTACCATTCTAATGGTTTTATATTTACATTGAAAAAGAGACAAAGAGAGATTATTAAGTAATATTGATGACATATAAGAGTTTTTATCTTCCAATTCATCATATTAACTCTAATCCAATTATTAATTCTAATTAATTTAAGGAAAGAGGTGTTTTAGTTAATTAAGAGGTTTTAGGGGGTTTATTTAAAAATATTAAGTTTTAAGGGGCGTTTTTCAAAATACCAATGTTTTAGGGGCCTATAAAAAAAAACCAAAAAAAACATAGCAAAATACTTAATACCCTAAAACCTGATAATTAATTTTTGTAAGTCGATGTCGCGCATCCGCGGATCCGCGGGGAAGTGGAATTTTCAAAAAACGATTTTCAAATTTCGCAACAACGACTTGAATCAACAGGATCTTTATATAAACCTTAACTAACATAACATCTATGAGGTTCTAACTACTCTGAAGAAAATTATACCTCGTAGTATCAAGTCCTTCGGTTCTTGTTGTCCTCCTCCTCTTCTTAAACTCCCGGAAGAGTGAACGGATCTCGCTCAATCATCGGTCTTCCCACGCCAAAGATGATTCATCCGAAAGTGTCAACTTTGAGCTCCTGCCTCTTAATTGAGGTAACTAGGGTACCTAATGTGCTAGTCTAAGTAACCTAGAAAATATAGAGAGTGATTAGAGATTGTTTAGTCTCTTGAACCCTAAGTTTCTCAACTCATGTGACAAATTAGGGTTTTGAAAGAAGAAGAGAGCTTGGAGGAGAGAGATTGTTTATCATAGAATGAATGAAGAATGGCTAATGTGATAACTAATAAGCAAAGATATTTTCTACAAAATGTTTAGATATTACCCTTGCCTCAATAGTAATCAATGACTCACTACATGATGTTAGTGTAATATGCCCTAGAGGCCATTATTGTAATATGCCCTAGAGGCCATTATTGTATAGTACTGGTTTGTATATTATATTTTTGAAGCTTGAGATATATACATGGATTTATGACAGTCTTGCTCGATATAGTAGTATGCTACTTGGTTTGTATCTATCTTAATATGTGTATATGTTTCTTTTGACGTATCGCTAATACATATTGGTAGAGCTCTTAGGATCTTTGCTTGACTACCAGCGTTGTGATGGCAGTCACACTAGTGGGGGCTGGGTAGTCTACAAGCACATTAGCCATCGGAATCGTCGGGAAGTCGTTTCGTCACCGGAATCTTCCCGAAATGTCACCGGAACTTTGACCTTTGCTAACTCCACTTGCACAACTTAGGACTTGGAAATTTTAGAGAGTTTTTATAATGAAATTCTGTATGATGAGGGGTGAAATGTAGAGTGGTATTTATAGGGAAAATTAGGGTTTAGGGTAATGAAGAATAAAATTAAAATTTGCATTAAAATGTGGATAATACCCATTTTTAATTCTCTGGAAATGTGCAGAGAAATCAAACAGCATAAGAGTGGTGGGGGAGTCCAAGGGGTGTAGGGTTAAATTTTAGGGAGCATCCCCTACGGGGAGGCCAGCAGTGCCGGCCGTAGGCAATATCTTGCCGGCCCAAATCCAGTGAAATTGGCTTGGATCTTCGCCATGTGTCATGTTCAGTGTATTTAACAATTTGCACATGTTTATTTAATCTGTGACTTTTCATTTTACGTGTAGTGCACGTACAAACCGTTGGGCTTCTAAAAGATTAAAAGAAAAATCATATGTGGCTGGGGGATTCAATCACAAGGGCTATGTCACAGCAGTGCAAGGCTTTACCAATGAGTTACAAGTGCTTTCTTGCTGTTCAAAAGCAAATTTAATTTATAACTTATGCTCAGAGTTAGGTATTCCTTTCTGTATTTTGGAAAAAAATTGTACAGAAAGTTTAGGGTTGTTACAATCATGTTAATGATGGATCTACTAGTTATCTGCAGGCCATAGGAAGTGGTGACTTCCGTATGATGGTTGGATACTTTATATCCAATTTGGACTCCACATACTTCAGCAAATTATGGAATTTATTGGGTGCTTCTGAAGGGGTAAAACCCATTAGGAGTAAGTAGATCTTTCGAGATCTGTACAGGTGGAAAAATATCAATCTAATAAGGCTAGACTTGTTGTAAAGGTTTTTCATCAAATACCCGATGTGGATTGTGATGAAACTTTTACTTCAGTGTCTGTGCTAAAGTCCATATGGATATGACTTGCCACTGTTGCTATTCAAGACTATGATATCTTGCAAAAGGATGACTATGAAGACTTTCTAAATGGGAATTTGGAAGTGCATGTGTATTTGACTCTGCCAGAGGGTTATCGTAGTCAGTGGGAACAGCGGAAGGTATGCAAGTTGCTTATGTCTATTTATAGACTAAAGAAGGTATGGTAGAGACGGATCGTCTGTTTTGATGTTACAGTCAAGGTGTTTGACTTCATCAAAATAACAGATGAATCTAATAAGAAGGGTGTAGGGAGTACTGTCCTAAGATTTGGATGGCATACTCCTGATAAGAAGTGATATTCCTATACTACAGTCGGTCAAATTTTGGTTGTCATATGTGTTTCTTCACATAGGTTATAGATAAGATATCAGGAATTCTGTTGACTAGATCTATAGTTTTAGATCTAGATTTGGGAAGTGTCCCAATCTGGGTACTTAGACACTATTCTAAAAGTGGTTTAGAATGGTGACGACTCCTGGCTCGGTAGTGTACCCGCAGGTGATAGAGTCACCCTCTCTAAAGAGATGTCTTCTTGACTGATGTAGAGAGGAACTTGCATGAATGACATATCACTTACTTAGACAATTGAGTCAATCATGTGATGTCATATACCAAACCAGAAGTTGCCTTTGCACTTGTTGAGATATCAGTGATTCTGGTGACTAGATCTATATCAATAGACCTAGATTTGGGAAGTTTTCCGATTTGAGTACTTAGACACCATTCTAAAAGTGGTTTAGAATGGATGACTCCTGGAGTGGTAGTGTACCTGCAGATGATGGAGTCACCCTCTCTAAAGAGATGTCTTTCAGACTTATAAGGAGAGAGACTCGCATGAGTGACATATCATTTGCTCAGATAATGGATTCAATCATGAAATATCTTGTACCAAACCAGATGTTTATTCTGCACTTGCCATAGTAAGCAAATATTAATCCAATCTTGGAGAAACAAAGGGAAGCAGTTAAGAACATAAAAGAATATTCTTGTTATATGATAAAGGCAGCCTCTAGGAGGCGGTTATCGGTTTAGGATTCCAAGGTGATCTGGATTACAGAGATACTGTCAGAGTTTTGAATTTACCCTCTTCTACTGAGCAGTAAATTGGATACGGTTCCAACAGGGATACTGAGGTAGACATGGTGCAGGATGTTGGTTATGACTCAACGGAAGATACAGCCCAATAAATTTGTTGGATAAAGTTGTTCATTTATGAACCTTGTCCCATCAAGTATCCAGACAAATTCTTGATGCGGGGTATCGCTCAGTTTGGGAGATTGTTAATCTCCGCGAAGGTGAGATATAGGGAGAGGAAGATGGAACATTATGCGGATCCACTCATTGAGGCTATTTATCGAATACGGATATTTCACAAACACGGTTTGCGAAACTGATTAGCAGAGAAATTGGGTATTTGGTAGCACACGGGGTGTGGGTATGCGATACTGCAATAATTAGCCTTAAATGCAAGTAGGAGATTTTTGGATATAGTGCCCTCAAGAAAATTATTTTAATTGCATGTTGATGATTATGATAATTGAGGGAGGATCTATACAGGTAGAACAATCTTACTCGAAATGATAATATGCTATCCGGTTTGTCTTTATCATTGATGTGTATACGTTTTACTTGTTATTACATGCCGCTAATACATAATGATAAAACCTGTAGGATTCTTGCTTAACTACCGGTATTATAATGGAGATCATATACATAAGAGCTGGATAGTCTATAAACACATCCTTAAATGTCCCTAGTCGAGAGAGTAACGAGACTGGGTATCGATATTCCGGAGTAGACTAGTGTATACATTACTAGACCTCAACGAGGGATGGTGGCCGGTCTCACAAGCCATTGGTGTTGTGTCACCTAAGATAGTATACGGGTGCTCACTGGAGGTGAGTACACCGGACGGACTCGCCGAGAACTTCTAGATGGTATTATATCTATTGTCGGATAGAAGTTCTCTAATGGTATGAGTACATGTTAGTTTTTGAACCTGAGATCATCATTTGTCTCACATGAGTTCCCACTATACATAGATTACTACCACTATACATAGATTACTACCCTACCACGGCTCAAAAGATTCGTGCAAACAAGTTTTAGTTGTGTATAGGCCCGAGCCACATGGAGGCAGTAAGCGATTGTCGGGGATTCGTCTCTCCTGGTATTAGGAGTCGATATTGCGCTGTGTTCGGTTGGACATCGTCCTAAATCCGTGTCCACGGTGAATGAGATTTACTGATAGGAGTTCAGTAGTTTCTTGGTTGGTGATGAGCTTGACTCCAGCACGACTTATCGGGTTATTATGGGTCTGACGTTATCCACCCCTAGACCTAGTATGCGATACTCATAAACGAAGAGACCGGACTGTACGAAGATTGTCATATTTAGGCTCAGTAAGGTATGGACAGACTTGATTGTCGACTCCCTTTCGACAGATACCTGGGTAGTTGTTATGTACGGCTAGTATCGTTGACGTGCTTGTGCTTTTGAATTTATCCAGTAAATCACCGGCAGCGTATTGTCGAGTCTTCAGAGTCCCACACAGAGGGTTTTTCCGGTTCAGGCGATATGATGTAGAGGTCATATATTGATACGTGCAGGGGTCCGATTAAATACGTGTACTAGCTACATGGACTCTAATCAGACGATTGATAATACTAGCCGGTTTAAGATTAAGACGGATTATTAAATCAAGTTTTGATTTAATAATTTATATTATATATATATATATATATATATATATATATTCTAGTATTATTGTTCACTATTCATGTTCCCTCTCTTGACTATTCGTATTTTTATATGGATACGCGTATATGTATTTCGTTATGTATACCGGATTGTATTCCGTATTTATACGGAATACTTCTTGAAGAAGGACACCTCATTATTGATTTTATTTTTAGAAGATCAATTAGAAATGAGGTGGAGGGTGAGATGGCTTTGTGTATGGTTGAGAAATATAGAGAGGGATAAGCTTCATATCTTTATACTAAAATGATTGTGAAATTTTATTTTAATGGTGAAAAAATTATGAAGCCGTTCTTTCATTCATTCCACACTTAACTCATTTGGTGTTATGGCTTGGTCTCATCTTCCTCCTCCTTCTTCCTCATTACTTTCTTGATCATTTGTTTTAGAGTGAAAATGATAGTGGAAAATTCTTACATCCCTACTCTCCATTTCGAGCAAGTTTGGAGCGTCGGTTGATTCAGTGGGTGAAGCTGGAGCTTGAATCGGTTCTCTCGGGTGGATCATCTTCGGTAAGGACGGTCGCCTCTCAAACTTATTCCCGACAGCCTAAAAGGAATTGGAGGGGCCTTCCACGATTAGGTGGACACGTGACAAAGGTTGTAATACCTACACTTTGCATGCTTATTTTACTAGATTAGTGTCTAAAAAGATCACTAGGGCTTAGTTTCTAGTGTTCCCCATAAAAATTTTGTTTTTCGATTCTGCAATGGCCGTGGTTATAGCGGCAAGAGCACTCGGAACTTTCAGTTGCGACAAACCTGGGTAAAATCTTATGTTTGTGTTGTTTAGTGTGTACTTCTGATAACTTGCGATGTTTTGGTAGTTATTCGGTTAGTTTTTTTCATATAGTTTCGATTCACGCGGTCCTGATAAATTTTCCACTGCGAATCTTGGTGTGTTTTGTTATTCCTTCGAAGATTACGGGTATAGAAATTACAACTGTCACGACCCAAAATTTGGCACGTGACCGGCGCTTAAACCATATGACGTCAACATGCGTAACGCAATTTAAGTAAGCCGAAAACCCAGAAATCTAAACCATCAAAGAAGTAAGTGATAAAAACATTGTTAAAAACATTTGGAAATCTAAAGTAAAATCTTAAAGTTTAAGTTTATTTTCTTAAAAATTTCGGCAGCACCTCCTTTGTAAAAACTAGCCCCGAAACGGGTACAAACATAAAATATAAATAAAGCATCCCCAAACGGGAGCAAATCACGCCCAAAGGCGGAAACAACCACCACAAGTATATATATGATGCCGTAGCGAAGAAATAAACAATACAAAATAAAAACAGCAATAAGGGGTAAAACTACATAATAAAACCCGACTCACACGAGCTCGACACCCAGAGTCACAGAATATACAATATCGTCCTCCCAACTCGTCTCTAAGTCAATACATGGAAATGGTAGATGGAGAGTACTAGATACAATGAGAGATATACAATAAATATAAACGGATAACCGCAAACCCACCTACAGCAAAAAAGCTCACAGCCAACCGTAGCGGTATCCGCTGAAAAAGATACAATAATAAAAAGTCCTGTCGCGACTACTCTGAGTGTCAAGCCTGCAAAACACTGTGGCACAACGGGGGTGAGTTGCCAACTCGTGAATAGTAAGTAATATCATACAGATAATCGCAGGTATTCACGTACAACGATAATCTATCGCATGCAATCTGATAGCATAAGTATGACAATATGGATATGCAACAATCATGAAAGGTACTCTATCAGGTACTACAAATACATGAAACAATGCATATCAAATAACTACTGAGTATGGGATAAAACATATCATTATCAATGAATCATCATTGTGGAAATACCGGTGTCTTTCAACGACACCCCAAATTCCAATACCTCAGGCGCCGTCACTCTGATCGGCCTTCATATCCTGTAAATCTCATGGAACCTGATTGCCCAACATCGGCACTCGAAAACATCATGAAAACTCGTGTCCAACATCGACACGCAAATCCACATAACTCGGGCTCCGTCAGTCCGGATCAGCTCACGGGCTCCGTCGGTCTGGATCGGCCCATATCCATCTCACGACTCCGGTCGGTATCCTCCGGATAACCGTCAGGTCCAACCAATCACCGGTAGGTAGTAGTCCCTCTGTCAGGCTCACCGTCTACTGCACAACATCCCTATCTTGCCCTGGGGTACCATACCGGGTCTACCATGAACCCGTAAACGGATCATCCATCTCCTCGAATCGGGTTTCTAACACAAGTCTCAGAATCGAGAAAACTCATGGTGGACGCACTGAAATATCATATCAAGAGAAACCAGGTATTCAAAACAATGCATACTTTCTTGAAATATCCCCACGGTTCTTAAATCCATAAATCACATGAAATCCATATCTCAATGCGTAAATCCATGAAATATGATATATGTAACATAAAACCGTAATATGAGCATATCAAGGGAAAACCGCTCTTTTAAATGAATCCAGTTTTTAAATATATCATGCGGTTCCTAATTTCTCTAAAATAAAATGCAACATCATATAAGGGTGTACATGTAGCTATGTATGCACGATGCATTTCATAAGCGCAATAGAACAAGAATCAATGTCTCAATATCAATAACCATACAATACCGCATATGTGTATAGGTTGTGTGTGTTATGGCAATTACCGACGGTATGGGTATAGCATACAATTTAGTGATCGTGCAACATGAACCGTCAGTAATGGTGCAGTGTCCACTAGGTACTAAGTCAAGGCACAACAAGTAATGGTATGTAATGATACTCATGCGCAATCAACAAGTATGTATATAAACATGCGGCTATAATATCATATCTAGCCCTGACGCTTAACGCCATACGGACGATTTCCCCGTAGATTTTAAATCTACTCACCGATGATCTCGAGCTAGGTAAATCCGACCATCTGCTTCCCTTTCTTCGTAGCGTCCGAAGTCCCTGCATGCGATCCTATTAACACAAAACACAATAACGCGTGGATTTAGCAAACTACACAATAATAAACGAACACAACGTCAATTAACGAATCGGTTCCCTTAAGCTACGAAAGGGTTCGCTTAGCGGCTAACGTGTGTGGCAACATCACCAAAACAAACCCACGACAGCAAGCTACCCGAAACACTAAAACTACGTCGGATCAATCGTATCGCACTTTGCCGAAACGCCTAAATTTAGCTATGTGCTCCCAGATTTTACCTATTGTCAAAACCTAATCTAGCAGTACCAAACACCCCAAAACACCTACAGACAGCTACCCTACAAACCATAACTCCCCAGGTCCGTACACGGCCGAGCTCGCCGGAAAATACCCCAATGTCGCCGGCCAAAACAGGTGGGATTGGGTTTGGGTTTCAGGTGAACACTCAGGGACTACAACAAAACACTACTATATTGCTAGATTTTCCCTTAACAACTCATGGTCGCAGCAGATCACAGACACCCTACAATGACACTAAAAATATGATATGTACTCAAAACTATATCTTTAGTGTTCTAATTAACAACTACTAAGCCACACAACATTGTAACCACTTAATTAACAGTTTAGAGGTCAATACCTATCCACACTTGCTCAAAATCCTAGCTTTCCATGCTCCAAGTGATCTTAGTGGCTAAACTTGGCCTGTGAAGGATTTTAGTGAGTTGTAGTGGAGATTTGTTTGGGTTTAGTAAGCATTTGGGTTAGGGTTTCAGTTTGACGGTGTGAGGGAGATGAGATGAAGAAAAATTGTGAGAATGAGAGAATGAGGTGAGGGTGAGGGATTATATGAGTGAGGGTTGAGAGTGGTGAACACAAATGGGGTGTGAGTTTAGATGAGCCATGCCCCCCTCTTCTCTCTCCTCATTTAATGCAAGTCATGCTTGCCCCCATGCCTCATGATGCATGTCAACCCCCTCTCTCTCTCTCTCTCTCAAGTCAACCAAATTCAAACCTTATTTTTAAAACTAAATAATTTAAATAAATACATACACTTAATTGAAATGGGGTTAAGGTGTCATGGCTACTTAAGCATGGTTAACCCTAATTAACCCTAGGTTAACATGCACAAGTGTGTGCAAGGCCGAAATAAATAATAATAAAATATTAATTAACTTTTATAAAATATTTGAAAACTATTTTGGTAAACTTTTTACTAAAAATCCGCATTAGCGCTTAATTAACACTAATCGCATTCTAAGGTGTTACAACAACAAAATCATGTTAAACATGATCTTATAAATTGTAAGATTTATCGAGTATGGTAGCTATCAGTGAAACAAATATCAGCCGTATCGGCCGATATCTCGGTATCGGTTGGGTATCGATAAATTTTGTATCGATAAAGGGGTATATCGTTTTAACCAGATATCGGTCATATCGGACGATATCGGCTATATCGTATCAGCTCGTTTATCGGTGATACGGTGTTTATTGGGTAAAAAAGGTTTTATTTTTTGGGTTTCAACTTTCTAGTTTCAACCCGTATCTGAAATCAAAACCCACTAACAATAATAACCTAAGTATCAAACTTACAAATTACATTATTCTCTCTTTCTTCTTTCCAATTCCCAAATTTCTCAAATTTGTGTCCTAAAATCATCACTTCTGCCTCATCCTCCTTTCTCTGACACCACTTCCTCTTCTCTCGTAGCCTCTTGTCGCCGCTGCAACCGCCTCTTCTCTTGTAGCCTCTAGTCGACACCGCGACCGCCTCCAGTCGACACCGCGACCGCCTCCTCTCTCCTCGCCTATCATCGCCGTTTCTCCAGTGCTCCTCTCTCCTCAGCTTCTCAGGATGAGCAAGAATCGATCCTGATGGAGGTCCTTTTCGGGTCTCCGTCAGATGTTGTCTTCCGTCGATCTCCCGGTGGATTTTGGAGGTGGTCTCCTGTTGCGTGTGGGTCTCAATGGGTTTGAAGAGATTGGTGATTTGAGGAGTTTGGCGCTGAGTACCTGCAAAGAAGACCCAGGGTGGTTTGGTACCACCGAGGACCCTCCGACAATCAAGTTAGGACTAGATCCGAGTAGAGTAAAGGCTAAGTGGAATAAAAAATGGCTTACTTGACCCCTCTGTGATGGGGTTTTTTATAGCGGTGGCAGCACGCAGTAGCAGGCGCGAGAATCTCGTCGGCAGTTACGCTCCCGACGTCACGCCCGCGTAATAAGCGGATCGCCCGTTAATGGGGATCGTGGTGGCGTGGAACGTGGGATGTTGCCGGTGGAGAATCCGCACATGGCGAGATTTGCGGAGCGGCGGTTACGCCTGTGAGTGGTGGAGTTGGTCGGTCGGAGGGACCGAGGAAGATGGCCTCGGCGGGAGAGTTCGGGAACGAGCGGGAGGGCCGAGGTATCTTGGTCTTGTGGTAGCTCGGAGGTGAGCTGAGAGGCCGAGGAGGCCAATTTGCAGGGGGCTTTGAGGTGAGCCAGCTTTGTGCTTGTAGGTCGGGTACAGGGGTGGTCTGGTCGGCCCCCTGTGGGCCCTCTCTTCTGAGTTCCGGGATACGTCATATGCCACGTGTCCTGATCTGGGAGGTTGCCAATATAGAGCATCATCATTAGCCTCCCACTCTTGTCCCGGCCAGCTGGCGGGTCGGGTAAAGAGTGGACCGTCGGGCTGCCCGGGGCGAGCTCCCTCCTAAGATTTCGTCGGGACGCGTCCCCGGGCTGTCAGCTGCCTTTTCTTCCAGCGAATCAGGGCGAAATCTCTGCATTAAAGGAAGGTGCGCCGGTTCGTGCATCCTGTCACTGAAGCGACGGTCTGCGTATCAAGCGTCGGTTGGCCGACGCGACGTGTGCAGACTTGCGGCGTCTGATGGGATGCGGCCCAGTGCGGGAACGACAAGCGGAGCGATCAGTCGTCGAGTTGATTTTGATCACTTGCCAAGTATGCCAAGCGCTGCTGAGAAGGAAGCATCTCTATGGCCCCGGAGTTGAGGGGGGATTACTCAGACTTGGATAGACCTGATGTCTCTTGTTGGGGCTTTGGATCCGCTGCATGTGATGGGCTCAGTGGCCTCGTTATGAGGGTTACAAACCCGCAACGTCTGTTGGGCAGAAGGATGCCTGCCGGGGATGACCGAGCAGGGAAGCTGCTCGGTTGATCTTGACGAGGGCCTTCATCCCTGGCATTGCGAGTAGGGAAGCTATTGGCCAGGGATAGCCGAGCAGGGAAGCCGCTCGGTTGCCTCTGGAAGGACATTGATCCTTAGCGTTGGAGGGGCTGTAATAAGCCTACTAAGGATAACCGTTCAGTGAAGCTGCGCGGTTGCCTCTCGGCGAGGGCTTTTGATCTCTAGCGTCGTGGGTAGGCAACCGCCAGCCTGGGATGACCGAGAAGGGAAGCCGCTCAGTTGCCTCTAAGGAGGACTTTGATCCTTGTCTTTGTTGGGTAAGAAGCTTACCCGCCGGGATGCGCCGAGTAGGAAGGGGCTCGGCGGCCTCGCGAAGAGGGCTTCAAATCCTCAGCGTCTGATGGGCAGGAGGACGCCCACTGGGGATGCGCCGAGCAGGAAGGAACTCGGTGGTCTCGCGATGAGGGTTTCAGACCATCAGCGTCTGATGGGAAGGAGGATGCCTGCTGGGGATGCGCTGAGCAGGAAGGAACTCGGCGGCCTCACGATGAGGGCTTGAGATCCTCAGCATCTGATGGGCAGGAGGATGCCCGCTGGGGTTGCGCCGAGCAGGAAAGAACTCGGCGGCCTCACGATGAGGGCTTGAGATCCTCATCATCTGATGGGCAGGAGGATGCCCGCTGGGGATGCGCCGAGCAGAAGGAACTCGGCGGCCTCGCGGTGAGGGCTTGAGATCCTCAGCGTTTGATGGGTAGAGGGATGCCCGCTGGGGATGCGCTTGAGCAAGAAGGAACTCGGCGGCCTGACGATGAGGGCTTGAGATCCTCAGCATCTGATGGGCAGGAGGATGCCCGCTGGGGATGCGCCGAGCAGAAGGAACTCGGCGGCCTCGTGGTGAGGGATTGATCCCTGGCGCTGTGGGGTAGGGAAGCTACCAGCCAGGGATAGTCAAGCAGGGTAGCTGTAGGGTTGCCCCTTCGTGAGGGCTTTGATCCTTGGCACTGGAGGGGCCGTGAGAGGCCTGCGAAGGATGGCCGAACAGCACTGGAGGGGCCGTTTGAGGCCTGCGAAGGATGGCCGAGCAGGGTAGTTGCTCGGTGCCTCTTGGCGAGGGCTTTGATCCTTGACGCTGGAGGGGCCGTGAGAGGCCTGCGAAGGATGGCCGAGCAGGGTAGCTGCTCGGTGCCTCTTGGCGAGGGTTTTGATCTATGGCGTCGTGGGTAGGCAACTACCAGCCTGGGATGACCGAGCGGGGTAGCCGCTCGGATGCCTCTTGTGAGGGCTTTGATCCCTGGCATCGTGGGTAGGAAGCTACCAGCCGGAGATGACTGAGCAAGGGTCGGGCTCGGTTGCCTCTTGCGAAGGCTTTTGATCCTTCAGGATGGGGACCGAGTAGGGTTACTGCCCAGTGCCTCTTGGTGAGGACTTTGATCCCTGTCGGTTGTGGTAGGAAGCTACCATCCGGGGATAGCCGAGCAAGGACTCGACTGCCTCTGAGAGGACTTTGGTCCTTAGCACGGGAGGGGCTGTAAGAAGCCTACCAAGGACCCTTGGCCGGACAGGGTTACTGCCCGGTTCCTCTTGGGGAGGGCTTTTGTCCTGAAGGATAGCCGAGCGAGGGATCCTTGGGCTTGACTGCCTCTGGGAGGGCTTTCTGATCCCTGGTGTTACGGTAGGGAAGCTATCCGCCAGGGATAGCCGAGCGAGGGATCCTCGGGCTCGATTGCTTCTGGGAGGACTTTCCGATCCCTGGCGTTGCAGTAGGGAAGCTACCCGCCAGGGATAGCCGAGCGAGGGATCCTCGAGCTCCTGCCTCTGGGAGGACTTTCTGATCCCCGGCGTTGCTGTAGGGAAGCTACCTGTCAGGGATAGCCGAGCGAGGGATCCTCGGGCTCGACTGCCTCTGGGAGGACTTTCTGATCCCTGGCGTTGCGGTAGGGAAGCTACCCGCCAGGGATAGCCGAGCGAGGGATCCTCGGGCTCGAATGCCTCTGGGAGGACTTTCTGATCCCTGGCGTTGCGGTAGGGATGCTACCCGCCAGGGATAGCCGAGCGAGGGATCCTCGGGCTCGACTGCCTCTAGGAGGACTTTCTGATCCCTGGCGTTGCGGTAGGGAAGCTACCCTCCAGGGATAGCCGAGCGAGGGATCTTCAGGCTCGACTGCCTCTGGAAGCTACCCGCCACGGATAACCGAGCAGGGTAGCTGCTGGGATACCTTTTAGTGAGAGCTTAGATCCTTGGGCGAGGTGGCCCTCGAACCGCCGTGGCGAGCCCCTTATGTATGACCCCGTCAAGGGAGGGGGTGTCGGTCATGCCTGGGGATAGGCGAGGTGGCCGACATCTCCTCAGGGGGGTGAGGGTCGCGAGGAGGCTCGAGGCGAGGCGCCCTAGCGGAGGATCTTGGCGTGGAGCTGTGGGGCGCCCAGCGGGCCTCAGAGAGTTTCGGCCCATGAGACCCGTGGCCATGGGACGCAGCCTGCCGGTGGTCAGCCGCGCCGATGAGGGCAGAGTCTCCTGGAGGCGGAGGAGCGGCGATCTGGGGCCCTGGCCCGGCTATTTGGACACGGATGAGCGCCTCCGCGATGGACTGTAGTCGGTCTATTCGGCCGGCAAAGGCGTTGATGACGGTCGCCGGAGGAGGTTCATCCGCGCCTCCGGTGAAGGGGAGGCAGCGGCTGGTATCTGGATCTTCAGGGTGATCGCTTGCCATGTGGATAGAGATCGGAAGGCCAACTTTGTTTTTTGTGGAGTTTCCCTTCCCATAGACGGCGCCAACTGATGGAGGTCCTTTTCGGGTCTCCGTCAAATGTTGTCTTCCGTCGATCACCCGGTGGATTTTGGAGGTGATCTCCTGTTGCGTGTGGGTCTCAATGGGTTTGAGGAGATCGGTGATTTGAGGAGTTTGGTGCCGAGTACCTGCAAAGAAGTCCCGGGGTGGTTTGGTACCACCGAGGACCCTCCGACGATCAAGTTAGGACTAGATCCGAGCAGAGTAACGGCTAAGTGGAATAAAAAATGGCTTACTTGACCCCTCTGTGATGGGGTTTTTTATAGCGGCGGCAGCACGCAGTAGCAGGCGCGAGAATCTCGCCGGCAGTTACGCTCCCAACGTCACGCCCGCGTAATAAGCGGATCGCCCGTTAATGGGGATCGTGGTGGCGTGGAACGTGGGATGTTGCCGGCGGAGAATCCGCACATGGCGAGATTTGCGGAGCGGCGGTTACGCTTGTGAGTGGTGGAGTTGGTCGGTCGGAGGGACCGAGAAAGATGGCCTCGGTGGGAGAGTTCGGGAACGAGCGGGAGGGCCGAGGTATCTTGGTCCTGTGGTAGCTTGGAGGCGAGCTGAGAGGCCGAGGATGCCAATTTGCAGGGGACTCTGAGGTGAGCCAGCTTTGTGCTTGTAGGTCGGGTATAGGGGTGGCCTGGTCGGCCCCCTGTGGGCCCTCTCTTCTGAGTTCCGGGGCACGTTATCTGCCATGTGTCCTGATCTGGGAGGTTGCCAATATATAGCATCATCAGATCCGGACCGAAAACCGATAAAAAATAATCGAACCGAAGCATTTCGATTCGGTTTCGGTTTAGTAATTTCGAAATTAGTTTACACCGAATCGAATCTAAGGGTGAATATTGGATGGAAATAATATGGGTGCACAATAATATTTATCATATTTGTAATTAATTATGTAATAATAGATATATAAACAATGTCCAACATACCTAATACATATTTAATACCATATTATATTATATCTTGTTACTTATTTTATGAGATTTCATATTATAGAGAAATATTTTTACTATTAATCAATTAATTTATAGAATTATTGTCTTAAATTTTTGCAATAATTGTTTATTTCTATGTCAGTTTTAATCAAGAGTTTTTATTTGAATTTTTGGAAAATAATTGATAAGTTTTTATATCAATTGAAAAAATCGAGATTAAACCGAAACCGAACCGAAAGTTTAGATTCGGTTTCGGTTCAAAATTTTTTGTCAAAAACCGAACCAAACCGAACAATGCTCACCCCCAATCAGCTTCCGTGTCTCTCTCTCTCTCACTATCGTCCACCTTTCCTCCTCTTCTGCGAGGCCATCATCAAAAACAACATCACCTCCTCGCCATCAACAACAGCAGCACCTCCTCTCTTCTCTAAGTCCTCTCCTATGCAACAACCAACAACAAAAAATTATCATCTCCTCTCCTCTTATCGACAACAGCAACTGCATTCCGGTTACAATATAATTTTGTCGCTATCTCTCGCTATAAAAGATGACGTTTTAGGATTTTATTATAAATTTTGTAAAATTTATAAAGCTATGTATGTGTAAATTTCATTATAAACTAGACTAATATGCCTAATATGCCCAATATGTACATAGAATTTTCCAATATTGACACCCGATATGTCTGATACCGATACCGATATATCGGATATCGATAGCTGATATGAACGTCCGATATGTAACCCATATCAACGATATATTATCGGACACCGCTATCCGATACTGAAAACAACCATCCGATACGATCCCTCCGATATTTAATACATTGATAGCTATTTCCACTTAGTAGTGAATATATGAGGAATTTTATTTTCGTGATGGTCAATAGACAACTGTTTATAATTTCCTTTGATGTTTTCGTTCAAATAGGTCTCCATGATAATAAACGATTCAGGAAAAATCATGATAATCAATATAATTTACCAGTGATTGAATAGGATGGATGCAAAGTAATTTTCTTTTTTTACCAAAATAGAACCTTTCCAGCTCTAAATCAATGTGCAAAATGACATGAAAATTGGTTTATAGATATTTTGTAACCAAACGGGTAATTAGAAAATTTTTATTTCATGTCCAGCTAGAAAAGGTATAGCTATATGAGCTCCATTATTTGGTTGAAGTTCAATTAATCTTTGTAAATAAACCAATTATTTCTGTATTAAATGAACCAAGTTTGAACGTGCTATTAGCAACCAGAACTTGAACCGTCTAATTAACTCTCGAGATAAACGAAGAACTTATATTTAATTTATGAGGATAACAAAAAAAAAATCGCCTACAGAGAAACAAGAAAAATTCACCTACTGATGATGCTCAATATTGGCGATCTCCAAGATCAAGACACGTGGCAGATGACGTGTCCCAGAACTCAGAAGGAAGGGCCCACAGGGGCCGGCCAAGCCAACCCTGTGCTCGACCTGCAACCACAAGCTGGCCCTCCTCAGGGCCCCCTGCAAATTGGCCTCCTCGACTCATAGCTCGCCCCGAGCTGCCACTAGACCGAGACTCCTCGGCCTCCTCACTCGTCCCCGAGCTCCTGGCCGAGGCCGTCTTCCTCGGTCCTCCGACCAACTCTACTGCTCACAGGTGTAACCGCCGCTCCGCGAATCTCGCTATGCGCAGATTCTACACCAGCAACATCCCACGTTCCACGTCATCACTATCCCCATTAATGGACGATCCGCTCTCTACGCGGGCGTGACGTCGGGAGCATAACTGCCGGCCAGATTCTCGGGCCTGCTGCTGCGTGCCACCACCGCTATATAAACCCCCGTCACAGAGGGGTCAGGTAAGTCATTTTCATTCCACTTAGCCATTACTCTGCTCGGATCTAGTGCTAACTTGATCGTCGGAGGGTCTTCGATGGTACCAAACCATCCCGGGACTTCTTTGCAGGTACTCGGCGCTAAACTCCTCAAATCACCAATCTTCTCAAACTCATTGAGACCCACACGCAACAGGAGATTACCTCTAAAATCCACCGGGAGATCAACGGAAGACAACATCTGACGGAGACACGAAAAGGACCTCCATCACCTACGAAATCTTATTACCTGTATCTAAAGTCAAAGTTTATCATCTCCCTTAAAAAAGGGGTACAACTCAAACCTTACATCACAACTCTCACCCACAGCCCTTCCTCCTCTCTTCCCACCACAACCACCTTTCAAGTCTTCAATGGCACTCTCCAAACAAGTCTTGCAATCCCCGCCCGAAATATCTCTCCTACACTGAGCCAACCCATACATTTTCCCCGACGCCCCCGCATTTAATATATATTCTGTGTGTGGTCGACTAAAGAATAACAAGAGAGGTTGGAAGTTTCCTTTGATGAACTAGTCGTATCGATCATCCTGTTAGAATTGTTCTTAAAGTTTGTTTATTATTGTATATCGATTTTCTTTTCTCAATTTTTATTTGAGATGTATGGTTGACAATTTCAGGCATATACCCAATGACAAATTATTAGGGATATTATAGGGACCAATTGGTCCATATTATGAAAGTAAACACTTTTCCTGCTTGCTTACGCCGTAATTACCTTTTTAATGGATTCAGATCTCTCTGGGCAATGGAGAGTCAAGTGCAATGATAAAAACCCTCGGTTTTTAATCCAAATGGTTGTAAATCATTTAAAACATACTATTATTTCGAACTTGCGATGCACGTTTTTATTTCCACGCCATCGCGTTCCCCCCATTAACGAGAATATCTCGTCATTAATGAGGGATCCCACCTTTCACGCAGACGTAACGCACAGGGACGGAACGGCCGGCGTGAATCTCGCGTCCACCAGCCCATGGCTGCCACTATATAAACCTCTCTTCAGACGACTCACATAAGGCAATTTTAATCCAACAAGACGCTACTCTGCCGAGTTAGCCCATCTAACTTGATCGTCGGAAGGTCCTCGGTGGCACAACCACCCCGGGACTTCCTTGCAGGTAGCTCGGCTCCATCCACATCAAGCCCACTGAGATCCACACGCACCAAGGGGAAACCCTCAGATCCAATCTCCGCCACTCATCACCACTCGCTGCGGATCAACGGAAGGTAACATCTGAAGGAGATCCAGACCTTTGTCAGTTGGCGCCGTCTGTGGGAATGCTAGTTCCACTCAACGAAAGTTTACCTTCCGATCTCGAACATGTGGCGAGTGATCATCGCGACGATCCGAGCCCCAGCCGCCGTCCTCCCCACAACGGAGACGCGGGTGGATCCCCTCCTCCCCCGAACGCCATTCACGCCCTATCGGCTCGGATAGATCGGCTCGCGTCCGTCGTGGATGCGCTTGTCCACGTCCAAACGGCGGGACAAGCTCCCCAGGTCGCCGTTCCCCCACCTCGGGAGCGACATATGGGGAGAGAAGACGCTACCCGTGCCGACACTTCTGGGTGCCGCCTCGCTATCTCGGGCGGCCACAAATCCCCCGTGGCGACCAACTCGATGACCCGGTGGGCACCTCACAGCTCCACACCGAGGTCTCTTGCCAGAGCACCCCGCCCTGAGGCCCATCGCGCTCCTGTCCCTCTCGAGGAGGTGTCGGCCAGCTTACCTGCTCCCGGGCAAGACCGGCGCCCCCCCTCGACAGGGTCGCGCGGACGGGACTCACCACGGTAGCTCGAAGAAGACCCCGCCAGGGGACCTAAGGAACCTCATCGAACGGTACCGAAGCCGTGACCAGGCGCAGATCGCCAGCAGCAGAGGCCATAAGTCAGAGTATGTCGAATCGTCGGGATACCATGACCGACTCGACGTCTGCGAAAAGAAGATCGAGGGCATACATCGGGAAAATCGTCCTTCAAGCGACGGGGCTAGATATGCCGCCGACTCACTCACGAAGCCCTTCATCAAAGAGCTACTAGTCGTACACGTCTCCTCCCGGAACAAGCCCCCGAAGATCTCCCTCTTCGAAGGGAAGTCCAACCCGAAAGACTATTTGGACGTGTTCACAGTCGGGATGAGTTTCCAGGACAATTCCGACGCCACGCAATGTCGTGCTTTCCCCGCCACTCTCATCCTCTCTGGACGAGACTGGTTCCAAGGACTCATGCCACGCTCAATCTCTAACTTCGATGAGCTGGCCACCCAATTCCTCGGTCATTTCGTCGGGAACAGACGGCAGAACGGACCGTTGATCATCTCTTCACCATAAATAGCAAGAACAAAGAATCCTTCAAAGGATACGTCACCCGCTTCTACAACGCTCTCCTTGAGGTCCCAGAACACCAGGACGAGACGGTCATTACGGCCCTTAGGTCGGGTCTTAGGCACAAGAAGTGGCTACACTCCTTTTCATTAGCGCAACCTAAGAACATGGCCGAGGTAAAGGCCTGGACCAAACGTGAGATCCAGCTTGAGTCCGAAGTGAACACCAACCTACCCCGGACAGACCAAGTCGACCAGAAGAAAAGGGCCAGGGAGGAGAAAAAGAAGATTGAGCGGCCAAACCCTTACTCCCCGATGTTTCAGGAGTACATCCCGTTCAACGTCTCCCAGACGGAACCGTTGGAGGAGGCAAAAGGCGAGAGGTTCTTCAAACTCCCTCCAGTCTCAAATAGGGTGGCCAAGCGTACCTAGGGCTCCTACCGCGCTTTCCACAGATCGCAGGGCCACCCCACCAAGAACTGCAAGCAGCTCCGAGACTACATCGAGAAGTTGATCCGCTCAGGGCACCTAGAAAGGTACTTGCGAGACAAGCAGCAAGCCGACTGTGAGCAAGAGCACCATCCTCCTCCCGGCGAGTTGACAATCGGCCAAATCATGGTCGTGTCAGCGGGGGGTACGTCGGGGACCGACGAAAAGCGGCGCCCTTTACCGGTCGAGGGGACTGGCAGCCACCCAAGGAAGAAGGCTAAAGCGGCTGAAACGATCATCTTTACCGACAAGGACCTCCACGGGATGTCCCTGCCTCACAACGACCCTCTGGTGATCACAGCCCGGGTCCACCGCTACGAAGTGCAGAGGATATTGGTCGACTCGGGAAGCTCGGCGGACATTCTCTTTTATGACTGCTTTCTGCGTATGGGACTCACCCCGTCGGACCTAAGGCCGACCGCCTACATCCTGTCAGGGTTCACCAACCACTCCATCCCGGCAAAAGGGGTAATCACCCTCTAACTTAATATCAGGGGACGGGCTGTACGCGCACCGTGCCTGTGGAGTTTAGCGTCGTGAGAATTCCATCCCGGCAGAAGGAGTATTTTGAGTCCCACACTCACCAAAATTCCAATCTCCTCCCTTGATTATAGTTACTGTTTTTCGGTGGGAAAATTGTTTTCAAGCCTAGTCAAGCCCAAGCGTATTCTAATAAACATAATTTTTTTCAAGAATATCAGATTTACCCTTTCTATGCAATCTAACTTTATTGTTTATCAAATCATGCACTATATATCAAATCATAACACTAGTTATCAAACCATAACATTATTTACCTAATCATAACACTATTTATCAAACATTATATTGTTTATCAAATCATAACAATATTTTTCAACCATAACACTATTTATTTAATCATAACATTATTTATCAAACAATAACATTGATTATCAAACCATAGCAATATTTATCAAACCATATCAGTAGTTATCATGTTGGAAATAATATTTCAATTCTTATATTAGGGTTAAATTTAAATAGTTAGTTGAATTAAATTGAGTTAGTTTGAGTTTAAATTAGAGACAAAGGTAAAGTTAGTTTGAAAAAATTAAATGTTATCATGTTTTGGCTATATAAAGAGTTATTTTTTAAAGTTTGTAATTATAGGAGAAAATTGAAAATAATCAAGAGAGTTAAGCTAATAAAGTTTTGAGAGTTTCTCATCAGCATAAAATATTATATTTTATCTCCTCTGTTATATATTTCTTTAGGTATATGTTTTTATATTTTAACTTGGTATCAGAGATAAAGCCGTGTGATTGTTGTTTACCCTCTTTATGATCTCTAATGATGGTATCGTTAAGAAAATATAGAGTTTAAACAAAACAAGTTTAAAAGTTTGAAGGTTTAACCAGAATGTCCTAAGGTTCAAGACTTCCGATAAGCATAAGCGCTACCGTTAATTATACCATATTATCTTAGGAAATACCTAAACGGATAACTTGTTATGCCATTCTAAATCACATCAGTTTAAATAAAGATCACATCACATATACATATATACTTGCAATAAGGTTAATTAATATTTTGTTTGCAATTTGAATACAGGTACATTCCATCTTGGATTTTACAAAAAAAGAAGTTATAAATATCTAAGGATGCAATTCACAAATAGAATTGGGCATTGTAATCATCAAGAGGGCATCCGAGAGGTCAAGCTAAGGACCCGGTTGGTTGGGGACCCAATGATCATATGAATGTCCAAATTGTCCCAAAATATGGCGATTCACTTGATTTTGAATTTGTTCATGTATATTTGTTCTTCACATGTACAAGTTGATTTTAAAACAAAGAAATTTATTATGGCAACACTTTGTTTTTGAATAGAGATAATATATTAGATTATCTCTACGCTTTATGAAACATATTTTTGGTTAAACATGTTTAAAATTTGAACAGCATTTCTGCAATTTTTTAACTTCTTTTGTTCAGGGAAAATAGAATGTTAGTGTATTTTCATTTGGAGAAACATAGGGTGTTAACCAATATTTCGATTACAAGGAAAATGAAGTTTCGGTTACTTCCTATATTTGGTGGAAGCATGGATTTAATATCCACGTTCTTAGAATTCAAGAAACATAGGGTTAACCACGTTCTTGATGATTTTGTTTGGGGTCCGAATGTCGAAGAAGAAAGAGATGATCTTAATTTGTCTTTCAGTCAAATGATGCAAATAGAAAAGAGGAAGAATGAGAAATGGATTTAAGGGTGCTGGAGATTGAATCTTCTAGTCCTACCTTTTGTCTTCTTATTTTGGAACTTGGCCTTCTTCTTCCTTTTCTACTCTAAAATTTTTAGTTGAATGTAGAATCCCTATTCTTTCTTTTGTGGAAGGAGCACATATGTTCATAACCGATGAAGATAAAGTCCTCTCTCCATTCTTCGCTGCTACCCTATATTCCAGTCCAAATATTTCTCAATGTATGTCTTCAAGGACATTAAGCCTTTTCCTTTATCGTCCTTAAGGACTCTAAATTTTGTCCATTTATCATCCTCAAGTAACTTGAGAAGTTTGGTTTAGAGTCAATTAAGAGACGATAAAGTGAGAGAAGTTTAAAGTGCCTAAGGATGATAAATGGAGAAATTTAGAGTCCCTAAAGACGATAAAAGGGAAAGACTTAATGTCTTTAGAGACATACATTGAGAAATGTTTGGACTTGAATATAGGATAGAAGCGAAAAACGGGGAGCGGACCATGTCTTCATTAGTTACTTGTGACTAACAAATATTCAATTTTCAAAAATCCCTAACAAAATGACCCGCTATGAAATTCTCGGTGAAGATGATGTTATCATCACTTCGCGGAATGTACTTGTAGCCCTATGTGTAGAAGTGCCTTTCGAAAACGGACTTTATTTTTAGTCTTGTGGTGGGAGTTGGCACCACAATGAGTTCCCCCTGCGCAGTTTAAATTCATTTCGGACACAAATTTACTTTTGTAATTTGAGAATTGAAGTTCGGAACTTGAGATTTGAGAGTTTGGAACTTGAGAGTTGAGGTTGGTTACTTTAAACTTGGAATTATTTTTAGTTTAAAGTCGTTTCAAAAATAAGACTTGAAAGGAAATTTGAAATGGGACAGGATTCGGAGTCATGAACTTAATCAAATCAGTAAAACCCACGTACGAACCTTTTGCGTGCGTTGTGAAATAAGATCGGTGAATATATGGTGTACTTATTTCTTGCTCTTTTTTTAATTTCCGCCTTACGTAGGCTTTTCGCAATATGAATATTTTACCGTGTGACCAAAAGATAAATAATTTGGTGAGTATTCTTTTTTTAGGATATAATCGGTTTATTTTTGGTCTCACCTTTTATCTTTTTCAAGACGACTGGATACAAATCATGTGGTCGCCTCTTAGAGCATGCCTGATCTATCTCAAATCCAATCAAAATCCGAGAGTTATTTGTGGAGCCAGAAGACTATAATTCAATTGGTTTCGAACCTATCCTAATTTGTATAATTTTGAAAACAAGGCCTACTACGGAGTATTTCGCTCACGAAAACACTAATTTCGATTAGCCTATCTGTGTATGTAGATATCATTTTCCATAGTGGAGAGAACTTTCATAAATGAAAAGAAAAGAAGAATTTTTTTTCGCTGTGCAGAGGATTTTCAAAAATGAAAAGAAAAGATGTTTTTCGTCATGTAGAGAACTATTACAAATGGTTTTCTGTTATATAGAGGGTTTTCAAAACGAATTAGTCTTTTTCATTATGCAAAGGATTATCACAAATGGGTTTCCGTCAAGCAGAGTGTTTGGATTTTTCTTAGTCTTAAATTTATACCGCAAGTGCACAGTTTATCGTTCGTAGCACTTGTGGGTTGATCCACAGATGTGATATTTCATAAAATATAAAATAATATTTTTGGAATTTATATAATAAAATAATAAATTTCACGAAAATTATACGAGTATGGATTTGAGTTTTCGTAGAATGGTATAATTATATACCTATATTTTGGAAAATATTTGAAAAATTAATATGAATTATTAATTATGAAAGCATTTATTGGATTTGGGCTTTTATAAATTATTATACAATTATTTACATACAAGTTTCTATTAAACTTGATTAGTATATTACTAATTATGCATTAAGCTAAATCCATTTTTGTTAATCTTGTGTTAATGTGCCATGGCATATTTCATTGTGTTTCATATATGGTTACATTTTTTCTTTTGTTTCAAAAGGAAAAGAAAAATAAAAGAAAAGAAGAAAAAAGATAAATGGGGGATAAGGAGTTATGGGTGAGTGAAGGGGAGAGAGGGGGGGGGGTATGGTTGCTCAACCATTTGTGTTCCCTCACTTCATTCTTTCATTTCTAAATCTCATCCTTCATCTTCTTCATCTTCCTCCTCTAAAATCCTCACTGCAACTCCACAAAGACCCTCAAAACCACCTTCAAATCTCATATGGCCTACACAAATATTATTTCAAAGCTCATTACAAGAATCATGGTGGGACCAAGTTCGAGTTTTGAGCTTCTTTGGCCAACTAGGAATTTTCTTGAGTTGCTCCATGAGGTAAAACTTTCATCTTTCTTCAAGTTTTTAAGTTTCCTAATCTTATGTATTAGTTTAAAGTTAAAAAGGTTAAGTTTTATGATCTTGGAAAATTCTAGGGTGAGGATTAGTGGATGAAATTTATAGTAGAGCTTAGTGGAGGTGTAGTGAGTGTCTTTTGGCCTAGTAGTGATGGTAGCCTTATTTAAAATGAGCTTTGAAATCTCAAACACGAACATAGAATTTTTCGATATCGGTTTTTGATGAAATGTGGTGATCAATTAGAATCTGGGATGAATTAGGGACTCTGAAAATTTTATTGCAAACAAAGTGGGATGTGCAGGCAAATAGGATGCTACCCTAGAAGACCGAGCCCCCATCTTCCCCTCTTGGCCGCCAATTTAATTTATATAGTTGCAAATTGCGGCCCGGTCTTGGAGTTAGGTTTTGGTTTTTGGTCTATAGCTCAATCACCAGATGTCTAGGCCTATCCAATGTGCAGAATGTTCTAATTTCATCTTAGGGTAGAATCTGAGAGTGCTTTTCTAAGTTTCTGCTTATGTTTTGCGACTTTTGAAAACTTGGTTTTTGATATTTGAGTTTTGACTCGGTCGCTTGATGTTCGTATGTTAACGTCGGGGGTTGTTTTGTTGTTCTTGCATGCATGAACCATAGGTTCTAACCTATGTACGCCTTGCTTGCCATATCGGTTTTTAGGAGTTGATTTTGATTTCGATACGATATTCTTTGAATTGTTGGTACATTTGCGTGAACTTTCGGGGCTATGAAGGAGAACAAGGCGGTCATCGGTTTCGGCTGGAGCGAGGATAATATGTGAGTTGATGTTTATCTATGGGGGAAGTCGGGTTGATGGCGTATAGCACCCTCGCAACCATAGTACTAGGATATTAGAGATACAATATATATATAGATATTTTAAATGTGTATACCCAGTTAATAGGGTTCTGGGATACTATAAACCATAGTAGTGTACGTGTAGGAAGGTATATCCCTAGTTCTAGTTTTCTTAGTCCATGTGTCATAGGTACATATGCTTATATATATATATATATATATATATATATATATATAACCATGAGGATAATTACGAGATGATATGATGAGATGAGGATATGATGGAATAAAATGACACGAGTCAATATGTTTTGATATGAGGATGTGAGGCGATATATATATGCTATGATATGACTTGAGATGATATATATGATGATATGAGATGAGGTGATGTACGTGACTATAGATCCGTATTATTGATTGATAATATTGTAAGTCTACGGTAGCGCCCCGGCCGTCTACAGACGCCAAATGCGGAACAAAAACTTTTTATCTGGCGCTATCGTATACTTTAACCCGGATCTGCCATTATTGCTAAACTAACAAACTGTAAAGAGTGTAGAAAGGTTATACCGAACGATCCGAGTCCTTCGTTCTTTAACCATCATCCCAAGCTCCGTTGCGGCTGCTCCGATCTCGTCGATCTCCGATCTGCTCGTCCAGGTGGCACCACGTCAACGATTCTTTAAACGGGCTCCCGCCTCAGACTTGAGGCAACTCGGTCGTCAAGTTTGCTAAAAGAGACGACCAAGAATGATGTAGAGAATGAGTGGAATACTTTGTCTCGCTTTTGTCCAAAACCATGGACGAACGGTTAATGAAGTTGCCGTGGGAATCGGGTGATGGAATGAAATGAGATGTGAAATTCCATACACCCCAAAATCTGTCATATCTTTTTCAACCATCTTTTTCAAGTGAGAGTGAGAGAGAGGAGGGGGAAGGGGCCGACCATATATAGGGAGGAGGAAGGCGAGTATAGGAGCAAAGGGGGTGAGCATAAGGATAAATATCAACAACAAATATCCTTAAGCAAAACAAAACTCATTAATGAAATGAATGACTCACTAAACCTAGTCATCCATTCATTAATGCAACCAATGAAAACACAACACCATTTAACCTAGTCATCACCTTCTAGAACCTTCTAGAAGCATGACTCACCCTCATCCAAGAAAAGATAAATCCGTCTTTAACCGAATGTTAAATGACGGCTGATAGAAAACTGAAAACTGGCAACTTCCAAAAGTGATCCTGAAACAACTTTCGGGATAACCCCGTAACTGTATAAATATACCCGCATTTGTATTACGACCGAATACAAATGCAACTGAGACAAAGATATTATATCTACTCAATATAATACCCGGATCCGGCTTAAACCAAAGCCGACCAGTATCATCTACCCGAAAAATAACACGTGCGTAATCGCACGTGCATTTTCCGAACCCTGCCATAAAACCATACGGCCTCTACAACATTTCGCCCGAACTAGGGAAACTGTCTGTGGGGGACTCTAATGACTCGTCAGTACCCTGGCAGTGGGTTTAATCACAAACCGTCAGCGGCACTAGCAATGCGTAACGGCTGCCCATGAACCGACCTCAAGGGAGGCTGATGAGCGAACTCATCCAGAAACCCTACTGAGCCTAACAGTGACAATGTATATACAGTCCGGTCCGTTCGTCTATGAGTATCGCATATCTGCCTAAAGGGCTAGTAACGTCAGACCCCCAATAGCAGTATAAGTCGTGTCGGAGTGTAGCCCAATAACACCCTGAGATACTACTGGAGTACCTACCAGTAAATCTCCTGCCACGGCCGTGGGCTTTGTGTAATGGCTCTCCTAGACACAGCACGATCTCGCCCCCAATACCGGGAGAGACGAATCCCCTGCCGATCCGCTCACGTGCCTCCATATGGCTCGGGACTGTACCCAAAAGCTACCTGTTTGCACGACTCCTTTGAGCCGTGGTAGGGTAGAAATCAAAGCACAGTGGGAACTCACACGAGACAAATGACGACCTCAGGTCGATGAACTAACCTGTACACATGTCACCAGGGAACTGCTATCTGACGATAGATATAGTACTAACTAGCAGATTCCCGGCGAGTCCTGTCCGGTGTACTCATAACCCAATGAGCACCTGTATATATCTTAGGTGATCCAGCTGACACCAGTGGCTTGTGAGACCGGCCACCGCCCCTCATCGGGGTCTCGACTGTATACACTAGTCTACTCCGGAGTATCGATGCCCTGTCTCGAAACTCCCACGACTAGGGACCACAATTAAGGATATGCATATAAACCACCCAACTCTCACTTATATGATCGCCATCATACTGTTGGTAGTAAAGCAAGATCCTAAGGGCTCTATCAAAGTGTAACATGTAATCAGTCACCTGAACGTGTACACGACTGATAAAGGCAAACCAGATATCATACTATCATCTCGAGTAAGACTGTCCTACTGGTATAGGGCCTCCGCAATCATTGTAATCACGTACCTGCGATCCAATAATTGACTATGAGGGCACTATCTCCAACAATCTCCCACTTGCACTCAAGGCTAATTATTGTGATGTCGACTACTCACAGCCCGTGTGAAACCGAACATCCAACTCCTCTACTAATCAGTTTCACAAAGTCCGTTTGTAAAACTATTGTGTTCGAGAAATAGCCTCAGTGAGTGGATCCGCCTAGATGTTTCTTTCTATATCTCTCTTAATCTCAAGTTCGCGGAGAAAGCCATCTCCCGAATCGAGTAATACCTGTCTTAGAATATGTTTGGATATCTGATGGGACTTAGTTCATAAATGAACTCCAAATCCAAACTTCTTAGACTGTATCGATCACTGAACCTAATCAGTATCCGGCACCATGCCACCCACAGTATCCTCTTGAACCACCTGTCCATAATACTGTCCCTCTTCGTCAGAGGGAAAAACTATAACTCTGACAATCACTCTGTCATCCATGTCACCTTTGAAGCTTGGAATGATAACCGTCTCCCGAAAGATGCTGCCGTCATCTGCAGGGTTCCTAGGCACTCTAGTGAGGTCTCCCAAGCCATCAACCATGGCAATTTCAAAAATTATGGTGCCTACAAACCCTAAAGTACGGATCGTTTGCTAGATATCTAGGCGAACAAGAACTAGTTAACAGTTAACTAAAGAGATACGGAAATTACAACCTTTGTAGATCCGGATATCCACCTCCACGGCTCCGCAACGAGGTCCTCTCCGCTGTCCAAAACGAATCTGGGCTCTAGGATCGGCTTCGTCGGAGAATGGGCAAGCTAGGTCGTCGATGTCCATGCCGAAGATGATCTACGTCGAGGCATCGATGAATCAAGCTCCACCTTCACCAAACCCTAAAATCTTGTGAAGGAAACACACTCTACTACTTGGCAAGAGGTAGAGGATGAAGAAACAGGAGGTGGGTTAACTTTAGAATTGGATTTCTCACTCTTTCCATCAATCCACCATTGATGGAGCTTGCTTTTCATGAAGAAGAAGAAGAGCAAGAAGAAGATCATTGTTATGATAAGTTAATAGAAAATGAAAAGAAAAATGAATTCTTATCATAATTCTAACCATGGTCAAGTGTAGAGAATGAATCATGGTTAGTGAGAATGGTTAGGGTTAAGGATGAGATAAGTATGGTTGACTTGAACAAAGCTTCATGAAGCTTCAACTAAACTCCAAATCTAGCAACCATTCTTTTCTCTTTTCTTTTATTCATTTATCAAAAATAAAAAGATAATTAAATAAGATAAATGAATAATGAATAATAAACCCTAACCATTTCATTAACCAAGGTTTAATCTTTACACTTGAACCCTAGCTTGACTTGCATCATCAAACATGATACAATCAAGTGCACAAAAACATATCGCATATGCAATGCGCACGAACCAAGTGAGAAAATCCGTCTAAAGTGAACCGATACTAGTTAATGTAAAGTAATATATCAAATATATAATTATACATTAAATCATTAAATCAACACTTGATTCAATGATCCGGTCATGCGCACATAACCGACTGGTATCTAATATATCGGCTTATCGAATCAACGCTTGAATCGATAACTAGGTTATATCGCATACAACCATTCGATATATATATCGCGAGAATAGAATACGGTATCACATACACGCATTATTCTCGGTCCCGCACATATCTCATATGCGCTCCTATTTCGTTTCGCTTGAGCCAGGAAACCTCTGTGTAGGACTCTAAAGACTCGTCAATACGCCGGCAGCGGATGATGATCATATCAAACATCCACAAGCCGCAAGCGGTCTGCTAAACGTAACGGCCACCCGGGTATTGAGCGATCTGAAGATCGACGAGCAAGCCCGCTCACACTCCAGTGAATCCGACCAGTAACACTACCGTACAGTCCGGTCTGATCGTCTGATATGTCGCATATCTCGCCTAGGGGTGGTAAACGTCAGACCCCAATAGCTCAATAAGTCGTGTCGATATGAGGTCTATAACTGTTCGAGAAACTACTGGTAACACTTACCAGTAAATCTCAGCAACCCTGGCCAGGGATTTCCTGTTATAGCCAATCGAACACAGCGCAACATCAACTCCCTATACCGGGAGAGACGAATCCCCTCCTATCGCTCATTGCCTCTATGTGACTCGGGACTGTACCCAAAAACCACCGTTTTGCACGCCCTCTTGGACGTGGTAAGATGGAAATCAAAGCACAGTGGGAACCACACAAGACTCTATGACGATCTCGGGTCAACAGACTACTCTGTACCAGTGTCACCAGAGAACTGCCATCTGACGTGAGGTATAATACCATCTGGGAGTTCTCGGCGAGTCCGTCCAGTGTACCCAGTCTCTACTGAGCACCCGTATATCTCCTCTGATGTCAAACACCGATGGATATGGGATCATCCATCGCCCATCTACATGGGTCGAGAAGGTACACGCTAGTCTACTCTGGTATATCGATGCCCCGTCTCGATACACCCACGACTAGGGACTGTCAAGGATATACTTATGGACTACCATGTCCCCACTAGTATGATCCGCATCATAGTCCAGGTAGTCAAGTACAGATCCTAAGGGCTTTACCAACATGTAACAGAGAGACAATCAGTATACACGTTAAGGTAAAGTTCAACCAGATAGCATATTATCATGTCGAGCAAGAAAGTCCTCCCTATATACGTCCCAGCATCCACTACAATATACATCCTATGTATAGTAATGGCCTCTAGGGCATACATATAACTAACAATCTCCCACTTGCACTAGGGCCATCTGTAGCAGTGGTTTCAAGTATCTCATACTCAACCATCCCATGAAAGTCTCTCTCTGGGAACAGGCCTTTGTGAGTGGATCCGCTGTGTTGTCCTTTGAGTCTACTCTCCTAACCTTGATCACCCTGGAGATCAACCATCTCCATGATCAGGCGATGCTGCCTTAGAATAAGTCTGGATCACTGATGGGACCGGCGTTCCTTGGCATAAGCCACAACTCCATTGTCACACAATGGTAGGAACATAGTTCATCTCATGAACCAATATACACCCAAACAGCCTCTTTGGTAGCATCTTAAGTAGCGATGTATCCTGCCTTTATCGTCTAGTATGTCACGGTATCCAGCTTGGAACTCTTCCAACATACCGTCCCTTTACTGAGGGTAAAGACAATGCCTGTGACTGACACTCAGTCATCTTTATCACCCTGGAACCCTTCCAGTGATTCTCCCCAGGATCGATTGATACCATCTCACTACAACTAGTGAGAATCCCAACATCCATTTAGATCTATCTCATAGATCCAAAACCCTGGATTTAGGAGGTATCACTTTGATCCTATATGGAGAATCATGGTGATAAGCGGAGATTGATCGAGCGTAGCATAAGAAACTCCTTTCTTATCAAGAGTATGTCATCCACGTACTCTACGAGGATCGTGACCATACTCCCTACTACCTTTTTTGTTTATACAAGGTTCATCTACCATTTTGATGATGTCAAACTCTTTGACTACTTCATCAAAACAGACGTTCCAACTCCGCGATGCCTGCTTTATCCTATAAAGCATCTTGCACACGTTTCCGCTGCTCCCACTGTCTACGAATCCCTCTGGCGGTGTACTTACAGACGCACTCTTCTAAATCATCATTTAGAAAAGCAGTCAAGACACCCAACCACCAGATATCGTAGTCATGGTATGTAGCCGTGGTAAGTAGGATCTGGATGGACTTAAGCATAGATCCTTGAAAAGGTTTCATCATGATCCACGCCTGGTCAATGAAGAAAACCTTTAACAAGTCTAGCTTTGAAAGTCTCAACTTTTCCATCTACACCAAGTAATCTTCTCAAGATATACCTGCTCCTGATGGGAATTTAACCCTTCAGATATAGCAACCAAAGTCCATACTTTGTTGGTGTATAAAGATTCCATCTCAGATCGATAAACATCCAGCCATTCTTACAGAGTCTTACTCTCGATGGCCAGCTCGAAGCTAGTTGGGTCATCATCTCATGATGCAATCCTTGCTCCCACTGTCATAGAGAAACCGAAGTATCTCTCAGGTGGGTGAGGAACCCTACTAGATCGACGGAGAGGCTGAGGTTCGTTGGTATCTACTGAATCCCTTGGTTCTATCAAATCATCTGCTGTAGTTCGTATAGCTGGAACACTTCCAGTTCTACATAACAGACCTTGCCTCGAGCTTGTCCGGATTTTGCTTTTAGACATAGGCCGGGCAACTCCAAATCTTAACTGGCTTAAGACATGGGCTCTTCCCTTTCCATATCTCATATGGAGTGGTAGGCAACTGATTTGATTCGAACCCTATTCAATAGGTATGCAACTTCATAAGTGCATAACTCCCAGAAGGAAAAAGGTAACTCAGTAGTACTCATCATAGAGCACACCATATCAAATAGGGTGTATCTGCTCCGCCCCGATATACCATCGTGCTATGGTGTATACAGAGGAGTAATGCTGAGAGAGAATCTCATTCTCCTTTAGAATAGTCCAGGAATTCCATGCACAAGTATTCTCCTCCCTGATCTCATCATAGGACATAATACTTATACCCTTATTTTGGTTCTCTACTTCTAACTTATATTCTGTGAATATCTCATAAGGTTCGGACTCATGTTTCAGCAGGAACATATGACTGAATCTTGAGAGATTATCAGAGAATATAACGAAGTATAAAGAACCGGTCTTGGCATGTGTAGACAGGGGATCTGCATACATCAACATGTATCATCCCAAGAGTTTACTAACTCTTTCTCTGTTTCCAGTAAACGGAGCTATGGTCATCTTATCTTTGTGACATGACTGGCAAGTTTCACAAGATGTAAATTCAAACTAATTTAAACATGCATCTTTATGTAACTCTAGCTAGTCGGGTCACATTGATCTGACCTAGTCTACAATACCTCAAGAAGAATCCGTTCATTTCTGAACTCTTCCTCTTGTGTGTGTTCTGTATACTAAGAACTGTAGTTTGATTTAGAACATCAATGCTTTTAGACAACGTGCCTGAACCGATCAACTTTTGATATAGGAAATGTTCAAAACATTATCCAACAATACAAAATTATATCCTTTCTTTTCTAACAAAGAGAGTGATATGATTTGGTATATCAGGTTCGGTATCTAACAACATTCGTTCAGAATCAATGTATTCAGGTAATACAGGGTGACAGTGACCGACAGACTTGGCTGCAACACTTGCCCCGTTTTCTGCCTCATGAAACTTATCACCCGTTCTCAGTTCTCTACCTCTCTGTAGCCCTATGTAACAAATTACATATCTGGGATCCTGATCTGGTATCACATACCCAGGACGTAAAGGATACTGAGAAACAGTTCTTCGTAATGAACACACCCGAAGATGATGCATCAGCATGCACTCTCTTCGTTTGGGCGGCACGGGAAATCTGGTATTCCCCAATTTCCTGCTCTGTCTTATAACAATTATAAGTTGGAGCGGGACCAACGTTCCCCAGCTCAGTATAACAAGCGGGTTCGGTCAATATTCCGTATTATTATCTTGATTAAGGCGTGATATGGTCGCTACCTGGAGAGAGAGAGAAGAAAACACTCAGCGTGCGCTCTGTCAAGAATAGATTGGTTATTATTTTATCTAATCAGGATGGCTCCCACTGCTTTTTATCAAATCTTCCTTCAAACCCTAAAAGGAAAGACTAGCCGGGATTAATTACACACTACAAGTTCGCCAATCTTTCAGCCAGGCCAGTGTCGGTACTTTGAGGGAGGTCCCCCGTGCTTTCGCACGAACCTAATTAATGTAAATCTCGTTTTCCCAGAGGCGTAACCCCGTTGACACCTTTCTAGACACCTACTTGATCGGCTAATTGTAATGTATAAAACTCTCCCAGGAGTAACTCTTACTCGCAGCGGGTATCGGGATCCAACTATCTCATAGAAGGTATGCAATCTCATTGCAAATTTCAACACTTGAAATTCCCGATAATATTTTGCCCCTAGCAGCTTTATGACCTTAACATAGTCAACAAATCATAAGTGCTAGTCAAGTTCAACCCGTCATTTCCCGATTGAATTAAACCCACCCGCACGACCCTTAACATAGTCAACAAAGTCGCACGACTACCCTAATCCAATCGCATCATATGCTAATACAGATAACCAATAGTTAGCTACCGCACACTACGCCTTAACATAGTCAACAAACGTAGCACGAATACTAACTAGTACTTATCTGAAATGACGGAGGGCTACGACAGGTTTTTCTGAAAACCTATTGCGTAATGAACTTGATATCGTTGTAGGATCGAATGATTTTAAAATGGTGTGCTTTTGAGGCTTTTCCAGTTTTGCTAAAGGAGTCACTCCCGGTGAAGGGATCGTCGGTCCTTTCCTCGTCGAATGAGGTGCGGGATATATCATATATATCACTGTGCAAAGCAAAACACTTAAAAGCAATCAAAAGACAAACCGAGTGTGTAGCATCTGCAAGTTATTGCTAAAGGAGTCACTCCCGGTGAAGGGATCTCGGTCCTTTCCTCATCGAATAAGGTGCAGGATATATCGCATATACCGCTGTGCAAAGCAAGAACTGTAGCTACCTGTTTTATTTTGAAATTCGATTCTACAACATCTTAGGTTTCTTTTATTTCATTAATCACATTAATGAAGTCCCATCATTTAATTACCTAAACATCACAGATAGATATGACGTACACTTATGCCATCCGCATTCGCCTCGATGTCCCCTCGTGCACCGTTAGGTTAGGTAACTAACGGCAGAGCAGGGCAGGGCTAGCGCGGGTGTAAAACATAAGTAACGTCTATATAATATATCATATATACTATATACTATATCCATCACAGAAACATCACATGATCTCATCACAGATATCGCAGCAGAAGAATCATATGAAATATTGGATATACTAGGACGTCCGTGTTTTCAATACGAGCCAGTATAAAACACGGATTCCACGGTCGTGATGAATAGCCAAACCCACACCCCTAGACCCCTACGAGAGCGGCAAGCAACCCTACCAATTCTGGAGTTAGGAGACCCGGACCCGACTCCTCGAGTTGGTCTCCCACTGGACTCCAGAACCCGGTTACTTGTGCCCTCCTCCTTGGGTCTATCCTAGTGCGGAAAAGTAAATAATATACAACAGGTGACAACTCCCGCAACCTGGAAGCGCCCCAATAAAAGAATATTACATACAAGTTTTTACATGAATGAAAATGAAAAACACTCATCTCACATAAAAAACCCCGGCTATTCAAACACGACGATCCAATATAACATATCCAGCAACACATAACATCACATGTCATCAACGTAAGTAAATATGCGCATCCCAATTGTCGTTGACATATAGCAACGAAACCGGCGATATCACATATTACACTTACGGTCACAGAAAAGAAAGTGTAAAACTACAACAGTTGGAATCCGCAACCACCTCAGACATCGCATGCCTGACCAAATGAATTACTTAGACATTGCATGCCTAACAATTATAAACCCCGCATTTTAGTCTCAAAATCGAAAACTCTTTTCAATATTAAGTCGGGCAATTCAACAAGATTCCCGACATCCTGATCGAATGCTCGTCGCAAACTTCAGTAGACGGCTGCACCCCCGATACCGTCGACGAAGTGCACCAAGGCGGAACACCGCTACCGCGAGCACCCGAACGGATGCTTTCGGCGACGGGGTTCTCCTATAGTCACTTGGTCGGGGCTATGGAGCGAGGCTGTCTATT
The DNA here is from genome assembly GCA_030015575.1 of Agapanthus africanus. Lineage (NCBI taxonomy): Eukaryota > Viridiplantae > Streptophyta > Magnoliopsida > Asparagales > Amaryllidaceae > Agapanthus > Agapanthus africanus. The sequence goes on from JASDDO010000018.1 coordinate 352,393,242, forward strand.
AAGTTTACCCGGCGAGTATCCGCGTACGCTACGTGATTGCGACGAACTTTTGATCACATCAAAATTCCGTGGCAACCGATCAAGTGAGACTAAAGTGCTATGTTTATAACATTCATTCAGTTATCTCATAACTTTTGTGAATTCCAATTATTGTATCCCATTCCAGATAAACAGAAAATGTTAAACTTTCCGATCGAACAATCGAACACCCAAGTTTTCCCGAAACTGATCAACACATGAAACAAGTCTAACAACATTCCGTTCGTGCCTCAGTACCAACGGTCCAGCCGTAGAAGGGTCAAGCCAACGCCTCACATGTGGCACGCCGTACTGCCCCAAACCCGAAGGTTCAAAGGGCAGTTCAAGACGGTCACATAATCGAGTTAAGGTTTGTGTCTTCTAGAGGGACCATCGCGTTACTTGCACTACTTAGAACGTCGTTAAACTACGGAAAGATCCAACACTTGGAAATTTCCCGACAGGGGAAAAGTTGGGTATTTATATCCGGTCGAACTTTTTAACATATTCTAAAATTTATCCGGAAAGCCACACAGACAAAATTTGATAGCCCGATCGAAACACCGAATTCCCAAAACAACTGCAGAAATTTCAACTCTTGAAAAATTATTAAAAATTCCCAGAAACACCAGCACAGTACAATAAGAATTACTGTAGAAAACAAGCTGCGCAAAACGACAAAATGGCCGCGCTTGCGCCGCACGAGCCAGGCTCGTGCCGCGGAAGCGCGGCGCACTGTTGGAGTTAGGCAGCCGAATTTCACAGAATTTCTTATAATTGCCTGCTGATTTTTCTGAACATTTTTAATATTGAAAAATCCCTGTTTTAAAAAATTGTACAGAGAGCAATTTTGTTTTGGAGTTCCGGGTTCGTTCGGACTTCAATTTCCGTCTACGCTTCGCCTAAGGCTCTAGCTAGGCTCTGATACCACTGTGCAAAGCAAGAACTGTAGCAACACATAACATCACATGTCATCAACGTAAGTAAATATGCGCATCCCAATTGTCGTTGACATATAGCAACGAAACCGGCGATATCACATATTACACTTACGGTCACAGAAAAGAAAGTGTAAAACTACAACAGTTGGAATCCGCAACCACCTCAGACATCGCATGCCTGACCAAATGAATTACTTAGACATTGCATGCCTAACAATTATAAACCCCGCATTTTAGTCTCAAAATCGAAAACTCTTTTCAATATTAAGTCGGGCAATTCAACAAGATTCCCGACATCCTGATCGAATGCTCGTCGCAAACTTCAGTAGACGGCTGCACCCCCGATACCGTCGACGAAGTGCACCAAGGCGGAACACCGCTACCGCGAGCACCCGAACGGATGCTTTCGGCGACGGGGTTCTCCTATAGTCACTTGGTCGGGGCTATGGAGCGAGGCTGTCTATTAAGTTTACCCGGCGAGTATCCGCGTACGCTACGTGATTGCGACGAACTTTTGATCACATCAAAATTCCGTGGCAACCGATCAAGTGAGACTAAAGTGCTATGTTTATAACATTCATTCAGTTATCTCATAACTTTTGTGAATTCCAATTATTGTATCCCATTCCAGATAAACAGAAAATGTTAAACTTTCCGATCGAACAATCGAACACCCAAGTTTTCCCGAAACTGATCAACACATGAAACAAGTCTAACAACATTCCGTTCGTGCCTCAGTACCAACGGTCCAGCCGTAGAAGGGTCAAGCCAACGCCTCACATGTGGCACGCCGTACTGCCCCAAACCCGAAGGTTCAAAGGGCAGTTCAAGACGGTCACATAATCGAGTTAAGGTTTGTGTCTTCTAGAGGGACCATCGCGTTACTTGCACTACTTAGAACGTCGTTAAACTACGGAAAGATCCAACACTTGGAAATTTCCCGACAGGGGAAAAGTTGGGTATTTATATCCGGTCGAACTTTTTAACATATTCTAAAATTTATCCGGAAAGCCACACAGACAAAATTTGATAGCCCGATCGAAACACCGAATTCCCAAAACAACTGCAGAAATTTCAACTCTTGAAAAATTATTAAAAATTCCCAGAAACACCAGCACAGTACAATAAGAATTACTGTAGAAAACAAGCTGCGCAAAACGACAAAATGGCTGCGCTTGCGCCGCACGAGCCAGGCTCGTGCCGCGGAAGCGCGGCGCACTGTTGGAGTTAGGCAGCCGAATTTCACAGAATTTCTTATAATTGCCTGCTGATTTTTCTGAACATTTTTAATATTGAAAAATCCCTGTTTTTAAAAATTGTACAGAGAGCAATTTTGTTTTGGAGTTCCGGGTTCGTTCGGACTTCAATTTCCGTCTACGCTTCGCCTAAGGCTCTAGCTAGGCTCTGATACCACTGCAGGGTTCCTAGGCACTCTAGTGAGGTCTCCCAAGCCATCAACCATGGCAATTTCAAAAATTATGGTGCCTACAAACCCTAAAGTACGGATCGTTTGCTAGATATCTAGGCGAACAAGAACTAGTTAACAGTTAACTAAAGAGATACGGAAATTACAACCTTTGTAAATCCGGATATCCACCTCCACGGCTCCGCAACGAGGTCCTCTCCGCTGTCCAAAACGAATCTGGGCTCTAGGATCGGCTTCGTCGGAGAATGGGCAAGCTAGGTCGTCGATGTCCATGCCGAAGATGATCTACGTCGAGGCATCGATGAATCAAGCTCCACCTTCACCAAACCCTAAAATCTTGTGAAGGAAACACACTCTACTACTTGGCAAGAGGTAGAGGATGAAGAAACAGGAGGTGGGTAGACTTTAGAATTGGATTTCTCACTCTTTCCATCAATCCACCATTGATGGAGCTTGCTTTTCATGAAGAAGAAGAAGAGCAAGAAGAAGATCATTGTTATGATAAGTTAATAGAAAATGAAAAGAAAAATGAATTCTTATCATAATTCTAACCATGGTCAAGTGTAGAGAATGAATCATGGTTAGTGAGAATGGTTAGGGTTAAGGATGAGATAAGTATGGTTGACTTGAACAAAGCTTCATGAAGCTTCAACTAAACTCCAAATCTAGCAACCATTCTTTTCTCTTTTCTTTTATTCATTTATCAAAAATAAAAAGATAATTAAATAAGATAAATGAATAATGAATAATAAACCCTAACCATTTCATTAACCAAGGTTTAATCTTTACACTTGAACCCTAGCTTGACTTGCATCATCAAACATGATACAATCAAGTGCACAAAAACATATCGCATATGCAATGCGCACGAACCAAGTGAGAAAATCCGTCTAAAGTGAACCGATACTAGTTAATGTAAAGTAATATATCAAATATATAATTATACATTAAATCATTAAATCAACACTTGATTCAATGATCCGGTCATGCGCACATAACCGACTGGTATCTAATATATCGGCTTATCGAATCAACGCTTGAATCGATAACTAGGTTATATCGCATACAACCATTCGATATATATATCGCGAGAATAGAATACGGTATCACATACACGCATTATTCTCGGTCCCGCACATATCTCATATGCGCTCCTATTTCGTTTCGCTTGAGCCAGGAAACCTCTGTGTAGGACTCTAAAGACTCGTCAATACGCCGGCAGCGGATGATGATCATATCAAACATCCACAAGCCGCAAGCGGTCTGCTAAACGTAACGGCCACCCGGGTATTGAGCGATCTGAAGATCGACGAGCAAGCCCGCTCACACTCCAGTGAATCCGACCAGTAACACTACCGTACAGTCCGGTCTGATCGTCTGATATGTCGCATATCTCGCCTAGGGGTGGTAAACGTCAGACCCCAATAGCTCAATAAGTCGTGTCGATATGAGGTCTATAACTGTTCGAGAAACTACTGGTAACACTTACCAGTAAATCTCAGCAACCCTGGCCAGGGATTTCCTGTTATAGCCAATCGAACACAGCGCAACATCAACTCCCTATACCGGGAGAGACGAATCCCCTCCTATCGCTCATTGCCTCCATGTGACTCGGGACTGTACCCAAAAACCACCGTTTTGCACGCCCTCTTGGACGTGGTAAGATGGAAATCAAAGCACAGTGGGAACCACACAAGACTCTATGACGATCTCGGGTCAACAGACTACTCTGTACCAGTGTCACCAGAGAACTGCCATCTGACGTGAGGTATAATACCATCTGGGAGTTCTCGGCGAGTCCGTCCAGTGTACCCAGTCTCTACTGAGCACCCGTATATCTCCTCTGATGTCAAACACCGATGGATATGGGATCATCCATCGCCCATCTACATGGGTCGAGAAGGTACACGCTAGTCTACTCTGGTATATCGATGCCCCGTCTCGATACACCCACGACTAGGGAGTGTCAAGGATGTACTTATGGACTACCATGTCCCCACTAGTATGATCCGCATCATAGTCCAGGTAGTCAAGTACAGATCCTAAGGGCTTTACCAACATGTAACAGAGAGACAATCAGTATACACGTTAAGGTAAAGTTCAACCAGATAGCATACTATCATGTCGAGCAAGAAAGTCCTCCCTATATACGTCCCAGCATCCACTACAATATACATCCTATGTATAGTAATGGCCTCTAGGGCATACATATAACTAACATCTAATCCGTAGAACATACACTTATGTTCTAAAACTGCTTCCTTATATTTCTCCAGGATTGGATTAATATAAACTCATCGCATCTAGTGCAAAAACAACATCTGGTGTGGTACTTGACAACTCATGATTGACTCAGTTGCCTAAGCAAGTGATCTGTCAATCATGCACATCCCTCTCCCCTTTAGTCTATACGACACCTTTAGAGAGGGTGACGCCATCACCTGCAGGTACACCACCATGTTAGGAGTCAACTATTCTAAAAACCATTAGAATATCTGTCAAAGTACCCACATTGGGAAACTACCCAAATCCAGATCTAAAACCATAGATCTAGAAACCATAATGTCTGATATTATATCCATATCCTGTCTGGAGAAACAACTGTGTGACAACCACAGTACAACCGATCGTAGTATAGGAATTTTACTTCCTACTCTGTGTATGTCATCCAGATACCATGACATCACACCCTACTACCTTCTTAACATATCCATCCCTTATTTTGATTGAAGTCAAAACCATGACTGTCACATCAAAATTAGATGATCTATCTCCGCAATAACCGCTCTAGTCTATAAATAGACATAAGCATCTTGCCCACTATGCTTCCGATGCTCCCACTGACTATGACAACCCTCCTACCGGGTCTCATAGCCTGGAACAACAGTAGTGTCAAGTCTGGATAGATAAGAACCTCCCTGTCACCGTCCTTGAGACTACCGAAGTACCTCTCAGGTGTCTGAGGTTACCCAACAAATCTGCGGAGTGGCTAATGGAATGTCAAACCTGATTGAATCTTTAGGTCCTATTAAATTTTCCGTAATCGTTTGCGGTTCTGGAATCACTTCCAGTTCTACCATACTCCCACTATTGTTTTCTGAAAAAATCCATTTTACTAAAACTGTGGCGAGTTAAGAACAATATCACTATTGATCTTCCAAATGGTAGAATATCAACCCTCGTCATAGCCAGGGTCAACCCACAAACAGCCATTACAGAAACGTGCCCTGAGTTATCCAGAGTCTGGTTTTAAGCATAAGCTGGACAACTCCCCGTACCTTTACATCTTTTAAGGTACGAACTATTCTATATCCAATATAGAAACTTTGGCACTTATTTAATTGGAACCATATTCAAATCATGCAGCTGTCTCCAGTGCATATCAAATTAATGGAAAGAGGCTAATCAGCATTACTCAACTTAGGCATCCATCCAATTATGAGTAACCTGAAAGAGAAACACGTTTATCAAAACCATCACTATCATCTGAATACCAATCACAAGAATCTACATCTTCGATCTCTTTGAAGAATCCCGATACTTGTGATACCTGGTTCTCTACTTTATTCTTATACCCACAACTTCTCAAAACTTAGACCATGTATTTCTACGAAACACTTGTCTAAAAGCTAGAGAAGTTATAAGTAAACAGAACATAGTACGAGGACCTACCCCTTTGTCCTGAAGGACACTTGGACAACATACAATACTCTGTATAAGTCCGCTGAGTTAAACAGCTCAAAACCTGTGCGTTGTAGGTTGAAAACTGTACCCTGGCGATTTTCTCAAATATCACCAATTACAACGAATTCCGATATAATGAGGATAATCACCTAATTCCCAATAACTTACTCCCACTCATCATCTGTAAAACCATACAGATATGAGAATGAAACCTGGTAAATACATACCCTTGGAGTAAGTGTCTAATCGGGAAAACAGTTTTTCTTTAACAATGCACTGAAACCTGAAAATGTTTCGTAGGGGTATCCTGGTATTCATAGCAATGCCTCTTCCATAATCCAATTCATGACTTCAACCGTATATTTTATTCCCATCTCTCCAAATCCCTTTATTTGTCTTTAGTCGTTACCTTCTGTTCACCATCGTTAGGCTAAATGGTTTTCTTCCTTCCCTACCGTTCGGCACCAGCCTATGGTTTGGAAGAAGACTATCCAGTAAGCATAATAGGCGTACCCTCCTAAACCAAGGAGTACTCGTATCTTGAGAGAAGGTGATGATAAAAGACAACTGAATAATACCTTATTCTTTTAAAAGTGAAATAGGAGTGGCGATGATGTACGCGGTTTGGTCGTGAATGATATCAGTCGCAATTTACTTTGCCCTCTTTCTAATCCCTTTATTTTGTCTTTACATATTACCTTCTGCACATCCTACTTAGGCTAATTGGTTTTCTTCATTCCCTACCTTTCGGCACCTGCCTATGGTTTGGAATAAAACTATCCAATAAGCGTAATAGGTGTACTCTCCTAAACCAAGGAGCCCTCGCAACCTGAGAGAAGGTGATAATAAAAGACAACTGAATAAACCAATTCTATTTCTCCTGAACCTGAATCCATCCTCGAAGAAGTCCCTTCGAGTTCGTATATAACCATACGATGGATCTATCCAATGGAGTGGATATCCGTAGTAATACGGGTGTTCTGAGAAATTCAAAGGGTAAAAGAAGGAGTGGCAATGACTTATGTAACATAGACAATCCAAAAGCCAGTATTTTAAGAAGGTTTGGTCAACCTGGTCACTGAGTCATAGTCTAGGGTCGGTCAAAGGTCGCTGCCAAAGAGAGAGAGAAAAGAAACACTCTGCGTGCACTCTAACCTAGATCAGAATGGTCATCACTTTATCTAATCCGGAAACCTCCCACTGTCCTATTAAATTCTCCTCCAAACTTGAAAGAAGAATCAATCGGGATCACCCGAAGAGTAAACCAACTCATCAGTGGGAATCGGGATCCAACTCTCATCGCATGATTATGTGATGGAATGCATCCACGTTACTCATACTCCAGAAGGTATGCGCATACTTGGCAAGTTTCAGTTTCTTTAGAAACTCCCGATACGATTTTTTCCCCATGCTCTTATAACCTTGGCTTTGGTCAAAATGTCATAAGTCACATGCCAAGTTCTACCCGTCACTATCTTGTCAATTTGAACCCACCCGCACATGCCCCTGACTTTGGCCAATCGGCAGAACGACTGTCCCAAACTAACTCATCTATCTATGCAACAAATGAATACCCAGCAGCTACCAAACACTATGCCTTAACTTTGGCTAAAATGCATAGCTTGAATACTACTGAATACCCAAAAGAAGTGACGGAGGGATACGGCTGGTTTTTGGCGAAAAACCTTTAACGTAACGAACTTGATATCGCTGAAGGAACCTGATAGCTTTTTAAAATATAGTGGCGAAAACCTTTTGCTAAAGAGGTCACTCCCGGTAAAGGGATCTCGGCTCTTTCCTCGTGGAATGAGGTGCAGGATATTCCACTGAATACCGCTATGCAAAGCAACTTGTAATAGACTATAGTGAAGTTATTACCCTGACGCAAAATTCTGCCCAAGGGGTCAGTCCCGGTGAAGGGATATCGGCCCTTGCCCCGTCGAATGAAGTGCAGGATATTCCAACCGAATATCACTATGCAAAACAAAAGGAAACGTCTTTGCAATAACACTTTTTAAATTTGTTCCAACAACTGTAAACAGGTTTGTTTTACTTTGCATTGATCAGAATCAACGCAGTCCCATCAATAATCACACCAGAAAAGAACGAAAATAAAATGTACGTATATGCCATCCGCATTCGTCACTGGGTCCCGTCATCACCCGTTAGGTTACTTAACTAACGACAGAGCGGGGACTGGACTAGCGCGGGTGTAAAACATATACAACATCTAATAGTATATAAACCAATATACAATAATCGCTCCAGGCGTGATAATATGCAACATTACAGAAAAGTAATAAGCATCACAGAACAATACAGATATCTGGGATCCCCGGGTTTCACAGAGCCGCTGCTGACACCCGACGTTCCCCTGTCTGGTGGATAGCCTGTGCAATGAAACTTAGACCCCTAAGGGTGCAGCAAGTTACCCACCAAAACCTGAAGCGAGGCAGCCCCCTACAGCATAGTGAATGGACCACCCTGCACTTCACGGAATCCGGTAATCTTGGGCACCCCTCCTTGGGTCAACCTGTACCCCCTACGAGTGCGGCGAATAGTCTGCCAATTCTAGAGTGAGGCCCCTCTGCCTCTCAAAGCCATGAGATGCGGACCCGTTGCCCCTCAGAACCCGGCTATCCGTGCACTCCGTCGCGGGGTAAAACCTAGTACAGTAATAAAAAATAGTACAACAGGTACATCGACCGCAACCTGGTCGTGCCCCAAAAGAATATTATACAACAGGTAGTGACGGCAGTCCACATGTTGGACGCTCGCCCCGCAATATCAAATGTACAAATAAATCCAAACTGCACTATCATTGCACACTGCTATCCACCACGACAAATCCGCAACATCACAGCACAACACAGAACATCAACGCGAATGTCACGTTCGCAAACCCGTCTAAAAGAACTATAGCAATCAGACGCGGTTTACCGATCAAATGACATTCCCGGTCGGAGATATAATGTAAGCACTGTAAACTAACATGTTTAAATTTCGATCGACTAAATATCAGAAAATGGGCCCCACGAACAACTGTTGAACAGTATCAAAATCTGGGCCCAAAAGATATGTACCAAAAACCCCAAATTCCAGAGGAGAATACACTGTGCAAGTTTGGGGGCATGATCACACAGAACGGCCGCGGATGCGCGGCCAAACCATGGGTTTGGCCGCGATTCCGCGGCAGTATTGTCGATTCATGTGCCCAAATTTGTACGGTGTTCTTAGAAAACCCTGCACAAATTTTTGTGATATGTGGAATAATTTTAGGACATCATTTAAAATCGACAGAAACTGTGAAATTAAAAAAATGCGGTTTTTGATTTCCGGTTCGATCGATATTTTAAACGCGTTAGCACAAGTTAGTAAAGCAAAATGGTGAGGCTCTGATACCACTGTAAGTCTACGGTAGCACCCCGGCCGTCTGCAGACGCCAAATGCGGAACAAAAACTTTTTATCTGGCGCTATCGTATACTTTAACCCGGATCTGCCATTATTGCTAAACTAATAAACTGTAAAGAGTGTAGAAAGGTTATACCGAACGATCCGAGTCCTTCGTTCTTTAACCATCATCCCACGCTCCGTTGTGGCTGCTCCGATCTCGTCGATCTCCGATCTGCTTGTCCAGGTGGCACCACGTCAACGATTCTTTAAACGGGCTCCCGCCTCAGACTTGAGGCAATTCGGTCGTCAAGTTTGCTAAAAGAGATGACCAAGAATGATGTAGAGAATGAGTGGAATACTTTGTCTCGCTTCGTCCAAAACCATGGACGAACGGTTAATGAAGTTGCCGTGGGAATCGGGTGATGGAATGAAATGAGCTGTGAAATTCCATACACCCCAAAATCTATCATATCTTTTTCAACCATCTTTTTCAAGTGAGAGTGAGAGAGAGGAGGGGGAAGGGGCCGACCATATATAGGGAGGAGGAGGGTGAGTGTAGGAGCAAAGGGGGTGAGCATAAGGATAAATATCAACAACAAATATCCTTAAGCAAAACAAAACTCATTAATGAAATGAATGACTCACTAAACCTAGTCATCCATTCATTAATGCAACCAATGAAAACACAACACCATTTAACCTAGTCATCACCTTCTAGAACCTTCTAGAAGCATGACTCACCCTCATCCAAGAAAAAATAAATCCGTCTTTAACCGAATGCTAAAAGACGGCTGATAGAAAACTGGAAACTGGCAACTTTCAAAAGTGATCCTGAAACAACTTTCAGGATAACCCTGTAACTGTATAAATATACCCGCATTTGTATTACGACCGAATACAAATACAACTGAGACAAAGATATTATATCTACTCAATATAATACTCGGATCCGGCTTAAACCAAAGCCGACCAGTATCATCTGCCCGAAAAATAACACGTGCGTAATCGCACGTGCATTTTCCGAACCCTGCCATAAAACCATACGGCCTCTACAACGTTTCGTCCGAACTAGGGAAACTGTCTGTGGGGGACTCTAATGACTCGTCGGTACCCTGGCAGTGGGTTTAACCACAAATCGTCAGCGGCACTAGCAATGCGTAACGGCTGCCCATGAACTGACCTCAAGGGAGGCTGATGAGCGAACTCATCCAGAAACCCTACTGAGCCTAACAGTGACAATGTATATACAGTCCGGTCCGTTCGTCTATGAGTATCGCATATCTGCCTATGGGGCTAGTAACGTCAGACCCCCAATAGCAGTATAAGTCGTGTCGGAGTGTAGCCCAATAACACCCTGAGATACTACTGGAGTACCTACCAGTAAATCTCCTGCCACGGCCGTGGGCTTTGTGTAATGGCTCTCCTAGACACAGCACGATCTCGCCCCCAATACCGGGAGAGACGAATCCCCTGCCGATCCGCTCACGTGCCTCCATATGGCTCGGGACTGTACCCAAAAGCTACCTATTTGCACGACTCTTTTGAGCCGTGGTAGGGTAGAAATCAAAGCACAGTGGGAACTCACACGAGACAAATGACGACCTCAGGTCGATGAACTAACCTGTACACATGTCACCAGGGAACTGCTATCTGACGATAGATATAGTACTAACTAGCAGATTCCCGGCGAGTCCTGTCCGGTGTACTCATAACCCAATGAGCACCTGTATATATCTTAGGTGATCCAACTGACACCAGTGGCTTGTGAGATCGGCCACCGCCCCTCATCGGGGTCGCGACTGTATACACTAGTCTACTCCGGAGTATCGATGCCCTGTCTCGAAACTCCCACGACTAAGGACCACAATTAAGGATATGCATATAAACCACCCAACTCTCACGTATATGATCGCCATCATACTGTTGGTAGTAAAGCAAGATCCTAAGGGCTCTATCAAAGTGTAACATGTAATCAGTCACCTGAACGTGTACACGACTGATAAAGGCAAACTAGATAGCATACTATCATCTCGAGTAAGACTGTCCTACTGGTATAGGGCCTCCGCAATCATTGTAATCACGTACCTGCGATCCAATAATTGACTATGAGGGCACTATCTCCAACAAATATCGTACGATAGATTATACCGTATGTGATATGATGATTATGAATCGTCGACATTTATATATCGACTCGAGGAATATTGATTAAGATCATTAGGTAGATATTAGGATATATTTATAGCCATACCTATTTTCAAAACTAACAAATCGTTAGGCACTTTTAAATGATAACTTCAAGGAATGCTACGGATTTTCAAATGGTATATTTTTCTAAAACATCGTAGCCCTTAATTTCAAAAATAACGAATCGTACTATTTTAACTTTAGCTGTATGGATTATATGTGGTTACATATTTTATACTGTTCACGCTACGATATCTTATTTCCGCAGACGCTCGTACTATTTTCCTTTGCGACATATATATCATACGCTCTGTGTACTTACTTTATTATGACTTTGTTTGCTAGGACACATGCACCATTACCGATGATGCGCATGTTGCACGTACACCTACTCGTCGGCTCATACACACATTATCGGTAATTGTCATGCCACGTACATGTTAGAAATTGCTATGTTGCCGTATTGTTTTCTAACTTGTAGAATTTTATTTAGTACTTATTACCGCACATGTCAGTTCAGATTTTGCACTTCCTTACATAATTACACGACATGCTTATATGAAAACATCGGCTATACCTTGCAGTACTATTCTGTGCTTGTACTTACTGTTCCATCGTGGTTACATGCATATGAGATTCTGTTTTCATGAGATTTCTATATTTGAGAACCGCAGATACATTTTTAAAATCTTAAGATTGTTTTAAAAATGCGGTTTCTCTTGATATGATATTTCGACATCCACCATGAGTTTTCTCGGTGCGGAGCTGTGATGATTACCCGATTCGAGGAGTGAGGAGTCACCGTCTGTGGGTACATGGTAGACCTGGTATGGTACCCCGGGGCAAGAAGATCGTATAGAAAGAAGTTGAGCCCGGCAGTGGAATACTACATACCAGTGATAGTATTGGACTCAGCAGATATCCGGAGGATACCGACCAGAGTGATATGAGATAGATGGATATGAGGAACGATCTGATTAGACGGTGCCTGAGATATGAGAATTTACGCGTTGATGTTAGATACGGCTTTTGTGATGATTTCGAGTGTCGATACCGGGCACTCAGGTTTTATGATGATTTGATGTGTCGTTGATGGACACACGTTAGATGATATGCGTATATACATACGTATAACACAGATGACTTGGTACTATATATTGATACAGACACGCTATTATTATTATTACACTTATGTATACACGATCACCTTAGATACCGCACGGTATGATATTATGTTATTACAGTATGACCTTGGAGGTCGTTATACATTCGATTTCTATCTGCTGATATTTTCTACTCACGAGTTGGCAATTCACCCCCGTTGTGCCATAGTTTTCTTATATGATCGACTGCTCGAATCAGTAGCGGCTTGCTGGCACACAGGTTTCTTCTAGGTGATTTGCATTGGTAGATGGGGTACACTTTGGATCGTGACCACCATTTGTATATAATTATTCAGTTGTAATCTAGTTAAAATCTCCATCAACTAGACTGTGTATATTTGGTAGACTCAGAAACCACAGACTTGTATATTCTTTCAGACTTAGAGCGAGATGTATGTATTATTCTTTATTCTGGGTTTGATGATGTTTTGGTTTCTTTACATTCTTTTCTGTGTTTGATCTTCGCCTTGGGCGTCGTATATTTGTATTTGCGTGGTTGTTTCCACTAATTGGCGAAGAGCCAGCTCCCGCTTGGGGATGCCTATATTATATCTGTAATGTACTGGTTTTGAATTGAAATTTACAAAAGAGGTGCTGCCTAAATTTCAAATGACAAAAATGTTTTCAACTATAGTACACAACCCGCTTATATTTTCATATAACATTACTTATATTTTTAAAGAAAGAACTTGATTACATTATACCTTTATTTCAAAACTTCACCTCCATTATTTTCCTAAAAAAATTTAGATTTATGGGCTTTCGGCTTACTTGGGTATGCGGTACGCCAGCAGCCGGCCTTAGAGCAGACGTTGGGTATTCGGTACGCCAATAACTGGCCTTTAGTGCAAGTGGGAGATTGTTGGATATATATGCCCTAGAGGCCATTATTGTATATGTATACATATGGATGCTGGGGATATGTATGTACAGGACGATCTTGCTCAGTTGTATAGTATATTATTTCAGTTGTCTTTATCAGGATATGTGCATTTGTTTTTATTGATGCTTTATCCAGCTTGCACATATTGATAAAGACTTGATATAGTAGTATACTATTATGGTTTGACTTTATCTTAACATGGCATATGTTATACACGTTATTACATATTGCGGTTACATGTTGATAAAGCCTGTAGGATCTTGCTTGACTACCTGCGTTGTGATGACGATAATACTTGTGGGAGCTGGGTAGTCTGTAAGCACATCCTTAAATGTCCCAAGTCGCAGGAGTATCGAGATCGGGCATTGACACTCCAGAATAGACTCGCGTTTACGTTTCTAGACCCCGATGAGGGGCGGTGGTTGGTCCCACAACTATTGTTATGATCACTTAAGATTGTATACGGGTGCTCACTGAGGGTGAGTACACTGAACGGACTCACTGAGAACCTCTAGATGGTATTATACCTATCGTCAGATAGCGGTTCTCTTGTGACATGTGTACAGGTTAGTCTTTGGACCTAAGATCATCATTTGTCTCGTGTGAGTTCCCACTGTACTTTGATCACTACCCTACCACGGATTTACTGAGTCGTACAAATAGGTTTTGGTTGGGTACAGTCCCGAGCCATATGGAGGCAGTGAGTGATTGTCAGGGATTCGTCTCTCCAGGTATTGGGAGTTGATATCGCACTGTGTTCGATTGGTCATGACCATAAGACCTTGGCCAAGGCAGTTGTGATTTACTGATAGGATGATCAGTAGTTTCTCGGATTGGTCCTGAGCTGCATCAGCACGAATTATCGGGTTATTAGGGTCTGACGCTTACCACCACCTAGATCCAGTATGAAATACTCTTAGACGAAGAGACCGGACTGTACGGATATTGTTATAGATAGGCTCAGTAGGGATCCGGATGAGTTTGCTCATCGGCTTTCCTTTTCGATAGTTACCCGGGTAGCCGTTACGTACAGCTAGTGCCGCTGACGTGCTTGTGATTATGGATTTATCCAGTAATGCACTGTTGGCGTAATGGGAAGCTACGGATTTTCAAATGGTGTCTTTTTCTCAAAAACACCGTAGCCTCCACATTCAAACTACGATTCGTATCTTTGAAACTGATCGTATGGTTCATGTGTAGTTGTATACCTTTATTAGTTCATGTTTATGTTGGTTTATCCCTCGTGATATACGTGTTATGTTTCCGGTATTTACCGCTTTATGATATCGTCTGCTAGTATACCTGCACAATTATCGATGATGCACATGTTACACTTATACAGATTTGCCGGCTCACACATTCATCATCAGTAATTGTCATGCCACTTGCACAGTATAACTGCCATATCATGTGATTAATCTTAACCGTAAAAGTACTTTCATTGTTCAGTACTATCACTTGACATGCTTGCATGATATACTTGATATGCTCATATTACTGTCCTATGTTGCATACATCGTATTTTATGGTTATATGCTTTGAGATGCTGTTTTCATGAGATCTCTGGATTTAAGAATCGCAGTTATATTTTAAAGGAAATTATGTATTGTTTTTAAAAACGCGGTTTCTTGTGATGTGATTTCGAGATGTCCATCATGAGTTTTCTCGGTTCTGAGCTTTTTTTTGAACCCGATTCGAGGAGTTGGATGATCCGTCTGCGGGTACATGGTGGCCCCGGTATGGTACCTCAGGGCAAGAAAGGTATGTTATGCTGCAGACGATGAGCTTGACAGAGGGAGTACTACCTACCGGTGATATTTTTGGACTCGGCGGTTATCCGGAGGATACCGACCGGAGTCGTGAGATGAATATGAGGGCCGATCAGAGTATGCAGCGTTTGAGGGCCGGTCTGAGTATGCGGTGCCTGAGATGAGATAGATATGAGGGTCGATCTGAGTATGCGACACCCGAGATATGAGGATTTACGTGTTGATGCTGGACACGGGTTTTCATGATGTTTCGAGTGTCGGTGTTGAACACTCAGGTTCCATGATGTTAATGTGTCGTTGATGGACACATGTGGGTATGAGGAAAGCCGACATACCTTTCTTGCCCCGCTTGGGGATGCCTTTTATTGTATGTATATGGTTTTGGATTAAAATATACAAGGGATGTGCTGCCCAAATTTTTAAAGGACGAAAAATGTTCTCAACTTTAGTATATTCTACTTGCATTTTTTTGTATCATTAGCTATACATTTATAGATAAACTTTATTTCATTATACTTTTATTTCAAAACTGCACCCCTCACTATTTTCCGCAAAAAGGTTTAGACTTTCTGGGCTTTGGCTTACTTGAATTACATTACGCTTTTAGACGTTGCGTGATTTAAGTACCGGTCACGAGCTAAATTACGGGTCGTGACATGCCTATAGTCCGAATTCGGCCAGAGAGTTGTAAACAAAGGTTGATACTACAATTTCGGCCAAGGAGACACCAATAAGTTCAAAAAGATCGAGTGGTGTGTAAAAGAAAAATGAGGTCCAATGCCACAAGTGCCAAGGTTTTTGTCATTAAAAAATTGATTGTCTAAATCGACGAGCAATAACGTGAAAGGTTCCTAGGCACTCTAGTAAGGTCTCACAAGGCATCGAACATGCCAATTTAAATTTTTTGGTGCCGAGAAACCCTAGACTACGGATCTTAAACTAGATGTTTAGGCGAAAGGAAAACTTAGTTAACACTTAACTACTGGGATACGGAAATTACAACCTTTGTAGATCCGGATATCCACCTCCACGGCTCCGCAACGAAGTCTTCTCGCTGTACATCATGAATCCTAGACTCCTCCGTCAGGTTCATCGGGAAAACGTGCGGAATAGGTCGTCGGCTTCGTGTCAAAGACGATCTACGTCGAGGTTGCACAAACTCAAGCTCCAACTTCACAAACTTGTGAAACTTGTGAAGTAAACACCCAAAACAACTTGGCAAGAGGTAGAGGGTGAAGAAATAGGAGGTGGGTTCACTTTAGAATTAGATTTATCTCACTAGATCTCAAGTTGCCATTGTTGTAGCAAGCTTGAAGAAGAAGAAGAAGATGAGCTCAAGAAAAGAATATGATAAGTCTTGTGATAAAAATAAATTTAAATCAAATACTTATCATAACTTGAACTAGGGTTAAGTGTAGAGAATTAACCATGGTCACTTGGATGGGTTAGGGTTAAGCATGAAGATAAGGATGGTTAGCAAAGTCAAAGCTTCATGAAGCTTCAATATAAAACAAACTTAGCCACCATTCTTATCATAACTCATTTCAAATAAATAAATAAACAAATAAATAAATAAATGAATATGCAAAACCCTAATTATCAAATTAACCATGGATTAATTCTATAAACTTAACTATATGATCAAGCATCATCAAACATGATACAAAGTAGTGCACTAAAGCATATCACATATACAATGTGCATCAAGTGAGAAAAATCCGTTTAAAGTGAACCAACACTAGTTAATGCAATGCAATATATCAAATATATAATTATGCATTAAATCATTAAATCAACATTTGATTTAATGATCCGGTCATGTCGCACATGACCGACTAGAATGTAATGTATCGATTTATCGAATCAATGATTCGATATATCGAATCAATGATTCGATAACTAGGTCATATCGAATATAACCAATCGAAACATATATTGCGAGAATGAAATGCGGTATCACATACACGCATTATTCTCGGTCCTGCACATATCTCATATGCGCTCCTATTTCGTTTCGCTTGAACCAGGAAACCTCTGTGTAGGACTCTAAAGACTCGTCAATACGCCGGTAGCAGATGATGATCATATCAAGCACCCACAAGCCGCAAGCGGTCTGCTAAACGTAACGGCCACCCGGGTATTGAGCGATCAGAAGATCGATGAGCTAGCCCGCTCACACTCCTGCGAATCCGACCAGTAACACTTACCATACAGTCCGGTCTCTTCGTCTGATACGTCGCATATCAAGTCTAGGGGTGGTAAACGTCAGACCCCAATAACCCGATAAGTCGTGCCGATGTGAGGCTCGTAACGGGTCGAGAAACTACTGGTAACACTTACCAGCAAATCTCTGATCAGCCCTGGCCAGGGACTTCCCTGTTACGGCCAATCGAGCACAGCGCAACATCAACCCCCAATACCGGGAGAGACGAAACCCCTCCTATCGCTCATTGCCTCCATGTGACTCGGGACTGTACCCAAAGACCACCGTTTTGCACGCCCTCATGGACGTGGTAAGGTGGAGATCAAAGCACAGTGGGAATCATACAAGACTCTATGACGATCTCGGGTCTACAGACTAACCTGTACAAGTGTCACCTGAGAACTGCCATCTGACGTGAGGTATAATACCATCTGGGAGTTCTCGGCGAGTCCGTCCAGTGTACCCAGTCTCCACTGAGCACCCGTATACCATCTCTGATGTCAAACACCAATGGATATGGGATCATCCATCGCCCATCTCATGGGTCGAGAAGCGTATACGCTAGTCTACTCTGGTATATCGATGCCCCGTCTCGATACACCCACGACTAGGGACCTTGAAGGATGTACTTATGGACTACCATGTCCCCACTAGTATGATCTGCATCATAGTCCAGGTAGTCAAGTACAAATCCTAAGGGCTTTACCAACATGTAACTATAAGACAGTATAAAGAGACTAGTGTACATATTAAGATAAAGAGTAACCAGATAGCATACTATCATGTCGAGCAAGAAAGTCATCTCTATATATGTCCAAGCATCCAATATAATATACATAATCTGTACAATACTGGCCTCTAGGGCATACATACAACTAACAATCTCCCACTTGCACTAGGGCCAGCTGCTGTAGTATCTCATACCGAGCATCCCGAAGAGTCTCTCAAACTGTATCTGGGGAATGGCCTTCGTGAGTGGATCCGCCGTGTTATTCTTCGTGTCAACTCTCCTGACCTCGATCTCCCGGCGATCAACTATCTCCCGGATCAGGTGATACCGCCTCAGAATATGCCTGGACCGCTGATGGGACCTGGGTTCCTTGGCCAAAGCCACCGCTCCATTGTTATCGCAATACAAAGGTATTGGACGCTCAATGGATGGAACCACACCAAGTTCAGTAATGAACTTCTTGATCCAAACAGCTTCTTTAGCAGCATCGTTGGCAGCGATGTATTCAGCCTCCATCGTCGAGTCTGCCACGGTTTCCTGCTTGGAACTCTTCCAGCTAACCGCCCCTCCGTAAAGGGTAAAGACAAAGCCCGACTGCGACTTAGAGTCGTCCTTATCACTCTGGAAGCTCGAATCGGTAAATGACTCCACTTGGAGTTCTCCGTTACCATACACCAAGAACATATCTCTAGTCCTTCGCAAGTACTTGAGAATGCTCTTCACAGCTTTCCAGTGACTCTCTCCAGGATCAGCTTGATACCTGCTCACTACACTTAGTGAGTATGCTACATCGGGTCTGGTACATAGCATCGCATACATGATAGAGCCTACTGCCGAAGCATAGGGTATCCCTTGCATGCGAGCTCTCTCCAAATCAGTCTTGGGAGACATCTCTTTGGAGAGAGTGACTCCAGAGATCGTGGGCATGTTCCCACGCTTGGACTCTTCCATACTAAACCTCTTTAGTATGGTGTCAATGTACCTGGATTGGGACAATCCCAAAATCCGTTTGGATCTATCTCTATAGATCCTGATTCCCAATATGCAGGAGGCATCACCAAGATCTTTCATTGAGAATCTTTGTGATAAGAAGAGCTTGACCGATTGCAGCATAGGAATATCATTTCCTATCAAGAGTATGTCGTCCACGTACAATACGAGGAAGACAACCTTACTCTCTGCCACCTTCTTGTAGATACAAGGTTCATCTGGATTTTTGACGAAATCAAACTCTTTGATAACGACGTCAAAGCAGATGTTCCAACTCCGCGATGCTTGCTTTAATCCATAAATGGATTTAAGCAGCTTGCACACCTTCCCGCTGCTCCCACTGTCTACGAAGCCCTCTGGCTGAGTCATGTACACGCACTCTTCTAAATCACCATTTAGAAAGGCGGTCTTAACATCCATTTGCCAGATTTCGTAGTCATGAAAGGCAGCAATGGCAAGCATGATTCGGATGGATTTAAGCATAGCCACTGGAGAAAAGGTCTCGTCATAGTCCACACCTGGTCTTTGACGAAAACCCTTTGCTACAAGTCTAGCTTTGAAAGTCTCCACTTTCCCATCTACACCAAGTTTCTTCTTGAAGATCCACTTGCTCCCAATGGGTTTTACCCCTTCAGGAGCAACTTCCAAAGTCCATACTTTGTTGGTGTACATGGATTCCATCTCGGACCGCATAGCATCCAGCCATTTCACTGAGTCCCTACTCGTGATGGCCTGCTCGAAGCTAGTTGGGTCATCATCCTCCATGATGCAATCCTCGCTCCCACCGTCCATGAGAAAACCGTAGTATCTCTCAGGTTGGTGAGGAACCCTACTAGATCGGCGGAGAGGCTGAGGTTCATTGGGAGCTACTGAATCTTCTGGTTCCACTAAATCTTCAGTTACTGTTTGTGTATCTGGAACCTCTTCCAGCTCTACCACTTTGCCACTAATTTCTTTTTCAAGAAATTCCTTTTCTAAAAAGGTGGCATATTGAGAAACAAACACTTTTTGTTCTTCAGCATGGTAGAATAAATATCCTTGGGAATTCTTAGGATATCCCACAAACTTGCAAAGAACTGACCGTGCCTCGAGTTTGTCTGGATTTTGTCTTTTGACATAGGCCGGACAACCCCATATTTTAACTCGTTTAAAATATGGTCTCTTCCCACTCCATATCTCATATGGTGTGGTAGGTACAGATTTAGATGGAACTTGATTCAATAGGTATGCTGCTGTCTCCAGCGCATATCCCCAGAAGGAAATAGGTAACTCAGCTGTGCTCATCATAGAGCGCACCATATCTAATAGGGTGCGGTTCCTCCGTTCAGATACACCGTTGTGCTGTGGTGTATATGGAGGAGTCAGCTGAGAGAGAATCCCATTCTCTTTTAGGAAGTCCAGGAATTCATTGCTCAAGTATTCACCTCCTCGATCAGATCGAAGGATTTTAATACTTTTTCCGGTTTGGTTCTCGACTTCTTGTTTATATTCTCTAAATTTCTCAAAAGCTTCTGATTTGTGTTTCATTAGGAACACATATCCGAATCTAGAGAGATCGTCAGTGAATGTAATGAAGTACGAAGAACCATCCCTGGCATGTGTAGACATGGGACCACATACATCACTATGTATCAGTCCTAAGAGTTCGGTAACTCTTTCTCCGTGTCCCGTAAACGGAGTCTTGGTCATCTTGCCTTTGAGACATGACTGGCAAGTGTCATAAGATGAAAATTCGAAAGGTTTCAAATATCCATCTTTATGCAACTTAGTCAGTCGTGTCACATTGATGTGACCCAGTCTACAATGCCACAAGAAGGATTCGTTGAGTTCAGAACTCTTCCTCTTGTGTGTGTTTGTTATGTTTAGAACTGTTGATTGACTTAGAACATAAATGCCATTGCATAACGTGCCTGATCCAACCAACTTTTGGTTATGGAAAATGTTCATAACATTGTCCTGTAATACAAAATTATATCCTTCTTTACTTAGCAAAGAAACCGATATAATGTTGCATATCAGGTTCGGCATGTAATAGCATTCGTTCAGAACCAATGTATTACCAGTTGGTAATACAAGGTGATATTCCCCGACAGTCTTAGCTGCAACAATTGCACCATTTCCAACCCTAATGTCTTTATCACCTTCTCCAAGTTCTCTATCTCTCCTTAGCCCATGTAACTGATTACATATATGGGATCCCGACCCGGTATCCAATACCCAGGACGTAGAGCAAATGGAGAAACAGTTCTCAGTAACGAACACACCCGAAGAAAATGCATCATCATGTACTTTCTTCATTCGGGTGGCATGGGAATCCTGGTATTCCCCTATATCCTGTTCATTCCTATAACTCTTATAAGAATGAACGGAACCAACGTTCCCCAGCACAGTATAACATGCGGGTTCGGTCAATACATCCATATTATTATCTTTATTAAGGCATGAAATGGTCGCTACCTGGAGAGAGAGAGAAGAAAACACTTTAGCGTATGCTCGTGCAAGATCAGATTGGTTATTATCTTATCTAATCAGGATGGCTCCCACTGCTTTTTATCAAATCTTCCTCCAAACCCTAAAAGGAAAGACTAGCCGGGATTAATTACACACTACAAGTTCGCCAATCTTTCAGCCAGGCCAGTGTCGGTACTTTGAGGGAGGTCCCCCGTGCTTTCGCACGAACCTAATTACTGTAAACCTCGTTTTCCCAGAGGCGTAACCTCGTTAACACCTTTCTAGACACCTACTTGATCGGCTAATTGTAATGTATAAAACTCTCCCAGGAGTAACTCTTACTCGCAGTGGGTATCGGGATCCAACTATCTCATAGAAGGTATGCAATCTTATTGCAAATTTCAACACTTGAAATTCCCGATAATCTTTTGCCCCTAGCAGCTATATGACCTTAACATAGTCAACAAATCATAAGTGCTAGTCAAGTTCAACCCGTCATTTCCCGATTGAATTAAACCCACCCGCACGACCCTTAACATAGTCAACAAAGTCGCACGACTACCCTAATCCAATCGCATCATATGCTTATACAGATAAGCACTAATTAGCTACCGCACACTACGCCTTAACATAGTCAACAAACGTAGCACGAATACTAACTAGTACTTATCTGAAATGACGGAGGGCTACGACAGGTTTTTCTGAAAACCTATTGCGTAATGAACTTGATATCGTTGTAGAATCAAATGAAGTTTTAAAATGGAGTGATTTTGAGGCTTTTCTGGTTTTGCTAAAGGAGTGACTCCCGGTGAAGGGATCTCGGTCCTTTCCTCGTCGAATGAGGTGCGGGATATATCATATATATCGCTGTGCAAAGCAAAAACCCAAAAGCAGTCAAAAGCAAACCGAGTCTGTAGCATCTGCCAGTTATTGCTAAAGGAGTCACTCCCGGTGAAGGGATCTCGGTCCTTTCCTCATCGAATAAGGTGCAGGGTATATCATATATACCGCTATGCAAAGCAAGAACTGTAGCTACCTGTTATATTTTAAAATCTGATTCTACAACATCTTAGGTTTCTTATCTTTCATTAATCACATTAATGAAGTCCCATCATTTAAATACCTAAACATCACAGATAGATATGACGTACACTTATGCCATCCGCATTCGCCTCGATGTCCCCTCGTGCACCGTTAGGTTAGGTAACTAACGACAGAGCAGGGCAGGGCTAGCGCGGGTGTAAAACATAAGTAACGTCTATATAATATATCATATATACTATATACTATATCCATCACAGAGTCACAACACAGATATCGCAGCAGAATAAACATATGAAATATTGGATATACTAGGACGTCCGTGTTTTCAATACGAGCCAGTATAAAACACGGATTCCACGGTCGTGATGAATAGCCAATCCCACACCCCTAGACCCCTACGAGAGCGGCAAGCAACCCTGCCAATTCTAGGGTTAGGAGACCCGGACTCGACTCCTCGAGTTGGTCTCCCACTGGACCCCAGAACCCGGTTACTTGTGCTCCCCTCCTTGGGTCTATCCTAATGCGGAAAAGTAAATAATATACAAAGGGTGACAGCTTCCGCTACCTGGAAGTGCCCCAAATAAAAGAATATTACATACAAGTTTTTACATGAATGAAAATGAAAAACACTCATCTCACATAAAAACCCCCGGCTATTCGAACACGACGATCTAATATAACATATCCAGCAACACATAACATCACATGTCATCAACGTAAGTAAGTATGCATACCCCAATTGTCGTTGACGTATAGCAACGAAACCGGCGATATGAACATACTACACTTACGGTCATAGAAAAGAAAGTGTAAAACTACAACAATTGGAATCCGCAACGGCTTTAGACATCACATGCCTAATCAGATATAAATCCCGCATTTTAGTCTCATTATCGAAAACTCTTTTCAATATCATATGGGACTAAATTGCTAGATTTATAACATTCATTCAGTTATCTCATAACTACTTGTGAATTCCAATTATTGTATCACATTCCAGATAAACAGAAAATGTTAAACTTTCCGATCGAACAATCGAACACCCAAGTTTTCCCAATACAGATCAACACATGAAATAAGTCTAACAACATTCAGTTCGTACCTCAGTACCAACGGTCCAGCCGTAGAAGGGTCAAGCCAACGCCTCACATGTGGCACGCCGTACTGCCCCAAACCCGAAGGTTCAAAGGGCAGTTCAAGACGGTCACATAATCGAGTTAAGGTTTGTTGTCTTCTAGAGGGACCATCGAGTTACTTGCACTACTTAGAACGTCGTTAAACTACGGAAAAATCCAACACTTGGAAATTTCCCGACAGGGGGAAAATTGGGTATTTATATCCGGTCGAACTTTTTAACATATTCTAAAAATTTATCCGGAAAGCCAAATAGACAAAATTTGATACCCCGATCGAAACACCGAATCGCCAAAACAATTGCAGAAAATTCAACTCTTGAATCAATATTAAAAATTCCCAGAAAACTCAGCAGAATTTATCAGGAGTTACTGTGCAAACAAAGTGGGCTGACGTCACCAATTGGCCGCTGATCAGCCGCAGAAGCCATGCTTCTGCCGCTGATCCGCCGCGAAAAACACTGTTCACCAGAAACTTTTTGCACCGTAATTCTTATTTTTTCCTGCTGAATTTTTTAGCAATTTTTAATTTGGAAAAATCCACTGTTTTCAAAAAATTACAGAGAGCATATTTTGGGTTTCGGTTTTGGGTCGTTCGGACTTCAAATTCCGTCTACGCTTCGCCTAAGGCTCTAGCTAGGCTCTGATACCAGTGAAAGGTTCCTAGGCACTCTAGTAAGGTCTCACAAGGTATCGAACATGCCAATTTAAATTTTTTGGTGCCGAGAAACCCTAGACTACGGATCTTAAACTAGATGTTTAGGCGAAAGGAAAACTTAGTTAACACTTAACTACTGGGATACGGAAATTACAACCTTTGTAGATCCGGATATCCACCTCCACGGCTCCGCAACGAAGTCTTCTCGCTGTACATCATGAATCCTAGACTCCTCCGTTGGGTTCATCGGGAAAACGTGCGGAATAGGTCGTCGGCTTCGTGTCAAAGACGATCTACGTCGAGGTTGCACAAACTCAAGCTCCGACTTCACAAACTTGTGAAACTTGTGAAGTAAACACCCAAAACAACTTGGCAAGAGGTAGAGGGTGAAGAAATAGGAGGTGGGTTCACTTTAGAATTGGATTTATCTCACTAGATCTCAAGTTGCCATTGTTGTAGCAAGCTTGAAGAAGAAGAAGAAGATGAGCTCAAGAAAAGAATATGATAAGTCTTGTGATAAAAATAAATTTAAATCAAATACTTATCATAACTTGAACTAGGGTTAAGTGTAGAGAATTAACCATGGTCACTTGGATGGGTTAGGGTTAAGCATGAAGATAAGGATGGTTAGCAAAGTCAAAGCTTCATGAAGCTTCAATATAAAACAAACTTAGCCACCATTCTTATCATAACTCATTTCAAATAAATAAATAAACAAATAAATAAATAAATGAATATGCAAAACCCTAATTATCAAATTAACCATGGATTAATTCTATAAACTTAACTATATGATCAAGCATCATCAAACATGATACAAAGTAGTGCACTAAAGCATATCACATATACAATGTGCATCAAGTGAGAAAAATCCGTTTAAAGTGAACCAACACTAGTTAATGCAATGCAATATATCAAATATATAATTATGCATTAAATCATTAAATCAACATTTGATTCAATGATCCGGTCATGTCGCACATGACCGACTAGAATGTAATGTATCGATTTATCGAATCAATGATTCGATAACTAGGTCATATCGAATATAACCAATCGAAACATATATCGCGAGAATGAAATGCGGTATCACATACACGCATTATTCTCGGTCCTGCACATATCTCATATGCGCTCCTATTTCGTTTCGCTTGAACCAGGAAACCTCTGTGTAGGACTCTAAAGACTCGTCAATACGCCGGTAGCAGATGATGATCATATCAAGCACCCACAAGCCATAAGCGGTCTGCTAAACGTAACGGCCACCCGGGTATTGAGCGATCAGAAGATCGACGAGCTAGCCCGCTCACACTCCTGCGAATCCGACCAGTAACACTTACCATACAGTCCGGTCTCTTCGTCTGATACGTCGCATATCAAGTCTAGGGGTGGTAAACGTCAGACCCCAATAACCCGATAAGTCGTGCCGATGTGAGGCTCGTAACGGGTCGAGAAACTACTGGTAACACTTACCAGCAAATCTCTGATCAGCCCTGGCCAGGGACTTCCCTGTTACGGCCAATCGAGCACAGCGCAACATCAACCCCCAATACCGGGAGAGACGAAACCCCTCCTATCGCTCATTGCCTCCATGTGACTCGGGACTGTACCCAAAGACCACCGTTTTGCACGCCCTCATGGACGTGGTAAGGTGGAGATCAAAGCACAGTGGGAATCTTACAAGACTCTATGACGATCTCGGGTCTACAGACTAACCTGTACAAGTGTCACCTGAGAACTGCCATCTGACGTGAGGTATAATACCATCTGGGAGTTCTCGGCGAGTCCGTCCAGTGTACCCAGTCTCCACTGAGCACCCGTATACCATCTCTGATGTCAAACACCAATGGATATGGGATCATCCATCGCCCATCTCATGGGTCGAGAAGCGTATACGCTAGTCTACTCTGGTATATCGATGCCCCGTCTCGATACACCCACGACTAGGGACCTTGAAGGATGTACTTATGGACTACCATGTCCCCACTAGTATGATCTGCATCATAGTCCAGGTAGTCAAGTACAAATCCTAAGGGCTTTACCAACATGTAACTATAAGACAGTATAAAGAGACTAGTGTACATATTAAGATAAAGAGTAACCAGATAGCATACTATCATGTCGAGCAAGAAAGTCATCTCTATATATGTCCAAGCATCCAATATAATATACATAATCTGTACAATACTGGCCTCTAGGGCATACATACAACTAACATAACGGTCATTGAAGAAACTTTTGTCGAAGAAGAGAAAGTGAAACCACCAATTTATGATGAATATGATGACAATGAAGCTTATGAAATTACATATGATAATCATAGAGAGTCTCTTTTGATTCGGCTAGATATGAATGACCGAGAGAGCGAGAATGAAGATGGTTGGTCGAAACTCGAAGAAGTGCACACCATTAATTCGGCTTATAACAATTTTGAATCCTGCCGAATTCATTGAAGCGGACGTGCAAAATTGTGAGATGTATACTTTAAAGACGCTAGAGGTTAACAAGATGAATATGAGTTGTCCACCAATATTAGAGAGTCTCCTAGGCAATTTTCCCGATAGCATGCTAGAAGAATTACATGTTAGATTGCCGCCCGACTTAGTTCCGTCTAGCCAAGATAATTTAAATCATATTAATCTCGTTCCGGTAGCCGTTTTATCGAATAACGAAATACATCAAAAAAAAATAGCCGATATGTTGAACCGACGCATTTCACTTTTGTCGACTTTGTGATTTAAAATCATCAACTTTGAGTGATTGAAAGAATTATCCAAGGATGATGAAAATTTCAAGGAAATTTGGACAAAGTGTTAAGCAGGATATTTCGAAGATTATGTTCTTGTCAAATGGACCCAATTATGCGTACCAAATTTCTCACTTCGAAATGCAACGATTTTGAAAAGTCACTATGAAGGTTTGGCAGAAATTTTCGATCAAGACACATTGATTTGGTAGAGGAATATTTTATGTGTCCGAAATTTGTAAGAGATATGGTGAAGTTTTATGGAGATGCCGACGACATGGTATGACATATTCAGATACTTTACAAAATGGTTCGAGCCGAGATAGAAGAAATGAATAAGAAGTATAAAGCAACATCAGAAAAGTATCTAAACAGACTAAATTTGAAGTTGAAGATTTGGGATGAATCATTATTTTCGATTCAATTGATTTCCTCGAGATGAAAAACGCTACGCCAAGAAACAGGATGAGCCGAGCTCGACATCGAGTTCTTTCCAATCCGAGGAGTCTTGTGCAGGAGAATCTAGCCGAGATGCATGCGCATGCAACCCAAACCTAGACTGAGTAGGAGGCGAACACATAACCAAGGTTTAGACCGAGCAGAAGCCGAATATAGAGAGATTTATGAGAAGAGTTGATTGAAGATTCAGCTAAAATTTGAAAAAATTCGATGCAATTTAAATTGAAATTAGATTGAAGATCTGCATCAATTTAAATTGTTTAGATTATTTAGATCTAATTAAATTTAATTTGTCATTTCTTTTTAAGATAAGATTTGTTTCTTTTAGGTTACGTTTTTTATTCTCCTATTTAAAATATGAGAATTATTATATTAAGGGCATGGATTTGATTATTGAATAAATGTTGCTAGTTAGCAAAGAAAAAGCAACGGTTTTTGTGTTTAAAGAGAGGTCGTCATATCTCGTCCTTGGTTATTTAGTGTTTTGATCTTGTGATTTTTCTTAAGAGTAATTAGATCTTGCTGAGTATCAAGCCTCCGTAAGCCGATCCTCATTCATGAATACAATGCATGTACAAGAAATATAAGGTTGATCTTGAAGATGATTATAAAAAATATAGAGATTGTTGAGATCGTGTCTTGTATTTCTAGTAGTTTTATGGTGGTAATTTTAACGAACTTTAGGAATATTTCGGATTTTCAATATTTTTATCAGTATATATATATTCTAAATTACTCCGATAGCATAACCTGCTTAGTTATATCCTGTAGATAATTACTCCTTTTGCCCTTCATTCATGGATGAAGTATCAAGGTGAGAGTAATTTTGTAAGTAATGATGCAATTGATTAATACTAGGATAGGGAAAATCTCATAGCATTTTTATAAGATTCTTTGTCTCCTCTTTCCGTGAAAGTGATAAAACCATCCATATTTTATTCATCCACGAAGCTAAAGGGAGTAATTATCTACAGAGCATAACCAAGATTATGCGCTGGGAGTTAATTAGCCCCCCACCACACACACACACACACACTCTATATATATATATATATATATATAGATAGATAGATAGATAGATAGATAGATAGAGAGAGAGAGAATAAGGGAGAAAAGATGACATAAGAGGGAATTTCCATCTATGGCGTTGAAAAAAATACTGAATGCCGATCGTCGAAAAAAATATGAAAGAGTATTTTTTCGACGCCATAGGAGGAAATTCCCTCCTATGTCGTCTTTCCTCCATTAACCTCATATATATATATATATATATAGAGAGAGAGAGAGAGAGAAAGAGAATAATGGAGAAAAGAGGCCATAGGAGGGGATTTCCTCCTATGGCGTGGAAAAAATACAACCTCCACCATTTTTTTCGACGATCGGTCCCCATCATCTTCATCGTTACCATCTAAGATGTGAGTACACCAAATTTCATGTGATTCTACAACTTTTTCACCGTTGATTTAGCAATGTAAAAAGTTCTATTGTCGGTAAACCGTTAATTTTGAACCCACTAAATCAACGGTGAAAAAGTTATGGAATCACATGAAATTTGGTGTACGCACATCTTAGATGATAACGATGATGATGATGGGTGCCGATCGTCGGAAAAAATGGTGGAGGTCGTATATTTTCCACGCCATAGGAGGAAATCCCCTCCTATGGCCTCTTTCCTCCATTAATCTCATATATATATATATATATATATATATATATATAAAGGTGAAGAAAAGAGATCCAAAAAATATTGATTTGTAAATCCTATTCTCATAAAGTTAATAAAAAACAATTTTTTGTGAAGTAGGACTTAGATACAAACATTGAACCTCATTAAATATGGTGTTCCTTTACTTTTTTGATGGCCGGTTGTCTCTTATATTATTTACAGTTAGTTTTATCATTTGAGAGGGAGCGCAGACCAGTTAAATATTTGAATTATATTAGGATGATGAAATGGTCTTGGTTAGTTTAGAATTTTGCCTAAAAGATTATCATACTAATCATCTTTGATGGGGTCCGGCATCAAGACCTAAATGTATTTATTTAAAGATAGAATGAGTCACATATAGTAAACATATAGTAACAACAGCCAGTCTTTGATGGGGTATGAGCGCTGAACATTAAACTTGGTATTGGTTTCATTTTTTCTGTTACCGATTGTCTCTTATATTATTTACAGTTAGTGCTATCATTTGAGAGAGCAAGGAATTGAGCGCAGACCAATTAAAATTGCATTATATTAGGATGATGAAATTGTCTTGGTTAGTTTAGAATTTTGCCGAAAAGATTACCATCCTTGATGGGGTTCGGCATCTAGACCTAAATGTATTTATTTAAAGATAGAATAAGTCACATATAGTAACAACAGCCATTCCTTCGGACATTTTCTGGTGAGAAAATAAATATAAAAGAAATGATAGAAAAATGAAGTGATCACCTGTATCTAGATTGCCATGAATTTGCCAATAAGCATGACATATTCAAAACATAAGGTCAAAAATCAAGCATCATCTTCGATTCTTCCCCTCTATAAATTAAAGCCAAGCATTACTTCCAAAAGCACTCAAATTAAATACACTGGTGTTAAATTAATTCATCATGAACACCCTTTTGTTCTTGTTCTCACTCTCCCTTCTCCTCCTCCTCCACAATGCCTCCTCCATTGATCCACTTTTCTCATCATGCTCAAACCCTAATAACTACACTTCCAATGACCCCTTCTCCAAAAACTTGAACCAATTAGGGTTTCAACTAACCACAAACTCTCCATGCACCGGTTTCGCGCTAGGCTCTATAGGCCGAGGCTCAACCAAAGTGAACGGCCTCGCTCTTTGCCGAGGCGACGTAAATGCTACAACATGCGAAGCATGCGTTCGAACCGCAAACGCCCAGATCCATCAGCTCTGCCCCTTCAAGAAACAAGCCGTCATTTTCTTTGACGAATGCCTGTTAAGCTACTCTGACGTAGAATTCTTCGGTGAGATCGATGGAGCATATAAGCTCTTACTGGTGAATACCCAGAACGTGACATCGTTAAAGACGGAATTATTCAATTCGGAAGTCGTGAAGCTGATGAGCCTTCTGAAGACGGAGGCTTATCTTTCGCCGGTGTTGTTTGCTAGTGGGGCAGCGGATATTGGAGATAGTTATTTGGAGAAGTTGTATGGGTTGGTTCAGTGTAGTAGAGACCTTGCTAGTGAAGATTGCAAGAATTGCTTGGAGGGTGCTGTAGATGAGTTGCTTAGTTTTAGTAAGGGGAAGAGAGGAGGAAGAGTTGCTGGTGGGAGTTGTAGTGTGAGATATGAGTTGTATCCTTTCTTTAATTAAATAGAAGATATTAATGTAAATTAAGTTATTCATAAAATATAATGATTGAAAGAAAATTACATTCCTCAGAGAATGGATTAATTTGGGGATACTAAATAAACTAAGAGATTAAACTAATTAAGTACTGAATGAAAATAATCAGGGGAAAAAGGTAAAAGATTTCCCTATTTGTTGTTTTTTCGTACACAACAATCATATCCGGATTTTAAGTTTTCAAAAAAGGGGAAAAAACATCATGCTATTACAATTTGTAGTTTAGGTTACAGTTTTGAGCATAGCTATTGTTGGGATGTTGAATACTAACTAATCTGTTATATTTATATTTAAATATATTTTGTTTTTCTGTTTAGAGATAAGATTTAGTTAGTGATTTAAAAATAAATCATAATTAAGTCAATGTTATCTCTAAGTATTATTGTATCGACTATAAATATGGAGTAAGAGCCTAGAGTTTAGATTTTACGAGCAAGAGAGAGCCGCCACATTCTAACACTAATATTTGTGAAAGTCATCGTTCTCTTCCTCTGGGAATTGATTTGTGAGGGCGAGAGTTTATTTTCTGTTCTCCATGTAAACCCTCTTATCTGAAAATCTATAATCTCTCCATCTGAATAATGAAAATGATCTCCGTTGTGCTCGTAGTTTTTCCCGTTTGGGTTTTCCACGTAAAATCTCTGTGCCCCTTTTGCATTGATCTTTTTTGTTTTATGTATTTGATTTATTCTCTAGTTCCGTGTTTATCTTGATCATCCATAACAAATTGGTATTAAAGCTAAGATTGATTCTATTGATCGAGTACATAGATTTAGGGCGTGTATTCATGCCAAAAACAAGAGACATAGGCTAGATTGATAGCGCCGCGTCTAAGATTCATCATTTATCAAAATGATTGGCAGAGGGTGCGCACGTACCAGCATATGGCAGTGGTCCAATCTTGGTGTTGGAGAGCCGGTGGTAAGATCTAATCGATCTTCGCTAAATCTATGAAAGTGGAGGCTTCGAATTGGCTTTAGCGCCGCAAAAGGCATGGCAAACCGGCAATGAGTCAGTGTCAGTGGTGGAGCCGAGAGGCTCGCAGTAGCATGGGAAGGCGTTGGCGAGGAGGAGCGCATGGGCGCAACTGCAAGTGCCCATGGGCACGCCTCGTAGTGTCGGCAATGTGACCGCGCTGGTGATGGCTTGCGAGAAGGCTAGCGCTTGAGGATGGCTATAACGACGCCGGTTGTTGATGCGGTAAGATCTTGAAGACGTTAGGGATATGATGGAGAGAAGAAAGACACGTGCTTTGTGCGTGTAAACAAATTTTTGTGGTGCCTACATGAACGAGCAAAGGGTAATTGTTTAGGATCTAGTGTGCTGCCCATAACAGCAGACGTGCAAGTGGAGACCGATGAAAAAATAATTTAAATGGGTTTTAGTTTAAATCAACATGCTTAGGTTGATTTGTTCGTGGATTGAGTGTTCGGTGGCTGATTTTGACGAATAGAGGTTGCCCATACGGATAAATCCGTAGAAGTAACCACTGCCCTACGGATATAGCCGCCGGGGCACGAAAAAACGTCGTAGGTGCACACGGCGCAGGTGCCAGTCTTAGCTTTAAACATGCCCCTACGGTTAAATACTTGCCCCTACGGCTTAATGCATAGGTCCATATGTCCTTACGGATTACACTGTAGGGACAAAAAAGTTATTTAATTTATCAGTTTATAAAATAAAAAAGTTGTCCCTACGGAGAACTCCGTAGGGCTAAATAGATGTCCCTACGGCTCTATGTATAGGTCCAGATGTGTAGGGGCAAAATATCAGCTAGCATGATATATTGTCCTTACGGATAACTATGTAGGGGCATGTGTATGCCCCTACGGTTCAATCCGTAGGGACAAGTCTAACCCCTCTTACTGAGATCATAGAGGCAAAATATCAGGTATACTGATATTTTTTCCTTACGGATATATGTGTAGGGGCAACGTTTTACCCTACGGATTAAATGGTAGGTGCACACTTTGGCCCTACGGATTAATCCGTAGGTACATATTATCGGGGTTTTTTAAAAAAAAGGGCTGCCTGTTTTTTTCTCGCCCTGTGCACAATAATACATACATTATATATAAAAGTAATCAACACGCAGAATATATACCACAGTATTCATAATCAATATCTCACGCATAATATATATAAAAAATCAACAAGCAGAATACAATATCAATCTAAATCAATATAAACACGAAAACACCACCAATATCAATATCGTCCAAAATATATACAATATGTATCATATAAATAAATACATGTTTAAAATATAAGAATCAAAAAGCTACCCTAGCTCGGTCCAGCTCCACCTCTGATAAACGCCGTAATCTGGCGCGCTTACTCCTCGGATATACCCCGAGTCAACATCTCGAGCAAGACGGTGTGTGCGGGAGTCTGAGCGGGCTGTGGGGCTGTAGGAGTGGTCTGCGCAACCGCCGCTGAGGTAGTGGCTTGCGGAGCCGCATCTGCGGGAGTCTGAACGGGCTGTGGAGCTATAGGAGTGGTCTACGCAACCGCAGCCGAGGTAGTGGCTTGCGGAGCCGCAGCCAAAGAAGATGCATGTGGAGGCTCAACCGAAATACCCTGTCGCGTCTGTTCCATTTTGTGTGTAATAAACGAGTAAGAACTGTGTATTAGTCGAATTCGTATCATTATCAGGTTATTGCGAAACCCCAATCTATGTATACTTAGAGACTTAGGCCTCGTTTGGATATCTAGTTTGGAAAACCGTAGTTTATTTTAATTAGACAGTTCTATGTATGTATGATTAATCAAAACTAAGTCTACAACCAAATAAGCTCAGGCTACATACTAATATTGGATATGTTGCTATCTATAATATGACATAATATTTTACTATTAAGTAGTATACTGTAACAACCCCAAATTTCCAATACAAGTTTTTACAAAAAAAAATTCAAAATCCATAAATGGGTATTTATTGCCTGAGCACAAGATAAGTAATTAATTAGCAATTTAATTACAAGAAAGAGCTTGTAGCTCATTGGTAATACCTTGCACTGCTGAACTAAGCCACCAGAGTTCAAATCCCATACCCCACATTGTTTTTAATATTATTTTATTTTGAATTTTTTAGAATACCAACAGTTACACGTGTATTTCTCACAAAAACTCCACTGCACCCAAAATTCTAAATATACCAGTGTGATCACCTGAAGACTCCCCACCTCCTGACTCGGCCGAGTCCCCAACTGCAAAGTTGGGGCTCTTGGGCTTCTGAACCCCCCTGCACATTTCTTTTTCCCAGATCGGTTCCAGAGAAGTCATAAAGCCCTATTTACTCCATTTTATTACAAATTATCACATTTTATTACATTTTTTATTATTTAACTCTTCATCTACCCTAACCCTAGCCTAACCCTATAAATACCATCCCTAAACTATACCCCCTCACCCCAAAACTCTAAGCCAACTCTCAAGAAATCCCTAGAAACTCTAGTGTGCAATCGAAGTGAGCGAAAGGCGAAGCTCCGGCGGATTTTTCGGCGACAACCGTTGGAACTCCCGACGACGAAACGATGCACCGTCGACTCCTCTCGTCTCCCCTTCCTCTCTTTTAAATTCCTAAACCCATAAGTCCTAATTTCTCTCCTTTACTCTTTTCTAAAAATACGAACTTCCAAAACCCGACGGAATCAGAACAAATCCGATTTTCGATTCGGTTTCTTCCTAAAACTTCACTTTTCTTTAATACAATTATGCTAAAACCAATTCATGTTGACTATGAAACACTAAATAATCATATTGAACAAGTTTCATATCAAAAATAATTGCTATTTTCATTTTACTGTATTTCTTTCATTAAAATATCATATAGTTTCATTTCAATATTTAAACCATCAAAACCCTTGCTATACCTTTAAGTAGATCATGAGGTAATGACCTACCTTCTCACACACTCATATTCAACATAGCATAATACCTTCGAGAACATAGAACACGGGAAAACGACATCTTTACCAATAAATACCATAACTAATAAAACCATTTTTCTAAACGATTTAGTATTTATACAAATCTTTGCAAAGCGCCGCTACAACCCATTTGGGGAATCCGTTCGGGATGGTGCGGATTATCGCACATCCTCGGCTTAGTAGTGCGAAATGCAGACCTCCGCAAGGAGCATTCGGTCTCGAAAGATTTAAATACGAAAATCTAAAGAAAATGAGATTTCTAGAAATATAATATATATTAAAAATTATTTTCATATTGTAAGTCCACGTTGCCCATCCCGGTGCTTACGGGGAGGCGGAAAACATAATAAAAATTGGATTTTTATCAACTATAGGTAACATGGACCAAGCTTTAAGGATCTTTGCTAAACATAAACTTGCTAAAGCTAACTACAAAGTAGCTAAGTGATGGAAAGGTTATACCTTGAGCTCAAAGTCCTTCTCTCCTTACTCCTTGGAATGGTAGAAAGAGGTCACCTTGCTTGTCTTCTTCCGTCAAAGAAGGATCCACCCGAAAGCCTCGACCTTTAGCTTCAACTCCAAGCTAGGAGTAACTAGAGTGCAAGAAATGCTAAGACTTGAACCCTAGAAGAGAGTAGAGAAGATCAAGTGAGGGTTTTTCTCAAGCTTTTTGTTTCTCAACACATGAGAGGGAGAGAGCTTGAGGGAGAGGATGAGCAAGAGAGAGAAATGATATGAGAGAATGAATTATTAGTGAGCCATTCTCACTAATATGTGTGAATAATTTTAATTGAATAATTAGCTTGAAAATTGTCATGGTAAATCATGACATGACCATTATCATTTCAATTTTGCAAAGATCAAAGAGTATCTTCCAAAAGAAATGATGATGGTCAAAGTGTCAACCTAGGTCAACAAGTCAATGAAGTCAAAAGGTCAACAACAACAACCATACACAATTATTAAGCTAATTATCAATTAACTATAATACACACATAAGCAATAGGGTTAATAAAATGACAATAGCCATTAACCCTAAACAAGGTCCTCTCCCCCAATCTCAAGCAACTGTGCATACGCACCTGCATTCGTGATCCGAGAAACACGAATACACTGAGAAAAACCAATCTTAAATCATATACTAGGATCCGGCTTAAACCAAAGCCCGCTAGTATAAACTGTCCGGACAGCAAACGTGCACAAGTGCGCGGATGCGAACGAACCCTGTCGCAAAACCATGCGACCTCTACTCATTTTGCCTAAAGGCGAATAGCTCTCTGTGTGGGACTCTAAAGACTCGACACTACGCTGGCAGTGGGTTTAACCACAGACCGCAAGCGGCACTAGCTGTACGTAACGGTCCCCGGGTAGATGTCGATAAGAAGACTGACGAGGTGAACCCCATCTGCACTCCTACTGAGCCTGTATGTGACAGTCTCCGTACAGTCCGGTCTGTTCGTCTGATACATCGCATGGCGGGCCTAGGGGGGCGGTGAACGTCAGTCCCCTAATAGCGGTACAAGTCGTGTCGGAGTGTAGCCCAGAACACCCTGAGATAACACTGGAAACCTACCAGTATATCTCGCTTGCCCTGGCCAGGGACTACTCGTGTAATGGCTCTCCTGGACACAGCGCGATGTCAACCCCCAATACCGGGAGAGACGAATCCTGTCTAACCGTCACTGCCTCCAAGTGCTTCGGGACTGCACCCAAAAACTACCTGTTTGCACGACTCCTTTGAGCCGTGGTAGGGTAGTAATCAAAGTGCAGTGGGAACACACTCGAGGCGAAGTGACAGTGTCAAGTCAACGGACTAATCTGTACTCATGTCACCTGAGAACTGATAACTGACGATAGGTATATTACCAACCAACATTTCCCGACGAGTCCTGTCCAGTGTACTCGTAACCTAACGAGCACCCGCATACTATCCCAAGTACGACGTACTAACGGCTGTGGGACAGACCGTCTCCCATACTGGGATGAGAAGCGCATACGCTAGTCTACTCCGGAGTATCGATGCCCTGTCTCGATAGTCCAACGACCAGGGACCTGTATAAGGATGTGCTTATAGATTACCCAGCTCCCACGAGTGCGAGCGCCATCACAACGCTGGTAATCAAGCAAAGATCCTAAGGCCTCTACTAATATGTATACCAGCAATATGCTAAAAGAAACACATGCACATATTAA
Organism: Agapanthus africanus; assembly: GCA_030015575.1. Classification (NCBI taxonomy): domain Eukaryota; kingdom Viridiplantae; phylum Streptophyta; class Magnoliopsida; order Asparagales; family Amaryllidaceae; genus Agapanthus; species Agapanthus africanus. The sequence goes on from JASDDO010000018.1 coordinate 352,430,606, forward strand.
AGCAGAGACAAACCAAGTAGCATACTACCATTTCGAGCAAGATTGTATATACAACTGTGAATATCCCAAGCTTCCATCAAGTAATATACAAACTAGTATGATACAGTAATGGCCTCTAGGGCATATACACTAACACATATAAATATATACATATTTATCCTTAAAATATCTATTTTGTAATAATATAAATATTCCAATTTTTCTAAAAAAATCACAAGAATCATTTTACACTAAAATACCATGAATTCCATATAAATCAATATTACAAATAAATACCTTTTACAATGGAATTAGGATATTTTCACTAAAAATATCACAATATAAAATCTACATTTATTATAACTCTAAAGACAAATAATAAATACTAGGGGTGTATTTTGAAAAGTATAAAAAAGTATTTTTTACATAAAACTCCCCCAAGTTCTATAAATTAATCTAAGGACCCTAATAAACATAGGTTTAAGCGGGACCAATCTTTTGAGCCTTAAGGAGCCGGAGAAGTGGGTGCTTGCCTATCTAAGGTAGATAATTAACAAATAGTGTTATCAACACGGTAATCGTCTTTGAAAAAGACACAAATCCTGCCGCCCATGTGCAGCGGTTACCGATAACATCAAAACAATCAGGATATCAATTTACTTTTCTATTTGTCTGACTCAGATTGAGTCTCTTTATAATATGACTTGAATATGATTCAAGTACTATCTACAATTTACAATTTACAATCTACAATCTACAATATTACAATTCAACATGAATCCATGAATCCATTTATTCCATATATTCAATCTATCAATCTATACAACTTGACTAAACCGAACCATGGATATACTTCCATTTACATGATTATCCAGTTACATCCATTTACATGATTATTCAGTTATATCCATTTACTGATATCATGGTTTCGGTAAGTCATCAATTATACAATCTATATTACAAGACAATACAAGTTGCAATACAACACAATATATTTCAATACATTCAATACAATAAACACTACGGAGTTATAAAGGGGTAGACCGATACGGAATATGTTAAAGGTGGCACGAGATGGTCACTTAAGACGTAATTACTTTCATACCGTTGTTCCGTGGTATTATCGACGGAGTCTTGTACTACGGGTTACCAAAGTCTTCGGTGTAAGTGGGACTCCTCTCGTATACACTGGCATCTTCTGTACCAAGGTACAAACAACAGCGTTAACACTAAATACAACATTATAACAATATAATACAACTTTAAAAGCTACACTCTCTCTCTTTCTGTCTATTCTCTTCTTTCCTTATCTTTGGGACTTACCGAGCGATTTGTTCGCTGACGACATTTTCTTTCTTTCTTTTTTGAATGTCGTCAGGTATTTCGGACCTTCCAGAGATCGAGCCCAGCGCTGAAGACTTGGATCAGATTACTGAAGACCCAGAGCTTTAGTTTCATTGTACACATTTCTTTTCAGTACTTTACATTTCTGTTATGCCACTGTTTAGGCATCGCTTTATTCCATGTATTTACTTTTCCATGTATTGTAAAAAGAATGTGAATAAATAAAGTTTCTGTTTTATAATAATTTTTCTCTTGTGCATTTACTTTCTTATTGCTTAGATACGCTTAGCATATTTACTTCACAGTAAATACGTAGCGGCCTCGTCGCGTCCTCTGCCCGTATACTGGGAAGCGGGACGTGACATATACATACCAACATCTCCTTCAACTCCTGGACGGTGGCCTTCAAGGTGTCTAGTTCTAGCTCGAAACGTCGCTCACGGGAGATAGAGGAAATAACCGCCGGAGTGGAGTCCAACCTCATATGGGCCCTGCTAGGACCCAGCCCCCGGCCTCTCTCGCAACATGTGGTGCCCGCCGTGTGCGGCGTTTAGAACTGGGGTCAGCAGCATCGGATCATTCTGTCCAGTAAAATCGATCCCCGATGCCTCCGCCTGCTCAACCACCCGCTCCTACACCTACATTAACCAGTAAAATATAAGTATATCATTTAAATTTGAACCTTTTAAAATAAAAATTTCTAATAGGGGTTGAATAAATATTAACACTTATGTAATACTCTTGGGTAGCGGTGTCGGGGTATCGAAGCTTGCCCGTGGCGGGATCTGTCGAGGTGCCATAGACGGAAAGATACGCGGACAGCACGCTCGGTGTACCACCATGCGCCAGGGTTTGAGCTCTCTGTAATTCGCCAAAAATTTACATATATTAAAAAATAACTCTTAATATTACATTATATCACAAAGGCCGGTCTATTGTAATTTACCGATAACTCCATGACATGAGTAATATTCCTCGAGCCACCTTTATAAGTGGAGCGACCCCTCTTCGCCGACTTCCTATTCTTTTTATTTTGATCGGACAGTTTCTGCACAACTCATTCAGATTTAGTTTTCTAATTAAGCAACACAAAAAAATAAATTATAAACTAAACAATGAATTACATTTAAAATACATACCTGTTTGCGCTGAGAGTCGAAATATTGGCACAATAGAGGCCATGTATCTACGTCGACTCTCGCAAAGGTCGGAGTATGTAGGAGGGCCGCTCTTTCTGCTTCGGGGGTCGCCATCCATAGGGAATAGCAGTCGATCTTCAGCTCATTCCTATTGTATCGGACCTTCGATTGCATGTTCTTCATCAGGCCATAGTACAGAGCGTGAAGATCGAACACCCTCCCAGGATGATCAGGGTCGGGTACAGGCTGAAAATCGTAATCCAACTGAAAATACAAAAAAAACAATGTTATTAAATTGCAAGTGTTAATAATAAATATATTGGATAAATCAAATGAAAATATATATTAATACCCGAGCCTGATCCCAGAAGAGGGAGAATGAGCGCCGGTGTTGGTCGCCCCACTCAACGTGAAGTGGATAGTTCTTCACGAGGCGGCTCTCATCCCCCATATACCGGTCGAATCTCTCAGCATAATCGCCGGTATAGTGATAATCAGGGTTAAAAAAAGAGGGGAAATGCTGCCTCCCCCTAGCTCTGTCGGGCCTCAGCCTGTGGGACTGATTCGGGTCTCTAGTCCCCCTCTCGTGATGGGGAGGCCCTGCGTCTACAAGAAATATCAAGACAATCAATGTTAAGACAAAGTGGTATTAATAAATCAAGGTTTAACAAAAATTGAAGTGTGATATATACCTCCGGCGACTAAAGCACGATCCTGGGCCTGGGAAGCAGCACGAGCGGGACGATAGTTCCTCCGGTGAGGAACAACCGGTGACCCGGGCGTGGACGCATCTCCAACTAGAAAATAAACTTCGATAAAATTACATGAAGTTCATGTTTATTCTTAAAGGATATGTAAAATGAATAAATATTTTATATTTATTCATACAAACCTGCAGACTGAGCGGAGGGTATGGAAGTGACGGGAGTGGCCCCTGCACCAGACGAGAACACACCACCTATAATTTGACAATCAAGTATCAGCTATATAAGTAATTGCAAAAAGAATGCGTATATCAATAATATAACATTCTAAATCAATATGTATACACTATAGGATATATAAACATACCCGCAGGTGCGGTGGTGGGCTCTGCCGGAGATGTGAAGGCACCACCTACAGCCCGAGATATAAGTACGTAAGAGCAAAAAGAATGTATGTATATTTATGATATAGCATTCTAAATCAATATACATGCGCTATATGATATATAAATATACCTGGAGGTGCGGGAGTGGCCTCTGTCCCTGATGTGGACGCATCACCAACATCTAGACAATCAAACATTGACAATGTAAGTAATTTTGACATGAACATGCATGTATATCTATAATATTACATTCGAAATGAATATGCGTGCAATATACCTAGAGGTGTGGCAAAGTCCACACGGAAGGAGGCATCCTAAGGGGTCTCCAATCGGGGTGCAAGACCGACCCTATGAAGCTCCCTACGCAGCTCTCCAGGCAGCATAACCGCTCTGCCTCTGCCTCTGCCGGTGCCGCGGCTGGAGCTCCTGCCGCCCCTCGCTTCTCCCGTCATCGTCATCAAATCAAGAAAACGGTTCGTGAACGCATTAGACAATCATTAGAATCATTGACTATATATGTATAGATCGTAAAATGTGAAGTAATAATATAACATTACTGATAACCTTTTTCGTTTCGTGGGCACATTAGACATATCTATTTGGATTTCATCATCGATATCATTTCTAACCCACGTAACTTCATGATCATCCGAAGACAACCCGTCTTTCGAAACAGACGGTCGGAGCACCCTAAGTCTTCTCTCTTCTTCATCCTCATCGATGTCCTCGAATTCTGGGACATCGTAGACATTTTTGGATTTCCAACGGCATACGACACTCCATGCTGGATGCTTCAAACACTGTGAGTAGTATACTTGGAATGCTTGGTTCGGAAAGATAAACGAATCTTCCTGACTGTAAAATCGAAGTGTGTTCACACTGGTCAATCCATATTCATCTTTCCAAGTCCCGAGATTACTTCTTCACTTATCCGTATCGGTTCGCGTATCGTATCAAGTACACTGAAATATATAAAAGGGTTCTGATCGTCTGGGATATTGGATACCGGGGATACAATTTAAGTATCCATAATAAATCACACCATCCGATCTTACTATCGCAATCCCACTATTATGAGCGGTTCTAGATATTTCTATATCTTTAACTTCAAATTTGTATCCAAGGACACCGAATCCTTTATAATATGCAACCTCCATACTAGGAAATTGAGCTAAACATCACTCTCTAATGATGCAGACAAGTTCGGATCGTGGATCTAACAAAACAAATTTTACGACAAATACATAACGATATAAGTTTAGATTAAAACTGATAGCAATAACATGTTATTCAAATAATTTACATGATCTGCAACCCAATCTCAAAAATTATCCTGATGATATTTTTCCAATCGTTCATCGTTCCAATCAGGATGCCCCTCACGCACCTCGTTAAAATAAATTTTGTTCTCGACAATAAATTATGACATTAATATTATATCATTTCATACACACACAACCACAAATATAACAATTAATCCAAAAAAACTTACATTCTAATTTTTTCAAGACATGTGCTATTGGGCAAGATAAACCGGTATATCTTGTTGATAAACATAGTGTCTATCCTCTTATAATCGGGTTTACCATATGGCCCGTCATGAGCGGACGGTGGAGGAGACGACGGAGGAGATCGGTGGTCGACGACGCAATCGGCGACGAGTCGCGGCGGTGGCGACGAGGAAGTCTACGAGAATGTTTTGGGAACGATCACTCGAGACGCGGTGGCGGGCCGCGGGCGGAGGGCGATGGCGACGAGGCGAAAAACTGAGGCGCGGGAACGATCGCTCGAGACGCGGGAGAGAGTGAGAGAGAGAATTTTGGGAACGATATCGAGGACTTGATCTGTGCTTTTTTTTTATTATTAATAACCCATTTATATGCCCCTACGGATATAACCGTAGGTCCTTCTTTTGAGGCTCCGTAGGGCCAAAAAACAAATTACGATTTAATATTTTTAAATTAAAATGTAGGGTACCATAGGGACAACCATGGGGACCTACGGATTAATCCGTAGGGGCAATAAAAAGTAGCCCCTACGGATTACTGTAGCCGTAGGGGCAACCCCATATTGTAGTAGTGAAACCGAAAGTTTAGATTCGGTTCAAATTTTTTTGTTAAAAACCGAACCGAACCGAACAATGCTCACCTCAATTAGCTTCCGTGTCTCTGTCTCTCTCTCTCATCCACCTTTCCTCCTCTTCTGCGAGGCCATCATCAAAAACAAGCATCACCTCCTCGCCATCAACAACTGCAGCACCTCTTCTCTTCTCTATGTCCTCTCCTATGCAACAACCAACAACAAAAAATTATCATCTCCTCTCCTCTTATCGACAACAGCAACTGCATGCCGGTTACAATATAATTTTGTCGCTATCTCTCGCTATAAAAGATGACGGTTTAGGATTTTATTATAAATTTTGTAAAATTTATAAAACTATGCATGTGTAAATTTCATTATAAACTAGACTAATATGCCCAATGTGTACATAGAATTTTCCAATACTGACACCCGATATGTCTGATACCGATACCGATATATCGGATATCGATAGCCGATATGAACGTCCGATATGTAACCCATATCAACGTATATTATCCGACACCGCTATCCGATACTGAAAACAACCATCCGATACGATCCCTCTGATATTTAATAAATTGATAGCTATTTCCACTTAGTAGTGAATATATGAGGAATTTTATTTTCGTGATGGTCAATAGACAACTGTTTATAATTTCCTTTGATGTTTTCGTTCAAATAGGTCTCCATGATAATAAACGACTCAGGAAAAATCATGATAATCAATATAATTTACTCAGGAAAAAAAAATTCACCTACAGAGAAACAAGAAAAATGCACCTACTGATGATGCTCAATATTGGTGATCTCCAAGATCAAGACACGTGGCAGATGACGTGTCCCGGAACTCAGAAGGAAGGGCCCACAGGGGCCGGCCAGGCCAACCCTGTGCCCGACCTGCAAGCACAAGCTGGCCCTCCTCAGGGCCCCCTGCAAATTGGCCTCCTCGGCTCTTAACTCACCCCGAGCTGCCACAAGACCGAGACTCCTCGGCCTCCTCGCTCGTCCCCGAGCTCCCGGCCGAGGCCGTCTTCCTCGGTCCTCCGACCAACTCCACTGCTCACAGGTGTAACCGCCGCACCGCGAATCTCGCCATGCGCAGATTCTACGCCAGCAACATCTCACGTTCCACGCCATCATGATCCCCATTAATGGGCGATCCGCTCTCAACGCGGGCGTGACGTCGGAAGCATAACTGCCGGCGAGATTCTCGCGCCTGCTGCTGCGTGCCACCACCGCTATATAAACCCCCATCGCAGAGGGGTCAGGTAAGCCATTTTCATTCCACTTAGCCGTTACTCTGCTCGGATCTAGTGCTAACTTGATCGTCGGAGGGTCCTCGGTGGTACCAAACCATCCCGGGACTTCTTTACAGGTACTCGGCGCTAAACTCCTCAAATCACCAATCTCCTCAAACCCATTGAGACCCACACGCAACAGGAGATTACCTCTAAAATCCACCGGGAGATCAACGAAAGACAACATCTGACGGAGACACGAAAAGGACCTCCATCACCTACTAAATCTTATTACCTGTATCTAAAGTCAAAGTTTAACATCTCCCTTAAAAAAGGGGTACGACTCAAACCTTACATCACAACTCTCACCCACAGCCCTTCCTCCTCTCTTCCCACCACAACCACCCTTCAAGTCTTCAATGGCACTCTCCAAACAAGTCTTACAATCCCCGCACGAAATATCTCTCCTACACTGAGCCAACCCATACATTTTCCCCGACGCCCCCGCATTTAATATATATTCTGTGTGTGGTCGACTAAAGAATAACAAGAGAGGTTGGAAGTTTCCTTTGATGAACTAGTCGTATCGATCATCCTGTTAGAATTGTTCTTAAAGTTTGTTTATTATTGTATATCGATTTTCTTTTCTCAATTTTTATTTGAGATGTATGGTTGACAATTTCAGGCATATACCCAATGACAAATTATTAGGGATATTATAGAGACCAATTGGTCCATATTATGAAAGTAAACACTTTTCCTGCTTGCTTACGCCGTAATTACCTTTTTAATGGATTCAGATCTCTCTGGGCAATGGAGAGTCAAGTGAAATGATAAAAACCCACGGGTTTTAATCCAAATGGTTGTAAATCATTTAAAACATACTATTATTTCGAACTTGCGATGCACGTTTTTATTTCCACGCCATCGCGTTCCCCCCATTAACGAGCGTATCTCGTCATTAATGGGGGATCCCGCTTTTCACGCAGACGTAACGCACAGGGACGGAATGGCCGGCGTGAATCTCGCGTCCACCAGCCCATGGCTGCCACTATATAAACCCCTCTTCAGATGACTCAGATAAGGCAATTTTAATCCAACAAGCCGCTACTCTGCCCAGTTAGCCCATCTAACTTGATCGTCGGAGGGTCCTCGGTGGCACAACCACCCCGGGACTTCCTTGCAGGTAGCTCGGCTCCATCCACATCAAGCCCACTGAGATCCACACACACCAAAGGAAAACCCTCAGATCCAATCTCAGCCACTCATTACCACTCGCTGCGGATCAATGGAAGGTAACATCTGAAGGAGATCCAGACCTTCGTCAGTTGGCTCCGTCTGTGGGAACGCTAGTTCCACTCAACGAAAGTTCACCTTCTGATCTCGAACATGTGGCGAGTGATCATAGCGACGATCCGAGCCCCAGCCCCCGTCCTCCCCACAACGGAGACATGGGTGGATCCCCTCCTCCTTCGAACGCCATTCACGCCCTATCGGCTCGGATTGATCGGCTCGCGTCCGTCGTGGATGCGCTTGTTCACGTCCAAATGGCGGGACAAGCTCCCCAAGTCACCGTTCCCCCACTTCGGGAGCGACACATGGGGAGAGAAGACGCTACCCGCGCCGGCACTTCTGGGCGTCGCCTTGCTATCTCGGGCGGCCACAGATCCCCCGCGGCGACCAACTCGATGACCCGGTGGGCACCTCACAGCTCCACACCTAGGTCTCTTGCCAGAGCACCCCGCCCTGAGGCCAATCGTGCTCCTGTCCCCCCCGAAGAGGTGTCGGCCAGCTCGCCTGCTCCCGGGCATGACCGGCGCCCCTCTCGACAGGGTCACACGGACGGGACTCACCACGGTAGCTCGAAGACGACCCCGCCAGAGGACCTAAGGAACCTCATCGAACGGTACCGAAGCCGTGACCAGGCGCAGGTTGCCAGCAGCAGAGGCCATAAGTCAGAGTATGCCGAATCGTCGGGATACCATGACCGACTCGACGCCCGCGAAAAGAAGATCGAGGGCATACATCGTGAAAATCGTCCTTCAAGCGATGGGGCTAGATATGCCGCCGACTCACTCACGAAGCCCTTCATCAAAGAGCTACTCGCCGTCCATGTCTCCTCTCTGAACAAGCCCCCGAAGATCTTCCTCTTCGAAGGGAAGTCCGACCCGAAAGACTATTTGGACGCGGGATGAGTTTCCAGGACAATTCCGACACTGCGCAATGTCGTGCTTTCCCCGCCACTCTCATCCTCTCTGGACGGGACTTGTTCCGAAGACTCGTGCCACGCTCAATCTCTAACTTTGATGAGCTGGCCACCTAATTTCTCGGTCATTTCGTCGGGAACAGACGGCAGAAGCGGACCGTTGATCATCTCTTTACCATAAATAGCAAGAACAAAGAATCCTTCAAAGGATACGTCACCTGCTTCTACAACGCTCTCCTTGAGGTCCCAGAACACCAGGACGAGACGGTCATTACGGCCCTTAGGTCGAGTCTTAGGCACAAGGAGTGGCTATACTCCTTTTCATTAGCGCAACCTAAGAACATGGCCGAGGTAAAGGCCTGGACCGAACGTGAGATCCAGCTTGAGTCCGAGGTGAACACCAACCTACCCCGGACAGACCAAGTCGATTAGAAGAAAAGGGCCAGGGAGGAGAAAAAGAAGATTGAGCGGCCAAAGCCTTACTCCCCGAAGTTTCAGGAGTACATCCCGCTCAACGTCTCCCAGACGGAACCGTTGGAGGAGGCAAAAGGCGAGAGGTTCTTCAAACTCCCCCCAGTCTCGAATAGGATGGCCAAGCATACCCAAGGCCCCTACCGCACTTTCCACAGATCGCAGGGCCACCCCACCATGAACTGCAAGCAGCTCCGAGACTACATCGAGGAGTTGATCCGCTCAGGGCACCTAGAAAGGTACTTGCGAGACAAGCGGCAAGCCGACCGTGAGCAAGAGCACCATCCCCCTCCCGGCGAGTTGACAATCGGCCAAATCATGGTCGTGTCAGCGGGGGGTACGTTGGGGACCGACGAAAAGCGGCGCCCCTTACTGGTCGAGGGGACTAGCAGCCACCCAAGGAAGAAGGCTAAAGCGGCCGAGACGATCATCTTTACCGATAAGGACCTCCACGAGATATCCCTGCCTCACAACGACCCTCTGGTGATCACAGCCCTGGTCCACCGCTACGAAGTGCCGAGAATATTGGTCGACTCGGGAAGCTCGGCGGACATTCTCTTTTATGACTGTTTTCTGCGTATGAGACTCACCCCGTCGGACCTAAGGCCGACCGCCTACATTGTAGGGTTCCTAGGCACACTAGTGAGGTCTCCCAAGCCATCAACCATGGCAATTTCAAAAATTATGGTGCCGAGAAACCCTAAACTACGGATCGTCGGCTAGAAGTCTAGGCGAACAAGAACTAGTTAACACTTAACTAATGAGAAAACGGAAATACAACCTTTGTAGATCCGATTCTCCACCTCCATAGCTCCGCAACGAAGTCCTCTCCGCTGTCCAAATCAAATCCGGGCTCTAGAGTCGGCTTCGTCGGAGAATGGGCAAGCTAGGTCGTCGATGTCCATGCCGAAGATGATCTACGTCGAGGCATCGCTAGATCAAGCTCACAACTTCACCAAGTCATGAAACTTGTGAAGTAAACACACTCTACTACTTGGCAAGAGGTAGAGGATGAAGAAATAGGAGTTGGGTTAACTTTAGAATTGGATTTCTCACTCTAATTCATCAATCACCATTGATGAGGTAAGCTTTCTTCTTCAAGTTCAAGGAAGAAGAAGAAGGAAATAGTTATGATAAGTTATATGAAAAAGAAAAGAATAATCAAAACTTATCATGACTAAACCATGGTAAAGTGTAGAGATTGAACTAGGGTTAAAACAAATGGTTAGGTTAAGCATGAGATAAGAATGGTGGACAAAGTCAAAGGTTCATGAATCTTCAACTACAATCCAAAACAAGCCACCATTTTCCTCATTTCCTTTTCCAAAAAGAAAATAAATAAATAAATAAATAAGTAAATAAAACAAAACCCTAACCATAATCATGTAACCATGGTTTGATCTTTACACAAAAACCCTAGCAAAACATGTATCATCAAACATGATACAATCAAGTGCACAAAAGTATATCACATATACAATGTGTACAATCCGAGTGAGAAAATCCATTTAAAGTGAACCGATACTAGTTAATGCAAAGTAATATATCAAATATATAAATATGCATTAAATCATTAAATCAACACTTGATTCAATGATCCGGTTATGTCGCACACAACCGACTAGTATACAATATATCGGCTTATCGAATCAACGCTTGAATCGATAACTAGGTTATATCGCATACAACCATTCGATACATTTATCGCGAGAATAGAATACGGTATCACATACACGCATTATTCTCGGTCCCGCACATATCTCATATGCGCTCCTATTTCGTTTCACTTGAGCCAGGAAACCTCTGTGTAGGACTCTAAAGACTCGTCAATACGCCGGCAGCGGATGATGATCATATCAAACATCCACAAGCCGTAAGCGGTCTGCTAAACGTAACGGCCACCCGGGTATTGAGCGATCTGAAGATCGACGAGCAAGCCCGCTTACACTCCAGTGAATCCGACCAGTAACACTACCGTACAGTTCGGTCTGATCGTCTGATATGTCGCATATCTCGCCTAGGGGTAGTAAACGTCAGACCCCAATAGCTCAATAAGTCGTGTCGATATGAGGTCTATAACCATTCGAGAAACTACTGGTAACACTTACCAGTAAATCTCAGCAACCCTGGCCAGGGATTTTCTGTTATAGCCAATCGAACACAGCGCAACATCAACCCCCTATACCGGGAGAGACGAATCCCCTCCTATCGCTCATTGCCTCCATGTGACTCGGGACTGTACCCAAAAACCACCGTTTTGCACGCCCTCTTGGACGTGGTAAGATGGAAATCAAAGCACAGTGGGAACCACACAAGACTCTATGACGATCTCGGGTCAACAGACTACTCTGTACCAGTGTCATCAGAGAACTGCCATCTGACGTGAGGTATAATACCATCTGGGAGTTCTCGGCGAGTCCGTCCAGTGTACCCAGTCTCTACTGAGCACCCGTATATCATCCCTGATGTCAAACACCAATGGATATGGGATCATCCATCGCCCATCTGTATGAGTCGAGAAGGTATACGCTAGTCTACTCTGGTATATCGATGCCCCGTCTCGATACACCCACGACTAGGGACTTTGAAGGATGTACTTATGGACTACCATGTCCCCACTAGTATGATCCGCATCATAGTCCAGGTAGTCAAGTACAGATCCTAAGGGCTTTGCCAACATGTAACAGAGAGACAATCAGCATACACGTTAAGGTAAAGAGTAACCAGATAGCATACTATCATGTCGAGCAAGAAAGTCCTCCCTATATATGTCCCAGCATCCACTACAATATACATCCTATGTACAGTAATGGCCTCTAGGGCATACATATAACTAACAATCTCCCACTTGCACTAGGGCCATCTGTAGCAGTGGTTGTAGTATCTCATACTCAACCATCCCATAAAAGTCTCTCTCTGGGAACAGGCCTTTGTGAGTGGATCCGCTGTGTTGTCCTCTGAGTCTACTCTCCTAACCTTGATCTCCCTGGAGATCAACCATCTCCATGATCAAGTGATACTGCCTTAGAATATGTCTGGATCACTGATGGGACCGGCGTTCCTCGGCATAAGCCACAACTCCATTGTCACACAATGGGAGGAACATAGTTCATCTCATGAACCAATATACACCCAAACAGCCTCTTTGGTAGCATCTTAAGTAGCGATGTATCCAGCCTTTATCGTCTAGTATGCCACGGTATATAGCTTGGAACTCTTCCAACATACCGTCCCTTTACTGAGGGTAAAGGCAATGCCTGCGACTGACATTCAGTCGTCTTTATCACACTGGAACCCTTCCAGCGATTCTCCTCAGGATCGATTGACACCATCTCACTACATCTAGTGAGTATCCTAACATCCATTTAGATCTATCTCATAGATCCAAAATCCAGGATTTAGTAGGTATCACTTTAATCCTATATGGAGAATCTTTGTGATAAGCGGAGATTGACCGAGCGTAGCATAGGAAACTACTTCCCTATCAAGAGTATGTCATCCACGTACTCTACGAGGATCGTCTTTATACTCCCTACTACCCTTTTTGTTTATACAAGGTTCATCTACCATTTTGATGATGTCAAACTCTTTGACTAATCTATCAAAACAGATGTTCCAACTCCGCGATGCCTGCTTTAATCCTATAAAGCATCTTGCACACGTTTCCGCTGCTCCCACTGTCTACGAAGCCCTCTGGCTGTGTACTTATAGACACTCTCTTCTAAATCATCATTTAGAAAAGCAGTCAAGACACCCAACCACCAGATATCGCAGTCATGGTATGTAGCCGTGGCAAGTAGGATCTGGATGGACTTAAGCATAGCTACTTGAAAAGGTTTCATCATTATCCACGCCTGGTCGATGACGAAAAGCTTTAACAAGTCTAGCTTTGAAAGTCTCAACTTTTCCATCTACACCAAGTAATCTTCTCAAGATATACTTGCTCCTGATGGGGATTTAACCCTTCAGATCTAGCAGCTAAAGTCCATACTTTGCTGGTGTATAAGGATTCCATCTCAGATCACTAAGCATCCAGCCATTCTTACAGAGTCTTACTCTCGATGGCCAGCTCGAAACTAGTTGGGTCATCATCTCATGATGCAATCCTCGCTCCCACTGTCATAGAGAAACCGAAGTATCTCTCAAGTGGGTGAGGAACCCTACTAGATCGGCGGAGAGGCTGAGGTTCGTTGGAATCTACTGAATCCTTTGGTTCTATCAAATCATCTGCTGTAGTTCGTATAGCTGGAACATTTCCAGTGCTATATAACAGATCTTGCCTCGAGCTTGTCCGGATTTTGCTTTTAGACATAGGCCGGACAACCCCAAATCTTAACTAACTTAAGACATGGGCCCTTCCCATTCCATATCACATATGAAATGGTAGGCAATTTGATTTGATTGGAACCCTATTCAATAGGTATGCAGCTTCTCAAATGCATAACTCCCTAAAGGAAACAGGTAACTCAGTAGTACTCATCATAGAGCACACCTTATCATATAGGGTGTATCTGCTCCTCCCCGATATACCATCGTGCTATGGTGTATACGGAGGAGTAATGCTGAGAGAGAATCTCATTCTCCTTTTGAATAGTCCAGGAATTCCGTGCTCAAGTATTCTCCTCCTTGATCACATCAAAGGACATAATACTTATACCCGTATTTTGGTTCTCTACTTCTAACTTATATTCCGTGAATATCTCAAAAGGTTCGGACTTGTGTTTCAACAGGAACATATGTCTGAATCTTGAGAGATTATCAGAGAATATAATGAAGTATAAACAACCAGTCCTGGTATGTGTAGACAGGAGACCTACATACATCAACATGCATCATCCCAAGAGTTCACTAACTCTTTCTCTGTTTCGAATAAACGGAGCTATGGTCATCTTATCTTTGTGACATGACTGGCGAGTTTCACAAGATGTAAGTTCAAACTAATTTAAATATGCATCTTTATGTAACTCTAGCCAGTCGGGTCGCATTGATCTGACCTAGTCTACAATACCTCAAGAAGGATTCGTTCATTTCTGAACTCTTCCTCTTGTGTGTGTTCCGTATAGTAAGAACTGTAGTTTGATTTAGAACATCAACGCTTTTAGATAACGTGCCTGAACCGATCAACTTTTGATATAGGAAATGTTCAAAACATTATCCATCAATACAAAATTATATCCTTTCTTTTCTAATAAAGAGACTGATATGATTTTGTATATCAGGTTCGGTATCTAATAACATTCGTTCAGAATCAATGTATTGTAATACAGGGTGACAGTGACCGACAGACTTGGCTGCAACACTTGCCCCGTTTTCTGCCTCATGAAACTTATCACCCGTTCTCAGTTCTCTACCTTTCTGTAGCCCTATGTAACAGATTACATATCTGGGATCCTGATCCGGTATCATATACCCAGGACGTAAAGGATACTGAGAAACAGTTCTGTATAATGAACAAACCAGAAGATGATGCATCAACATGCACTCTCTTCGTTTGGGTGGCACGGGAAATCTGGTATTCCCCAATTTCCTGCTCTGTCTTATAACAATTATAAGTTGGAGCGGGACCAACGTTCCCCAGCTCAGTATAACAAGCGGGTTCGGTCAAATATCCGTATTATTATCTTGATTAAGGCGTGATATGGTCGCTACCTGGAGAGAGAGAGAAGAAAACACTCAGCGTGCGCTCTTGCAAGAATAGATTGGTTATTATTTTATCTAATCAGGATGGCTCCCACTGCTTTTTATCAAATCTTCCTTCAAACCCTAAAAGGAAAGACTAGCCGGGATTAATTACACACTACAAGTTCGCCAATCTTTCAGCCAGGCCAGTGTCGGTACTTTGAGGGAGGTCCCCCGTGCTTTCGCACGAACCTAATTAATGTAAACCTCATTTTCCCAGAGGCGTAACCTCATTAACACCTTTCTAGACACCTACTTGATCGGCTAATTGTAATGTGTAAAACTCTCCCAGGAGTAACTCTTACTCGCAGCGGGTATCGGGATCCAACTATCTCATAGAAGGTATGCAATCTCATTGCAAATTTCAACACTTGAAATTCCCGATAATATTTTGCCCCAAACGATCTATGACCTTGACAAGGTCAACAAACCATAGACCGCAAGTCAAGTTCAACCCGTCATTTCTTGATTGAATCAAACCCACCCGCACGACTCTTGATAAGATCAACAAGGCCGCACGACTACCCTAACCCAATCTGCATCATATGCATAAGCAGATAAATACTGGTTAGCTACCGCACACTGCGCCTTGACAAGGTCAACAAACGCAGCACGAATACTAAACAGGATTTATCTGAAATGACGGAGGGCTACGACAGGTTTTTCTGAAAACCTATTGCGTAATGAACTTGATATCGTTGTAGAATCAAATGATTTTTGAAATGGAGTGTTTTTGAGGCTTTTCTAGTTTTGCTAAAGGAGTCACTCCCGGTGAAGGGATCGTCGGTCCTTTCCTCGTCGAATGAGGTGCGGGATATATCACATATATCACTGTGCAAAGCAAAAACACTTAAAAGCAATCAAAAGACAAACCGAGTGTGTAGCATCTGCCAGTTATTGCTAAAGGAGTCACTCCCGGTGAAGGGATCTCGGTCCTTTCCTCATCGAATAAGGTGCAGGATATATCACATATACCGCTGTGCAAAGCAAGAACTGTAGCTACCTGTTTTATTTTGAAATTCGATTCTACAACATCTTAGGTTTCTTTTATTTCATTAATCACATTAATGAAGTCCCATCATTTAAGTACCTAAACATCACAGATAAATACGACGTACACTTATGCCATCCGCATTCGCCTCGATGTCCCCTCGTGCACCGTTAGGTTAGGTAACTAACGGCAGAGCAGGGCAGGGCTAGCGCGGGTGTAAAACATAAGTAACGCCTATATAATATATCATATATACTATATATTGTATCTATCACAGAACATCACATGATCATATCACAGATATCGCAGCAGAAGAATCATATGAAATATTGGATATACTAGGACGTCCGTGTTTTCAATACGAGCCAGTATAAAACACGGATTCCACTGTCGTGATGAATAGCCAAACCCACACCCCTAGACCCCTACGAGAGCGGCAAGCAACCCTACCAATTCTAGGGTTAGGAGACCCGGACTCGACTCCTCGAGTTGGTCTCCCACTGGACCCCAGAACCCGGTTACTTGTGCCCTCCTCCTTGGGTTTATCCTAGTGCGGAAAAGTAAATAATATACAAAAGGTGACAACTTCCGCAACCTGGAAGCGCCCCAATAAAAGAATATTACATACAAGTTTTTACATGAATGAAAATGAAAAACACTCATCTCACATAAAAACCCCCGGCTATTCAAACACGACGATCCAATATAACATATCCAGCAACACATAACATCACATGTCATCAACGTAAGTAAATATGCGCATCCCAATTGTCGTTGACATATAGCAACGAAACCGGCGATATCACATATTACACTTACGGTCACAGAAAAGAAAGTGTAAAACTACAACAGTTGGAATCCGCAACCACCTCAGACATCGCATGCCTGACCAAATGAATTCTTTGGACATCGCATGCCTAACAATTATAAACCCCGCATTTTAGTCTCAAAATCGAAAACACTTTTCAATATCGAGTCGGGCAATTCAACAAGATTCCCGACATCCTGATCGAATGCTCGTCGCAAACTTCAGTAGACGGCCGCACCCCCGACGCCGTCGACGAAGTGCACCAAGGCGGAACACCGCTACCGGGAGCACCCGGATGGATGCTTTCGGCAACGGGGTTCTCCTACAGTCACTTGGTCGGGGCTATGGAGTGAAGCTGTCTATCAAGTTTACCCGGCGAGTATCCGCGTACGCTACGTGATTGCGACGGACTTTTGATCACATCAAAATTCCGCGGCAACCGATCAAGTGAGACTAAACCGCTAGATTTATAACATTCATTCAGTTATCTCATAACTTCTTGTGAATTCCAATTATTGTATCCCATTCCAGATAAATAGAAAATGCTAAACTTTTCGATCGAACAATCGAACACCCAAGTTTTCCCGATACAGATCAACACATGAAACAAGTCTAACAACATTCCGTTCGTGCCTCAGTACCAACGGTCCAGCCGTAGAAGGGTCAAGCCAACGCCTCACATGTGGCACGCCGTACTGCCCCAAACCCGAAGGTTCAAAGGGCAGTTCAAGACGGTCACATAATCGAGTTAAGGTTTGTGTCTTCTAGAGGGACCATCGTGTTACTTGCACTACTTAGAACGTCGTTAAACTACGGAAAAATCCAACACTTGGAAATTTCCCGACAGGGGAAAAGTTGGGTATTTATATCCGGTCGAACTTTTTAACATATTCTAAGATTTATCCGGAAAGCCAAACAGACAAAATTTGATACCCCGATCGAAACACCGAATCCCCAAAACAACTGCAGAAATTTCAACTCTGGAATAAGTTTTAAATATTCCCAGAAAACTCAGCATAAAATAATAGGAATTACTGTGCAGAGCAGGTACGATGACGTCACCAATGTAGCGCGGAACCGCCGCATAAGCAGTGCTTATGCCGCGGTTTCGCCGCCGTTCAAACGAATTACTCACCTGAGTTTGCACCGTAATTCTTAGTTTTATTTTATGTATTTTCTAGAAATTTTTAATTCACAAAAATCCGCATTTTAGGAAAAAGTCCAGAGAGCAATATTGGTTCGGGGTTTCGGGTTCGTTCGGACTTCAATTGCCGTCTGGACTTCGCCTAAGGCTCTAGCTAGGCTCTGATACCACTGTAGGGTTCCTAGGCACACTAGTGAGGTCTCCCAAGCCATCAACCATGGCAATTTCAAAAATTATGGTGCCGAGAAACCCTAAACTACGGATCGTCGGCTAGAAGTCTAGGCGAACAAGAACTAGTTAACACTTAACTAATGAGAAAACGGAAATACAACCTTTGTAGATCCGGTGCTCCACCTCCATAGCTCCGCAACGAAGTCCTCTCCGCTGTCCAAATCAAATCCGGGCTCTAGAGTCGGCTTCGTCAGAGAATGGGCAAGCTAGGTCGTCGATGTCCATGCCGAAGATGATCTACGTCGAGGCATCGCTAGATCAAGCTCACAACTTCACCAAGTCATGAAACTTGTGAAGTAAACACACTCTACTACTTGGCAAGAGGTAGAGGATGAAGAAATAGGAGTTGGGTTAACTTTAGAATTGGATTTCTCACTCTAATTCATCAATCACCATTGATGAGGTAAGCTTTCTTCTTCAAGTTCAAGGAAGAAGAAGAAGGAAATAGTTATGATAAGTTATATGAAAAAGAAAAGAACAATCAAAACTTATCATGACTAAACCATGGTAAAGTGTAGAGATTGAACTAGGGTTAAAACAAATGGTTAGGTTAAGCATGAGATAAGAATGGTGGACAAAGTCAAAGGTTCATGAATCTTCAACTACAATCCAAAACAAGCCACCATTTTCCTCATTTCCTTTTCCAAAAAGAAAATAAATAAATAAATAAATAAGTAAATAAAACAAAACCCTAACCATAATCATGTAACCATGGTTTGATCTTTACACAAAAACCCTAGCAAAACATGTATCATCAAACATGATACA
This sequence comes from Agapanthus africanus, assembly GCA_030015575.1. Classification (NCBI taxonomy): domain Eukaryota; kingdom Viridiplantae; phylum Streptophyta; class Magnoliopsida; order Asparagales; family Amaryllidaceae; genus Agapanthus; species Agapanthus africanus. The sequence goes on from JASDDO010000018.1 coordinate 352,449,776, forward strand.
ATCAAGTGCACAAAAGTATATCACATATACAATGTGTACAATCCGAGTGAGAAAATCCATTTAAAGTGAACCGATACTAGTTAATGCAAAGTAATATATCAAATATATAAATATGCATTAAATCATTAAATCAACACTTGATTCAATGATCCGGTTATGTCGCACACAACCGACTAGTATACAATATATCGGCTTATCGAATCAACGCTTGAATCGATAACTAGGTTATATCGCATACAACCATTCGATACATTTATCGCGAGAATAGAATACGGTATCACATACACGCATTATTCTCGGTCCCGCACATATCTCATATGCGCTCCTATTTCGTTTCGCTTGAGCCAGGAAACCTCTGTGTAGGACTCTAAAGACTCGTCAATACGCCGGCAGCGGATGATGATCATATCAAACATCCACAAGCCGCAAGCGGTCTGCTAAACGTAACGGCCACCCGGGTATTGAGCGATCTGAAGATCGACGAGCAAGACCGCTCACACTCCAGTGAATCCGACCAGTAACACTACCGTACAGTTCGGTCTGATCGTCTGATATGTCGCATATCTCGCCTAGGGGTGGTAAACGTCAGACCCCAATAGCTCAATAAGTCGTGTCGATATGAGGTCTATAACCATTCGAGAAACTACTGGTAACACTTACCAGTAAATCTCAGCAACCCTGGCCAGGGATTTCCTGTTATAGCCAATCGAACACAGCGCAACATCAACCCCCTATACCGGGAGAGACGAATCCCCTCCTATCGCTCATTGCCTCCATGTGACTCGGGACTGTACCCAAAAACCACCGTTTTGCACGCCCTCTTGGACGTGGTAAGATGGAAATCAAAGCACAGTGGGAACCACACAAGACTCTATGACGATCTCGGGTCAACAGACTACTCTGTACCAGTGTCACCAGAGAACTGCCATCTAACGTGAGGTATAATACCATCTGGGAGTTCTCGGCGAGTCCGTCCAGTGTACCCAGTCTCTACTGAGCACCCGTATATCATCCCTGATGTCAAACACCAATGGATATGGGATCATCCATCGCCCATCTGTATGAGTCGAGAAGGTATACGCTAGTCTACTCTGGTATATCGATGCCCCGTCTCGATACACCCACGACTAGGGACTTTGAAGGATGTACTTATGGACTACCATGTCCCCACTAGTATGATCCGCATCATAGTCCAGGTAGTCAAGTACAGATCCTAAGGGCTTTGCCAACATGTAACAGAGAGATAATCAGCATACACGTTAAGGTAAAGAGTAACCAGATAGCATACTATCATGTCGAGCAAGAAAGTCCTCCCTATATATATCCCAGCATCCACTACAATATACATCCTATGTACAGTAATGGCCTCTAGGGCATACATATAACTAACATACATCCTGTCGGGGTTCACCAACCACTCCATCCTGGCAGAAGGGGTAATCACCCTCCAACTTAATATCGGGGGACGGGTCGTACGCGCACCGTGTCTATGGAGTTTATCGTCGTGAGAATTCCATCCCGGCAGAAGGAGTATTTTGAGTCCCACACTCACCAAAATTCCAATCTCCTCCCTAGATTATAGTTACTGTTTTTCGGTGGGAAAATTGTTTTCAAGCCTAGTCAAGCCCAAGCGTATTCTAATAAACATAATTTTTTTCAAGAATACCAGATTTACCCTTTCTATGCAATCTAACTTTAATAACTTAATTTATTAAACTACAGTATTGTTTATCAAATCATGCACTATATATCAAATCATAACACTAGTTATCAAACCATAACATTATTTACCTAATCATAACACTATTTATCAAACATTATATTGTTTATCAAATCATAACAATATTTTTCAACCATAACACTATTTATTTAATCATAACATTATTTATCAAACAATAACATTGATTATCAAACCATAGCAATATTTATCAAACCATATCAGTAGTTATCATGTTGGAAATAATATTTCAATTCTTATATTAGGGTTAAATTTAAATAGTTAGTTGAATTAAATTGAGTTAGTTTGAGTTTAAATTAGAGACAATGGTAAAGTTAGTTTGAAAAAATTAAATGTTATCATGTTTTGGCTATATAAAGAGTTATTTTTTAAAGTTTGTAATTATAGGAGAGAATTGAAAATAATCAAGAGAGTTAAGCTAATAAAGTTTTGAGAGTTTCTCCTCAGCATAAAATATTATATTTTATCTCCTCTGTTATATATTTCTTTAGGTATATGTTTTTATATTTTAACTTGGTATCAGAGATAAAGCCCTGTGATTGTTGTTTACCCTCTTTATGATCTCTAATGATGGTATCGTTAATAAAATGTAGAGTTTAAACAAAACAAGTTTAAAAGTTTGAAGGTTTGACCAGAATGTACTAAGGTTCAAGACTTCTGATAAGCATAAGCGCTACCGTTAATTATACCATATTATCTTAGGAAATACCTAAACGGATAACTTGTTATGCTATTCTAAATCACATCAGTTTAAGTAAAGATCACATCATATATACATATATACTTGCAATAAGGTTAATTAATATTTTGTTTGCAATTTGAATACAGGTACATTCCATCTTGAATTTTACAAAAAAAGAAGTTATAAATATCTAAGGATGCAATTCACAAATAGAATTGGGCATTGTAATCATCAAGAGGGCATCCGAGGGGTCAAGCTAAGGACCCGGTTGGTTGGGGACCCGATGATCATATGAATGTCCAAATTGTCCCAAAATATGGCGATTCACTTGATTTTGAATTTGTTCATGTATATTTTTTCTTCACATGTACAAGTTGATTTTAAAACAAAGAAATTTATTATGGCAACACTTCGTTTTTGAATAGAGATAATATGTTAGATTATCTCTACGCTTTATGAAACATATTTTTGGTTAAACATGTTTAAAATTTGAACAGCATTTCTGCAATTTTTTAACTTCTTTTGTTCAAGGAAAATAGAATGTTAGTGTATTTTCATTTGGAGAAACATAGGGTGTTAATCAATATTTCGATTACAAGGAAAATGAAGTTTCGGTTACTTCTTATATTTGGTGGAAGCATGGATTTAATATCCATGTTCTTAGAATTCAAGAAGCATAGGGTTAACCACGTTCTTGATGATTTTATTTGGGGTCCGAATGTCGAAGAAGAAAGAGATGATCTTAATTTGTCTTTCAGTCAAATGATGCAAATAGAAAAGAGGAAGAATGAGAAATGGATTTAAGGGGGCAGGAGATTGAATCTTCTAGTCCTACCTTTTGTCTTCTTATTTTGGAACTTGGCCTTCTTCTTCCTTTTCTACTCTAAAAATTTTAGTTGAATGTAGAATCCCTATTCTTTCTTTTGTGGAAGGAGCACATATGTTCATAACCGATGAAGACCGATGAAGATAAAGTCCTCTCTCCGTTCTTCGCTGCTACCCTATATTCAAGTTCAAACATTTCTCAATGTATGTCTTCAAGAACATTAAGCCTTTCCCTTTATCGTCCTTAAGGACTCTAAATTTTGTCCATTTATCATCCTCAAGTAACTTGAGAAGTTTGGTTTAGAGTCATTTAAGAGACGATAAAATGAGAGAAGTTTAGAGTGCCTAAGGATGATAAATGGAGAAATTTAGAGTCCCTAAAGACGATAAAGGGAAAGACTTAATGTCTTTAGAGACGTACATTGAGAAATGTTTGGACTTGAATATAGGATAGAAGCGAAAAACGAGGAGCGGACCATGTCTTCATTAGTTACTTGCGACTAACAAATATTCAATTTTCAAAAATCCCTAACAAAATGACCCGATATGAAATTCTCGGTGAAGATGATGTTATCATCACTTCGCGGAATGTACTTGTAGCCCCATGTGTAGAAGTGCCTTTCGAAAACAGACTTTATTTTTAGTCTTATGGTGGGAGTTGGCACCACAATGAGTCCCCCCGTGCGTAGTTTAAATTCATTTCGGACACAAATTTACTTTTGTAATTTGAGAATTGAAGTTCGGAACTTGAGATTTGAGAATTTGGAACTTGAGAGTTGAGGTTGGTTACTTTAAACTTGGAATTATTTTTAATTTAAAGTCGTTTCAAAAATAAGACTTGAAAAGAAATTTGAAATGGGACAGGATTCGGAGTCATGAACTTAATCAAATCAGTAAAACCCACATACGAACCTTTTGCGTGCGTTGTGAAATAAGATCGGTGAATATATGGTGTACTTATTTCTTGCTCTTTTTTTAATTTCCGCCTTACGTAGGCTTTTCGCAATACGAATATTTTACCGTGTGACCAAAAGATAAATAATTTGGTGAGTATTCTTTTTTTAGGATATAATCGGTTTATTTTTGGTCTCACCTTTTATCTTTTTCAAGGCGACTGGATACAAATCATGTGGTCGCCTCTTAGAGCATGCCCGATCTATCTCAAATCCAATCAAAATCCGAGAGTTATTTATGGAGCCAGAAGACTATAATTCAATTGGTTTCAAGGCGAACGTTTTTTATTCTCCTATTTAAAATATGAGAATTATTATATTAAGGGCATGGATTTGATTATTGAATAAAGGTTGCTAGTTAGTAAAGAAAAAGCAACGGTGTTTGTGTTTAAAGAGAGGTCGTCATATCTCGTCCTTGGTTATTTAGTGTTTTGATCTTGTGATTTTTCTTAAGAGTAATTAGATCTTGCTGAGTATCAAGCCTCCGTAAGCCGATACTCATTCATGAATACAATGCATGTACAAGAAATATATGGTTGATCTTGAAGTTGATTATAAAAAATATAGAGTTTGTTGAGATCGTGTCTTGTATTTCTAGTAGTTTTATGGTGGTAATTTTAACGAACTTTAGGAATATTTCGGATATTCAATATTTTTATCGGTATATATAGGCTAAATTACTCCGATAGAATAACCAGCTTAGTTATATTCCGTAGATAATTACTCCTTTTGCCCTTCATTCATGGATGAAGTATCAAGGTGAGAGATAACATTGATAATCTTGTAAGTAATGATGCTATTGATTAATACTAGGAAAGGGAAAATCTCATAACATTGTTATAAGATTCTTTGTCTCATCTCTCCGTGAAAATGATAAAACCAACCATATTTTATTCATACACGATGCTAAAGGGAGCAATTATCTACAGAGCATAACCAAGATTATGCGCTGGGAGTTAATTAGCCCCCCACCACACACACACACACTATATATATATATATATATATATAGAGAGAGAGAGAGAGAGAGAGAATAATGGAGAAAAGATGCCATATGAGGGAATTTCCATCTATGGCGTTGAAAAAATACTGGGTGCCGATCGTCGGAAAAAATGAGAAAGAGTGTATTTTTTTGACGCCATATGAGAAAATTCCCTCCTATGGCGTCTTTCCTCCATTAACCTCATATATATATATATATATAAAGGTGAAGAAAAGAGATCCAAAAAATATTGATTTGTAAATCCTATTCTCATAAAGTTAATGAAAAACAATTTTTTGTGATGTAGGACTTAGATACAAACATTGAACCTCATTAAACATGGTGTTCCTTTACTTTTTTTGTGACCGGTTGTCTCTTATATTATTTACAGTTAGTTTTATCATTTGAGAGAGAGCGCAGACCTGTTAAATATTTGCATTATATTAGGATGATGAAATGGTCTTGGTTAGTTTAGAATTTTGCCAAAAAGATTATCATACTAATCATCTTTGATGGGGTTCGGCATCAAGACCTAAATGTATTTATTTAAAGATAGAATGAGTCACATATAGTAAACATATAGTAACAACAGCCAGTCTTTGATGGGGTATGGGCGTTGAACATTAAACTTGGTATTGGTTTCATTTTTTTGTTACCGATTGTCTCTCATATTATTTACAGTTAGTGCTTTCATTTGAGAGAGCAAGGAATTGAGTGCAGACCAATTAAAATTGCATTATATTAGGATGATGAAATTGTCTTGGTTAGTTTCGAATTTTGCCAAAAAGATTACCATCCTTGATGGGGTTCGGCATCTAGACCTAAATGTATTTATTTAAAGATAGAATAAGTCACATATAGTAACAACAGCCATTCCTTCGGACATTTTCTGGTGAGAAAATAAATATAAAAGAAATGATAGAAAAATGAAGTGATCACCTGTATCTAGATTGCCATGAATTGGCCAATAAGCATGACATATTCAAAACATAAGGTCAAAAATCAAGCATCATCTTCGATTCTTCCCCTCTATAAATTAAAGCCAAGCATTACTTCCAAAAGCACTCAAATTAAATACACTGGTGTTAAATTAATTCATCATGAACACCCTTTTGTTCTTGTTCTCACTCTCCCTTCTCCTCCTCCTTCACAATGCCTCCTCCATTGATCCACTTTTCTCATCATGCTCAAACCCTAATAACTACACTTCCCATGACCCCTTCTCCAAAAACTTGAACCAATTAGGGTTTCAACTAACCACAAACTCTCCATGCACCGGTTTCGCGCTAGGCTCTATAGGCCGAGGCTCAACCAAAGTGAACGGCCTCGCTCTTTGCCGAGGCGACGTAAATGCTACAACATGCGAAGCATGCGTTCGAACCGCAAACGCCCAGATCCATCAGCTCTGCCCCTTCAAGAAACAAGCCGTCATTTTCTTTGACGAATGCCTGTTAAGCTACTCTGACGTAGAATTCTTCGGTGAGATCGATGGAGCATATAAGCTCTTACTGGTGAATACCCAGAACGTGACATCGTTAAAGACGGAATTATTCAATTCGGAAGTCGTGAAGCTGATGAGCCTTCTGAAGACGGAGGCTTATCTTTCGCCGGTGTTGTTTGCTAGTGGGGCAGCGGATATTGGAGATAGTTATTTGGAGAAGTTGTATGGGTTGGTTCAGTGTAGTAGAGACCTTGCTAGTGAAGATTGCAAGAATTGCTTGGAGGGTGCTGTAGATGAGTTGCTTAGTTTTAGTAAGGGGAAGAGAGGAGGAAGAGTTGCTGGTGGGAGTTGTAGTGTGAGATATGAGTTGTATCCTTTCTTTAATTCATGAATAGATGGAGCAAGAAAGATTTGTATAAACACACATAAGATGCACTTCATTTCCTATGTTTTGTTCATCACATATATAATAAAATTGCCGTTGTTAATTTCGATTTTGTTTGGATGTGTTTGCATGATTTCAAAATTATATCATTAATTAAATAAAAGATATTAATGTAAATTAAGTTATTCATAAAATCTAATCGATCTTTGCTAAATCTATGAAAGTGGTGGCTTCGGATTGGCTTTAGCGCCGCAAAAGACGTGGCAAACCGGCAATGAGTCAGTGTCAGTGGTGGAGCCGAGAGGCTCGCAGTAGCATGGGAAGGCGTTGGCGAGGAGGAGCGCATGGGCGCAACTTCAAGTGCCCATGGGCACGCCTCGTAGTGTCGGCAATGTGACCGCGCTGGTGATGGCCTGCGAGAAGGCTAGCGCTAGAGGATGGCTATAACGACGCTGGTTGTTGATGCGGTAAGATCTTGAAGACGTTAGGGATATGATGGAGAGAAGAAAGACACGTGCTTTGTGCGTGTAAACAAATTTTTGTGGTGCCTACATGAACGAGCAAAGGGTAATTGTTTGGGATCTAGTGTGCTGCCCATAACAGCAGACGTGCAAGTGGAGACCGATGAAAAAATAATTTAAATGGGTTTTAGTTTAAATCAACATGCTTGCGGAGCCGCATCTGCGGTAGTGTGAGCGGGCTGTGGTGCTATAGGAGTGGTCTGCGCAACCGCAGCCGAGGTAGTGGCTTGCGGAGCCGCAGCCGAAGGAGATGCATGTGGAGGCTCAGCCGAAGTACCCTGTCACGTCTGTTCCATTTTGTGTGTAATAAACGAGTAAGAACTGTGTATTAGTCAAATTCGTATCATTATCAGGTTATTGCGAAACCCCAATCTATGTATACTTAGGGATTTAGGCCTCGTTTGGATATCTAGTTTGGAAAACCGTAGTTTATTTTAATTAGACAGCTCTATGTATGTATGATTAATCAAAACTAAGTCTATAACCAAATAAGCTCAGGCTACGTACTAATATTGGATATGTTGCTATCTATAATATGACATAATATTTTACTATTAAGTAGTATACTGTAACAACCCCAAATTTCCAATACAAGTTTTTACAAAAAAATTTCAAAATCCATAAAGGGGTATTTATTGCCTGAGCACAAGATAAGTAATTAATTAGCAATTTAATTACAAGAAGGAGTTTGTAGCTCATTGGTAATACCTTGCACTGCTGAACCAAGCCACCAGAGTTCAAATCCCATACCCCACATTATTTTTAATATTATTTTGTTTTGAATTTTTTAGAATACCAACAGTTACACGTGTATTTCTCACAAAAACACCACTACACCCAAAATTCTAAATATACCAGTGTGATCACCTGAAGACTCCCCACCTCCTGACTCGGCCGAGTCGGCCGGACGGCCGAGTCCCCAACTGCAAAGTTGGGGCTCTTGGGCTTCTGAACCCCCCTGCACACTTTTTTTTCCCAGATCGGTTCCAGAGAAGTCATAAACCCCTATTTACTCCATTTTATTACAATTTATCATATTTTATTATATTTGTTTATTATTTAACTCTTCATCTACCCTAACCCTAGCTTAACCCTATAAATACCAACCCTAAACTCTACCCCCTCACCCCAAAACTCTGAGCCAACTGTTAAGAAATTCCTAGAAACTCTAGTGTGCAATCGAAGTGAGAGAAAGGCGAACCTCCGGCGAATTTTCCGGCGACAACCGTAAGAACCCCCGACGACGAAACGACGCACCGTCGACTCCTCTCGTCTCCCCTTCCTCTCTTTTAAAGTCCTAAACCCGTAAGTCCTAATTTCTCTCCTTTACTCTTTTCTAAAAATACGAACTTCCAAAACCCGACGGAATCGGAACAAATCCGATTTCCGATTCGGTTTCTTCCTAAAACTTCACTTTTCTTTAATACAATTATGCTAAAACCAATTCATGTTGACTATTAAACACTAAATAATCATATTAAACAAGTTTCATATCAAAAGTAATTGCTATTTTCATTTTACTATATTTCTTTCATTAAAATACCATATAGTTTCATTTCTACATTTAAACCATCGAAACCCTTGCTATACCTTTAAGTAGATCACGGAATAATGACCTACCTTCTCACAAACTCATATTCATCATAGCACAATACCCTCGGGAACATAGAACACGGGAAAACGACATCTTTACCAATAAATACCATAACTAATAAAACCATTTTTCTAAACGATTTAGTATTTATACAAATCTTTGCAAAGCGCCGCTACAACCCATTTGGGGAATCCGTTCAGGATGGTGCGGATTATCGCACATCATCGGGCTTAGTAGTGCGAGATGCAGACCTCCGTAAGAACCATTCGGTCTCAAAAGATTTAAATACGAAAATCTAAAGAAAATGAGATTTCTAGAAATATAATATATATTAAAAATTATTTTCATATAAATATATATATATATTTATCCTTAAAATATCTATTTTGTAATAATATAAATATTCCAATTTTTCTAAAAAAATCACAAGAATCATTTTACACTAAAATACCATGAATTCCATATAAATCAATATTACAAATAAATACCTTTATAATGGAATTAGGATATTTTCACTAAAAAAATCACAATATAAAATCTACATTCATTACAAGTCTAAAGACAAATAATAAATACTAGGGGTGTATTTTGAAAAGTATATAAAAGTATTTTTTACATAAAACTCCCCCCAAGTTCTATAAATTACCCTAAGGATCCTAGTAAACATAGGTTTAAGCGGGACCAATCTCTTGAGCCTTAGGGAGCCGGAGAAGTGGGTGCTTGCCTATCTAAGGTAGATAATTAACAAACGGTGTTATCAATACGGTAATCGTCTTTGAAAAAGACACAAATCCTGCCGCCCATGTGCAGCGGTTACCGATAACATCAAAATAATCAGGATATCAATTTACGTTTCTATTTGTCTGACTCAGATTGAGTCTCTTTATAATATGACTTGAATATGATTCAAGTACAATCTATAATCTACAATTTACAATCTACAATCTACAATATTACAATTCAACATGAATCCATGAATCCATTTATTCCATATATTCAATCTATCAATCTATACAACTTGACTGAACCGAACCATGGATATACTTCCATTTACATGATTATCCAGTTACATCCATTTACATGATTATTCAGTTATATCCATTTACTGATATCATGGTTTCGGTAAGTCATCAATTATACAATTTATATTACAAGAAAATACAAGTTGCAATACAACACAATATATTTCAATACATTCAATACAATAAACACTACGGGGTTATAAAGGGGTAGACTGGTACGGAATATGTTAAAGATGGCACGAGATGGTCACTTAAGACGTAATTACTTCCATACCGTTGTTCCGTGGTATTATCGATGGAGTCTTGTACTGCGGGTTACCAAAGTCTCCGGTGTAAGTGGGACTCTTCTCGTATACACTGGCATCTTCTGTACCAGGGTACAAACAACAGCGTTAACACTAAATACGACATTATAACAATATAATACAACTTTAAAATCTACACTCTCTCTCTTTCTGTCTATTCTCTTCCTCCCTTATCTTTAGGACTTACGAGCGATTTGTTCGCTGACGACATTCTCTTTCTTTCTTCTTTGAATGTCGTCAGGTATTTCGGACCTTCCAGAGATCAAGCCCAGCGCTGAAGACTTGGATCAGTTTGCTGAAGACCCAGAGCTTTAGTTTCATTGTACACATTTCTTTTCAGTACTTTACATTTCTATTATGCCACTGTTTAGGCATCGATTTATTCCATTTATTTACTTTTCCATGTATTGTAAAAAGAATGTGAATAAATAAAGTTTCTGTTTTATAATAATTTGTCTCTTGTGCATTTACTTTTATATTGCTTAGATACGCTTAGCATATTTACTTCACAGTAAATACGTAGCGGCCTTGTCGCGTCCTCTGCCCGTATACTGGGAAGCGGGACGTGACATATACATACCAACATCTCCTTCAACTCCTGGACGGTGGCCTTCAAGGTGTCCAGTTCTAGCTCGAAACGTCGCTCACGGGAGATAGAGGAAATAACCGCCGGAGTAGAGTCCAACCTCATATGGGCCCTGCTAGGACCCAGTCCCCGGCCTTTCTCGCAACATGTGGTGCCCGCCGTGTGCGGCGTCTAGGACTGGGGTCAGCAGCATCGGATCGTTCTGTCCAGTAAAATCGATCCTCGATACCTCCGCCTGCTCAACCACCCGCTCCTACACCCACGTTAACCAGTAAAATATAAGTATATCATTTAAATTTGAACCTTTCAAAATAAAAATTTCTAATAGGGGTTGAATAAATATTAACACTTACGCAATACTTCTGGGTAGCGGTGTCTGGGTATCGATGCTTGCCCGTGGCGGGATCTGTCGAGATGCCGTGGACGGAAAGATGCGCGGACAACACGCTCGGTGTACCACCATGCGTCAGGGTCTGAGCTCTCTGCAATTCGCCAAAAATTTACATATATTAAAAAATAACTCTTAAAATTACATTATATCACAAAGGCCGGTCTATTGTAATTTAGCGATAACTCCATGACATGAGTAATATTCCTCGAGCCACCTTTATAAGTGGGGCGATCCTTTTTCGCCGACTTCCTATTCTCTTTATTTTTATCGGCCTGTTTCTGCACAACTCATTCAGATTTATTTTTCTAATTAAGCAACACAAAAAAATAAATTATAAACTAAACAATGAATTACATTTAAAATACATACCTGTTTGCGCAGAGAGTCGAAATATTGGCACAATAGAGACCATGTATCTACGTCGACTCTCGCAAAGGCCGGAGTATGTAGGAGGGCCGCTCTCTCTGCCTCGGGAGTCGCCATCCACAGGGAATAGCAGTCGATCTTCAGCTCATTCCTATTGTATCGGACCTTTGATTGCATGTTTTTATCAGGTCATAGTACAGAGCGTGAAGATTGAACACCCTCCCAGGGTGATCAGGGTCGGGTACAGGCCGAAAATCGTAATCCAACTGAAAATACAAAAAAAAACAATGTTATTAAATTGCAAGTGTTAATAATAAATATATTGGATAAATCAAATGAAAATATATATTAATAACCGAGTCTGATCCCAGAAGAGGGCGAATGAGCGCCGGTGCTGGTCGCCCCACTCAACGTGAAGTGGATAGTTCTTCACGAGGCGGCTCTCATCCCCCATATACCGGTCGAATCTCTCGGCATAATCGCCGGTATAGTGATAATCAGGGTTAAAAAAGAGGGGAATGCTACTTCCCCCTACCTCTGTCGGGTCTCAGCCTGTGGGACTGATTCGGGCCTCTAGTCCCCCTCTCGTGATGGGGAGGCCCTGCGTCTACAAGAAATATCAAGACAATCAATGTTAAGACAAAGTGGTATCAATAAATCAAGGTTTAATGAAAATTGAAGTGTGATATATATCTCCGGGGACTAAAGCACGAGTCTGGGCCTGGGCAGTAGCACGAGTGGGACGATAGTACCTCCGGTGAGGAACAGCCGGTGACCCGGACGTGGACGCATCTCCAACTAGAAAATAAACATCGATAAAATTACATGAAGTTCATGTTTATTCTTAAAGGATATGTAAAATGAATAAATATTTTAAATTTATTCATACAAACCTGCAGACTGAGCGGAGGGTATGGAAGTGACGGGAGTGGCCCCTGCACCAGACGAGGACGCACCACCTATAATTAGACAATCAAGTATCAGCTATATAAGTAATTGCAAAAAGAATGCGTATATCAATAATATAACATTCTAAATCAATATGTATACACTATAGGATATATAAACATACCCGCAGGTGCGGTGGTGGGCTCTGCCGGAGATATGAAGGCACCACCTACAGCCCGAGATATAAGTACGTAAGAGCATAAAGAATGTATGTATATTTATGATATAGCATTCTAAATCAATATACATGCACTATATGATATATAAATATACCTGGAGGTACGGGAGTGGCCTCTGTCCCTGATGTTGACGCATCACCAACAGCTAGACAATCAAACATTGACAATGTAAGTAATTTTGACATGAACATGCATGTATATCTATAATATTACATTCGAAATGAATATGCGTGCAATATACCTGGAGGTGTGGCAAAGTCCACACGGAAGGAGGCATCCTAAGGGTCTCCAATCGGGGTGCAAGACCGACCCTCTGAAGCTCCCTACGCAGCTCTCCGGGCAGCAGAACTGCTCTACCTCTGCCTCTGCCTGTGCCGCGGCTGGAGCTCCTGCCGCCCCTCGCTGCTCCCGTCATTGTCATCAAATCTAGATAAAACGGTTCGTGAACGCATTAGACAATCATTACAATCATTGACTATATATGTATAGATCGTAAAATGTGAAGTAATAATATAACATTACTGATAACCTTTTCGTTTCGTGGGCGTATTAGACATATCTATTTGGATTTCATCATCGATATCATTTCTAACCCACGTAACTTCATGATCAGCCGAAGACAACCCGTCTTTCGAAACAGACGGTCGGAGCACTCTAAGCCTTCTCTCTTCTTCATCCTCATCGCTGTCCTCGAATTCTGGGACATCGTAGATATCCCTGGGTTTCCAATGGCATACGACACTCCATCCCGGATGCTTCAAACACTGTGAGTAGTATACTTGGTGCGCTTGGTTCGGAAAGATAAACGGATCTTCCTGACCATAAAATCGAAGTGTGTTCACACCGGTCAATCCATATTCATCTTTCCAAGTCCCAAGATTGCTTCTCCACTTATCCGTATCGGTTTTCGTATCGTACCAAGTACACTGGAATATATAAAAAGGTTCTGATCGTCCGGGATAGTGGATGCCGAGTATACAATTTAAGTTCCATAATAAATCACACCATCCGATCCTACCATCGCAATCCCACTATTCTGAGTGGTTCTAGATGTTTCTATATCCTTAACTTCGAATTTGTATCCAAGGACACCGAATCCTTTATAATATGCAACCTCCATACTAGAAAATTGAGCTAAACATCTTGAATCACTCTCTAATGATGCAGACAAGTTCGGATCGTGGATATAACAAAACAAATTTTACGACAAATACATAACGATATAAGTTCAGATTAAAACTGATAGCAATAAAATGTTATTCGAATAACTTATATGATCTGCAACCCAATCGCAAAAATTATCCTGATGATATTTTTCCGATCGTTCTTCGTTCCAATCAGGATGCCCCTCACGTACCTCGTTAAAATGAATTCTGTTTTCGACAAATAATGGTGACATTAATATAATATCATTTCATACACACACAAATACAAATATAACAATTAATCCAAAAAAACTTACTCTCTAATTTTTTCAAGACATGTGCTATTGAGCAAGATAAACCGGTATATCTTGTTGATAAACATAGTGTCTACCCTCTTATAATCGGTTTTACCATATGGCCCGTCTTGAATTCTTCGAGGCCGGTTAAGTCTCGTCTCAATGTTCTCGTCCAGATAGCGGGAACAAAATATGGTTGCTTCATCAAGAAAATAACCTTGCACGATTGAACCCTCTGGTCGATTTTTATTGCGTATATACTTTTTAAGAGTGTAGAGCTACCTAAAGAAAATATGTTGAATAAATAAATACGGGTATACAGGAAAACAATAATTTTAAAAATTGCGCGAAACGAAATATTACACGTACCTCTCGACGGGATACATCCATCGATATTGTACTGGTCCGGCTAACTTAGCCTCAGTTGCAAGATGAATCGTCAAGTGTATTATGATATCGAAGAATGACGGTGGGAAAATACGCTCAAACTTGCAAAGTATCAACGCAATAGAATTTTCTAGTTTATCCAGCGTCACAACCTCTAGTGTTTTAGCACACAACTCTCTAAAAAAACAACATAGGTCGTTGATTACTAGACCAACCGATTCGGGGAGAGAAGTCCTGAGGGCTAATGGAAGAAGGTGCTCCACGATAACATATTGATCATGACTTTTCAGCCCATCGATCTTGCCTTTCACAATTTTTATTTTCTTGCTGAATGATCCTGAGAAACCTGTAGGAACTTTCAAATCATGCAACATCTGCAGGAATCTTTTCTTCTCCGGTTGTGACATATGATAAGCGGCATTGGGAAGTACAAACTTGCCTGGTTTACCCGCTACCGGTCTAGGGTGCAATTCACTTCTTATTCCCCACTCCTGTAGATCCATCCGAGCATTCATGTTGTCTTTCGATTTCTTGTCTTTATAAAGAAGCAAGTTGAGTATGTGCTCTGATACTCTCTTCTCTATATGTATGAAGTCCAGACAATGACGTACTAAATTTGTTGACCACTACGGAAGCTCGAAGAAAATGCTTAACTTGTTCCAAAATGGTGGTTTGACCTGTTTCGTCGGATCCATCCCGAAGGTCACATTATTGTAACCATCCCATTGAGCAGTCATGTCCTCTCCGGACAATGGGGCTGGAGGTCCAAGAAGCTCCTGATGACCATCAAAGTGAACAGTGTCTAACCTGTAGGGGTGGTCTAAAGGCAGGAAACGTCGATGGCCGCAATAACAAACTTTCCTGCTAAAATTCAAGAATTTCGATGTTGTGTGTCGATGGCAATGGGGACATGCTTTGTGACCATGTACGGATAAACCTGATAGCATCCCATACGCAGAAAAGTCAATAATTGTCCACAGTAAAGCCGCACGCAGTATGAAGGTTGCATTTGTGTTTGCATCATATGTCTCTACACTATCAATGAACAAAGATTTTAACTCCTCGATCAGAGGTCGGAGATAGACGTCGATATTGTTTCCCGGTGAGTTTGGTCCGTCGATAAGAATAGGCATCATAAAGTATGATTGGTCTATAGCCAACCAAGGCGACAGATTATAAATTATCATTACAACGGGCCATGTGCTGTGACTTCAGCCATATAGTTGAATGGGCAGAAGCCATTACTAGCCAGTCCGAGCCGGACATTGGGAGGATCGCTACTGAATATTGCGTGCCTCCTATCGAAATCCTTCCATGCCGGTGAATCTCTTGGATGGCTCATTTTTCCATCTTCACATGGAGGAGCACGTGATGCCAAATCATTGCCTCGGCTGTTTTCTTGCACCTGAATAGCCTCTGTGTTATGGAAAAATATCGTGCTATCTTGATAGGTATATCAGGCATCTTATCAGAATCTTTCGGCTTATATCTGGCCTCTCTGCATGTTGGACACTCTTTCAAATGTGAATTCTCTTTTCGGTACAACACGCAATTTTTAGAACATGCTTGAATCTTCTCGCACTTTAGACCCAATTCAGGCATCATCTTTTGGGCTCCGTACCAGCTGTCGGGCACGTTATTTCCCGGGGGTATAGAATTTTTCAAGAACGAAAGAAGCATTGTGAATGACTTGTTACTCCATCCATTTAGGCACTTAATCTGGAAAAGTTGGACGAACCATGAGAGGGTGGAATACTTTGCATTCTCATAAATTGGTTTTCTAGCATCATTCATGAAATTTTCATATTTATTCGCACGCGGTCCTTGACCGGAAGGAATGTCATCTTCAGTACGAATAGATTCACCTAGGGCAGCCTCTACCATATCCTCCATTTTTTTCTGATGGAAATAAATTACCGTCTTCTCTTTCTGCCGTATTACTGTTTTCTCCTTCTTCTCCTGCTGCATTATCGTGTTCTCCTTCTTCTTCTGCAGCATTACTGCGTTCTTCTCCTTCCCCGTGATATTTCCAAGTTGTAAAAAGTCTAGTAAACCCATATTTTACGATATGAAGTTCTGCCAATTCTACCTTCTGCCAGTACTTATTGCCAAACCTATCGCACAGGCAGAGAATCTTCTCTATCACGATCTTATTATGTGCGCGTGCAAATTCAATAAAAGCAGCAACTCCTGCGACAAACTTAGGTTGCATAAGTTGTTGCCAATCTACATACATCCAGTCCTTAACTCTGACGTACTCATGGGCCATGTTAGACTGTATAACATATAAATTGTAGGTTATGGTAACTATATTGAGAAATCTAAGAACAGGATAGTTACTGACAAAGGAGAAAATCCGTGTATATGCTTTGTGTGTGAGTTTGTCATTGAAAAGAATAAATTATCGAACGTATGTTAACCGATAGACGGGGACTAAGTGGCGCTTTTAGTTTCATATATGAGTATCGATGAGAATACGGAGGTTTCATATTATCATCGAGTACCATATATTGGTTTTAACTTCAACATCTTGAATCACTCTCTAATAATGCGTTTGTTGTGTATTCTTGTTGTGTGTGTGTGTTTTGGCTGTCGGGGATAAGGCTTCTATCACATTAAGAATGTATAGAGCGAACACCCATTCGCTTATGCTTTCAACCGTTTCGAGTAAATTTCGGCAACACCTCCCCACTGTTCTCCGAGTACACTGTAATAGAATAGATAATCATTTCAAAGCTGTGAAACAACGTTGAAATGAACATCTAACCTACCTTTGTATACGGAGAACCAGCGGAAAGGTACCGACGAAATATCTCGAAATGGATGAAAACACAAGTGAATGAAGGTGTTTGCTTTATACATTCCTAACTTGTCCACACGGGACAAATCTATCGGTTATCATACGATTGAATCTTCTCGTCACATAGACTATACGACGGTTGTTAGTATTGAGCTATACCGTCCGATATTTAACAACCTTCGTATAGTTCTATATCACGACGAACATCGAATGTATGCTAACAGATAGACGGGAATTAAGTGGCACTTTTAGTTTCATATATGAGTGTCGATGAGAATACGAAGGTTTCATATTATCATCGAGTACCATATATTGGTTTTAACTTCAACATCTTGAATCACTCTCTAATGATGCGTTTGTTGTGTATTCTTGTTGTGTGTGTGTATTTCGGCTGTCGGGGGTAGGGCTTCTATCCCATTAAGAATGTATAGAGCGAACACCCATTCGCTTGTGCCTTCAACCGTTTCGAGTAAATTTCGGCAGAACCTCCCCGCTGTTCTTCGAGTACACTGTAATAGAATAGATAATCATTTCAAAGCTGTAAAACAAAGTTGAAATGAACATCTAATCTATCTTTGTACACGGAGAACCAGCGGAAAGGTACCGACGAAATATCTCGAAACGGATGAAAACACAAGTGAATGAAGGTGTTTGCTTTATACATTCCTAACTTGTTCACACGGGACAAATCTATCGGTTATCATCGATTGAATCTTCTCGTCACATAGACTATACGACGGTTGTTAGTATCGTGCTATACCGTCCGATATTTAACAACCTTCGTATAGTTCTATGTCACGACGAATATCGAACGTATGTTAACCGATAGACGGGGACTAAGTGGCTCTTTTAGTTTCATATATGAGTATCGATGAGAATACGAAGGTTTCATATTATCATCGAGTACCATATATTGGTTTTAACTTCAACATCTTGAATCACTCTCTAATAATGCGTTTGTTGTGTATTCTTGTTGTGTGTGTGTATTTCGGCTGTCGGGGGTAGGGCTTCTATCCCATTAAGAATGTATAGAGCGAACACCCATTCGCTTGTGCTTTCAACCGTTTCGAGTAAATTTCGACAGCACCTCCCCGCTGTTCTCCGAGTACACTGTAATAGAATAGATAATCATTTCAAAGCTGTGAAACAACGTTGAAATGAACATCTAATATATCTTTGTACACGGAGAACCAGCGGAAAGGTACCGACGAAATATCTCGAAACGGATGAAAACACAAGTGAATGAAGGTGTTTGCTTTATACATTCCTAACTTGTTCATGTTAGTTATATGTATGCCCTAGAGGCCATTACTATACATAGGATGTATATTGTAGTGGATGCTGGGATGTATATAGGGAGGACTTTCTTGCTCGACATGATAGTATGCTATCTGGTTGATCTTTACCTTAACGTGTATACTGATTGTCTCTCTGTTACATGTTGGTAAAGCCCTTAGGATCTGTACTTGACTACCTGGACTATGATGCGGATCATACTAGTGGGGACATGGTAGTCCATAAGTACATCCTTCAAAGTCCCTAGTCGTGGGTGTATCGAGACGGGGCATCGATATACCAGAGTAGACTAGCGTGTACCTTCTCGACCCATACAGATGGGCGATGGATGATCCCATATCCATTGGTGTTTGACATCAGAGATGATATAAGGGTGCTCAGTAGAGACTGGGTACACTGGACGGACTCGCCGAGAACTCCCAGATGGTATTATACCTCACGTCAGATGGCAGTTCTCTGGTGACACTGGTACAGAGTAGTCTGTTGACCCGAGATCGTCATAGAGTCTTGTGTGGTTCCCACTGTGCTTTGATTTCCATCTTACCACGTCCATGAGGGCGTGCAAAACGGTGGTTTTTGGGTACAGTCCCGAGTCACATGGAGGCAATGAGCGATAGGAGGGGATTCGTCTCTCCCGGTATAGGGAGTTGATGTTGCGCTGTGTTCGATTGGCTATAACAGGAAATCCCTGGCCAGGGTTGTTGAGATTTACTGGTAAGTGTTACCAGTAGTTTCTCGAAAAGTTATAGACCTCATATCGACACGACTTATCGAGCTATTGGGGTCTGACGTTTACCACCCCTAGGCGAGATATGCGACATATCAGACGATCAGACCGGACTGTACGGTAGTGTTACTGGTCGGATTCACTGGAGTGTGAGCGGACTTGCTCGTCGATCTTCAGATCGCTCAATACCCGGGTGGCCGTTACGTTTAGCAGACCGCTTGCGGCTTGTGGATGCTTGATATGATCATCATCTGCTGCCGGCGTATTGACGAGTCTTTAGAGTCCTACACAGAGGTTTCCTGGCTCAAGCGAAACGAAATAGGAGCGCATATGAGATATGTGCGGGACCGAGAATAATGCGTGTATGTGATACCGTATTTCATTCTCGCGATGAATGTGTCGAATGGTTATATGCGATATAACCTAGTTATCGAATCGAGGGTTGATTCGATAAGCCGATACATTGGATACTAGTCGGTTATATGCGATATGACCGGATCGCTAAATCAAGTGTTGATTTAATGATTTAATGCATAATTATATATTTGATATATTACTTTGCGTTAACTAGTATTGGTTCACTTAAGATGGATTTTCTCACTCGGATGTGCGCATTGTATATGCGATATACTTTTGTGCACTTGATTGTATCATGATTGATGATACATGTTATGCTAGGGTTTTTGTGTAAAGATCAAACCATGGTTACATGGTTATGGTTAGGGTTTTGTTTTATTCACTTATTTATTTATCCATTTCATTTTGGAAAATAAATGAGAAGAGAAAAGAATGGTGGCTTTATTTGTTATTTAGTTGAAGCTTCATGAAGCTTTGACTTTGTCCACCATTCTTATCTCATCCTTAACCCTAACCATTCCTTTAACCCTTGGTTAATTCTCTACACATAACCATAGTTAGGATTATGATAAGTTTGGATATTCTTTTCTTTTTTAAAGAACTTATCATAATTTCTTTCTTCTTCTTCTTCATCTTCTTCCATGAAGAAACCTCCACTTCATCAATGGTGATTGATGAAGATGAGTGAGAAATCCAATTCTAAAGTCTACCCACTTCCTATTTCTTCATCCTCTACCTCTTGCCAAGTAGTAGAGTATGTTTCCTTCACAAGTTTTTAGGGCTTGGTGAAGGTGGAGCTTGATTTAGCGATGCCTCGACGTAGATCATCTTCGGCATGGACATCGACGACCTAGCTCGCTTTTTCTCCGACGAAGCCGACGCTTGAGCCCGGATTTGATTTGGACAGCGGAGAGGACCTCGTTGCGGAGCTATGGAGGTGGAGCACCGGATCTACAAAGGTTGTATTTCCGTATCTTGTAGTTAAGTGTTAACTAGTTAGCTTTTTCGCCTAGTTTTCTAGCAAACGATCCGTAGTCGGGTCTCTCGGCACCTAGAATTTTTGAAATTGCCATGGTCGATGGCTTGTGAGACCTCACTAGTGTGCCTAGGAACCCTACAGTGGTATCAGAGCCTAGCTAGAGCCTTAGGCGATGCGTAGACGGAGTTAGAAGTCCGATCGACCCGAAACCCCGACTTTAAAATGCTCTCTGGACATTTTTGTAAAATGTGGATTTTTGCAAATTAAAAATATGCAGAAAAACAAACAGGTAAATCTAAGAATTACGATGCAAAAATTACCTAATGATCTTTCTAAAGTGCGGCGGAACCGCGGCATTAGCGTGCTAATGCGGCCCTTCCGCCGCACTTTTGTCTTATCTGCCATTGAATTTTGCACAGTAACTCCTATTTTTCAGTGCTGGTTTTCCTGGGAATTTTTAATCTGAAATCAAGAGTTGAGTATTTTGGGTTGTATTGGGAGTTCATACATTCGATCGGATTGTCAAACTTTGTCTATGTGTCGTTCCGGATAATTTTTTGAATATGTTAAAAAGTTCGACCGGATATAAATACCCAATTTTTCCCCTGTCGGGAAATTTCCAAGTGTTGGATTTTTCCGAAGTTTAACGACGTTCTAAGTAGTGCAAGTAACGCGATGGTCCCTCTAGAAGACAACAAATCTTAACTCGATTATGTGACCGTCTTGAACTGCCCTTTGAACCTTCGGGTTTGGGGCAGTACGGCGTGCCACATGTGAGGCGTTGGCTTGACCCTTCTACGGCTGGACCGTTGGTACTGAGGCACGAACGGAATGTTGTTAGACTTGTTTCATGTGTTGATATGTATCGGGAAAACTTGGGTGTTCGATTGTTCGATCGGAAAGTTTAACATTTTCTGTTTATCTGGAATGGGATACAATAATTGGAATTCACAAGAAGTTATGAGATAACTGAATGAATGTTATAAATCTAGCGGTTTAGTCTCACTTGATCGGTTGCCACGGAATTTTGATGTGATCAAAAGTCCGTCGCAATCACGTAGTGTACGCGGATACTCGCCGGGTAAACTTAATAGACAGCCTCACTCCATAGCCCCGACCAAGTGACTGTAGGAGAACCCCGTCGCCGAAAGCATCCGTTCGGGTGCTCGCGGCAGCGGTGTTCCGCCTTGGTGCACTTCGTCGACGGTATCAGGGGTGCGGCCGTCTACTGAAGTTTGCGACGAGCATTCGATCAGGATGTCGGGAATCCTGTTGAATTGCCCGACTTGATATTGAAAAGTGTTTTCGATTTTGAGACTAAAATGCGGGGTTTATAATTGTTAGGCATGCGATGTCTAAGGAATTCATTTGGTCAGGCATGCGATGTCTGAGGTGGCTGCGGATTCCAACTGTTGTAGTTTTACACTTTCTTTTCTGTGACCGTAAGTGTAATATGTGACATCGCCGGTTTCGTTGCTATATGTCAACGACAATT
This sequence comes from Agapanthus africanus, assembly GCA_030015575.1. Lineage (NCBI taxonomy): Eukaryota > Viridiplantae > Streptophyta > Magnoliopsida > Asparagales > Amaryllidaceae > Agapanthus > Agapanthus africanus. Next base: position 352,472,176 of record JASDDO010000018.1, read on the forward strand.
GGGATGGACATATTTACTTACGTTGATGACATGTGATGTTATGTGTTGCTGGATATGTTATATTGGATCGTCCTGTTTGAATAGCCGGGGTTTTTTATGTGAGATGAGTGTTTTTCATTTTCATTCATGTAAAAACTTGTATGTAATATTCTTTTATTGGGGCGCTTCCAGGTTGCGGAAGTTGTCACCGTTTGTATATTATTTACTTTTCCGCACTAGGATAGACCCAAGGAGGAGGGCACAAGTAACCGGGTTCTGGAGTCCAGTGGGAGACCAACTCGAGGAGTCGAGTCCGGGTCTCCTAACTCCAGAATTGGTAGGGTTGCTTGCCGCTCTCGTAGGGGTCTAGGGGTGTGGGTTTGGCTATTCATCACGACCGTGGAATCCGTGTTTTATACTGGCTCGTATTGAAAACACGGACGTCCTAGTATATCCAATATTTCATATAATTCTTCTGCTGCAATATCTGTGATGTGATCATGTGATGTTCTATGATAGATACAGTATATAGTATATATGATATATTATATAGACGTTACTTATGTTTTACACCCGCGCTAGCCCTGCCCCGCTCTGCCGTTAGTTACCTAACCTAACGGTGCACGAGGGGACATCGAGGCGAATGCGGATGGCATAAGTGTACGTCGTATTTATCTGTGATGATTAGGTACTTAAATGATGGGACTTCATTAATGAGATTAATGAAATAAAAGAAACCTAAAGATGTTGTAGAATCGAATTTCAAAATAAAACAGGTAGCTACAGTTCTTGCTTTGCACAGAGGTATATGTGATATATCCTGCACCTTATTCGATGAGGAAAGGACCGAGATCCCTTCACCGGGAGTGACTCCTTTAGCAATAACTGGCAGATGCTACACACTCGGTTTGTCTTTTGATTGCTTTTAAGTGTTTTGCTTTGCACAGTGATATATATGATATATCCCGCATCTCATTCGACGAGGAAAGGACCGACGATCCCTTCACCGGGAGTGACTCTTTTAGCAAAACTAGAAAAGCCTCAAAAGCACTCCATTTTAAAAATCATTTGATTCTACAACGATATCAAGTTCATTACGCAATAGGTTTTCAGAAAAACCTGTCGTAGCCCTCCGTCATTTCAGATACGTACTAGTTAGTATTCGTGCTGCGGTTGTTTGGCCTCCGTCAAGGCGTAGTGTACGGTAGCTAACTAGTGCTTATCTGTTAGCATATGATGCGATTGGATTAGGGTATTCGTACGGCGTTGTTTGGCCTCCGTCAAGGGTCGTGCGGGTGGGTTTAATTCAATCAGGAAATGACGGGTTGAACTTGACTAGCGGACTATGGGTTGTTTGGCTTCCGTCAAGGTCATAGCGAGCTAGGGGCAAAATATTATCGGGAATTTCAAGTGTTGAAATTTGCAATGAGATTGCATACCTTCTATGAGATAGTTGGATCCCGATACGCGCTGCGAGTAAGAGTTACTCCTGGGAGAGTTTTATACATTACAATTAGCCGATCAAGTAGGTGTCTAGAAAGGTGTCAACGGGGTTACGCCTCTGGGAAAACGAGGTTTACTGTAATTAGGTTCGTGCGAAAGCACGGGGGACCTCCCTCAAAGTACCGACACTGGCCTGGCTGAAAGATTGGCGAACTTGTAGTGTGTAATTAATCCCGGCTAGTCTTTCCTTTTAGGGTTTGAAGGAAGATTTGATAAAAAGCAGTGGGAGCCATCCTGATTAGATAAAATTATAACCAATCTATTCTTGAAAGAGCGCACGCTGAGTGTTTTCTTCTCTCTCTCTCCTGGTAGCGACCATATCACGCCTTAATCAAGATAATAATACGGATTATTGACCGAACCCGCTTGTTATACTGAGCTGGGGAACGTTGGTCCCGCTCCAACTTATAATTGTTATAAGACAGAGCAGGAAATTGGGGAATACCAGAATTCCTATGCCGCCCAAACGAAGAGAGTGCAAGTTGATGCATCATCTTTGGGTGTGTTCTTTACAGAGAACTGTTTCTCAGTATCCTTTACGTCCTGGGTATGTGATACCAGATCAGGATCCCAGATATGTAATCTGTTACATAGGGCTACAGAAAGGTAGAGGACTGAGAACGGGTGATAAGTTTCATGAGGCAGAAAACGGGGCAAGTGTTGCAGCCAAGTCTGTTGGTCACTGTCACCCTGTATTCCAAATACATTGATTCTGAACGAATATTATTAGATACCGAACCTGATATACAAAATCATATCAGTCTCTTTATTAGTAAAGAAATGATAAAATTTTGTATTGTTGGATAATGTTTTGAACATTTCCTATATCAAAAGTTGATCGGTTCAGGCACGTTATCTAAAAGCGTTGATGTTCTAAATCAAACTACAGTTCTTAGTATACAGAACACACACAAGAGGAAGAGTTCAGAACTGAACGAATCTTTCTTGAGGTATTGTAGACTAGGTCAGATCAATGTGACCCGACTAGCTAGAGTTACATGCATATGCATATTTAAATTAGTTTGAATTTACATCTTGTGAAACTCGCCAGTCATGTCACAAAGATAAGATGACCACAGCTCTGTTTATTGGAAACAGAGAAAGAGTTAGTAAACTCTTGGGATGATACATGTTGATGTATGTAGGTCCCCTGTCTACACATGCCAGGACTGGTTCTTTATACTTCATTACGTTCTCTGATAATCTTTCGAGTTTCAGACCTATGTTCCTGTTGAAACACAAGTCCGAACCTTTTGAGATATTCACAGAATATAAGTTAGAAGTAGAGAACCAAAACGGGTAAAAGTATTATGTCCTTTGATGTGATCAAGGAGGAGAATACTTGAGCACGGAATTCCTGGACCATTCTAAGGGAGAATGAGATTCTCTCTCAGCATTACTCCTCCGAATACACCATAGCACGATGGTATATCGGGGCGGAGCAGTCACACCCTATATGATAAGGTGTGCTCTATGATGAGTACTACTGAGTTACCTATTTCCTTTTGGGAGTTATGCGCTTGAGAAGCTGCATACCTATTGAATAGGGTTCGAATCAAATCAGTTGCCTACCACTTCATATATGATATGGTATGGGAAGAGCCCATGTCTTAAGTCAGTTAAGATTTGGGGTTGTCCGGCCTATGTCTTAAAGCAAAATCCGGACAAGCTCAAGGCAAGGTCTGTTATGTAGAACTGGAAGTGTTCCAGCTATACGAACTACAGCAGATGATTTGATAGAACCAAGGGATTCAGTAGATACCAACGAACCTCAGCCTCTCCGCCGATCTAGTAGGGTTCCTCACCCACCTGAGAGATACTTCGGTTTCTCTATGACAGTGGGAGCGAGGATTGCATCATGAGATGATGACCCAACTAGTTTTGAGCTGGCCATCAGGAGTGGGACTCTGTAAGAATGGCTGGATGTTTATCGATCTGAGATGGAATCCTTATACACCAACAAAGTATGGACTTTGGTTGCTATATCTGAAGGGTTAAATCCCCATCAGGAGCAAGTATATCTTGAGAAGATTACTTGGTGTAGATGGAAAAGTTGAGACTTTCAAAGCTAGAATTGTTAAAGGTTTTCGTCATCGACCAGGCGTGGATAATGATGAAACCTTTTCCAGTAGCTATGCTTAAGTCCATCCAGATCCTACTTGCCACGGCTACATACCATAACTACGATATCTGGCGGTTGGGTGCCATGACTGCTTTTCTAAATGATGTTTTAGAATAGTGCGTCTATAAGTACACAGCCAGAGGGCCTCGTAGACAGTGGGAGCAGCGGAAACGTGTGCAAGATGCTTTATAGGATAAAGCAGGCATCGCGGAGTTGGAACATCTGTTTTGATAGATTAGTCAAAGAGTTTGACATCATCAAAATGGTAGATGAACCTTGTATAAACAAAAAGGTAGTAGGGAGTATTGTGACAATTCTCATAGAGTACGTGGATGACATACTCTTGATAGGGAAGGAGTTTCCTATGCTACGCTCGATCAATCTCCGCTTATCACTATGATTCTCCATATAGGATCAAGATGATACCTCCTAAATCCTGAGTTTTGGATCTATGATATAGATTTAATTGGATGTTAGGATTCTCACTAGTTGTAGAGAGATGGTATCAATCGATCCTAGGGAGAATCACTGGAAGTGTTCCAGGGTGATAAAGACGACTGAGTGTCAGTCACAGGCATTGTCTTTACCCTCAGTGAAGGGACCGTATGTTGGAAGAGTTCCAAGCTGGATACCGTGACATACTAGACGATAAAGGCAGGATACATCGCTACTAAAGATGCTACCAAAGAGATTGTTTGGGTGTATATTGGTTCATAAGATGAACTATGTTCCTCCCATTGTATGACAATGGAGTTGTGGCTCATGCCAAGGAACGCCGGTCCCATCAGTGATCCAGACTTATTCTAAGGCAGTATCGCCTGATCATGGAGATAGTTGATCTCCAGGGTGATCGAGGTGAGGAGAGTAGACTTAGAGGACAACACAGCGGATCCACACACAAAGGCCTTTTCCCAGAGAGAGACTTTTATGGGATGGTTGAGTATGAGATACTACAACCACTGCTACAGATGGCCCTAGTGCAAGTGGGAGATTGTTAGTTATATGTATGCCCTAGAGGCCATTACTATACATAGGATGTATATTGTAGTGGATGCTGGGACGTATATAGGGAGGACTTTCTTGCTCGACATGATAGTATGCTATCTGGTTGATCTTTACCTTAACGTGTATACTGATTGTCTCTCTGTTACATGTTGGTAAAGCCCTTAGGATCTGTACTTGACTACCTGGACTATGATGCGGATCATACTAGTGGGGACATGGTAGTCCATAAGTACATCCTTCAAAGTCCCTAGTCGTGGGTGTATCGAGACGGGGCATCGATATACCAGAGTAGACTAGCGTGTACCTTCTCGACCCATACAGATGGGCGATGGATGATCCCATATCCATTGGTGTTTGACATCAGAGATGATATACGGGTGCTCAGTAGAGACTGGGTACACTGGACGGACTCGCCGAGAACTCCCAGATGGTATTATACCTCACGTCAGATGGCAGTTCTCTGGTGACACTGGTACAGAGTAGTCTGTTGACCCGAGATCGTCATAGAGTCTTGTGTGGTTCCCACTGTGCTTTGATTTCCATCTTACCACGTCCATGAGGGCGTGCAAAACGGTGGTTTTTGGGTACAGTCCCGAGTCACATGGAGGCAATGAGCGATAGGAGGGGATTCGTCTCTCCCGGTATAGGGAGTTGATGTTGCGCTGTGTTCGATTGGCTATAACAGGAAATCCCTGGCCAGGGTTGTTGAGATTTACTGGTAAGTGTTACCAGTAGTTTCTCGAAAAGTTATAGACCTCATATCGACACGACTTATCGAGCTATTGGGGTCTGACGTTTACCACCCCTAGGCGAGATATGCGACATATCAGACGATCAGACCGGACTGTACGGTAGTGTTACTGGTCGGATTCACTGGAGTGTGAGCGGGCTTGCTCGTCGATCTTCAGATCGCTCAATACCCGGGTGGCCGTTACGTTTAGCAGACCGCTTGCGGCTTGTGGATGCTTGATATGATCATCATCTGCTGCCGGCGTATTGACGAGTCTTTAGAGTCCTACACAGAGGTTTCCTGGCTCAAGCGAAACGAAATAGGAGCGCATATGAGATATGTGCAGGACCGAGAATAATGCGTGTATGTGATACCGTATTTCATTCTCGCGATGAATGTGTCGAATGGTTATATGCGATATAACCTAGTTATCGAATCGAGGGTTGATTCGATAAGCCGATACATTGGATACTAGTCGGTTATATGCGATATGACCGGATCGCTAAATCAAGTGTTGATTTAATGATTTAATGCATAATTATATATTTGATATATTACTTTGCGTTAACTAGTATTGGTTCACTTAAGATGGATTTTCTCACTCGGATGTGCGCATTGTATATGCGATATACTTTTGTGCACTTGATTGTATCATGATTGATGATACATGTTATGCTAGGGTTTTTGTGTAAAGATCAAACCATGGTTACATGGTTATGGTTAGGGTTTTGTTTTATTCACTTATTTATTTATCCATTTCATTTTGGAAAATAAATGAGAAGAGAAAAGAATGGTGGCTTTATTTGTTATTTAGTTGAAGCTTCATGAAGCTTTGACTTTGTCCACCATTCTTATCTCATCCTTAACCCTAACCATTCCTTTAACCCTTGGTTAATTCTCTACACATAACCATAGTTAGGATTATGATAAGTTTGGATATTCTTTTCTTTTTTAAAGAACTTATCATAATTTCTTTCTTCTTCTTCTTCATCTTCTTCCATGAAGAAACCTCCACTTCATCAATGGTGATTGATGAAGATGAGTGAGAAATCCAATTCTAAAGTCTACCCACTTCCTATTTCTTCATCCTCTACCTCTTGCCAAGTAGTAGAGTATGTTTCCTTCACAATTTTTTAGGGCTTGGTGAAGGTGGAGCTTGATTTAGCGATGCCTCGACGTAGATCATCTTCGGCATGGACATCGACGACCTAGCTCGCTTTTTCTCCGACGAAGCCGACGCTTGAGCCCGGATTTGATTTGGACAACGGAGAGGACCTCGTTGCGGAGCTATGGAGGTGGAGCACCGGATCTACAAAGGTTGTATTTCCGTATCTTGTAGTTAAGTGTTAACTAGTTAGCTTTTTCGCCTAGTTTTCTAGCAAACGATCCGTAGTCGGGTCTCTCGGCACCTAGAATTTTTGAAATTGCCATAGTCGATGGCTTGTGAGACCTCACTAGTGTGCCTAGGAACCCTACAGTTCACACGGGACAAATCTATCGGTTATCATACGATTGAATCTTCTCGTCACATAGACTATACGACGGTTGTTAGTATCGAGCTATACCGTCCGATATTTAACAACCTTCATATAGTTCTATGTCACGACGAACATCGAACGTATGTTAACCGATAGACGGGGACTAAGTGGCGCTTTTAGTTTCATATATGAGTATCGATGAGAATACGAAGGTTTCATATTATCATCGAGTACCATATATTGGTTTTAACTTCAACATCTTGAATCACTCTCTAATAATGTGTTTGTTGTGTATTCTTATTGTGTGTGTGTGTTTCGGCTGTCGGGGGTAAGGCTTCTATCCCATTAAGAATGTATAGAGCGAACACCCATTCGCTTGTGCTTTCAACCGTTTCGAGTAAATTTCGGCAGAACCTCCCCGCTGTTCTCCGAGTATACTGTAATAGAATAGATAATCATTTCAAAGCTGTGAAACAACGTTGAAATGAACATCTAATCTATCTTTGTATATGGAGAATCAGCGGAAAGGTACCGACGAAATATCTCGAAACGGATGAAAACACAAGTGAATGAAGGTGTTTGCTTTATACATTCCTAACTTGTCCACACGGGACAAATCTATCGGTTATCATACGATTGAATCTTCTCGTCACATAGACTATACGACGGTTGTTAATATCGAGCTATACCGTCCGATATTTAACAACCTTCGTATAGTTCTATGTCACGACGAACATCGAACGTATGTTAACCGATAGACGGGGACTAAGTGGCGCTTTTAGTTTCATATATGAGTATCGATGAGAATATGAAGATTTCATATTATCATCGAGTATCATATATTGGTTTTAACTTCAACATCTTGAATCACTCTCTAATGATGCGTTTGTTGTGTATTCTTGTTGTATGTGTAACATGATTTTAAACTTATGAAATAATATTTACTTAGTTACTTGCAAATTGCAACTTGAGAATAAGATATATGAAGAATTGAGCATTAAAGAACTAAGATGCATTAGACTTGAGATTGAGATGCATACCTTCAACATAGAAAAGAAATCATCTAACAAGATGAATATAATATAAATTCATAATTAATGCTACATGACACGGGTCTCAGATCAAAATTAGTGTTGAAAGTTTGATTTCCAAAAGTATCTGGCACAAAAGCTAATATGTGTGTGTGTGTTATACATGCATGAATGAGGGAACATATAATGAACCATTTAGGCAAATTTTGTGATGCACAATTCAAACATGATGGAGAAATATATAACTAGAGCCATTTACGGCTAAAAAAAATTATGCATGCCCCTAAACCAACAGATAGAACAAGAAATTTGTGAATTTAGGCGGTCAACGGAAGTTTCACATGATGACATTGTCACACTAATGCCGCTCAGTTTCTCAAGTAGAGAGCTTTGGTCGATAAATTCTCCAATCAATTATGGATAGAAATGTAAAGTGGAAAATCTAGAAAGAAAGGCACAACTGCGTAATCTAACTTAGCTAATCGTTGGTAGCAAAAGGAAGATGCAATTTCATACTGCTTGGATGTGCCCATCAATGGAATAAGAAACAAACAAACCCAATAAACAAATAAGCTCATATCTACAATATATGCAAGCAAGCGAACAAAAGTGGGAATCAACATGGATAACTCATTGCAAGCGCAGTGCAATAATCAGGGTTGATTGCACAAACCCCCTTTATAGTTTACCATGCAAGACAACAGTTATGCGCCCCCCAGCCGAACCCCAACCCTAACCCTAACCCCAACCGCAACCGCAGCACCAGCCCCAGCCCCAGCCCCAACCCTAACCCTAACCCTAACCCCAACCCCACCCCTAACCGCAACCCCAACAGTTATGCGCCCTCTAGCCAAACCCCAACCCTAACCCTAACCCCAACCCAACCGCAACCCCAGCACCAGCACCAGCCCCAGCCCCAACCCTAACACTAACCCCAACCCCAACCCCAATCCCAACAGCAACCCTAGCCAAACCCAACCCCAATCGCAACCCTAGCCGAGCCCCAACCGCAACCCCAACCCCTAAAATAATCAAAAATCTCTTTAATTGAAGATTTAATTACTTACCTGTTCGGTCGATCGGCGACGAGGAAGAACGGCGACGAGATCGGGAACGACAGAGAGAGAATAGCGACGAGATCGGTGAGATCGGCGAGGTCGGCGACGAGATCGGCGAGGTCGGCGACGTGGCGACGAGAAAAGGCGATTTGCGAGGTTTCGCGCGCTCGATCGAGAGGACGATAATTAGCGCGTAGGGAAATTATGTTTCTTTTCTATTAAATCCATATTTAGATGCCCCTACGGATTTGTCCGTAGATCTTTGGTTTGCGGCTTCGTAGGGGCAAACAACAAACTAAGATTTAATATTTTTGCGTTGGTACGTCTTGGACCGTAGGGGCAACCGTCTGGCCCTACGGACTAATCCGTAGGGCCAAAATAAATCTGCCCATACGGATTTCAATATCCATAGGGGCAACCCCCTATTTTAGTAGTGGAGGTGGGGGAGTTGTTGCCGAGTACCTGCAAAGAAGTCCCAGGGTGGTTTGGTACCACCGAGGACCCTCCGACGTGTTAGTGTATATGCCCTAGAGGCCATTACTGTATCATACTAGTTTTTATATTACTTGATGGAAGCTTGGGATATTCACAGTTGTATATACAATCTTGCTCGAAATGGTAGTATGCTACTTGGTTTGTCTCTGCTTTAATATGTGCATGTGTTTCTTTTAGCATATTGCTGATATACATATTAGGAGAGCCCTTAGGATCTTTACTTGATTACCAGCGTTGTGATGGCGCTCGCACTCGTGGGAGCTGGGTGATCTATAAGCACATCCTTATACAGGTCCCTAGTCGTTGGACTATCGAGACAGGGCATCGATACTCCGGAGTAGACTAGCGTATGCGCTTCTCATCCCAGTGTGGGAGACGGTCTGTCCCACAGCCGTCAGTACGTCGTACTTGAGATAGTATACGGGTGCTCGTTGGGTTACGAGTACACTGGACAGGACTCGTCGGGGACTGTTGGTTGGTATTATACCTATCGTCAGTTATCAGTTCCCAGGTGACATGAGTACAGCTTAGTCCGTTGACTTGACACTGTCACTTCGCTTCGAGTGTGTTCCCACTGCACTTTGATTACTACCCTACCACGGCTCAAAGGAGTCGTGCAAACAGGTAGTTTTTGGGTGCAGTCCCGAAGCACTTGGAGGCAGTGACGGTTAGACAGGATTCGTCTCTCCCGGTATTGGGGGTTGACATCGTGCTGTGTCCAGGAGAGCCATTACACGAGTAGTCCCTGGCCAGGGCAAGCGAGATATACTGGTAGGTTTCCAGTGTTATCTCAGGGTGTTCTGGGCTACACTCCGACACGACTTGTACCGCTATTAGGGGACTGACGTTCACCGCCCCCTAGGCCCGCCATGCGATGTATCAGACGAACAGACCGGACTGTACGGAGATTGTCACATACAGGCTCAGTAGGAGTTCAGATGGGGTTCACCTCGTCAGTCTTCTTATCGACATCTACCTGGGGACCGTTACGTACAGCTAGTGCCGCTTGCGGTCTGTGGTTAAACCCACTGCCAGCGTAGTGTCGAGTCTTTAGAGTCCCACACAGAGAGCTATTCGCCTTTAGGCAAAATGAGTAGAGGTCGCATGGTTTTGCGACAGGGTTCGTTCACATTCGCGCACTTGTGCACGTTTGTTGTCCGGACAGTTTATACTAGCGGGCTTTGGTTTAAGCCGGATCCTAGTATATGATTTGAGATTGGTTTTTCTCAGTGTATTCGTGTTCCTCGGATCACGAATGCGGGTGCGTATGCACAGTTGCTTGAGATTGAGGGAGAGGACCTTGATTAGGGCTAATGGCTATTGTTATTTTATTAACCCTAATGTTTATGTGTGTATTATTGTTAATTAATAATTAGTTTAATAATTGTCTATGGTTATGGTTGTTGACCATTTGACTTCTTTGACTTGTTGATCTAGGTTGACACTTTGACCATCATCATTTCTTTTGGAAGATGCTTTTTGATCTTTGCAAATTGAAATGATAATGGTCATGTCATGATTAACCATGACAATTATCTAGCTAATTATTCAATTAAAATAATTCACACATATTAGTGAGAATGGCTCAATTATTTCTCATTCTATCATATCCTTTCTCTCTCTTGTTCTTCCTCTCCCTCAAGCTCTCTCCTTCTCATGTGTTGAGAAACACTTGAGCTTGAGAAAAACCCTCTCTTGATCTTCTCTACTCTCATCTAGGGTTGAAGTACTAGCACTTCTTGAACCCTAGTTACTTCTAGCTTGGAGTTGAAGCCAAAGGTCGAGGCTTTCGGGTGGATCTTTCTTCGGCGTGAGAAGACGAGAAAGGTGACCTCCTTCCACTACTCCAAGGAGCAAGGAGAGAAGGACTAAGAGACCAAAGGTATAACTTTTCTACCACTTAGCTACTTTCAAGTTAGCTTTAGCAAGTTTTTGTTTAGTAAAGATCCTTAAAGCATAGTCCATGTTGCCTATAGTTGATAAAAATCCGATTTTTATTATGTTTTCCGCCTCCCCGTAAGCACCGGGGTGGGCAACGTGGACTTACACGACGCTCAAGTTAGTAATGAGATCCGAGCAGAGTAACGGCTTAAAGAGTAAAGAATGGCTTACTTGACCCCTCTGTGATGGGGGTTTATATAGCGGCGGTAGCACGCAGCAGCAGGCGCGAGAATCTCGCCGGCAGTTACGCTCCCGACGTCACGCCCGCATAAAGAGCGGATCGCCTATTAATGGGGATCGTGATGGCGTGGAACGTGGGGCGTTGCTGGTGGAGAATCTGCGCATGGCGAGATTTGCAGAGCGGCGGTTACGCCTGTGAGTGGTGGAGCTGGTCGGAGGGCCGAGGATGACGGCCTCGGCCGAGAGCTCGGGGACGAGCGAGAAGGCCGAGGGGTCTTGGTCTGGTGGTAGCTCGGGGCAAGCTGAGGGGCCGAGGAGGCCAATTTGTAGGGGCCTCGAGGAGGCCAGCTCGTGCTTGCAGATCGGGCATGAGGTGGCATGGTCGGTCCCTGTGGACCCTTCCTTCTGAGTTCTAGGATACGTCACCTGCCACGTGTCATGATCTTGGGGATCGCCAATATTGAGCACTATCATTAGCCCCTACTCTTGTCCCGACCAGCTAGTGGTCGGTTCAGGGGTGGACTGCCGGGCCTCCCGAGGTGAGATCCCTTCTAGGGTTTCGTCGGGACGAGTCCTCGGGCCGTCGGTTGTCTTTTCCGCCAGCGAACCAAGGCGAGATCTCCGCACCTTAAAGAGGGTGTGCCGGTTTGTGCCCTATGTAACTGAAGCAATGGTCCACGTGTCAAAAGATGACTGGCCAGTACGACGTATGCGTCCCTACAACGCCCGATTGGATGCAGTCCAGTGCAGGACCGAGACGTGGAGCGATCGAAGCCGCTAGGCGTGAGGATTCGTTTCGGCGGGAGGTGACGGGCGCCGCTGGATGCGGCCGTACGTGGTGATAAAATGGGGGCGGGGCCCACCTCAGGGCCCCCAACCTTTCATTTCCCTTCTTCTTTGAGTCGCTGCCGCTCGGCGTTCTTCTTCCTTCGGGAAACATGGTTTGCTCCCATTCTTCGGGCAGCCCGCACCGGGAGGAAACTAGTGGCATAGCCGAGCCCCCGGCCTGCTCGCGCCCTCCGCCGAATTCTTTTCCGGCGGCAGGGTCGTCCATTTCGTCGACGGCATCTGGTGGTTTCTTTGGCGGCAACCAGAGTCGTCAGCAGTTGCCTGAGTCCCAGACTGGGGATGGGAGGAAGGGTGAGGGCAGGCCCCTTCTCAAGAGGAAGATGACAGTTTCTCGCACGCCGTCGTCGAAGGCCCCTGAACGGATTCCCATGCAGGAAGGGGGCTCCGTCTTCACGGTTCCGTCTGGGCTTTCTGTCGCCGCTGGCCTGCTCGCCGGGATGGAGGAGTCGGCTGGGGGAAAGCTTCCGTGTGGCTCCTTGAGGGATCAATTGGAGATCATGGCCCAAGGGGCGGTCCAGGTACGAATCCCTCCACGCGTAATTGCCTTGGTGTGCCTTCCCTTGGTTCGGGTGCTTCCTGGTTTCTCATCGGCCTTCTGTCAGGTTCTTCAACACTGCGCCCTTGCCGCTCGCATGGAGGCTGAGGGGGCGTTCCACGCCCCTAGGCTAGTGGAGGCGTTCCCTTCGGAGGTCGAGATTTTGCAACGCGACCTGCGCCAGGAGAAGGAAAAGGCTGACGTTGTGGAGGGCCGGGCGGAGGCTGCGGAGCTTGCCAACTCATCGGCTCGGGGTGCCCTTCGTCGCCTGAACGCATCCCTCCGCGTTGCCGATAGGAAGCTGGCGGACATGGCCGAACGCTTTGCGGAACTGGAAAAAGAGAGGAACGCCAGCAGGGGAGATGCCAAGGCGGCGCTGCTGAAGGCTCAAGTTGCCGAGGCTCGGGCTAAGAAAGCTGTGGCCGAGTATAAGGCATCAGAGCAGTTTTACGCCGAGCTCGGGGAGTATTCTGCTGTCGCGTGGAACAAGGCTTTGGACGCCGTGAAGGAACAGCTCCCCGAGTTTGACGATGGTGAACTCCGTGCTTGGGTTCCGCTTCCTGCGACGAAGCCTTCGGTGAGAGATGGCGAGGGAAGCAGGGCGCGCCCTTGGTGGCAAAGTCTCTTATGGTAGGGCCTTGGGCTGTGACGCCGACGATGAAGTGGCCGAAGTAAGCCTCTGGGCAGTTAGTAGGGCTGGGGAGCCCAGAATACCTTTTGTAAAGACCTTTATTTTGGCAATAAAAGGAGAACCCTTGATTCGTCGGTTTGTATTTTGTCTTTTGTGTGTGAAGGACGTTCGTAGGGTATCCTCTCTTGTATTGTCGTGTTTCCGTGTCAGGTTGGCCATTTGTCTGGCGATCTCCTATCGAGTTGACTCCAATCACCAGCCGGCAAGTGTGTCAAGCGCTGTCGCTGAGGTATCCTCATGTATGGCCCCTTAGGTCGATGGGAGATCGTTCAGACTTGGATGACCTGTCGTCCTTCCGGGTGTCTTGGATCCTCATGTATGGCCACAGGGCTACCGGCTGGGCTTGCCCGAGCAGGGTGGCCGTTTGGTTGCCTCTTGCGAGGGCTTTAGTCCTTGTCAGTTGTGGTAGGAAGTTACCAGTCGGGGATAGTCGGGCAAGGGCTCGACCGCCTTTGGGAGAACTTTGGGCCTTAGCGCAGGAAGGGCGGCGGAAGGCCATTAGGAATGACCGGGCAGTGAGGATGCGCAGTTGCCTCTTGGTGAGGGCTTTGATCTATGGCGTCGTGGGCAGGAAACTACCATCCTGGGACGAATGAGCGGGGTAGCTGCTCTGGTGCCTCTTATGAGGGCCTTTGATTCCTGGCGTCGAGGGTAGGGAGCTACCAGCCGGAGTAGACCGAGCAGGGTAGCTGCTCGGTTGCCTCTTGCGAGGGCTTTGATCCTTCAGGATGGGGACCGAGCAAGGTTACTGTCCAGTGCCTCTTGACGAGGACTTTGATCCCTGTCGGTTGTGGTAGGAACCTACCAGTAGGGGATAGCCGAGCAAGGACCAGACTGCCTCTGGGAGGACTTTTGTCCTTGGCGCGGGAAGAGCTATAAGGCTGTAAGAAGCCTACCAAGGACCCTTGTCCGGGTAGGGTTACCGTCTGGTACCTCTTGGCGAGGGCTTTTGTCCTGAAAAGATAGCCGAGTGAGGGAGCCTCGGGCTCGACTGCCTCTGGGAGGGCTTCTTGATCCCCGGCGTTGCGGCAGGGAAGCTGCCCGCAGGGGATAGCCAAGCGAGCAAGCCTCGGGCTCGACCGCCTCTGAGAAGGCTTCTTGATGTAGGGTTCCTAGGCACTCTAGTGAAGTCTCACAAGTGATCAAACATGCACAAATCAAATTTTACGGGTGCCTACAAACCCTAATACGGATCGTTTACTAGATATCTAGGCAAAGCAAGTAAGTAATCGAATTAAATGCTAAGGGAAAGTGACTACAACCTTTGTAGATCCGGTCCACCACCTCCTAGGCTCCGTGATGAAGTCCCTCCGCTGTCCAAAATGAACCCATGACTCTAGCATCGGTATCATCGAAGAATGGGCGAGCTTGATCGTCGGTTCGATGCCGAAGATGATCTACGTCGAGGTATCGCAAGAACAAGCTCCAACTTCATCAAGCTTTGAAAACTTGTGAAGGAAACACCCTATACTACTTGGCAAGAGGTAGAGGATGAAGAAATAGGAATTGGGTTCACTTTAGAATTGGATTTCTCACTCAAATACTCAAGTTGCCATTGTTGAAGTAAGGTTTCTTCATGAAGAAGAAGAAGAGGAAGAAGATGATAAGTGTTATATGTATATTCAAAATGAATAATAAAATGAATACTTATCATATCCTAACCTTGGTTAGGTGTAGAGAATAGACTAGGGTTAAATGAAGTGGTTAGGGTTAAGCATGAGACAAAATGGTCACTTTGGTCAAATGTTCAAAAAGCTTCAACTAGAAAACAAATCTAGCAACCATTTTCTCTTATGCTTTTCTTTTTCCAAAATGAATAAATAGATAAATAAATGAGAAAAGGAAATGAAACCCTAACCACTTAAGTAACCATGGTTTAATTCTTTACACAAACCCAAACTAGCATGCATCATCAAACATGATACAATCATGTGCACAAAAGTATATCATATATACAACTTGCACAATCCAAGTGAGAAAATCCATTTAAAGTGAACCGATACTAGTTAATGCAAAGTAATATATCAAATATATAATTATACATTAAATCATTAAATCAACACTTGATTCAATGATCCGGTCATGTCGCATATAACCGGCTAGTATCCAACGTATCGGCTTATCGAATCAATCCTTGATTCGATAACTAGGTTATATCGCATACAACCATTCGACACATATATCGCGAGAATGGAATACGGTATCACATAAACGCATTATTCTCGGTCCCGCACATATCTCATATGCGCTCCTATTTCGTTTCGCTTGAGCCAGGAAACCTCTGTGTAGGACTCTAAAGACTCGTCAATACGCCGGCAGCGGATGATGATCATATCAAACACCCACAAGCCGCAAGCGGTCTGCTAAACGTAACGGCCACCCGGGTATTGAGCGATCAGAAGATCGACGAGCAAGCCCGCTCACACTCCTGTGAATCCAACCAGTAACACTTACCGTACAGTCCGGTCCGTTCGTCTGATATGTCGCATATCTCGCCTAGGGGTGGTAAACGTCAGACCCCAGTAGCTCGATAAGTCATGCCGACTTGAGGTCCATAACATTCGTGAAACTACTGATAACTCTTACCAGTATATCACTGCAACCCTGGACAGGGATTTCCTGTTATGGCCAGTCGAGCATAGCACAACATCAACCCCCAATACCGGGAGAGACGAATCCCCTCCTATCGCTCATTGCCTCCATGTGAATCGGGACTGTACCCAAAAACCACCTGTTTGCACAACTCAGTAGAGCCGTGGTAGGGTGGAAATCAAAGCACAGTGGGAGACACACAAGACTCTATGACGATCTCGGGTCAACAGACTAAGCTGTACCAGTGTCACCAGAGAACTGCCATCTGACGTGAGGTATAATACCATCTGGGAGTTCTCGGCGAGTCCGTTCAGTGTACCCAGTCTCCACTGAGCACTCGCATACCATCTTCGATGTCAAACACCAATGGATATGGGATCATCCATCGCCCATCGCATGGGTCGAGAAGATATGCGCTAGTCTACTCTGGAATATCGATGCCCCGTCTCGATATTCCCATGACTAGGAACAATGAAGGATGTACTCATTGACTACCCAGGCCCCACTAGTATGGTCTGCATCATAGTCCTGGAAGTCGAGTACACATCCTAGGGGCTTTATCAACATGTAATCAGAGAGACAGAAAGTATACATGTTAAGATAAAGAGCAACCAGATAGCGTACTATCATGTCGAGCAAGAAAGTCCTACCTATATATGTCCCAGCATCCACTACAATATACATCCAATGTACAGTAATGGCCTCTAGGGCATACATATAACTAACAATCTCCCACTTGCACTAGGGCCATCTGTAGCAGTGGTCGCAGTATCTAATACTCAACCATCCCATATGAGTCTCTCTCTGGGAAAAGGCCTTCGTGAGTGGATCCGCCGTGTTGTCCTCTGAGTCTACTCTCCTAACCTCGATCACCCCGGAGATCAACTATCTCCATGATCAGGTGATGCTTCCTCAGAATATGTCTGGGTCACTGATGGGACCAGGGTTCCAGGGCCAAAGCCATACTTCCATTGTCATACAATGGCAGGAAACTAGTTCATCTTATGAACCAATATACACCCAAACTTCCTCTTTGGCAGTATCTACAATAGCGATGTTACCAGCCTTTATCGTCTAGTTTGCCACGGTATCTAGCTTGGAACTCTTCCAACATACCGTCCTTCTATTGAGGGTAAAGACAATGCCCGTGACTGACATTCAGTCGTCTTTATCACCCTGGAACTCTTCCAGTGATTCTCCCCAGGATCGATTGATACCTTCTCACTACATCTAGTGAGAATCCTAGCATCCAATTACATCTATCTCATAGATGAAAACTCAGGATTTAGGAGGTATCACTTTGATCCTGTTTGGGGAATCCTAGTGATAATAGGAGATTGATCGATCGTAGTATAGGAAACTCTTTTCCTATCAAGAGTATGTTGTCTACGTACAATACGAAGATGACCACCATACTCCATACTACCCTTTTGTATATACAAGGTTCGTCTACCATTTTGATGAAGTCAAACACTTTGACTATCACATCAAAACAGACATTCCAACTCCGCGATGCCTGCTTCATTATGTAAAGCAACTTGCACACGTTTCCGCTGCTCCCACTGTTTACGAGGACCTCTGGCTGTGTTCTTATAGACGTTCTCTTCTAAATCAGTATTTAGAAAAGCAGTCATGGCACCGAACCGCCAGATATCGTAGTCATGGTATGTAGCCGTGGTAAGTAGGATCTGGACAGACTTAAGCATAGCTACTGGAAAAAGGTTTCATCATTATCCACGCTTGGTCGATGACGAAAACCTTTAACAAGTCTAGCTTTGAAAGTCTCAACTTTTCCATCTACACCAAGTAATCTTCTCAAGATATACTTGCTCCTGATGGGGATTTAACCCTTCAGATATAGCAGCTAAAGTCCATACTTTGCTGGTGTACATGGATTCCATCTCAGATTGCTAAGCATCCAGCCATTCTTACAGAGTCCCTACTCTCGATGGCCTGCTCGAAACTAGTTGGGTCATCATCTCATAATGCAATCCTTGCTCCCACTGTCATCGAGAAACCGAGGTATCTCTCAGGTGGATGAGGAACCCTACTAGATCGGCGGAGATGCTGAGGTTCGTCGGGAACTATAGAATGTTATGGTTCTGTCAAATCATCAACTGCAGTTTTGTATAGCTGGAACCGTTCCAGTTCTACAGAACTGATTCTGCCTCGATCTTGTCCGGATTTTGCTTTAAACATAGGCCGGACAACCCCAAATCTTAACTCGCTTAAGAGATGGGTTCTTCCCATACCATATCTCATATGGAGTGGTAGGCATTGATTTGATTCAAACCTAATTCAATAGGTATGCAGCTTCTCAAGTGCATAACCCCAAAAGGAAATAGGTAACTCAGTAATACTCATCATAGAGCACACCATATCTAATATTGTGCAATTGCTCCGCCCTGATACACCGTTGTGCTGTGTTGTATTCAGAGGAGTAACACTGAGAGAAAATCTCATTCTCCTTTAGAATAGTCCAGGAATTCTATGCACAAGCATTCTGCTCCCTGATCTCATCATAGGACATAATACTTATACCCGGTTATTGGTTCTCTACTTCTAACTTATATTCTGTGAATACCTCAAAAGGTTCGGACTTATGTTTCAACAGGAACATATGACTGAATCTTGAGAGATTATCAGAGAATATAATGAAGTATAAAGAACCAATCCTGGCATGTGTAGACAGGAGACTTTACATACATCATCATGTATCAGTCCCAAGAGTTTACTAACTCTTTCTCTGTTTCTAATAAACAGAGCTATGGTCATCTAATCTTTGTGACATGACTGGCAAGTTTCACAAGATGTAAATTCAAACTGATTTAAATATGCATCTAATATGTAACTTCAGCCAGTCGGGTCGCATTGATGTGACCTAGTCTACAATGCCTCAAGAAGGATTCGTTCATTTCTGAACTCTTCTTCTTGTGTGTGTTCTGTATACTAGGAACTGTAGTTTGATTTAGAAATTCAATGCTTTTAGATAACGTGTCTGAACCGATCAACTTTTGATATAGGAAATGTTCAAAACATTATCCAACAATACAAAATTTTATCATTTCTTTACTGATAAAGAGACTGATATGATTTTGTATATCAGGTTCGGTATCTAATAACATTCGTTCAGAATCAATGTATTACAATACAGGGTGACAGTGACCGACAGACTTGGCTGCAACACTTGCCCCGTTTTCTGTCTCATGAAACTTATCTCCCGTTCTCAGTTTTTCTACCCTTTTGTAGCCCTATGTAACAGATTACATATCTGGGATCCTGATCCGGTATCATATACCCAGGATGCAGAGGATATTGAGAAACAGTTCTTTGTAATGAACACACCCGAAGAAGATGCATCATATGCACTTTCTTCGTTTGGGCGGCATAGGAAATCTGGTATTCCCCTATTTCCTGCTCTGTCTTATAACAATTATAAGTTGGAGCGGGACCAACGTTCCCCAGCTCAGTATAACAAGCGGGTTCGGTCAATACATCCATATTATTATCTTGATTAAGGCGTGATATGGTCGCTACCAGGAGAGAGAGAGAAGAAAACACTCTGCGTGCGCTCTTGCAAGATCAGATTGGTTATATATTTTATCTAATCAGGATGGCTCCCACTGTTTTTATCAAATCTTCCTTCAAACCTTAAAAGAAAAGACTAGCCGGGATTAATTACACTCTACAAGTTCGCCAATCTTTCAGCCAGGCCAGTGTCGGTACTTTGAGGGAGGTTCCCCGTGCTTTCGCACAGACCTAATTACTGTAAACCTCGTTTTCCCAGAGGCGTAACCCCGTTGACACCTTTCTAGACACCTACTTGATCGGCTAATTGCAAAGTGCAAAACTCTCCCAGGAGTAACAATTACTCGCAGTGGGTATCGGGATCCAACTATCATATAGAAGGTATGCAATCTCATTGCAAATTTCAACACTTGAAACTCCCGATAAAGGTTTTTACCCCTAGCACCTATGACCTTGGCTAAGGTCAACAAATCATAGGTACTAGTCAAGTTCTACCCGTCATTTCGTGATTAATTAGACCCACCCACATGACCCTTGGCTAAGGTCAACAAACCCACATGACTGTCCTAATTAATCGCATCATATGCGGTGTAGGAAGACATCACTTAGCTACCGTACACTGTGCCTTGACTATGGTCAACAAACACAGCACGAATACTAAGTACTCTACTTCCTAAAATGACGGAGGGTTGCGACTGGTTTTTGTGAAAACCTTTAACGCTTTGAACTTGATCTCGTTGCGGAATTAAATGGTTTTTAAATGGGATGTTTTCGAGCCTTTTCTAGTTTTGCTAAAGGGGTCACTCCCGGTGAAGGGATCGTCGGCCCTTTCCTCGTCGAATGAGGTGCGGGATATATCATATATATCACTGTGCAAAGCGGAAACTATAGAAGCGATCAAAGACAAACCGAGTGTGTAGCATCTGCCAGTTATTGCTAAAGGAGTCACTCCCGGTGAAGGGATCTCGGTCCTTTCCCTATCGAATAAGGTGCAGGATGTTCTACAAGGAACACCGCGATGCAAAGCAAGAACTGTAGCTACCTGTTTTATTTTGAAATTCTATTCCACAACATCAATTAGGTTTATTTTCTTTCATTAATCTCATTAATGAATATCCCATCATTTAAGTCCACCTAACCATCACAGATAAATATAACGTACGCTTATGTCATCCGCATTCGCCTCGATGTCCCGTCTGCACCGTTAGGTTAGGTAACTAACGCCAGAGCGAGGCAGGGCTAGCGCGGGTGTAAAACATAAGCAACGTCTATATAATATATCATATATACTATATATAATACCTGTCACAGAACATCACATGATCACAGATAAATCACAGCAGAAGAAACATATGAAATATTGGATATACTAGGACGTCCGTGTTTTCAATACGAGCCAGTATAAAACACGGATTCCACGGTCGTGATGAATAGCCAATCCCACACCCCTAGACCCCTACGAGAGCGGCAAGCAACCCTACCAATTCTAGGGTTAGGAGACCCGGACTCGACTCCTCGAGTTGGTCTCCCACTGGACCCCAGAACCCGGTTACTTGTGCTCCCCTCCTTGGGTCTATCCTAATGCGGAAAAGTAAATAATATACAACGGGTGATGACTTCCGCAACCTGGAAGTGCCCCAATAAAAGAATATTACATACAAGTTTTTACATGAATGAAAATGAAAAACACTCATCTCACATAAAAACCCCCGGCTATTCAAACACGACGATCCAATATAACATATCCAGCAACACATAACATCACATGTCATCAACGTAAGTAAATATGTCCATCCCAATTGTCGTTGACATATAGCAACGAAACCGGCGATATCACATATTACACTTACGGTCACAGAAAAGAAAGTGTAAAACTACAACAGTTGGAATCCGCAACCACCTCAGACATCGCATGCCTGACTCAATGAATTCTTTAGACATCACATGCCTAACAATTATAAACCCCGCATTTTAGTCTCATTATCGAAAACTCTTTTCAATATCAAGTCGGGCAATTCAACAGGATTCCCGACATTCTGATCGAATGCTCGTCGCAAACTTCAGTAGATGGCCGCACCCCCGACGCCGTCGACAAAGTGCACCAAGGCGGAATACCGCTACCACGAGCACCCGAACGGATGCTTTCGGCGACGGGGTTCTCCTACAGTCACTTGGTCGGGGCTATGGAGTGAGGCTGTCTATCAAGTTTACCCGGCGAGTATCCGCGTACACTACGTGATTGCGACGGACTTTTGATCACATCAAAATTCCGTGGCAACCGATCAAGTGAGACTAAACTGCTATGTTTATAATATTCATTCCGTTATCTCATAACTATTTGTGAATTCCAATTATTGTATCACATTCCAGATAAATAGAAAATGCTAAACTTTTCGATCGAACAATCGAACACCCAAGTTTTCCCGATATAGCTCAACACATGAAATAAGTCTAACAACATTCAGTTCGTGCCTCAGTACCAACGGTCCAGCCGTAGAAGGGTCAAGCCAACGCCTCACATGTGGCACGCCGTACTGCCCCAAACCCGAAGGTTCAAAGGGCAGTTCAAGACGGTTACATAATCGAGTTAAGGTTTGTTGTCTTCTAGAGGGTCCATCACGTTACTTGCACTATTTAGAACGTCGTTAAACTACAGAAAAATCCAACAATTGGAAATTTCCCGGCAGGGGAAAAAGTGGGTATTTATATCCGGTCGAACTTTTTAACATATTCTAAAATTATCCGGAAAGCCACACCGACAAAATTAGACAGTCCGATCGAATATACAGAGTTCCCAATACAAGCCAGAAAATAAAACTCTGGAATAAATATTAAAATAATCCCAGGAAACCCAGCACTACTTACTAAGAGTTACTGTGCAAACGTCGATGCACAAAACGACAAACTAGCCGCGGAACCGCCGCATGAGCATTCTCATGCCGCGGATCCGCGGTGACTTTAAGGAATCAGTACACCGAATTTTGCAGTAACCCTTACATTTTCCTGCTGAATTTTCTGGATATTTTTAATTTCGAAAAATCCACATTTTACAGAAAAGTCCAGAGAGCAATTTTCAAAGTCGGGTTTTGGGTCGATCGGACTTCTAACTCCGTCGGGACTTCTCCTAAGGCTCTAGCTAGGCTCTGATACCACTGTAGGGTTCCTAGGCACTCTAGTGAAGTCTCACAAGTGATCAAACATGCATAAATCAAATTTTACGGGTGCCTACAAACCCTAATACGGATCGTTTACTAGATATCTAGGCAAAGCAAGCAAGTAATCGAATTAAATGCTAAGGGAAAGTGACTACAACCTTTGTAGATCCGGTCCATCACCTCCTAGGCTCCGTGATGAAGTCTCTCCGCTGTCCAAAATGAACCCATGACTCTAGCATCGGTATCATCGAAGAATGGGCGAGCTTGATCGTCGGTTCGATGCCGAAGATGATCTACGTCGAGGTATCGCAAGAACAAGCTCCAACTTCATCAAGCTTTGAAAACTTGTGAAGGAAACACCCTATACTACTTGGCAAGAGGTAGAGGATGAAGAAATAGGAATTGGGTTCACTTTAGAATTGGATTTCTCACTCAAATACTCAAGTTGCCATTGTTGAAGTAAGGTTTCTTCATGAAGAAGAAGAAGAGGAAGAAGATGATAAGTGTTATATGTATATTCAAAATGAATAATAAAATGAATACTTATCATATCCTAACCTTGGTTAGGTGTAGAGAATAGACTAGGGTTAAATGAAGTGGTTAGGGTTAAGCATGAGACAAAATGGTCACTTTGGTCAAATGTTCAAGAAGCTTCAACTAGAAAACAAATCTAGCAACCATTTTCTCTTTATGCTTTTCTTTTTCCAAAATGAATAAATAGATAAATAAATGAGAAAAGGAAATGAAGCCCTAACCACTTAAGTAACCATGGTTTAATTCTTTACACAAACCCAAACTAGCATGCATCATCAAACATGATACAATCATGTGCACAAAAGTATATCATATATACAACTTGCACAATCCAAGTGAGAAAATCCATTTAAAGTGAACCGATACTAGTTAATGCAAAGAAATATATCAAATATATAATTATACATTAAATCATTAAATCAACACTTGATTCAATGATCCGGTCATGTCGCATATAACCAGCTAGTATCCAACGTATCGGCCTATCGAATCAATCCTTGATTCGATAACTAGGTTATATCGCATACAACCATTCGACACATATATCGCGAGAATGGAATACGGTATCACATAAACGCATTATTCTCGGTCCCGCACATATCTCATATGCGCTCCTATTTCGTTTCGCTTGAGCCAGGAAACCTCTGTGTAGGACTCTAAAGACTCGTCAATACGCCGGCAGCGGATGATGATCATGTCAAACACCCACAAGCCGCAAGCGGTCTGCTAAACGTAACGGCCACCCGGGTATTGAGCGATCAGAAGATCGACGAGCAAGCCCGCTCACACTCCTGTGAATCCAACCAGTAACACTTACCGTACAGTCCGGTCTGTTCGTCTGATATGTCGCATATCTCGCCTAGGGGTGGTAAACGTCAGACCCCAGTAGCTCGATAAGTCATGCCGACTTGAGGTCCATAACATTCGTGAAACTACTGATAACTCTTACCAGTATATCACTGCAACCCTGGCCAGGGATTTCCTGTTATGGCCAGTCGAGCATAGCACAACATCAACCCCCAATACCGGGAGAGACGAATCCCCTCCTATCGCTCATTGCCTCCATGTGAATCGGGACTGTACCCAAAAACCACCTGTTTGCACAACTCAGTAGAGCCGTGGTAGGGTGGAAATCAAAGCACAGTGGGAGACACACAAGACTCTATGACGATCTCGGGTCAACAGACTAAGCTGTACCAGTGTCACCAGAGAACTGCCATCTGACGTGAGGTATAATACCATATGGGAGTTCTCGGCGAGTCCGTTCAGTGTACCCAGTCTCCACTGAGCACTCGCATACCATCTTCGATGTCAAACACCAATGGATATGGGATCATCCATCGCCCATCGCATGGGTCGAGAAGATATGCGCTAGTCTACTCTGGAATATCGATGCCCCGTCTCGATATTCCCATGACTAGGAACAATGAAGGATGTACTCATTGACTACCCAGGCCCCACTAGTATGGTATGCATCATAGTCTTGGAAGTCGAGTACACATCCTAGGGGCTTTATCAACATGTAATCAGAGAGACAGAAAGTATACATGTTAAGATAAAGAGCAACCAGATAGCGTACTATCATGTCGAGCAAGAAAGTCCTACCTATATATGTCCCAGCATCCACTACAATATACATCCAATGTACAGTAATGGCCTCTAGGGCGTACATATAACTAACACTTGATCCCCGGCGTTGCGGCAGGGAAGCTGGCCGCTAGGGGTAGCCGAGCGAGGGAACCTCGGGTTCGACCGCCTCTGGGAGGGCTTTTTCGTTGTACAGGGGGAACTCTACCGGGGAAGAAGATTCGAAGTTTCTTTATCCATATGGGTAGGAATTCTAGACAACGCTTTACACCATCTTGTTAAAGGGAAATCTCGAGTGGTAGCTGGGGTGCGACGCTTCGCTAGCTTTAACCTCATTGGTATAGTTTGAGCTTCTCGGCGTTATAAGGCCGAGTGAGCTTCCGTCCGTCTGCGTCCTGTAGGCGGTAGGCCCCGCCGGGAAGCGTTTCGGAGACGAGGAAAGGACCTTCCCACTTTGGGGAGAACTTGTGAAGCCTGCCTTGGTCGATGAATTCGTTCCGCCGCAGGACTAGGTCTCCGGTCTTAAAGGAGCGGTGTTTTACCCGAGCGTTGTAGTATCGGGCTGTCTGCTGTTGATAGGCGGCGGCTCTGATCTGGGCTCGATCCCTTTTCTCCAACAGTATGTCGAGGTTGGTTTGTAGTGCCATTGTAAGTCTACGGTAGCGTCCCGGCCGTCTTTCAGATGCCAAATGCGGAACAAAAACTTTTATAACAGGCGCTATCGCATACTATAACCCGGATCTGTCATTAACGCTAAACTAACAAACTGTAAAGAGGGTAGAAAGGTTATACCGAACGATCCGAGTCCTTCGTTCTTTAACTATCATCCCACGCTCCGTTGCGGCTGCTCCGATCTCGTCGATCTCCGATCTCCTCGTCCAGGTGGCACCACGTCATTGGATCTTTAAACGGGCTCCCGCCTCTGACTCGAGGCAACTCAGTCGTCAAGTTTGCTAAAAGAGACGACCAAGAATGATGTAGAGAATGAGTAGAATACTTTGTCTCGCTTCATCCAAAGCCATGGACGAACGGTTAATGAAGTTGCCAATTGAGTCGGGTGATGGAATGAAATGAGCTATGAAATTTCCATACACCTAAAACTATCATCTTTTTTCCAAATGAATCAATCAAGTGAGTGAATGAGAGAGGGGAGGGGCCGGCCACATATATGAAGAGGTGGGGGGATAAGTATAGGAGCAAAGAGTTAACCATAAGATAAAAAATCTCATACAAAATATCTTAAGGTTAACAAGAAACATTAATGCTAAAGGATGACTCATATTAACACATCATCACCACAATTAATGCTTAACAATGAATCACCATACCATTAAATGCTAACCATGAGTCACCAAATCTAGAACCTTCTAGAACCATGACTCACCTAAGAAAAGACAAATCCGTCTTTAACCGAATGATAAATACGGGTGATAGAAAACTGGAAACTGGCAACTTGCAAAAGTGATCCTGAAACGAATTTCAGGATAACCCCGTAACTGTATAAATATACCCGCATTTGTATTACGACTGAATACCAATACAACTGAGACAAAGATATTATATCTACTCTGTATAATACATGGATCCGGCTTAAACCAAAGCCCACCAGTATTATCTGCCCGAAAAATAACACGTGCGTAAACGCACGTGCATTTTCCGAACCCTGCCATAAAACCATACGGCCTCTACAACGTTTCGCCCGAACTTGGGAAACAATCTGTGGGGGACTCTAATAACTCATCAGTACCGTGGCAGTGGGTTTAACCATAAGCCGTCAGCGGCACTAGCTGTGCGTAACGGCTGCCCATGGACTGACCTCAAGGGAGGCCGATGAGCGAACTCATCCGGAAACCCTACTGAGCCTAACAGTGACCATGTATATACAGTCCGGTCCGTTCGTTTATGAGTATCGCATATCCTGCCTAGGGGGCTAGTAACGTCAGACCCCCAATAGCGGTATAAGTCGTGTCGGAGACAAACCCTGAACACCCTGAGATACTACTGGAGTACCTACCAGTAAATCTCACCTGCCTTGGCCAAGGACTTGGTGTAATGACTTTCCTAGACACAGCACGATCTCCACCCCCAATACCGGGAGAGACGAATCCCCTGCCGATCCGCTCACGTGCCTCCATGTGGCTCGGGACTGTACCCAAAAACTACCTGTTTGCACGACTCCTTTGAGCCGTGGTAGGGTAGAAATCAAAGCACAGTGGGAACTCACACGAGACAAATGACGACCTCAGGTCGATGAACTAACCTGTACACATGTCACCAGGGAACTGCTATTTGACGATATGTATAATACCAACCAGCAGATTCCCGGCGAGTCCTGTTCGGTGTACTCATAACCCAATGAGCACCTGTATACATCTTAGGTAATCCAACTGATACCAGTGGCTTGTGAGACCGGCCACCGCCCCTCGTCGGGGTCTCGACTGTATACACTAGTCTACTCCGGAGTATCGATGCCCTGTCTCGAAACTCCCGCGACTAGAGGTCACTTTTAAGGATATGCTTATAGACCACCCAACTCTCACTTATATGATCGCCCTCATACTGTTGGTAGTCAAGCAAGATCCTAAGGGCTCTATCAACGTGTAATCGTGATCAGTCACCTGAACCTATACATGACTGATAAAGGCAAACCGGATAGCATACTATCATCTCGAGTAAGACTGTCATACCGGCATAGGTCCTCCTCAATCATTACAATCACGTACCTGCGATCCAATAATTGACTTTGAGAGCACTATATCCAACAATCTCCCACTTGCACTTAAGGCTAATTATTGCGATGTCGCGTACTCACAGCCCGTGTGAAACCAACACCCAACTCCTCTACTAATCAGTTTCACAAAACTCGTTTGTAAAACTATTGTATTCGAGAAATATCCTCAGTGAGTGGATCCGCCCTGATGTTTCTTTCTATATCTCTTTTAATCTCAAGTTCGCGGAGAAAGCCATCTCCCGAATTGAGTAATACCTGTCTTAGAATATGTCTGGATATCTGATGGGACCTAGTTCATAAATGAACTCCAAATCCAAACTTCTTAGACTGTATCGATCACTGAACCTAATCAGTATCCTGCACCATGCCTCCCACAGTATCCTCATGGACCACCTGTCCATAATACTGTCCCTCGTCAGAGAGAAAACTATAACTCTGATAATCACTCTGTCATCCATGTCACCTTTGAAGCCTGGAATGATAACCGTCTCCCGAAGGAGGCTGCTGTCATCAAATCCGTAGAACATGCACTTATGTTCTAAAACTGCTTCCTTATATTTCTCCAGGATTGGATTAATACAAACTTATCGCATCTAGTGCAAAAACAACATTTGGTGTGGTACCTGACATCTCATGATTGACTCAGTTGCCTAAGCAAGTGTTCTGCCAATCATGCACATCCCTCTCCCCTTTAGTCTATAAGACACCTTTAGAGAGGGTGACTCCATCACCTGCAGGTACACCACCATGCTAGGAGTCATCTATTCTAAAAACCATTAGAATACTGTCAAAGTACCCACATTGGAAAACTACCTAAATCCAGATCTAATACCATAGATCTAGAAACCAAAATGTCAGATATTATATCCATATCCAGTCTGGAGAAACAACTGTGTGACGACCACAGTACAACCGATCGTAGTATAGGAATTTTACTTCCTACTCTGTGTATGTCATCCAAATACAGGACATCACACCCTACTACCTTCTTAACAGATCCATCCCTTATTCTGATGAAGTCAAACCCATGACTGTCACATCAAAATTAGATGATCAATCTCCACTATAACTGCTCAAGTCTATAAATAGACATAAGCTACTTGCCCACTATGCTTCCGCTGCTCCCACTGACCACAACAACCCTCCTACCGGGTCTCATAGCCTGGAACAACAGTAGTGTCAAGTCTGAGTAGATAAGAATCTCTCTGTCACCGTCCTTGAGGCTACCGGAGTACCCTCGGGTGTCTGAGGTTACCCACCATATCTGCGGAGTTGCTATTGGAATGTCAAACCTGAATGAATCTATAGGCCCTATTAAAATTTCCGTAATCATTTGCGGTTCTGGAATCACTTCCGGTTCTACCATACTCCCACTACTGTTTTCTGAAAAAATCCATTTTACTAAAACTGTGGCGAGTCAAGAACAATATCACTATTGATCTTCCAGATGGTAGAAAGTCAACCCTCGACATAGCCCGGGCCAACCTACAAACTGCCATTACAGAAACTTGTTCTGAGTTATCCAGAGTCTGGTTTTAAGCATAAGCCGGACAACTCACCTATATCCAATATAGAAACTTTGGCACTTATTTAATTGGAACCAGATTCAAAACATGCAGCTGTCCCCAGTGCATATCAACTTAATGGAGAGAGGCTAATCAGCATTACTCAACTTAGGAATACATCCAATTATGAGTAATCTAAAAGAGAAACAAGTTTCTCAAAACCATCACTATCAACTGAATACTAATCACAAGTATCTACATCTTCGATCTCTTTGAAGAATCCTGATACTTGCGATATCTGGTTCTCTACTTTATTCTTATACCCACAACTTCTCAATACTTAGACCTTGTATTACGACGAAACACTTGTCTAAAAACTAGAGAAGTCATAAGTAAACAGAACATAGTACGAGGACCTACCCCTTTGTCCTGATGGACACTGGACAACATACAATACTCTGTATAAGTCCGCTGAGTTGAATAACTCAAAACCTGTGCATCGTAGGTTGAAAACTGTACTTATGGTTAAGAACTACTCCGTTGTTCAATGCTCATTACCCAATCGTCAACTGATGTAGGTAAATGTCATCGACATAATATCAAAAAGTTATATCCCACTTTATAAAAATAAACGTATAGATATATCATTTTGAAATTGGTGTACAACAACGGATACTCAAAACCAAATACATGCCTGCCGGCAATAACCTAGGCGACTTCCTCAAATATCACCAATTACAACGAATTCCGATATAACGAGGATGATCACTTAATTCCCAATAACTTCCTCCCACTCATCATCTGTAAAACCATACAGATGTGAGAATGAAACCTGGTAAATACATACCCTGGAGTAAGTATCAAATCGGGAAATCAGTTTTCCTTTAACAATGCACTGAAACATGAAAATGTTTCGTACGGATATCCTGGTATTCATAGTAATGCCTCTTCCATAATCCAATTCATGACTTTAACCGTATATTTCTTTGCCATCTCTCCAAATCCCCTTATTTGTCTTTAGTCGTTACCTTCTGTACACCATCGTTAGGCTAAATGATTTTCTTCCTTCCCTACCGTTCGGCACCAGCCTATGGTTTGGAAGAAGACTATCCAGTAAGCATAATAGGTGTACCCTCCTAAACCAAGGAGTACTCGTAACTTGAGAGAAGGTGATGATAAAAGACAACTGAATAATACCTTATTCTTTTAAAGGTGAAATAGGAGTGGCGATGAAGTACGCGGTTTGGTCGTGAATGATAACAATCGCAATTTACTTTGCCCTCTTTCTAATCCCTTTATTTTGTCTTTACATATTACCTTCTGTACACCCTACTTAGGCTAATTGGTTTTCTTCATTCCCTACCTTTCGGCACCTGCCTATGGTTTGGAAGAAGACTATCCAATAAGCGTAATAGGTGTACTCTCCTAAACCAAGGAGCCCTCCAAGGAGCCCTCGCAACCTGAGAGAAGGTGATAATAAAAGACAACTGAATAAACCAATTCTATTTCTCCTGAACCTTGATCCATCCTCGAAGAAGTCCCTTCGAGTTCGTATATAACCATACGATGGATCTATCCAATGGAAGTGGATGTCCGTAGTAATACGGGGTGTTCTGAGAAATTCAAAGGGTAAAAGAAGGAGTGGCAATGACTTATGCAACGTAGACAATCCAAAAGCCAGTATTTTAAGAAGGTTTGGTCAACTTGGTCTCTGAGTCATAGTCTAGGGTCGGTCAAAGGTCACTGCCAAAGAGAGAGAAAAAAGAAACACTCTGCGTGCACTCTAACCTAGATCAGAATGGTTATCACTTTATCTAATCCGGAAACCTCCCACTGTACTGTCAAATTCTCCTCCAAACCTAAAAGAAGAATCAATCGGGATCACCCGAAGAGTAAACCAACTCATCAGTGGGAATCAGGATCCAACTCTCATCGCATGATAACGTGACGGAATCCACTCACGTTATCACACTCCAGAAGGTATGCGCATGCCTGGCAAGTTTCAGTTTCTTTAGAAACTCCCGATATGATTTTTGCCCCATGCTCTTATGATCGTGACTAAGGGCCAACCCATCATAAGTCACATGCCAAGTTCTACCCATCATTATCTTGTTAATTTGAACCCACCCGTACTCTCCCTTGACTAAGGGCCAACAAGGCTGTACGACTGTCCCAAACCAACGCATCTATCTGTGCAACAAATGAATACCCCAGCAGCTACCAATCACTATGTCCTGGCTAAGGGCCAGACCAACATAGCTTGAATACTACTGACCATCCATATGAAATGAAGGAGGGCTACGGCTGGTTTTTGGCGAAAAACTATTAACGTAATGAACTTGATCTCGTTGAAGGAACTTGATAGCTTTTTATAAAAATATAGTGGCGAAAACCTTTTGCTAAAGAAGTCACTCCCGGCTAAGGGATCTTGGCTCTTTCCTTGTGGAATGAGGTGCAGGATATTCCACTGAATACCACGATGCAAAGCAACATGTAATCGACTATAGTGAAGTTATTACCCTGACGCAAACTTCTGCCCAAGGGGTCACTCCCGGTGAAGGGATATCGGTCCTTACCCCGTCGAATGAGGTGCAGGATATTCCAACCGAATACCACTATGCAAAACAAAAGGAAACATCTTTGTAATAACACTTTTTAAATTGTTCCAACAACATCCAAACAGGTTTGTTTTCCTTTGCATTGATCAGAATCAACGCAGTCCCATCAATCAATCACACCAGAAAAGAACGAAAATAAAATGTACGTATATGCCATCCGCATTCGTCACTGGGTCCCGTCATCACCCGTTAGGTTATTTAACTAACGACAGAGCGGGGACTGGACTAGCGCGGGTGCAAAATATATACAACATCTACTAGTATATATACCAATATACAATAATCGCTCCAGACGTGATAAAATGCAACATTACAGAAAAGTAATAAGCATCACAGAACAATACAGATATCTGGGATCCCCGGGTTTCACAAAGCCGCTGCTGAAACCCGACGTTCCCCTGTCGTGTGGATAGCCTGTGCAATGAAACCTAGACCCCTACGGGTGCGGCAAGTTACCCGCCAAAACCTGAAGCGAGGCAGCCCCCTACAGCAAAGTGAATGGACCACCCTACACTTCACGGAATCCGGTAGCTTGAGCACCCCTCCTTGGTGTTGCGCCACGGCAGCGCCCCGGCCGTCTTACTCGAGGCCAAATTGCGGAATAAAATTTTTCCTTACTCGGAAACCGGCGCTACCGCGGACAAAGAAAACCCGGATCGTTTACCATTAACCTAACTAGCAAACAAGAGATGGGAAAAGATGTATACCGAGTGATCCGAGTCCTCCGGTCTTCTCTTCATCATCCCGATCTCCCGCGGAAAGTCTTTGCTCCACATCGTCGCCTCCTTGCCGGAAAGGGCACCACATCGCCTTCGTCTTTTACGGGCTCCCGCCTCAATACCGAGGCAACTCGAGCATGAAGCCGGCAACTCGACATGCCCAAGAAGTGCTGTAGAATGTAGTGTAGATGATGCTAGTCTCATTTGGGGTTTGTAGTTGCCATGATGGAGGATTGGGGTTAAGAAAAATGGTGCTTTCATTTTTCTAAAACAAGAAGAAGAAGGAGATGAAGAATTCCTCACATAATCAAGATGAACTCTCTCATTCTTTTTCTTTCTCTCTTTCTTTTTCTTCTTCTCTCTTTTTTCTCTCAACCATGAAATAACTTATCATCCATTTCATCAAGTGAGCATGAGAATGGTGGAGCAATGAAACATAATGCAAAGGGAGGTGAGTGTAGGAGCAAAAGAAAGGTGACCATATCCAAACCTCATCATCACAATTCTAATCAAAGATCAAATCCTATCTCATCACTTCTAATCTCCATAAAGCATGAAATGAATGGTATCTAAAAAGGTTATCATAATAAATCATTTGCAAGAAAAACCTCCACAAAGTGTTATTTGCAAAACTGCAAATAACCCCCTCCATCAGAAAAGTCCGGCCGGGAAAGAACAAAGGAAAACCGGCCGGAACGGAATGCAAACTGGCAACTCCAGAAAACTGGTCCCGTAATAAATTACAGGAAAACCCCTATACTGTGCATACACACCCGCATCTGTATTCCGACCGGATACAAATGCAATGAGACAAAATCTACACTGTACTAGACTAGGACCGGCTTAAGCCAAAGCCGGCTAGTAAAATCCGTTCGATCCTGATCCGTGCAATACCGCACGTATCAGATCAAACCCTGCCATATAACTATACGGCCACTAGTACAAAACTGTCCGATCCTGATCCGTGCAATACCGCACGTATCTGATCGGACCCTGCCATATCTCCATACGGCCTCTACAGCGTTTCGCCCGAAAGCTGAGTAACAGAAAGTGTGGTGGACTCTAAAGACTCGTCAATACTATGGCTGTGGATTTAACCACTAGCACGTCAGAGGTATTAGCCAATACGTGACGGGCCACCAGCTATTGACTAAAAGGGACGTCGATGAGGAAGCTCACCCCGACACCCAACTGAGCCTGTCAGTGACAATATCCGTACAGTCCGGTCCGTTCGTCTATGAGTATCGCATAACGGGCCTAGGGGGTTGGTAAAAGTCAGACCCCCAAAAGCGGTACAAGTCGTGTCGGAGTGTAGCCCAGAACGCCCTGAGATACTACTGGAACACCTACCAGTAAATCTCCTGCCTCGGCCGAGGGCTTTGCGTAATGGCTCTCCTAGACACAGCGCGACCTCACCCCCAATACCGGGAGAGACGAACCCCTGAAGATCCGCTCACTGCCTCCATGTGGCTCGGGACTGTACCCAACTAAAACCTGTTTGCACGACTCCTTTGAGCCGTGGTAGGGTAGTAATCAAAGCACAGTGGGAACTCACACGAGACAAATGACGATCCTCAGGTCGATGAACTAACCTGTACACATGTCACCAGGGAACTGCTATCTGACGTCTGGTATAAGACCAACTAGCAGGTTCCCGGCGAGTCCTGTCCGGTGTACTCATAACCCAATGAGCACCTGTATACATCTTAGGTGAACCAACTGACACCAGTGGCTTGTGAGACCGGCCACCGCCCCTCGTCGGGGTCTCGACTGTATACACTAGTCTACTAATGGAGTATCGATGCCCAGTCTCGAAACTCCCACGACTAGGGACCTTTTAAGGATGTGCTTATAGACCCCAGCTCCCACTTATATGATCGCCATCATACTGCTGGTCGTCAAGCAAGAATCCTAGGGGCTCTATCAACGTGTAATAGCGACATGTCAGGTCACCTAAAACAGTACACGATGATAAAGATAAACCAGATAGCATACTATCATCTCGAGTAAGACTGTCCTACCGGGATAGGTCCTCCCTCAATCATTGCAATCACGTGCCTGTGATCCAATAATTGACTCTGGGGGCACTAACTCCAACACTTGGGTCAACCTGTACCCCCTACGAGTGCGGTGAATAGTCTGCCAATACTAGAGTGAGGCCCCTTTGCCTCTCAAAGCCATGAGATGCGGACCCGTTGCCCTCCAGAACCCGGCTATCCGTGCACTCTGTCGTGGGGTAAAACCTAGTACAGAAATGAAAAATATGTACAACGGGTACATCGACCTCAACCTGGTCGTGCCCCAAAAGAATATTATACAACAGGCAGTGACAGCAGTCCACATGTTGGACGCTCGCCCCGCAATATCAAATGTACAAATAAACACAAACTGCACTACCATTGCACACTGCTATCCACCACGACAAATCCGCAACATCACAGCACAACACAGAACAACAACGTGAATGTCACGTTCGCAAACCCGTCTAAAAGAACTATAGCAATCAGACGCGGTTTACCGATCAAATGACATTCACGGTCGGAGATATAATGCAAGTACTGTAAACTAACGCGTTTAAATTTCGATCGACAAAATTTCCCGAAGTGGGCCCCACGCAAATCTGCTGTACAGTAAAAAAGACTGGGCCCAAATGAACAGTTCCAGAAACCACAATTTCCCAAGTAGAAGCTACTGTAGAAATTTGACAAGTTGATCTCACTTTCCTGCGGCGGATCCGCGGCCAAACCAATGCTTGGGCCGCGGATCCGCGGTGGAACAGTAATATCACTTGGTCGAATTTCTCCAGTTTTCCTTAAAAACCCTGCTTGATTTTCTGGTATGGTCAAAATGATTTTTAGACCAGTTTGAAAATTAACAGAAACTTTATACTTGAAAATTGCGATTTTCGAAAATTCGTTCGATCGATCTTTTAAACGCGTTAGCACAAGTTAGTAAAGCTTAATGGCGTGTCTCTGATACCATGTAAGTCTACGGTAGCGCCCCGGCCGTCTTTCAGACGCCAAATGCGGAACAAAAACTTTTATAACTGGCGCTATCGCATACTATAACCCGGATCTTCCATTAACGCTAAACTAACAAACTGTAAAGAGGGTAGCAAGGTTATACCGAACGATCCGAGTCTTTCGTTCTTTAACCATCATCTCACGCTTCGTTGCGGCTGCTCCGATCTCGTCGATCTCCGATCTCCTCGTCCAGGTGGCACCACGTCATTGGATCTTTAAACGGGCTCCTGCCTCTGACTCGAGGCAACTCGGTCGTCAAGTTTGCTAAAAGAGACGACCAAGAATGATGTAGAGAATGAGTAGAAGACTTTGTCTCGCTTCGTCCAAAGCCATGGACGAACGGTTAATGAAGTTGCCAATTGAGTCGGGTGATGGAATGAAATGAGCTATGGAATTTCCATACACCTAAAACTATCATCTTTTTTCCAAATGAATCAATCAAGTGAGTGAATGAGAGAGGGGAGGGGCCGGCCACATATATGAAGAGGTGGGGGGTGAGTGTAGGAGCAAAGAGGTAACCATAAGATAAAAGATCTCACACAAAATATCTTAAGGTTAATAAGAAACATTAATGCTAAAGGATGACTCATATTAACACATCATCACCACAATTAATGCTTAACAATGAATCACCATACCATTAAATGCTAACCATGAGTCACCAAATCTAGAACCTTCTAGAACCATGACTCACCCAAGAAAAGACAAATCCGTCTTTAACCGAATGATAAAGACGGGTGATAGAAAACTGGAAACTGACAACTTCCAAAAGTGATCCTGAAACGAATTTCAGGATAACCCCGTAACTGTATAAATATACCCGTATTTGTATTACGACCGAATACAAATGTAACTGAGACAAAGATAATATATCTACTCTGTATAATACATGGATCCGGCTTAAACCAAAGCCCACCAGTATTATCTGCCCGAAAAATAACACGTGCGTAAACGCACGTGCATTTTCCGAACCCTGCCATAAAACCATACGGCCTCTACAACGTTTCGCCCGAACTTGGGAAACAATCTGTGGGGGACTCTAATGACTCGTCAGTACCCTGACAGTGGGTTTAACCACAAGCCGTCAGCGGTACTAGCTGTGCGTAACGGCTGCCTATGGACTAACCTCAAGGGAGGCCGATGAGCGAACTCATCTGGAAACCCTACTGAGCCTAACAGTGACCATGTATATACAGTCTGGTCCGTTCGTCTATGAGTATCGCATATCCTGCCTAGGGGGCTAGTAACGTCAGACCCCCAATAGCGGTATAAGTCGTGTCGGAGACAAGCCCTGAACACCCTGAGATACTACTGGAGTACCTACTAGTAAATCTCACCTGCCTTGGCCAAGGACTTGGTGTAATGGCTTTCCTAGACACAGCACGATCTCCATCCCCAATACCGGGAGAGACGAATCCCTTGCCGATCCGCTCACGTGCCTCCATGTGGCTCGGAACTGTACCCAAAAACTACCTGTTTGCATGACTCCTTTGAGCCGTGGTAGGGTAGAAATCAAAGCACAATGGGAACTCACACGAGATAAATGACGACCTCAGGTCGATGAACTAACATGTACACATGTCACCAGGGAACTGCTATCTGACGATATGTATAATACCAACTAGCAGGTTCTCGGCGAGTCCTGTCCGGTGTACTCATAACATAATGAGCACCTGTATACATCTTAGGTGATCCAACTGACACCAGTGGCTTGTGAGACCGGCCACCGCCCCTCGTCGGGGTCTCGACTGTATACACTAGTCTACTCCGGAGTATTGATGCCTTGTCTCGAAACTCCCGCTACTAGGGACCACTTTTAAGGATATGCTTATAGACCACCCAACTCTCACTTATATGATCGCCCTCATACTGTTGGTAGTCAAGCAAGATCCTAAGGGCTCTATCAACGTGTAATCGTGATCAGTCACCTGAACCTATACACGACTGATAAAGGCAAACCAGATAGCATACTATCATCTCGAGTAAGACTGTCATACCGGCATAGGTCCTCCTCAATCATTGCAATCACGTACCTGCGATCTAATAATTGACTTTGAGGGCACTATATCCAACAGCCATGGTGTTTGCTTCATCGTTGAAGTGCTCGACTCGGTGACTGGGTAGCCCGATCTCCGCTGGGATCATCGCTTCGGTCCCGTAGCAGAGGCTGAAAGGGGTCTCCCCGATGGGAGTCTTTTTTGACGTGCGCAGGGCCCATAAGACCCGGGGTAGCTCCTCGACCCAACTGCCTTGTCTCCCTTCCAGGCGGGTTTGGAGACCCCGGAGGACGTCCCGGTTAGCGACCTCGGCCTGCCCGTTACATTGGGGATGCGCGATCGCGGCGAACTTCATGAGGATATGGTATTCTTTGCAGAAGTCCCTTACTTTCTCGTTCTCGAAGTTCGTCCCGTGGTCGGTGATGATGCACCTTGGGATCCTGAACCGGTGTATCAGGTTGTTTTGGAGGAACTTGATGGTTGTGGCGATGTCCGGTTTCCTGATGGGGACGGCCTCGATCCACTTGGTGAAGTAGTCCACCGCGACGAGGACGTATTTATTTCCGCCAGTTCCGGTGGGGAACTGGCCGATCATATCCAATCCCCACTGGGAGAATGGCCATGGGTACGTCAGGGCAGTTAGCTCGGTAGTCGGGAGGCGGGGAATACTGTCGTCGAGTTGGCAGCTCTTGCACCTCCTGACCAGCTTCAGGGCATCCTCGTGCATGGTGGGCCAGTAGTACCCTGGAGTAGTGCCTTTTGGGTTAAGGTTCGAGCCCCATGGTGTGTGCTGTCCACCCCTTCATGGATTTCCCACAGGACGTAGTCGGCCTCATGGGGGTCAACGCACCGGAGCAAGGGCTGGGTGAAGGCCTTCTTGTAGAGGTTCCCGTTGCTCCAAACGAAGTGGGTGGCTCTGGCCCGGAGGCGGCGGGCGGCCGCTCTGTCTTCCGGGAGCATGCCATCCTTCAGGAATTCCACGAGGGGCTTCCTCCAATCCTGGTCGTTCTCCTGCGCCGTGTACACTTGAAGTGTCACCGCCTCGTCTCCCACGCTGGGTCGGGTCAAGGTTTCGAAGAGTATCGACCGCCTGTTTTTGGCCGAGTACGATGAAGCCAGCTTGCTCAGGGCGTCTGCTTGAGCATTCATTTGCCTGGGTATTTGTTCCACCTGGACTTCGTCGAAGTTTTTGCGGAGCTTCCTCACCTCGTCCAGGTACTTCATCATTAGGGGCTCTCGAGCCTCGAAGCGTCCGGTCACTTGGCCGACAACTAGGGCCGAGTCGCTGCGGACTCGGATGATCTTCAGCCCCAGCCCGACGGCCATACGCAGTCCGGCTAGGAGGGCTTTGTACTCTGCCGCGTTGTTCGATGCTTTGAAACCGAATCTCAAGGAATACTCCATCTCGGCTTCGTTTGGGCCCCGGATAATGAGGCCGGCACCGCAGCCTTCCTCGGTAGAAGACCCGTCGACGTAGATGACCCACTCCGGAGCTGAGCTAGGGCCTTCCTGGACGGGATGCCGGGCTGTGAGGGGTGGCGCGGAATCTGGCTTTCCGCTAGGGATGGTGCATTCAACGATGAAATCGGCAAGGGCCTGTGCCTTGATGGCTCACCTCGGGCGATACCTTATGTCGAATTGAGATAGCTCCCATATCTATTTCTCTTGACGGCCAGAGGACTCCGGCGATGCCAGGATAGCCCCCAATGGGCGCTCAGCGAGGACGATGATTGTGTGTGCTTGGAAGTAGTGCCGCAGTTTCCGCGAGGTTACTACGAGGGCCAGGACAATCTTCTCTATGGCGGGGTATCTCGTCTCCGCGTCCTTAAACACATGGCTCACATAGTACACTGGCTTCTGTGTCCCCTCGGCCTCTCGGACGAGCACCGAGCCTGCTGCTTGGTCGGATACTGCCAGTTACAGCGACAGCTCGTCCCCTTCCACGGGCCGGGTGAGCAGGGGCGGTGTTGCGAGGTGCCTCTTCAGTTGGTCGAAGGTGGCATGGCAGTCTTTCGACCACTCGAACCTCGGAATTTTCCTCAGCGCCTTGAAGAACGGGAGGCACTTCTCCCCCGACCTGGACATGAAACGGCTCAGAGCGGCGACCCGCCCTGTGAGCCGCATGATCTCGACGTTAGTCTTGGGTGCGGTCATGCTCAGGATGGCGTCGATCTTCTCTGGGTTAGCTTCAATTCCGTGGTGAGTGACCATGAACCTGAGGAATTTCCTTCCGGTGACTTCGAACGCACACTTGGCGGGGTTCAGCTTCATGTTGAATTTGCGGAGCACCCTAATCGCCTCGCCTAGGTCCTTGACATGGTCGGCCGACAAGACGGACTTGACGAGCATGTCGTCAACGTAGACTTCCATGTTCCTGCCGATCTGTGGCTTGAACATGTGGTTGACCAGCCACCGGTATGTGGCCCCAGCATTCTTAAGGCCGAAGGGCATCATTCTGTAGCAGTATACGCCCCGGTCCATTGTGAATGCGGTCATATCTTCGTCGTCAGGATTCATGCAGATTTGGTTATAGCCGGAGAAAGCGTCCATGAAGCTCAGAAGCTCGTGCCTGGCCGAGCTGTCGACGAGCTAGTCTATGCGGGGGGAGCAGGAAGTTGTCCTTGGGGCAGGCCTTGTTGAGGTCGGTGAAGTCGTCGCACATCCGCCACTTCCCACTCAACTTCTTGACCAGGACCACGTTCGCCAGCCACTCCGAGTAGGGCACATTCCTAATGAAGTTGGCGGCGAGGAGCTGGTCAACTTCCTCTTCGATGGCCTTCTGTTTGACTGGGGAGAAGCTTCTTTTCTTCTGCCTGACGGGTCGGGCCGTAGGATCAACTCCGAGTTTGTGGGAGATGATTTTAGGGTCGATCCCAGGCATGTCTGCCAATGCCCAGGCGAAGACGTCGGAATTGCTTCGGAGGAATTCGGTCAGGTCATCCTGCTGATTCCCGTCAGGAGTGACCCGACCTGGACGGTCTTTCCTGGGTCTCCTTCCGCTAAGGGCACCTCGGTCAGAGGCTCGACCGGTGCTCCACGGACCTCCTTCCGCTCGTCCCGGGTGTCCAGGGACCCTTTAATGTCGCCACATGCATCGGCGCTATCATCGTGCTGCTCGGGGGAAGATGCCTCTGTCAGGCCTATCTTTGCGACCCGCTGGCTCCCGTATGCCCGGCCCACCCCACCCTGATCGAGGGGGAATTTTATCGCCAGGTGGTATGTCGAGATCTGGGCCTGGAGGGAGTTCAGCGTCGGCCGGACGAGAAGGACGTTGTAGGCCGATGGGACCCTAGCCATAATGAAGTCCACAGGCAGTGTGCGCCTGCGGCCGGGCTCCCAGATCGTGAACTGTAGGGTGCGCACCCCTTGTGCCGAGATGGAGTGGTTGGTGAATCCCGAGAGGACGTGGGAGGTCGGTCTCAAGTCTGCTGGGGCCAGCCCCATTCGCAAAAAGCAGTCGTGGAAGAGGATGTCCGCCGAGCTGCCCGAATCGATGAGTATTCGGTGGACCTCGTATCGGTGAATTTGTGCCACGATCACCAGCGGGTCGCTATGGGGCACAGATATGCCGTGGTGATCCTCGTCGCCAAAGGTGATGGGCTCTTGGCCCCTAGCCCTTTTGCCCGGGCAGCCGCCGAAGCCTGTGAGGAGGCAGCCAACGGGGAGACCGACGACCTGGGGCGAGGGTTCGCCCGCGTCTCCGTTGCGAGGGGGTGACAGCGGGCGTTTGGATCTTTAGGGGAATCGGTTGTCATGTGGGCGGAGATCGGAATGCCAACTTTATATTTTGTGGAGTTATTGTTCCCACAGATGGCTCCAACTGATGGAGCTCCTTTTCAGACCTCCGTCAGATGTTGTCTTTCGTTGATCTCGTGGTGGACTTAGTTGATTATCCTCCGTTGCGTGTGGGTCTCAATGGGTTTTTGGAAGAAGAGATGAGGTGGGGGAGTTGTTGCCGAGTACCTGCAAAGAAGTCCAGGGGTGGTTTGGTACCACCGAGGACCCTTCGACGCTCAAGTTAGTGATGGGATCCGAGCAGAGTAACGGCTTAAAGAGTAAAGAATGGCTTACTTCACCCCTTTGTGATGGGGGTTTATATAGCGGCGGTAGCATACAGCAGCAGGCGCGAGAATCTCGCCGGCAGTTATACTCCCGACGTCATGCCCGCGTAAAGAGCGGATCGTGATGGCGTGGAACGTGGGGCGTTGCTGGCGGAGAATCTGCACGTGGCGAGATTTGCGGAGCGGCGATTACACCTATGAGTGATGGAGCTGATCGGTGGGCTGAGGAAGACGGCCTCGGCCGGGAGCTCGGGGAAGAGCGAAGAGGCCGATGGGTCTTGGTCTGGTGGCAGCTCGGGGCAAGCTGAGGGGCCGAGGAGGCCAATTTGCAGGGGCCTCGAGGAGGCCAGCTCGTGCTTGCAGATCGGGCACGGGGTGGCCTGGTCGGCCCCTGTGGACCTTTCCTTCTGAGTTCTGGGACACGTCACCTGCCACGTGTCATGATCTTGGGGATCGCCAATATTGAGCACTATCACATTTATCTTTTTTGTTTTATGTATTTGATTTATTCTCTAGTTCCGTGTTTATCTTGATCATCCATAACAAATTGGTATTAAAGCTAAGATTGATTCTATTGATCGAGTACATAGATTTAGGGCGTGAATTCATGC
This sequence comes from Agapanthus africanus, assembly GCA_030015575.1. NCBI lineage: Eukaryota > Viridiplantae > Streptophyta > Magnoliopsida > Asparagales > Amaryllidaceae > Agapanthus > Agapanthus africanus. The sequence continues at coordinate 352,514,434 of JASDDO010000018.1, forward strand.
CAAAAACAAGAGACATAGGCTACATATGAGATCGATAGCGCTACGTCTAAGATTCATCATTTATCAAAATGATTGACAGAGGGTGCACACGTACCAGCATATGGCAGTGGTCCAATCTTGGTGTTGGAGAGCCGGTGGTAAGATCTAATCGATCTTTGCTAAATCTATAAAAGTGGTGGCTTCGACTTTAACGCCGCAAAAGGCGTGGCAAACCGGTAATGAGTCAGTGTCAGTGGTGGAGCCGAGAGGCTCGCAGTACCATGGGAAGGTGTTGGAGAGGAGGAGCGCATGGGCGCAACTGCAAGTGCCCATGGGCACGCCTCGTAGTGTCGGCAATGTGACCGCGCTGGTGATGGCCTGCGAGAAGGCTAGCGCTTGAGGATGGCTATAACGACGCCGGTTGTTGATGCGGTAAGATCTTGAAGACGTTAGGGATATGATGGAGAGAAGAAAGACACGTGCTTTGTGCGTGTAAAAAATTTTTTGTGGTGCCTACATGAACGAGCAAAAGGTAATTGTTTGGGATTTAGTGTGCTGCCCATAACAGCAGACGTGCAAGTGGAGACCGATGAAAAAATAATTTAAATGGGTTTTAGTTTAAATCAACATGCTTAGGTTGATTTGTTCATGGATTGAGTGTTCGGTGTCTGATTTTGACGAATAGAGGTTGCCCCTATGGATAAATCCGTAGGAGCAAACCACTGCCCCTACGGATATAGCCGTCGGGGCACGAGAAAACGCCGTAGGTGCACACGGCGCAGGTGCCAGTCTTAGCTTTAAAAATGCCCCTACGGTTAAATAATTGCCCCTACGGCTTAATGCATAGGTTCATATGTCCCTACGGATTACACTGTAGAGACCAAAAAGTTATTTAATTTATCGGTTTATAAAATAAAAAAGTTGTCCCTACGGAGAACTCCATAGGGCTAAATAGATGTCCCTACGGCTCCATGCATAGGTCCAGATGTGTAGGGGCAAAATATCAGCTAGCCTGATATATTGTCCCTACGGATAACTATGTAGGGGCATGTGTATGCCCCTACGGTTCAATCCGTAGGAACAAGTCTAACCCCTCTTACTGAGATCATAGGGGCAAAATATCAGGTATCCTGATATTTTTTCCCTACGGATATATGTGTAGGGGCAACGTTTTACACTACGGATTAAACGGTTGGTGCACACTTTGGCCCTACGGATTAATCCGTAGGTACATATTATCGGGTTTTTTTTAAAAAAAAGGGCTGCCTGTTTTTTTCTCGCCCTGTGCACAATAATATATACATCATATATAAAAGTAATCAACACGCAGAATATATACCGCAGTATTCATAATCAACATCTCACGCATAATATATAAAAAATATCAACAAGCAGAATACGATATCAATCTAAATCAATATAAACACACAAACACCACCAATATCAATATCGTCCAAAATATATACAATATATATCATATAAGTAAATACATGTTTAAAATATAAGAATCAAAAAGCTACCCTAGCTCGGTCCAGCTCCACCTCTGATAAACGCCGTAATCTGGAGCGCCTGCTCCTCGGATATACCCTGAGTCAACATCTCGAGCAATGCGGAGTGTGCGGGAGTCTGAGCGGGCTGTGGAGCTGTAGGAGTGGTCTGCGCAACCGCCGCCGAAGTAGTGGCTTGCGGAGTCGCTGCTGCGGGAGTCTGAGCGGGCTGTGGTGCTATAGGAGTGGTCTGCGCAACAGCAGCCGAAGTAGTGGCTTGCGGAGCCGCAGCCGAAGGAGATGCATGTGGAGCTCAGCCGAAGTACCCTGTCACGTCTGTTCCATTTTGTGTGTAATAAACGAGTAAGAACTGTGTATTAGTCGAATTCGTATCATTATCAGGTTATTGCGAAACACTAGTCTATGTATACTTAGGGACTTAGGCCTCGTATGGATATCTAGTTTGGAAAACCGTAGTTTATTTTAATTAGACAGTTCTATGTATGTATGATTAATCAAAACTAAGTCTACAACCAAATAAGCTCAGGCTACGTACTAATATTGGATATGTTGCTATCTATAATATGACATAATATTTTACTATTAAATAGTATACTGTAACAACCCCAAATTTCCAATACAAGTTTTTACAAAAAAAATTCAAAATCCATAAAGTGGTATTTATTGCCTGAGCACAAGATAAGTAATAAATTAGCAATTTAATTACAAGAAAGAGCTTGTAGCTCATTGGTAATACCTTGACTGCTGAACCAAGCCAACAGAGTTCAAATCTCATACCCCACATTATTTTTAATATTATTTTGTTTTGAATTTTTTAGAATACCAACAGTTACACGTGTATTTCTCACAAAAAACCCCATTACACCCAAAATTCTAAATATACCAGTGTGATCACCTGAAGACTCCCCACCTCCCCACCTCCTGACTCGGCAGAGTCGGCCGGACGGCCGAATCCCCAACTGCAAAGTTGGGGCACTTGGACTTCTGAACCCCCCTGCACACTTATTTTTCCCAGATCGGTTCCAGAGAAGCCATAAAGCCCTATTTACTCCATTTTATTACAATTTATCACATTTTATTACATTTTTTTTATTATTTAACTCTTCATCTACCATAACCCTAGCCTAACCATATAAATACCATCCCTAAACTATACCCCCTCACCCCAAAACTCTGAGCCAACTCTCAAGAAATCCCTAGAAACTCTAATGTGCAATCGAAGTGAGCGAAAGGCGAAGCTCCGGCGGATTTTCCGACGACAACCGTAGGAACTCCCGACGACGAAACGACGCACCGTCGACTCCTCTCGTCTCCTCTTCCTCTATTTTAAAGTCCTAAACCCGTAAGTCCTAATTTCTCTCCTTTACTCTTTTCTAAAAATACGAACTTCCAAAACCCGACGGAATTAGAACAAATCCGATTTTCGATTCGGTTTCTTCCTAAAACTTCACTTTTCTTTAATACAATTATGCTAAAACCAATTCATATTGACTATTAAACACTAACTAATCATATTGAACAAGTTTAATATCAAAAGTAATTGCTATTTTCATTTTACTGTATTTCTTTCATTAAAATACCATATAGTTTCATTTCTACATTTAAACCATCAAAACCCTTGCTATACCTTTAAGTAGATCATGAGGTAATGACCTACCTTCTCATATACTCATATTCAACATACCACAATACTCTCGGGAACATAGAACACGGGAAAACGACATCTTTACCAATAAATACCATAACTAATAAAACCATTTTTCTAAACGATTTAGTATTTATACAAATCTTTGCAAAGCGCCGCTACAACCCATTTGGGGAATTCGTTCGGGATGGTGCGGATTATCGCACATTCTCGGGCTCAGTAGTGAGAGAGGCAGACCTCCGCAAGGAGCATTCGGTCTCGAAAGATTTAAATACGAAAATCTAAAGAAAATGAGATTTCTAGAAATATAATATATATTAAAAATTATTTTCATATAAATATATGTATATTTATCCTTAAAATATCTATTTTGTAATAATATAAATATTCCAATTTTTGTAGAAAAATCACAAGAATTATTTTACACTAAAATATCATGAATTCCATATAAATCAATATTACAAATAAATACCTTTTATAATGGAATTAGGATATTTTCACTAGAAATATCACAATATAAAATCTACATTCATTACAACTCTAAAGACAAATAATAAATACTAGGGGTGTATTTTGAAAAGTATATAAAAGTATTTTTTTACATAAAACCCCCTCAAGTTCTATAAATTACCCTAAGGACCCTAGTAAACATAGGTTTAAGCGGGACCAATTTCTTGAGCTTCAGGGAGCCGGAGAAGTGGGTGCTTGCCTATCTAAGATAGACAATTAACAAACGGTGTTATCAACACGGTAATCGTTTTTGAAAAAGACACAAATCCTGCCGCCCATGTGCAGCGGTTACCGATAACATCAAAACAATCAGGATATCAATTTACTTTTCTATTTATCTGACTCAGATTGAGTCTCTTTATAATATGACTTGAATATAATTCAAGTACAATTTATAATTTACAATTTACAATCTACAATATTACAATTCAACATGAATCCATGAATCCATTATTCCATATATTCAATCTATCAATCTATACAACTTGACTGAACCGAACTATGGATATACTTTCATTTACATGATTATCCAGTTACATCCATTTACATGATTATTCAGTTATATCCATTTACTGATATCATGGTTTCGGTAAGTCATTCAATTATACAATCTATATTACAAGACAATACAAGTTGCAATACAACACAATATATTTCAATACGTTCAATACAATAAACACTACGGGGTTATAAAGGGGTAAACTGGTACGGAATATGTTAAAGGTGGCACGAGGTGGTCACTTAAGACGTAATTACATCCATGCCGTTGTTCCGTGGTATTATCGACGAAGTCTTGTACTACGGGTTACCAAAGTCTCTGGTGTAAGTGGGACTCCTCTCGTATACACTGGTATCTTCTGTACCAAGCTACAAACAATAGCGTTAACACTAAATACAACATTATAACAATATAATACAACTTTAAAAGCTACACTCTCTCTTTCTGTCTATTATCTTCTTCCCTTATCTTTGGGACTTACCGAGCGATTTGTTCGCTGACGACATTCTCTTTCTTTCTTCTTTGAATATCGTCAGGTATTTCGGACCTTCCAGAGATCGAGCCCAGCACTGAAGACTTGGATCAGTTTGCTGAAGACCCAGTACTTTAGTTTCATTGTACACATTTCTTTTCAGTACTTTACATTTCTGTTATGCCACTGTTTAGGCATCGCTTTATGCCATGTATTTACTTTTCCATGTATTGTAAAAAGAATGTGAATAAATAAAGTTGCTGTTTTATAATAATTTGTCTCTTGTGCATTTACTTTTATATTGCTTAGATACGCTTTGTTGGAGATAGTGCCCTCAGAGTCAATTATTAGGTCACAGGTACGTGATTGTAATAATTGAGGGAGGACCTATCCCGGTAGGACAGTCTTACTCGAGATGATAGTATGCTATCTGGTTTACCTTTATCATCGTGTACTGTTTTAAGTGACATGACACGTCGCTATTACACGTTGATAGAGCCCCTGGGATTCTTGCTTGACCACCAGCAGTATGAGGGCGATCATATAAGTGGGAGCTGGGGGTCTACAAGCTTATCCTTAAAAGGTCCCTAGTCGTGGGAGTTTCGAGACTGGGCATCGATACTCCATTAGTAGACTAGTGTATACAGTCGAGACCCCGACGAGGGGCGGTGGCCGGTCTCACAAGCCACTGGTGTCAGTTGGATCACCTAAGATGTATACAGGTGCTCATTGGGTTATGAGTACACCGGACAGGACTCGCCGGGAACCTGCTAGTTGGTCATATACCAGACGTCAGATGGCAGTTCCCTGGTGACATGTGTGCAGGTTAGTTCATCGACCTGGGGATCGTCATTTGTCTCGTGTGAGTTCCCACTGTACTTTGATTACTACCCTACCACGGCTCAAAGGAGTCGTGCAAACAGGTTTTAGTTGGGTACAGTCCCGAGCCACATGGAGGCAGTGAGCGTATCTTCAGGGGTTCGTCTCTCCCGGTATTGGGGGTGAGGTCGTGCTGTGTCTAGGAGAGCCATTACACAAAGTCCTTGGCCAAGGCAAGGAGATTTACTGGTAGGTATTCCAGTAGTATCTCAGGGTGTTCTGGGCTACACTCCGACACGACTTGTACCGCTTTTGGGGATCTGACTTTTACCAACCCCCTAGGCCCGCCATGCAATACTCATAGACGAACGGACCGGACTGCACGGATATTGTCACTGACAGGCTCAGTAGGGTGTCAGGATGAGTTCGCTCATCGACGTCCCTTTTAGTCAATAGCTGGTGGCCCGTTACGTATTGGCTTATACCTCTGACGGGCTAGTGGTTAAATCCACAGCCATTGTATTGACGAGTCTTTAGAGTCCGCCACACTTTCAGTTACTCAAGCTTTCGGGCGAAACGCTGTAGAGGCCGTATGGAGATATGGCAGGGTTCGATCAGATACGTGCGGTATTGCACGGATCGTGATCGGACGGATTTTACTAGCCGGCTTTGGCTTAAGCCGGATTCTAGTTTTAAATAGTGTAGATTTTGTCTCTTTGCATTTGTATTTCGGTCGGAATACAAATGCGGGTGTGTATGCACAGTATCGGGGTTTTCCTGTAATTTATTACGGGACCAGTTTTCTGGGGTTGCCAGTTTGCATTCCGTTCCGGCCGGTTTTCTCTTTTTCCTTCCCGGTCGGACTTTTCGTTGGAGAGTGTTAATTGCAAGTTTGCAATTAACATTTAGTGGAGGGGGTTTCTTGCAAAAGGTTTGATTTTGATATCATCTTTGCTATTCATGCATTAATTAAGGTATGGTTGGATGTGGGTTTTGGATGTACATTTGTGTTGGTTTTTTGGGCCGGCCACTGTTGGGTACAGGGAGAGGTTTGATTTGTGCATAGATTATTTCTTTCATGATTAATTTATGGTGGACCCCTTCCCCTTTTGTGTGCTGTGTAGGAATTTGTTTTTCTATGGGTATTAATTCATTCACATTATTCATTCCAAATGAGAAGGAGCTTGCTTCAATTTTTCTCTGGTGAACACCAACAGGGGCTGGCCGAGCTCTATGTTGTATGGATGCTCCATTTTTCTTTAAGCATCCATGGAAAATTCTTGTCCAAAAATTCCTCCAACTTGGCAACCTCATAAACCCCAAAGAGACCCGCTTGCTACACTATTCTACAGCAAATCTTGGGCGCGTCGGCTAGCCAATTTCGCGCCCGAGTTGCCTCGGTATAGAGGTGGGAGCCCGTAAAAGAATCCGGCTACGTGGTGCCCTTCCGGCGAGGAGGCGACCACCGGAGTTTCCGCGGGAGATCGGAACGACGACGAGAAGACCGGAGGACTCGGATCACTCGGTACATCTCTTCCCTTTCTTGTTAGTAGCTTAGACTTGTTAATGGTTACGATCCGGAGTTTAGTGCGCGGTGGTGCCGGTTTGCAAAGTCCGCAAAATTTAAGTTATTCACCGCTTCCGCATTCCGGCGTCGGATTGACGGCCGGGGCGCCGCCGTGCACTTACAGTGGTATCAGAGCCTCGCCATTAACTTCGTCTAGCTTTGTGTAATGTGTTTTGCATTTCCGATCGATCAAAAAGTTCCAAAACCCGTATTCCCTTCGCATCAGTTTCTGTCGAAATTTTTTGGAGTCTAAAAATTTTTCAGGTGGTCTCAGAATGATGTGCAGGGAGTACAAAGAACACAGAAAAAATTTGGTGGCTCAATTCATCCGTACGACCGCGGAAGGGCGGCCAAAACCACCATTCCGCCGCTCTTCCGCGGTACACTGTTCACATTACAGCACCATTTTTTTTCAGATGTTTTCTGGGTTTAATATATGGGCTTTGGAATATTAAAGTTGGGCCAATTGTTTCTGTGAGTGCTACAGTTTTCTTTGGGGCCCACTTGCTAATTGTTTGATCAATCGGAAAATCTTAAACACATTTTTCACAGTATTTACATTATATCTGCGACCGTGAATGTCACTCGATCGGTAAATCCGGTCTAACTGCTATAGCCCGGTTAGACGGATTTGCGAACGTGACTTTCACGTTGATGTTCTATGTTTATGCTGTGATGTTGCGGATCGGTCGGTGGGGATAGCCTGGATGCAATGCTAGTACAGTGTTTTTGTTGTATTATGTACATTTGATATTGCGGGGCGAGCGTCCGACTTGTGGACTGCCGTCACTGCCTGATTGTATTATTATTTTGGGGCACGACCTGGTTGCGGTCGATGTACCCGGTGTATGTATATTTTATTTTCTGTACTAGGATTGCCCCGCGGAGGGGTGCACGGATAGCCGGGTTCTGGAGGGCAACAAGCCCGCATCTCATGGCATTGAGATGGAGGGGGCTTCACTCTAGGATTGGCGGTCTATTCGCCGCACTCGTAGGGGGTACAGGTTTGACCCAGGAGGGGTGCCCAAGTTGCCGGATTCCGTAGAGTGCTAGGTGGTCCATTCACGGAGCTGAAGGGGGCTGCCTCGCTTCAGGTTTTGGCGGGTGACTTGCTGCGCCCGTAGGGGTCTAGGTTTTCATTGCACAGGCTATCCACACGACCAGGGGAACGTCGGGTTTCAGCGGCTCTGTGAAACCCGGGGATCCCAGATATCTGTATTGTTTCTGTGATGCTGTTCATTCTCTGTGATGTTGCATTTTATTCACGCCTTGAGCGAAATACTATATATTGGTATATATATTAGTAGATGTTGTATATGTTTTTCATCCGCGCTAGTCCAGTCCCCGCTCTGCCGTTAGTTAGCTAACCTAACGGGTGATGACGGGACCCAGTGGCGAATGCGGATGGCATATACGTACGTCAGTATATTTTCGTTCCTTTTGGTGTGATCAATTGATGGGACTGCATTGATTCGGATCAATGCAAAGTTAAAAACAAACCTAATCTGATGTTGTTGGAACACTTTTTCAAAAAGCTGTTATTGCAAGGACGTTCACTTTTGTTTTGCATCGTGGTATTCATTTGGAATATCCTGCTCCTCAGTCGACGAGGCAAGGGCCGAGATCCCTTCACCGGGAGTGACCCCTTGGACAAAAAGTTTGCGTCAGGGCATTAACTTCACTATAGCCGATTACTTTTGCTTTGCATCGCGGTATTCATTTGGAATATCCTGCACCCCATTCTACGGGGAAAGAGCCGAGATCCCTTCACCGGGAGTGACCTCTTTAGCAACGGTTTTCGTCACTATATTTTTAAAAAGCTATCCGTTCCTTCAACGATATCAAGTTCATTACGTTAAAGGTTTTCGCCAGAAACCATTCGTAGCCCTCCGTCATTTCAGTTAAATATTCGGTAGTATTCAAGCTATGTATTTTGACCTCACGCCAAGGCATAGTGTTTGGTAGCTGCCGGGTATTTAGCTGTTGCATAGATAGATGCGTTGGTTTGGGACAGTCGTACTACTATTTTGGCCTACGTCAAGGGTATGTACGGGTGGGTTCAAATTAACCTGGATAATGACGGGTAGAACTTGACATGTGACTTATGATATTTTGACCTCACGCCAAGGTCATAAGAGCATGGGGCAGAAATCACATCGGGAGTTTCAAAAGAACTGAAACTTGCCAGATATGCGCATACCTTCTGGAGTGTGATACCGTGAGCGGATTCCGTCACGTTGTCATGCGATGAGAGTTGGATCCCGATTCCCACTGATGAGTTAGTTTACTCCTCGGGTAACCCCGACTAATTCTTCTTTCAGGTTTGGAGGAGAATTTGAGGTACAGTGGGAGGTTTCCAGATTAGATAAATTGGTAACCATTCTGATCTTGGTTAGAGTGCACGCTGAGTGTTTCTTTTCTCTCTCTCTTTGGCAGCGACCATTGACCCGACCCTAAGACTATGACTCAGTGACCAAGTTGACCGAACCTTCTTAACACCGGCTTTTGGATTGTCAGAGTTGCGAACCTCATTGCCACTCCTACTTTTACCCTTTTCTCCAGGACACCCCGTATTACTACGAACGTCCACTTCCATTGGACAAAACCATCGTATGGTTAGATACGAACTCGAAGGAATTTATTCGAGGATGGTTTCCGGTTCTGGAGAAAACGGATAGGATTATTCAGTTGTTTTTTCCTTTTACCCTCTCTCAGGTTACGAGTACTCCTTGGTTTAGGGGTAGTACACCTATTACGCAAATTGGATTGTCTTCTTCCAAACCTTAGGCTGGTGCCGACCGGTAGGGAATGAAGAAAACCAATTAGCATAACGATGGTGTGCAGAAGGTATTAAGTTAAGACAAAGCAAGGGATTAGTAAGAGGGCAAAGTAAATTGCAACAGTTATTCACGACCAAACCAAATATTTCGTTACCACTCCCACATCACCTTTGTATTTCTCCAGGACACTCCGTATCACTACGAAGATCCACAGTTTATTTGGATACTCCATCGTATGGTTATATACGAACTCGAAAGGAACTTGTTCCAGTTCGGGGATGGATTCTGGTCCAGGAGAAATAGGAATAAAGTACATTCAGGTGTCTTTTATCTTCACCTTCTCTCGTGTTGCGAGTGTTTCTAGGATAGGGACAGTACACCCATTATGCTTATTGGATAGTCTTCTTCCAAACCATAGGCTGATGCCGAACGGTAGGGAAGGAAGAAAACCATTTGGCCTAAAGGGGTGTGCAGAAGGTAAAGACTAAAGACATATGAAGGGATTTAGAGAGGTGGCAAAGAATTACAAGGTTACAGACGTGATGATGGAAGAGGCATTACTAGGAATACCAGGATACCCCATCGAAACATTTCAATGTTTCAGTTTCACTGTGTAATGTTAAAAGAGAACTGATTTCCCGATTAGATACTTACTCCAGGTTATGTATTTACCAGGTATGATTCTCACATCTGTATGGTTTTACAGATGATGAGTGGGAGTAAGTTATTGGGAATTAGGTGATCATCCTCATTATATCGGGATTCGTTGTAATCGGTGATATTTGAGGAAGTCACCTGGGTTGTTTGCCGGTCGGCAAATATTTGGTTTTGAATATCCGCTGTTATGCACCAATTTCAAATTGATATATCTGTACGTCTATTTTCATAGAGTGAGATATATCTTTTTGAAATTATGTCTACGACATTTACCTATATCAGTGGATGGTTAGGTAAGGAGCATTAAACAACGGTGTAATTCTTCTTAACCATAAGTACAGTTTTCAACCTACGACACATAGTGAATGAGTTATCAGACTCAAGGGACTTATACAAAGGATTGTATGTTGCCCAGGGTCCATCAGGACAGAGGGGTTGGTCCTCATACTATATTCTGTTTACTTTTAACTTCTCTAGTTCTTAGACATGTGTTTCGTTGAAACACAGGGTCTAAGTTTTGAGGAGTTATAGGTATTTGAATAGAGTAGAGAACCAGGTGTAGCAAGTATCAGGATTCTTCAAGGTGATCGAAGATGTAGATACTTGTGTATGGTATTCAGTTGATAGTAATGATAAAGAGAACTTGCTTCTCTTTCAGGTTACTCATAATTGGAAATGCTTCCTAAGTTGAGTAACGCTGATCGGCCTCCTTCCATTTAGTTGACATGCGCTGGGGACAGCTGCATGTTTTGAATCTGGTTCAATTAAATCAGTGCCTCTGTTTCTATATTGGATATAGAACAGTTCATATCTTAACGATGTTAAGGTACGGGGAGTTGTCCGGTTTATGATTAAAACCAGACACTGGACAACTCAAGGCACGTTTCTGTAATGGCTGTTTGTGGGTTGACCCAGGCTATGACGAGGGTTGACTTTCTACCATCTGGATGAACAATAGCAATATTGTTCTAGACTCGCCACAGTTTTAATAAAAATGGATTTTTTCAGAAAAACAGTAGTGGGAGTATGGTAGAACTGGAAGTGATTCCAGAACCACAAACGATTACTGAAGATTTGATAAGGAACCTAAAGATTCAATCTGGATTGACATTCCATTGGCCACTCCGCAGATGAGGTGGGTAACTTCAGGCACCCGAGAGGTACTCCGGTAGCCTCAAGGACGGTGACAGGGAAGTTCTTGTTTACCCACAATTACCATTGCTGTTGTTCCAGGCTGCGAGACCCGGCGGGAGGATGAGTATAGCGTCATTCTAAACTAGTTTTAGAAGTGTACGTCTATATGACTCTGCCAGAGGGTTGTCGTAGTCAGTGGGAGCAGCGGAAGCATTGGTGGACAGGTAGCTTATGTCTATTTATAGACTAGAGCAGATGTAGCGGAGATAGATCATCTATTTCTGACGTGACAGTCATGGGTTAGACTTCATCAGAATAGGGGATGGATCTGTTGAGAAGGTAGTAGGGTGTGATATCCTGGTATTTGGATGATATACACAGAGTAGGAAAGGAAACTCCTACACTACGATCGGTTATACTTTGGTCGTCACACAGTTGTTTCTCCACAAAGGAAATGGATTTTATATCAGACATACTGGTTACTAGATCTATGGTCTTAGATCTAGATTTGGGTGGTTTCCCAATCTGGGTACTTGACAGCATTCTAAGAGTATTTGGGATGGACGACTCCTGGCACGGTAGTGTACCTGCAGGTAATGGAGTCACCCTCTCCAAAGGTGTCTTACAGACTAAAGGGGAGAGGGACGGGCGTGATTGGCAGATCACTTGCTCAGGCAATTGAATCAATCATGAGATGTCAAGTGCCACACCAGATGTTGTTCTTGCACTAGATGCAATAAGTTGACATTAATCCAATCCTGGAGAAACAGTCGGAAGCAGTTTTAGAACATAAGTGGATGTTCTAGGGATATGATAACGACAGCCTCATTCAGGAGACAGTTATCATTCCAGGCTTCCAAGGTGACATGGACGACAAGGAGGTTGTCAGAGTTATAGTTTTCCTTCTGATGAGGGGCAGTATTTTGGACAGGTGGTCCAAGGCAATACTGAGGGAGGCATGGCGCACAGGATACTGATTAAGTTCAGTTAACGATACAGTCTAAGAAGTTTGGATTTGGAGTTCATTTATGAGCTATGTCCCATCAGACATCCAGACACATTCTAAGACAGGTATTGCTCATTTCGGGAGATGGGTTTCTCCGCGAACTTGAGGTATAGAGAGACATGGAAAGAGACAACAAGGCGGATCCACTCACTGAGGCTGTTCCTCGAACGCAATAGTTTCGCAAACGAGCTTTGTGAGACTGACTAGTAGAGGAGTTGGGTGTTCGGTATCACACGGGCTGTGAGTATGCGACATCGCAATAATTAGCCTTGAGTGCAAGTGGGAGATTGTTGGAGATAGTGCCCTCAGAGTCAATTATTAGGTCACAGGTACGTGATTGTAATGATTGAGGGAGGACCTATCCCGGTAGGACAGTCTTACTCGAGATGATAGTATGCTATCTGGTTTACCTTTATCATCGTGTACTGTTTTAAGTGACATGACACGTCGCTATTACACGTTGATAGAGTCCCTGGGATTCTTGCTTGACCACCAGCAGTATGAGGGCGATCATATAAGTGGGAGCTGGGGGTCTACAAGCTTATCCTTAAAAGGTCCCTAGTCGTGGGAGTTTCGAGACTGGGCATCGATACTCCATTAGTAGACTAGTGTATACAGTCGAGACCCCGACGAGGGGCGGTGGCCGGTCTCACAAGCCACTGGTGTCAGTTGGATCACCTAAGATGTATACAGGTGCTCATTGGGTTATGAGTACACCGGACAGGACTCGCCGGGAACCTGCTAGTTGGTCATATACCAGACGTCAGATGGCAGTTCCCTGGTGACATGTGTGCAGGTTAGTTCATCGACCTGGGGATCGTCATTTGTCTCGTGTGAGTTCCCACTGTACTTTGATTACTACCCTACCACGGCTCAAAGGAGTCGTGAAAACAGGTTTTAGTTGGGTACAGTCCCGAGCCACATGGAGGCAGTGAGCGTATCTTCAGGGGTTCGTCTCTCCCGGTATTGGGGGTGAGGTCGTGCTGTGTCTAGGAGAGCCATTACACAAAGTCCTTGGCCAAGGCAAGGAGATTTACTGGTAGGTATTCCAGTAGTATCTCAGGGTGTTCTGGGCTACACTCCGACACGACTTGTACCGCTTTTGGGGATCTGACTTTTACCAACCCCCTAGGCCCGCCATGCGATACTCATAGACGAACGGACCGGACTGCACGGATATTGTCACTGACAGGCTCAGTAGGGTGTCAGGATGAGTTCGCTCATCGACGTCCCTTTTAGTCAATAGCTGGTGGCCCGTTACGTATTGGCTTATACCTCTGACGGGCTAGTGGTTAAATCCACAGCCATTGTATTGACGAGTCTTTAGAGTCCGCCACACTTTCAGTTACTCAAGCTTTCGGGCGAAACGCTGTAGAGGCCGTATGGAGATATGGCAGGGTTCGATCAGATACGTGCGGTATTGCACGGATCGTGATCGGACGGATTTTACTAGCCGGCTTTGGCTTAAGCCGGATTCTAGTTTTAAATAGTGTAGATTTTGTCTCTTTGCATTTGTATTTCGGTCGGAATACAAATGCGGGTGTGTATGCACAGTATCGGGGTTTTCCTGTAATTTATTACGGGACCAGTTTTCTGGGGTTGCCAGTTTGCATTCCGTTCCGGCCGGTTTTCTCTTTTTCCTTCCCGGTCGGACTTTTCGTTGGAGAGTGTTAATTGCAAGTTTGCAATTAACATTTAGTGGAGGGGGTTTCTTGCAAAAGGTTTGATTTTGATATCATCTTTGCTATTCATGCATTAATTAAGGTATGGTTGGATGTGGGTTTTGGATGTACATTTGTGTTGGTTTTTTGGGCCGGCCACTGTTGGGTACAGGGAGAGGTTTGATTTGTGCATAGATTATTTCTTTCATGATTAATTTATGGTGGACCCCTTCCCCTTTTGTGTGCTGTGTAGGAATTTGTTTTTCTATGGGTATTAATTCATTCACATTATTCATTCCAAATGAGAAGGAGCTTGCTTCAATTTTTCTCTGGTGAACACCAACAGGGGCTGGCCGAGCTCTATGTTGTATGGATGCTCCATTTTTCTTTAAGCATCCATGGAAAATTCTTGTCCAAAAATTCCTCCAACTTGGCAACCTCATAAACCCCAAAGAGACCCGCTTGCTACACTATTCTACAGCAAATCTTGGGCGCGTCGGCTAGCCAACTTCGCGCCCGAGTTGCCTCGGTATAGAGGTGGGAGCCCGTAAAAGAATCCGGCTACGTGGTGCCCTTCCGGCGAGGAGGCGACCACCGGAGTTTCCGCGGGAGATCGGAACGACGACGAGAAGACCGGAAGACTCGGATCACTCGGTACATCTCTTCCCTTTCTTGTTAGTAGCTTAGACTTGTTAATGGTTACGATCCGGAGTTTAGTGCGCGGTGGTGCCGGTTTGCAAAGTCCGCAAAATTTAAGTTATTCACCGCTTCCGCATTCCGGCGTCGGATTGACGGCCGGGGCGCCGCCGTGCACTTACACGCTTAGCATATTTACTTCACAGTAAATACGTAGCGGCTTCGTCGCGTCCTCTGCCCGTATACTGGGAAGCGGGGCATGACATATACATATCAACATCTCCTTCAACTCCTGGACGGTGGCCTTCAAGGTGTCTAGTTCTAGCTCGAAACGTCGCTCACGGGAGAGGAAGTAACCGCCGAAGTGGAGTCCAACCTCATATGGGCCCTGCTAGGACCCAGTCCTCGGCCTCTCTCGCAACATGTGGTGCCCGCCATGTGCGATGTCTAGGACTGGAGTCAGCAGCATCGGATCGTTCTGTCCAATAAAATCGATCCCCGATACCTCTGCCTGCTCAACCACCCGCTCCTACACCCACATTAACCAGTAAAATATAAGTATATCATTTAAATTTGAACCTTTCAAAACAAAAATTTCAAATAGGGGTTGAATAAATAAACACTTACGCAATACTCCTGGGTAGTGTTGTCGGGGTATCGAAGCTTGCCCGTGGCGGGATCTGTAGAGGTGCCGTGGACGGAAAGATACACGGACAGCACGCTCGGTGTACCACCATGCGCCAGGGTCTGAGCTCTCTGCAATTCGCCAAAAATTTACATATATTAGAAAATAACTCTTAATATTACATTATATCACAAAGGCTGGTCTATTGTAATTTACCGATAACTCCATGGCATGAGTAATATTTCTCGAGCCGCCTTTATAAGTGGGGCGACCCCTCTTCGCCGACTTCCTATTCTCTTTATTTTGATCGGCATGTTTCTGCACAACACATTCAGATTTAGTTTTCTAATTAAGCAACACCAAAAAATAAATTATATACTAAACAATGAATTACATTTAAAATACATACCTGTTTGCGCTGAGAGTCGAAATATTAGCACAATAGAGGCCATGTATCTACGTCGACTCTCGCAAAGGACGGAGTATGTAGGAGGGCCGCTCTCTCTGCCTCGGGGGTCGCCATCCACAGGAAATAGCAGTCGATCTTCAGCTCATTCCTATTGTATCGGACCTTCGATTGCATGTTCTTCATCAGGCCATAGTACATAGCGTGAAGATCGAGCACCCTCCCAGGGTGATCAAGGTCGGGTACAGGCTGAAAATCGTAATCCAACTGAAAATACAAAAAAAACAATGTTATTAAATTGCAAGTGCTAATAATAAATATATTGGATAAATCAAATAAAAATATATATTAATACCCGAGCCTGATCCCAGAAGAGGGCGAATGAGCGCCGGTGCTGGTCGCCCCACTCAACGTGAAGTGGATAGTTCTTCACGAGGCGGCTCTCATCCCCCATATACCGGTCGAATCTCTCGGCATAATCGCCGGTATAGCGATAATCATGGGTAAAAAAGAGGGGGAATGCTGCCTCCCCCTAACTCTGTCGGGCCTCAGCCTGTGGGACTGATTCGGGCCTTGAGTCCCCCTCTCGGGATGGGGAGGCCCTGCGTCTACAAGAAATATCAAGACAATCAATATTAAGACAAAGTGGTATTAAGAAATTAAGGTTTAACGAAAATTGAAGTGTGATATATACCTCCGTCGACTAAAGCACGAGCCTGGGCCTGGGCAGCAGCACGAGCGAGACGATAGTTCCTCCGGTGAGGAACAACCGGTGACCCGGACGTGGACGCATTTCCAACTAGAAAATAAACATCGATAAAATTACATGAAGTTCATGTTTATTCTTAAAGGATATGTAAAATGAATAAATATTTTATATTTATTCATACAAAGCTGCAGACTGAGCGGAGGGTATGGAAGTGACGGGAGTGGCCCCTGCACCAGACGAGGACACACCACCTATAATTAGACAATCAAGTATCAGCTATATAAGTAATTGCAAAAAGAATGCGTATATAATTGATATAACATTCTAAATCAACATGTATACACTATAGGATATATAAACATACCCGCAGGTGCGGTGGTGGGCTCTGCCGGAGATGTGAAGGCACCACCTACTGCCCGAGATATAAGTACGTAAGAGCAACAAGAATGTATGTATATTTATGATATAGCATTCTAAATCAATATACATGTACTATATGATATATAAATATACCTGGAGGTGTGGGAGTGGCCCCTGTCCCTGATGTGGACGCATCACCAACAGCTAAATAATCAAACATTGAGAATATAAGTAATTTTGACATGAACATACGTGTATATCTATAATATTACATTCAAAATGAATATGCATGCAATATACCTGGAGGTGTGGCAAAGTCCATATGGAAGGAGGCATCCTAAGGGGTCTCCAATCGGGGTGCAAGACCGACCCTCTGAAGCTCCTTACGCAGCTCTCCGGGCAGCAAAACCGCTCTGCCTTTGCCTCTGCCGGTGCCGCGGCTGGAGCTCCTGCCGCCCCTCGTTGCTCCCATCATCATCATCAAATCTAGATAAAACGGTTCGTGAACGCATTAGACAATCATTACAATCATTGACTATATATGTATAGATCGTAAAATGTGAAGTAATAATATAACATTACTGATAACCTGTTTTGTTTTGTGGGCGCATTAGATATATCTATTTGGATTTCATCATCGATATCATTTCTAACCCACGTAATTTCATGATCAGCCGAAGACAACCCGTCTTTCAAAACAGACGATCGGAACACTCTAAGTCTTCTCTCTTCTTCATCCTCATCGCTGTCCTCGAATTCTGGGACATCGTAGACATCCCTGGATTTCCAACGGTATACGACACTCCATCCTGGATGCTTCAAACACTGTGAGTAGTATATTTGGAATGCTTGGTTCGGAAAGATAAACGGATCTTCCTGACCGTAAAATCGAAGTGTGTTCACACTGGTCAATCTATATTCATCTTTCCAAGTCCCGAGATTGATTCTCCACTTATCCGTATCGGTTCGCATATCGTACCAAGTACACTGAAATCTATAAAAGGGTTCTGATCCTCCGGGATATTGGATGCCGAGTATACAATTTAAGTATCCATAATAAATCACACCATCCGATCCTACCGTCGCAATCCCACTATTTTGAGCTGTTCTAGATGTTTCTATGTCCTTAATTTTAAATTTGTATCTAAGGACACCGAATCCTTTATAATATGCAACCTCCATACTAGAAAATTGAGCTAAATATCTTGAATCACTCTCTTATGATGCAGACAAGTTCGGATCGTGAATCTAACAAAACAAATTTTACGACAAATACATAACGATATAAGTTTAGATTAAAACTGATAGCAATAACATGTTATTTTGAATAACTTACATGATCTGCAATCCAATCGCAAAAATTATCCTGATGATATTTTTCCAATCGTTCATCGTTCCAATCAGGATGCCCTTCACGCACATCGTTAAAATGAATTCTGTTCTCGACAATAAATTATGACATTAATATTATATCATTTCATACACACACAAACACAAATATAACAATTAATCCAAAAAAAGTTACTCTCTAATTTTTTCAAGACATGCGCTATTGAGCAAGATAAACCGGTATATCTTGTTGATAAATATAGTGTCTACCCTCTTATAATCGGTTTTATCATATGGCCCGTCTTGAGCGGGCGGTGGAGGAGACGACGGAGGAGATCGGTGGTCGACGACGCAATCGGCGACGAGTTGCGGCGGTGGCGACGAGGAAGTCGACGAGGAAGTTTTGGGAACGATCGCTCGAGACACGGTGGCGGGCGATGGCGATGAGGCGAAAAACTGAGGCGCGGGAACGATCGCTTGAGACGCGTGAAAGAGTGAGAAAGAGAATTTTGGGAACGATATCGAGGACTTGATCAGTACTTTTTTTATTATTAATAACCCAGTTATATGCCCCTACGGATATAACCGTAGGTCTTTCTTTTGCGGCTCCGTAGGGCCAAATAATAAATTACGATTTAATATTTTTAAATTAAAATATAGGGCACCATAGGGACAACCATGAGGACCTATGGATTAATCCGTAGGGACAATAAAAAATTGCCCCTACGGATTACTGTAGCCGTAGGGGCAACCCCATATTGTAGTAGTGAAACCGAAACCGAACCGAAAGTTTAGATTCGGTTCGAAATTTTTTGTTAAAAACCGAACCGAACCGAACAAAACACCTCTCAATTAGCTTCCGTGTCTCTCTCTCTCTCTCTCTCATCCACTTTTCCTCCTCTTCTGCGAGGCCATCATCGAAAACAACACCACCTCCTCACCATCGACAACAGCAGCATCTCATCTCTTCTCTAAGTCCTCTCCTATGCAACAACCAACAACAAAAAATTATCATCTCCTCTCCTCTTATCGACAACAGCAACTGCATGCCGGTTACAATATAATTTTGTCGCTATCTGTCGCTATAAATGATGACGTTTTAGGATTTTATTATAAATTTTGTAAAATTTATAAAACTATGTATGTGTAAATTTCATTATAAACTAGACTAATATGCCCAATATGTACATAGAATTTTCCAATATTGACACCCGATATGTCTGATACCGATGCCGATATATCGGATATCGATAGCCAATATGAACGTCCGATATGTAACCCATATCAACGATATATTATCCGACACCGCTATCCGATACTGAAAACAACCATCCAATACGATCCCTCCGATATTTAATACATTGATAGCTATTTCCACTTAGTAGTGAATATACGAGGAATTTTATTTTCGTGATGGTCAATAGACAACTGTTACGACTCAGGAAAAATCATGATAATCAATATAATTTACCAGTGATTGAATAGGATGGATGCAAAGTAATTTTCTTTTTACCAAAATAGAACCTTTCCAGCTCTAAATCAATGTGCAAAATGAAATGAAAATTGGTTTATAGATATTTTGTACCAAACGGCTTAAATCAAAATGCATGACCTATATCATCAAACGGCTTAAATCAAAGAACGTTAATTAGAAAATTTTTATTTCTTGTCCAGCTAGAAAGGTATAGCTATATGAGCTCCATTATTTGGTTGAAGTTCAATTAATCTTTGTAAATAAACCTATTATTTCTGTATTAAATGAATCAAGTTTGAACGTGCTATTAGCAACCAGAGCTTGAACCGTTTAATTAACTCTCGAGATAAACGAAGAACTTATATTTAATTTATGAGAAAAACAAAAAAAAAATCACCTACAGAGAAACAAGAAAAATTCACCTACGAAATCTTATTACCTGTATCTAAAGTCAAAGTTTATCCTCTCCCTTAAAAAAGGGGTACAACTCAAACCTTACATTACAACTCTCACCCACAACCCTTCCTCCTCTCTTCCCACCACAACCACCCTTCAAGTCTTCAATGGCACTCTCCAAACAAGTCTTGCAATCCCCGCCCGAAATATCTCTCCTACACTGAGCCAACCCATACATTTTCCCCGACGCCCCCGCATTTAATATATATTCTGTGTGTGGTCGACTAAAGAATAACAAGAGAGGTTGGAAGTTTCCTTTGATGAACTAGTCGTATCGATCATCCTGTTAGAATTGTTCTTAAAGTTTGTTTATTATTGTATATCGATTTTCTTTTCTCAATTTTTATTTGAGATGTATGGTTGACATTTTGAGGCACATACCCAATGACAAATTATTAGGGATATTATAGGGACCAATTGGTCCATATTATGAAAGTAAACATTTTTCCTGCTTACGCCGTAATTACTTTTTTAATGGATTCAGATCTCTCTGGGCAACGGAGAGTCAAGTGAAATGCATCCAAATGGTTGTAAATCATTTAAAACATACTAGTATTTCGAACTTGCCATGCACGTATTTATTATAGAAAACCCATGCATGATGTGAATATTTTCATTCAACGTGGATATTTTTTTCTTCAAAAATATATGAATTTTTAAAATATTTTTGCTAATTTTAACTAAATATTTTCAAAGTTACTATTATTTTAACTAAAAGTCTTTTAAAAATCTTTTTAAATCTTGGCTGGTTAATCTCTACTATTATAACCACAAAACTTGAGGTTCCCGAAATTGATTTCAATTTGATGGTCTAACTTAGCCTTAATTGCGCTACATCAGCAGTAAAAAAAGTTAAATATGGATTTTTCTTTAACAAATATTTAATAAATGCAACCACCAACTGAATCAGTTATAACTATACAATTATCTCTACTGGTCTTAAAAAACTACTAGAATCATTATGCATCATTTTGAAAACAAATTAACCACCACAATGTAAATTATGTAAATTTTAACCTTCTTTTTTGAATTCAAATTAAAAAATTAAACATGACTTTTATTTGAGCACTGTGCATCGCATGTGTGATATACTAGTGCTTATATGTATCAAAATGCCTCACATGGGAAAAAAAAAGATTATATGTACCATCTAAGAAAAGATGATTAATCTAAAATAAACGTGGGCACTCTTTTTTGCATTATAATAACACTGTAGAGAAAAAATATAAAGGAAAATGTGTTATGAACATTGGTTCAGGATAAGTCCTCCATTTAACTTGAAACGGAAGCCCCGCCTCTTCTAATTTACCCCCATTTGAAAAGCCACACCAAAACCTCAAAATGAAAATAATGGTTGCCCCGTGAGATAAGGCAGCTCATCTTCTCCTTTCCATGTTTCCATCCAACGGTAAATCCTCAATCTCCTTTTGATAATGCTCGATATTGGCGACCCTCAAGATCAGGGCACGTGGCGGACGTCACGTCCCAGAACTCAGAAGGAAGGACCCAAAAAGGCAGGCCATGCCACCCCTGTACCCGTCCGGCCAGCACATGCTAGCCCTCCTCGGGGCTCCCCGCATATTGGCCTTCTCGGCCCCTCAGCTCGCCCCGGGCAGCCGCCAGACCAAGTCTCATCGGCCTTCTCTCTCGTCCCCGAGACCCTTTGCCGAGGCTGTCTTCCTCGGCCCTCCGACCAGTTCCGCCACTCACAGGCGTAACCGCAGCTCCGCGAATCTCGCCATGCGCGGATTCTCCGCCAGCAACATCCCGCATTCCACGTCTCCACGATCCCCATTTATGGGCGATCCGCTCTCTACGCGGGCGTGACGTCGAGAGCGTAACTGCTGGCGAGATCCTCGCGCCTGCTGCTTCATGCCTCCACCGCTATATAAACTCCCATCACGGAAGGGTCAAGTAAGTCATCTTTGACTCCATTTAGCCGTTACGCTGCTCGGATCTAATACTAATTTGATCGTCGGAGGGTCCTCGGTGGTGACAAACCATCCTGGTACTTCTTTGCAGGTACCTGACGTCAAACTCCGCCAACTATCAAATCTTCTCAAAACCCACTGAGACCCACATTCAACGAGGGATCCTCTTCAGAGTCCACCGGGAGATCGACGGAAGACAACATCTTAGGGAGATCTGAAAAGTACCTCCATCACCTTTCATCTGTCGTTCCCTTACGTACAATTTTTGAATATTTTTTTCTCCCTCAATCTTAATGATAAAATTTAAGTCAGTGGTTTAGCTTGCTGCTTGAAGATTGGGGATAAGGCTTTTTAATCGTGATTGTCCCAAATAGTGCTCACTTAAAATTATTACCCTGCTCAAGAATAAATACGATGTTCTCCTCAAGAGTATAACTTCTCCTGTGTATGTTGATGATCTACTTAAATAGGGAAATTTCAATTTCAAATTGTAATTGACAAGAATGGAAACATCCTCAATCATCCGGTTAATGATGTTGATGCTGTGAGCTTTAACCCATATCGGTGATACGGTGTTTATTAGGTAAAAAAGGTTTTATTTTTGGGTTTCAACTTTCTAGTTTCAACCCATATCCGAAATCAAAACCCACTAACAATAATAACCTAACTATCAAACTTACAAATTACATTATTCTCTCTTTCTTCGTTCCAATTCCCAATTTTCTCAAATTTGTGCCCTAAAATCATCACCTTTGCTTCCTCCTCCTTTCTCTGACACCACTACCTCTTCTCTCGTAGCCTCTTGCCGCCGCTGCAACCGCCTCTTCACCTGTAGCCTCTTGTCGACACCGTTATCGCCTCCTCTCTCCTCGCCTATCATCGTTGTTTCTCCTGTGCTCCTCACTCCTCAGCTTCTCGGGATGAGCAAGAATCGATCTGGACCGAAAAACTGACCGAAAACCGATAAAAAATAACTGAACTGAAGCATTTCGATTCGGTTTCGGTTTGGTGATTTCGAAATCGGTTTAAACCGAATCGAATCTAAGGGTGAATATTGGATGAAAATAATATGGTTGCACAATAATATTTATCATATATGTAATTAATTATGTAACAATAGTATATATAAACAATGTCAAACATACCTAATACATATTTAATACCATATTATATTATATCTTGTTACTTATTTTACGAGATTTCATATTATAGAGAAATATTTTTTACTATTATTCAATTAATTTATAGAATTATTGTCTTAAATTTTCGCAATAATTGTTTATTTCTATGTCAGTTTTGATCAAGAGTTTTTATTTGAATTTTTGGAAAATAATTGATAAATTTTTATATCAATTGAAAAAATCGAGATTAAACAGAAACCGAACCGAAAGTTTAGATTCGGTTTCGGTTCAAAAAAATTTGTCAAAAACCGAACCGAAACGAACAATGCTCACCCCAATCAGCTTCCGTGTCTCTCTCTCTCTCATCCACCTTTCCTTCTCTTCTGCGAGGCCATCATCAAAAACAACATCACCTCCTCGCCATCAACAGCAGCAGCACCTCCTCTCTTCTCTAAGTCCTCTCCCCTGTAACAACCAACAACGAAAATTTATCTCCTCTCCTCTTATCGACAACAGGAACTGCATGCCGGTTACAATATAATTTTGTCGCTATCTCTCGCTATAAAAGATGACGTTTTAGGATGTTATTATAAATTTTGTAAAATTTATAAAACTATGCCGGTGTAAATTTCATTATAAACTAAACTAATATGCCCAATATGTACATAGAATTTTCCAATATTGACACCCGATATGTCTGATACCAATACCGATATATCGGATATCGATAGCCGATACGAACGTCCGATACTCATATCGACGATATATTATCCGACACCGCTACCCGATACTGAAAACAACCATCCGATACGATCCCTCCGATATTTAATACATTGATAGCTATTTCCACTTAGTAGTGAATATATGAGGAATTTTATTTTCGTGATGGTCAATAGACAACTGTTTATAATTTCCTTTGATGTTTTGGTTCAAATAGATCTCCATGATAATAAACGACTCAGGAAAAATCATGATAATCAATATAATTTACCAGTGATTGAAAAGGATGGATGCAAAGTAATTTTCTTTTTACCAAAATTGAACCTTTCCAGCTCTAAATCAATGTGCAAAATGACATGAAAATTGGTTTATAGATATTTTGTAACCAAACGGGTAATTATTAAATTTTTATTTCATGTCCAGCTAGAAAAGGTATAGAGCTATATGAGCTCCATTATTTGGTTGAAGTTCAATTAATCTTTGTAAATAAACCAATTATTTCTGTATTAAATAAACCAAGTTTGAACGTGCTATTAGCAACCAGAACTTGAACCGTCTAATTAACTCTCGAGATAAACGAAGAACTTATATTTAATTTACGAGGAAAACAAAAAAAAAATCACCTACAGAGAAACAAGAAAAATTCACCTACGAAATCTTATTACCTGTATCTAAAGTCAAAGTTTATCCTCTCCCTTAAAAAAGGGGTACAACTCAAACCTTACGTTACAACTCTCACCCACAACCCTTCCTCCTCTCTTCCCACCACAACCACCCTTCAAGTCTTCAATGGCACTCTCCAAACAGGTCTTGCAATCCCTGCCCGAAATATCTCTCCTACACTGAGCCAACCCATACATTTTCCCCGACGCCCCCGCATTTATGTCCATCACCTCCGTCGCAAATAGCAAAGGCGAGAGATGTGCCTTTGCCTTCAACACATCCATCATCGCCATAACCCGAAACAATGATGTTGTCGCGTTCCGGGTATCACACATGCGGAACTTATGGTCGTTGTCATCCATTTCACCAAAGAAATCAATATCAGAGTATCGTAAAAGACATTCGTCGTAATATATGATAGCTTCTTTCTTGAAGGAGCTATGCCGGCGGATATGAGCACCAGCGTTGAGGATGCATCTTTTGCATCTTGAGCTTGTAACGTCGCCTCGGCAAAGAGCAAGGCCGTGGGCTTTGTTGGAGCCCTGTCCTATTGAGATGAGTCCGAAACCGATAGTGGGAGAAGTTGTGGTTAATACGGACATCACTTTGTTCAAGTTGCGGCTGAAAGCATCACCGACGGTGTAACTGTCGGCACTGCTCGAGCACGATGTAAAGAGAGGATCGATGGCTGCTGCATTGTGAAAAAGAAGAAGAAGAAGAAGAATGAAGTTGAAGATATTCATGTTGGAATGTGTAAACAATATTGGTTATGGTTTAATATATATTCTGTGTGTGGTCAACTAAAGAATAACAAGAGAGGTAGGAAGTTTCCTTTGATGAACGAGTCTTATCGATCATCCTGCTAGAATTGTTCTTGAAGTTTGTTTATTATTGTATATCGATTTTCTTTTATCAATTTTTATTTGAGATGTATGGTTGACATTTTCAGGCACATACCCAATGACAAATTATTAGGGATATTATAGAGACCAATTGGTCCATGTTATGAAAGCAAACACTTTTCCTGCTTGCTTACGCCGTAATTACTTTTTTAATGGATTCAGATCTCTATGGGCAAGGGACAGTCGAGTGAAATGCTAAAATCCCTTGGTTTTTAATCCAAATGGTTGTAAATCATTTAAAACATACTAGTATTTGCGCTGTACGTTTTTATTATAAAAAAACCATGCATGGGTGGATATTTTTTTCTTCAAAAATATAAGCATTTTAAAAATATTTTTGCTATTTTTAACTAAATATTTTCAAAGTTCCTATTATTTTAACTAAAAGTCTTTTAAAAATCTTTTTAAATCTAGGCTGTTTAATTCCTACTATTATAACCACAAAACTTGAGGTTCCCGAAATTGATTTCAATTTGATGGTCTAACTTAGCCTTAATTGCGCTACATCAGCAGTAAAAAAAATAAATATGGATTTTTCTTTAACAAATATTTAATGAATGCAACCACCAACTGAATCATTTATAACTATACAATTATCTCTACTGGTCTAAAAAACTACTAGAATTATTGTTAATCATTTTGAAAACAAATTAACCACCACAATGTAAATTATGTAAATTTTAATCTTCTCTTATTTTTTGAATTCAAATTAAAAAATTAAACATGATTTTTATTTAAGCACTGTGCATCGCATGTGTAATATACTAGTGCTAATATGTATCAAAATGCGTCACATGTGCACAAAAAAAAAGATTATATGGACAATCTAAAAAATGATGATTAATCTAAAATAAACGTGACAGTGCCAGATGCACCCTCCTTTTTGTATTATATTAACACCGTTGAGAAAAAATATAAAGGAAAAATGGGTTATGAACATTCACCACCAAACTGCATCCTTGGGGGTTCAGGATAAGTCCTCCATTTTTCTACTAATAAATCACTAAAATAGTTATTCCGAAAGGCGGAGCTAGTGAGGGTGTAAGTGTGGGCAATTGGGGGTAGTTGGGGGCCGCTGATTTTTGGATTTTAGTATATAACAGTTAACTTTACCCACATCAAATTAATTAAAAAACCTTTAAATATTCCTACTTCCTATTTAGATCAAATTAATTATGGTAAATTACCTTTCTTCATTCTAATTAATTTTTTATCTTATTTCTTTCTTGCAATCAAATATAATTATATGTATTAGACTTTAGAACAAATCAATTATTATTCCTAATTTTACTCTGATAAAAATTCAGAAACATCCCCAAAAGTTATTTAAAATTACTACATTCCTTATAGTTTTATCATTTAACAAAGAATAAAACATTAAAAACTTAAATGATAGCAGAGAATTTTGAACCAAGCAATTCGTTCGTTATTATTTTAGTTGGTATATCTTGCTCCTTTTTATGCCCCAAAGACATGACTGCATTCCATTTAATATTATCACGACTTTCAAAACTTTGAATTTTTCATTCATGAAATCAGCATGACATGAGGCTCGTCGATTTATTTTTATAATTTTTTTTGGTGCAACAGCGCCTATTACTATGTGTGTGGACCCCATGGTCCATATAAATTTGTTTTAGATATTTAGTCGAAAATTCATCTTTTCCACTGGTGGAGATTTAAATCCAGGACCTTTTATCTAATAGGGGAGTCTTTTCTAGTTATGACTCTTTGGCAGACATTTTGATGTTGTTGTGGAGTCAAAATGGCATAACATTCAACTTCACTTTTTCTTCTTTATATAGACTTGCTCATTTCTCTTTCACAAGTGATCAAAATTTTCAAGAAAAACAACTATTAACATAAAATGGAACCATTTTTTCTTTTCTTAAAGGAGTATCTTGAGTCCCGCACTAACCAAAATTCCTATCTCCTCCCTTGATTATAATTAATGTTTTTCTATGTGAAAATTGTTTTCAAGCCTAGTCAAGCCCAAGCGTGTTCTAATAAACATAATTTTTTCAAGAATAGCAGATTTACCCTTTTTCATGCAATCTAACTTTAATAACTTAATTTATTAAACTACAGTATCGTTTATCAAATCATATACTATTTTTCAAATCATAACACTAGTTATCAAATCATAACATTATTTACCTAATCATAACACTATTTATCAAATATTATATTGTTTATCAAATCAAAACAATATTTTTCAAGCATAACATTATTTATTTAATCATAATACTATTTATCAAACAATAACATTGATTATCAAACCATAGAAATATTTATCAAACCATATCAGTAGTTATCATGTTGGAAATAATATTTCTATTCTTATATTATGGTTAAATTTAAATAGTTAGTTGAATTAAATTGAGTTAGTTTGAGTTTAAATTAGAGACAGATGTAAAGTTAGTTTGAAAAAATTAAATGTTATCGTGTTTTGGCTATATAAAGAGTTATTTTTTAAAGTTTGTAATTATAGGAGAGAATTGAAAATAATCAAGAGAGTTGAGCTAATAAAGTTTTGAGAGTTTCTCCTCACCATAAAATATTATATTTTATCTCCTCTGTTATATATTGCTTTAGGTATATGTTTTTATATTTTAACTTGGTATCAGAGATAAAGCCGTGTGATTGTTGTTTATCCTCTTTATGATCTTTAATGATGGTATCGTTAAGAAAATGTAGAGTTTAAACAAAACAAGTTTAAAAGTTTGAAGCTTTGACCAGAATGTCCTGAGGTTCAAGACATCCGATAAGCACAAACGCTTACCGTTAATTATACCATATTATCTTAGGAAATACCAAAACGGATAATTTGTTATGCTATTCTAAATCACATCAGTTTAAATAAAGATCACATCATATATACATATATACTTGCAATAAGGTTAATTAATATTTTGTTTGCAATTTGAATACAGGTACATTCCATCTTGAATTTTACAAAAAAAGAAGTTATAAATATCTAAGGATGCAATTCACAAAGAGAATTAGGCATTGTAATCATCAAGAGGGCATCCGAGGGGTCAAGCTGAGGGACCCGGTTGGTTGGGGCCCCGATGATCATATGTGACGGATGTCGGATCACGTCAAGATGTTACCTTCTGTAAATCCTCTGGGAGCGACGATGGACGGCTGAGATTGGAGTTGGAGGATGGCTCCTGAAGCGTGTGGATCTCAATGGGTTTGAGCTTGTTTGGGACGAGCTACCTGCAAGAAAGTCCCGGGGTAGTTGTACCACCGAGGACCCTCCGACGGTCAAGTTAGAGAGGAAATACGAGCAGAGCAACGACTTAGTGGAGAGAAAAAGACTTACTCGAACCGTCTGAAGGAGGGGTTTAAATAGCGGTAGCAGCAGGCAGGCAGGCGCGAGAACCATGCCGGCCGTTACGCTCCCAGCGTCACGCCCCAGTGATGAGCGGGATCCGCATGAATGGCGAGACGGACTCGTTAATGGGGGGATCGTGATAGTGTGGAACGCGGGATGTGGCCGGCGGATATCTCGCGCATGGCGAGATTCGCGGGAGTAAGACGGTTGCGCCTGTGAGTGGTGCCGTTGGTCGGTCGATGAGACCGAGGAAGATGACCTCGGCGGGATAGCTCGCGGACGAGCGGGAGAGCCGAGGTATCTTGGTTCTGCGGTAGCCCGGAGACGAGCTGAGAGGCCGAGGAGGCCAATTGTGCAGGGGATCGGAGGTGATCCAGCGTTTGTTTGTAGGACATGCATAGGAGTGGTCTGGTCGGCCACTATAGGTCCTCTCTTGTGAGCTTCGGGACACGTCATCTGCCACGTGTCATGATCTGGGAGATCACCGATATCGAGCATCATCATTAGCTCCACAATCTCGTCCCGACCGGCCGACTGGTCGGGTCGAGAGTGGTCTGCCGGGTCACCCGAGCTGAGATCCTTTTCGAAGATATCGTTGGGGGTGTTCCTGGGCAATCTGTTGTATTTTCTGGATGACGCCAGCGAATCAGGGGTGAGATCATTGCATTAAAGTGGGTGTGCCGGATCGTGCGTATGTTCACCGAAGCGACTGTCCACGTGTCGGGCGCAGGTTGGCGGATACGACGGGCCGCAGGTTCCCTGCACCCGATGGGGTGCGGCCAATGTGCGCATGAAAGGCGAAGCGATGGTGGCCGTTGAGTGCGAAGAGTCGTTTTGGCAGGAGATGACTACCGCCGTTGGATGTGTTACGTCAGCTGCTATAAATAGAGGTGGGGTCCACATGAGGGCCCATTCCTCTTCATAATTTCCCCGTCTTTGGTTTTGTTAGCTCGGCGTTCTCCTCTTTAGGTCGGGATTTCCGCGTTTGCTCTTCCGAGGACTCCTCTTCATCAGGTTAGATGTCTTCTTCTGAGGAGTCTGTAGATGTAGTTGGGGTAGAGTCTGGGGAGCCCTCGTAGATTCTTCCTTTTCTTTCTTCTGCTTCTGAGTCGAGCTTGTTTCTCCCTTTGGCAGGACAGATGGATCGATCTGGGATGCTTGGTGCCCTCGGTGCTCTGTCCCGAAGGGGGGCCGGAGGTGCGGCCGTGTTGGTTATAGTGCCCTCAAGTCAATTATTGGATCGCAGGCACGTGATTGCAATGATTGAGGGAGGACCTGTACTGGTGGAACATTCTTACTCGAGATGATAGTATACTATCTGGTTTGTCTCTATCATCGTGTACATGTTTTAGGTGATATTACAGATCACTATTACACGTTGATAGAGCCCATAAGATTCTTGCTTGATTACCTGCAGTATGATGGCGACCATATACGCGAGAGTTGGGTGGTCTATAAGCACATCCTTAAAGTGTCCCTATTCGTAGGAGTTTCGAGACTGGGCATCGATACTCCGATAGTAGACTAGTGTATACGGATCGAGACCTCGACGAGGGGCGGTGGATGGTCTCACAAGCCATTGGTGTCAGTTGGTTCATCTAAGATAGTATACAGGTGCTCATTGGGTTATGAGTACACCGGACGGACTCGCAGGGGCACTGCTAACTGGTACTATACATATTGTCAGGAGCAGTTCCCAGGTGACATGAGTACAGCTTAGTCCGTTGAGTTGACACTGCTACATTGCCTCAAGTGTGTTCCCACTGTTCTTTAATTGCTACCTTACCACGGCTCAAAGGAGTCGTGCAAACTGGTAGTAGTTGGGTGCAGTTCCGAAACACTTGGAGGCAGTGGCGATTAGACAGGATTCGTCTCTTCCGGTATTGGGGGTTGATATCGCGCTGTGTCTGGAGAGCTGTTACACAAAGTCCTTGGCCAAGGCAAGTGAGATTTACTAGAAGATATTCCAGTAGTTTCTCAAGGTGTTCTGGGCTACACTCCGACACGACTTATACCGCTATTGGGGGTTTGACGTTTACCATGCCCATAGGCCCGATATGCGATACTCATAGACGAACAGACCGGACTGTATGGAGATTGTCACAGATAGGCTCAATAGGGTTTCAGGATGAGTTCGCTCGTCAACTTCCCTTTCACTCAATATACGGGCAGCCGTTACGTACAGCTAGTGCCACCGATGTGCTTGTAGTTAAACCCACTGCCAGCGTATTGACGAGTTTTTAGAGTCCCCCACAGAAAGTTTCCCTAGTTCAGGCGAAAAGTTGTAGATGCCGTATGGTTTTATGGCAGGGTTCGATCATATACGTGCACTTATGCACGGATCATGTTCAGACGGATCATACTAGTGGGTTTTGGTTTAAATCGGATCCTAATATTAGATTTGTTGGTGTAACGTTTTAAAATAAATAAATAAATAAATAAATAAATAAAATTCTTTAAGTGAATTTTATGATTTTCGGTAAAGTAAAACGTTGTTTTTGTAAAACTAAACCGTAATTATTTTTCACTATAAATTTAAAAATACCTATTTTAATTATGTAATTACTAGCAAATGATGTTTATTTAGCCACTGATAAATTTTTAGTTTAATTAAATATTTTTCCTAAATTAATTATTTTAAATATTAACATAAGCTTTATATATATACTAAATTAGTGTAAATTACAAATTTGAATGAGTTTAATTTGCAAAAATAAACCATTGCATATTAGAATCTAGTGTGTATCATGCAAAATTTATTTGCAAATTTTTCCATAATTCTAGAATTTTCTTTAGTTGGTTTAGAAGAGAAATGGTTAAAATTAAATAAAATGTTGAAAAGACATAAAGAAGGTGATATTTTGGGAGAACTTTCTACATCATTCTTCACTCTTTTCTTTCTCTCCCTCACCTCCTTGAAGTGGCCGGCCTCCTCCCCTTGGCAGCCCCCCATTTTCACCCCTTGACTTGGTTACAAAAATTCATCAAAAATTCAATAAAAAACCCACAAAACCCTAATTAATTCCTACCCTCTATTCTTTGCTCATTTTTACATGGATTTTGGAGTTGGAAAGCATTCTTTTTGGAGGCAAATTTTCATGGTTGGATCTCACATGTGGAGGTATAAATTTCATTCTTATGATTTATTGCTATTAGATGTTTCATTTAAGCATAATTAGATTTAATAAATTAATTCCTAGTTTACAATTTTATCAATTTCAACACCTTACAAGCAAAAATTTCATAATTTCACGACTAAACTTGATTTTGCCAAAATTAACTTATCAAACTACAATTTATGATGATAGTAATATAATGAAACCATAAATTAGATTTTAAATCTCATTTATTTAAGAATTTCCAAAATCTAGTTAGCAAAAATAGCATTTTTATTACTATTTCTCAATTATCAATAGAAACTAGTAACCAAATTAAGTTTTTCATTCCACTAACAAGTTAATATCCCCATTAAAACCACAATCTAGTGTTACAAATATTAATTGGCATTTTATTTCACCAATATATACAATATATAGAAATCTAGTTTACAAAGTTGTTTAATTTAAACAACTTTGGATAAACAATTTACATTATACCAACCATATAAGATTTTCAAATTCCAAAAATGTTAAACTAGTTATTATAACCCTACTTAATTAATAAAATTCATAACTTGATTTTACAAACCCTAACTTGAATTTTAAAACTTGTAAATAGAATTAATTTATTAAATCTAATTATGCTTAAATGAAATATCTAATAGCAATAAATCATAAGAATGAAATTTATACCTCCACATGTGAGATCCAACCATGAAAATTTTCCTCCAAAAAGAATGGTTTCCAACTCCAAAATCAATGTAAAAATGAGCAAATAATAGAGGGTAGGAATTAATTAGGATTTTGTGGGGTTTTTATTGAATTTTTGATGAATTTTTGATGAATTTTTGTAACCAAATCAAGGGGTGAAAATGGGGGGCTGCCAAGGGGAGGAGGCCAGCCACTTCAAGGAGGTGAGGGAGAGAAAGAAAAGAGTGAAGAATGATGTATAAAGTTCTCCCAAAATATCACCTTCTTTATGTCTTTTCAACATTTTATTTAATTTTAACCATTTCTCTTCTAAAACAACTAAAGAAAATTTTAGAATCATGGAAAAATTTGCAAATAAATTTTGCATGATACACACTAGATTCTAATATGCAATGGTTCATTTTCGCAAATTAAACCCATTCAAATTTGTAATTTACACTAATTTAGTGTATAAATAAAGCTTATGTTAATATTTAAAATAATTAATTTAGGAAAAATATTTAATTAAACTAAAAATTTATCAGTGGCTAAATAAACACCATTTACTAGTAATTACATAATTAAAATAGGTATTTTTAAATTTATAGTGAAAAATAATTACGGTTTAGTTTTACAAAAACAACGTTTTACTTTACCGAAAATCATAAAATTCACTTAAAGAATTTTATTTATTTATTTATTTTAAAACGTTACAATCTTCCCCCTTTAAGAAATTCGGTCCCCGAATTTAAATTAAAACTCCCCCCAATTACTAAAATATTTAGCCAAAACACTCAAATCGTCGGGGCTCCGAAATCATCAATACATAACTAAAATCAACTCCGTCAAGTATAACGCAATCATCGGAATTATGGAGAAAATAAAATATCAAAACCCAATACGAAAACCAACATAATATACATCAAAACTACAACTTATATATAGTGCGCATCATAGTAAAATCGTCCAAATATCTGGATAAAGAAACATACAAGAACCCCTTTTGAAAATCGCCGTGTGACGCACTTGTCACGGCATAAGTAGCGGACGTTTATTTAAAAAAATAGCTATATATATATATATATATATCTTTTATTTAACATACACGTCCCGCCTGGTTACTAAATCAAATAGTAATGATTATAAAAACATACTGCTAAAACTGAAATCAATCCCAATCACATCATAAAAATATCATGTGCGTCCGGTGCGCACTGAAATCGAAACCAAATACAGATGCCACGAATATATACAAAATAAAACTGAGTGCAACAGGTGTGCACCAAAAATATCTGTCAAGTGCAACGGGTGTGCACGACTCTAATATCAGGTGCATCCAATCTGCACAAAATCCCGATTTAATGCATCTGGTGTGCACAAAATCGCATCAAGTGCGCCAAGTGTGCGTAAGAATCTCAATCAGGTGCACATGGTGCACGAAAACATACACCGAATATCAAAATCGAAATCACAGTATGAAAATGCATGAAAACTAGGTCTAAGCATATGTCAAAATCATGCGTAACCATATGCACGAAATCAATCAAAATCTCAAAATGTATTTAAACCAAATCAAGTGCACTGGGTATGTACTAAACAATATCAATACAACTGATATATGAAACACAAATAGGATGTAATGAAGGTATACATAAGAAATACCAATCGTAGAACAAAGTCCTCAAAATACCAAAATCCAATCAACGAAAATATGAAATTCAAATTGTTCCCTTCCGAAAGACGGCGGCGACGACGTGAGGACGTCTCGGCCTGAGATTCGGGGCAGATGCTATATGGTTTTATCCG
Organism: Agapanthus africanus; assembly: GCA_030015575.1. NCBI lineage: Eukaryota > Viridiplantae > Streptophyta > Magnoliopsida > Asparagales > Amaryllidaceae > Agapanthus > Agapanthus africanus. Next base: position 352,548,937 of record JASDDO010000018.1, read on the forward strand.
TCTACCTCTCCGAAAATGCCAAGTTGATTTATGGCACCGTGTATCGGAGGTTTAGACGGATGCGGCCGATGTAGCAGATTTCGTCAGATTCCCCCTCGCTTGAGGGGTTTTTGATTGTGGGGACACTCTTCCCTGCAGGCGCAAGCCCCTGCAGTTAATTACGCTACCGCAACGCGGTAACAACTTTCTCCTTCTCCAGAATTTCACTTCGTGTCGTGGGTGTTTGTTTTGTTTGTGGTTGCCCGTGGATTGTATACGGAGACTGCGTAATGCCGTCGCTCGTAGGACATGGATTAGTCCAAATCCGTATTTACTTAGATTTGGGTTTGGTGTTTTTAGTTTAAGGATACGTTAGCCGTGTTGAGGCTAAGATCAACTTAAACATCCGTTAAGGATACGTCAGTCCTGTTTGAGACTAAGATCGATTTAATGTGGTGATCCATTTAATATATGGCCGTCGGGACTCGTCACCTCTCTGACGACGTTGAAGGATTACAACGACAGGTGCCAGAGGAGTTCGGAGATGTACCCTTGAACCAAAGTTGATTTGGAGTTTTAGAGTCCATTTGAATGTTTAAGGATACGTTAGCCGTGTTTGGGGCTAAGGTCAACTTAAACGGGACCGTTTAGATCCGACAAAAGAGCATTTGAAGGCTCTATTGTTCCAGTTTAGGAACGTGGTGGTCCATGTTCCAGTTTAGGGACGTGGTGGGCCGATATTAGTTTAAGGACGTTTCGGTCCGATATTAGTTTAAGGACGTTTCGGTCCACGAGTTTAGGGACCCCGCAGTCCATATTCATGTGTGGTCGTTGGCACCCGTCACCTCTCTGACGTCGTTGAAGGATTACAACGAGAAGTGTCAGAGGAGTTCGGAGATGTACCCTCGAACCGGAGGTAAATTGATTTAAGAGAGCAATCTTGCTCAATCAATTTAATTTGAGGACTTACGGCCAAAATTGGGCTAAGTCCAGTTAGAAATGTTCAACATTTTATTTGCTTTTGCATTGCATTTCTTTTTATTTTTATTTGGGCTCTACCCATAAAGAATGCAGAGCATCAATTTGTTTTGGGCTCTGCCCATTTATAAATAATGCAGAGCATCAATTTTACTTGGGCTCTGCCCTTTTTTATTGCTTTGCAATTTATTTTGGCCTGCTAAGTTTTTTTGACTTGGGCCTGGCCCTTTAACAAAAGAAATGCATTGCATTTTTCTGGCGCTTTGCGCCAATCGAAGAGCGCAAGCGCTTGTAGTGAGGACACGTATCATGCAAGCGCAGTGCGCTCGCCAGTGCGCTGCGCTGCTGCGCTGCTGACACGTGTCTCGTTCTGAGGAGCGCAAGCGCAACAGCGCAGTGCGCTGTGTCAATGCACTGCGCTGTTGCGCTGCTGACACGCGGCGCTCCCTGGTGGCTTGCGCCAACACAGGAGCGCAACAGTGCAATTTTTCAAGTGCAAAGCACTGTTAACTTGAGAATTTTTTAGATTCCAGAACCAATGGTTCATAAAAAAAGTGCAAAGCACTGCTTGATTTCTTGATCTAATTTAGATCAAAGAAAAAACAAGTTTTTTTTTCTGATTTCAGGAACCAGAGGTTCATAAAAAGTGTAAAGCACTATTTTTATTTTGTTTTTTTATTAAAGATCATTGATCTTGTTTTTAGATCCATGATCTGTTCATAAGAGAATTTTCTCTTTTTCTAAAGGCTTTTTACCTTTTTTGTTCTTGAGGATTTCTCTCCAATTCTTCAGAGTTCTCTCTGTTTAATTTCTCAAAGAATGTTGATCCCTTTGAATTGAGCTTTAGGGTCCTTTTTATAGTGCCTATAAATTAGTTAAATTTGTTAAAGAGATCTTTCTCTGAGTGATTTGAGGAATTTTTCCCACCGTTGGATCTTTGATCCAAGGGCTTCTGTTTTACAGAAGAAAATCTTCTTATTTTAACAAGAACAGAAAGATTTCTTTAAAATTTTAATTCTGTTTGGCGCAAATGCCTCAGCGTGTGACACGTGTCAAGCAGCGCAACTGCGTTAGCGCACCTACGCTGACACGTGTCGCGCAGCGCAACTGCGCTAGCGCATCTGCGCTGACACGTGTCGCGCAGCGCACAGCGCAGCGCAACTGCGTTGACACGTGTCGCGCAGCGCAGTGCTTGCGCAACTGAAGCGTTGCTTCCTTTAATTTTGCTTTAAATAGAGCTTTGCTCTGATTGGGCGCGTCTTCTTGGGCGCTGCGCTGACGTATCAGCGCCTGACACGTGGTGCGTTGCGCCCGAGATTTGAAGCGTTACTTTAAAATTTGAATTTTGAATTTCCAACAGAGCTTTGCTCTGATTGGGGGAAACAAATGCCCCCCCACCGTTGCGCTCACGTGGCGCGCACGTGAGTGCAGCGGTGGCAAGCTCTTGACCGTTGGATCAAGGGGTGAGCTGAAGGGACGCAAGCGCCTTATAAATATGACCTATGGCCCTTAGGAAATCTTCACCATTTCAATATTTTTGATTTTCTAGAGCTTTGCTCTTGCTTAATAACTTCAGAGCTTTGCTCATTTCCAAAGTTAGAAAGTTTAGGTAAAAATTAATTTAAATCAAATTAATTTAACTTAATCTTAACCAAAGAGCTTTGCTCTCACAGATCTTTTGATCTAAAGAGATCCCCATTGGGGTTTCATAAACAGAGCTTTGCTCTCAAAACTTATAGATCTGCAGAGATCTTGTTCATAGGTTCTAACCCATGAACAGAGCTTTACTCTTGGATCAAGTGTGGATCTTTTAGATCTGCAAAATGAAGAACTTATTATAAGTTTTCATGGATTTTCAAGGTCCCAAAAATTTTAAAACTTTTAAGTGTTAAAATTTTCTGATGGATCTTTCCATTATTATCATAGAGCTACGCTCTTTTAAGGAATTTTATTCCTTTGAGACCAGAATTTGACAAGTGTCATTCTGTGACAGAGCTTTGCTCTGAAAGAGGAGATTTTCTCCTTGTCTCTAGGGATTCCCTACTGATGATAATATTCTCTTGGGGATCTTTTCTTTAACTGACAGTCTCACCCAATGATGAGGCTGTCTTATTAAATGAGGCATTTTCATCCAGATTTTGTGGGTCCCCATTTGGTCCCCTACCCACTGCACTGCAGTGTGCTGTGATTAATTTTAATTTAATCAATTCTTAAATTCAATTAATTGAAAATTCTTAAACGCCAAGCGTTGGAATTGCAACACTGACGGCTATTTTGTTCTTTTGCGGTGACCATGTCTTTCGACACTTCGTTCCCGTTCGTTCGGAGGAGGAGGGATTTCCCGAAGCGCCTTTGGACCGTGAAGTCCTGGCTATGATCAAGGACCACGACCCTGAGTATAAGAGTCTCCACCTTTGGGGGTCGTGGTACAATCAGATCATTATGGGTTGACGCAGCTTTACATGCTCAGTACCGTCAGAACCCATCACGGCGATTTATTACGCCAGCCCACCCCCGGTGCAGTACGCCGTGGAGATGGTTGATTGGACATCGAAGGGCTTTCTACATCCCGCCATAGATGCGATTCCGGTTCAGCATCCCATGGTTTTGGATATCCTGAGACGCCGTATCTGTCAAGGCGAGGCACGACCCTAGGGGCAATCATATAACATAGGTCTGATCCCCCGCCACCCGGTCGGCTACCTGCCATGGGCTCGGTATATCCTGTCGACGAAGAAGTCGCAGTTGATAAGATTAGGATTGTACACTGCAGTCTACGTCTCTCTCTTCCAGTATCCCACGCTTCCCACCTGGTGGTTCAAGGCCTTCTTAGAGCAGTGGAACATCCCCACTCACACTTTCCTTGCAATGGATCGGGAAGTGTCAATTTCTCTGGAAGAGTTCATAGAAGTCTCTGGATTACCGGTTATAGGGGAGCACTATGAGGAGTTGCTTCCAACAGACGAGTATGTCTTCGGTGCCAAGCCGGCGATAAGGGGCCTGACGCCGGAGAATGCTGTTCAACACCAATTCCCAAGTCTGATCAAGGTGTTGAACATCTACGAGGCCCTTTTCATTAAGCGTGGGAGCCGCGGAGTTAGTTTTGAGGATTTCATTGCTCGGTTCCTTCACCTAAACATCCTCTCGGCAGAAGCTGCCAAGTTTGCCACCCTTGAGGACCCTTTCGGTTTAGGTTTGGATAATCTGCCGGCGAAGGAAATAGACCAAAAGGGTTTTTTCCTTCCTAATTCCCCGACCATGTCTTTTGCAGAAGTTGCAGCCCCCGAGATGGACGAGGAGGCCTTTTTTTTAAGGATTTCTTGGGCTATGGCTGAGTTGGTTTGCGCTCCCAATGCATTCTCGCCATATGCGGCCCTCCGTCTTTTACCCTGCTCATCGGATGACCATCGGGGTAAAAGTAGCTGTTGGGATAGCCGGCTTGGCACACTTGTATCACGGCCTCAGTCGAGCGGCAGATGCTAATGAGCCCGGGGTGCTGCACGTGATTTTCCCGATGCACTATTTCATGTCATGGCTCGAGCTACATACATCGGGTGTTTTCGGCATGCATAAAAGGCCCTCGTTCTACGACAGGGGTAGCTTCCTTCGCATCATACAGCTGATTGGCGCATCAATTGTGAGTCCATCGCCACGAAATGCCAGGGGTTTACTCCTTCGCCCCCACACCGTTGGAGCCGGTGTGTCTTTCGTTGACAAGGTGTTGACTATTGAAAAGGCGTCTACCACTGCAGTGCGGCCATTGCAAGACACTTTCAAAGATGGAGCTTCAGTTTTAACGGCCCGGGAGACCTTCCACTTATATTCCATCAGACCGGGCTTCTTGGTGTTTAGGCAGAACGGGGCAGCGATCTTCATGAGATATAACCCGCATCGTTTCGCCCAACAGCTAAGCTACAATCAAGGGGTACCGCTGGAGGCTTTCTTATCGGAACCTGCTGCGACCGAAGAAGGGATGGAGAGAGCGCTGCATCATTTCATGCGTCTAAACACGGGCTCCCACTTCTTTATCAGTGAGCCGGCTTGCGCCCCACGACTCCTCAGGGTATATACAGAATGGTACAGTCATTCGACGGGAGCGGTCATAAAGGAGGAAAGGCGGTTGCTGGTCGACCGTAAGGGTGCACCTCCAGGTAGCGACCGCAACGCTCCTTTGGTGCCAAGGACCCCGGTAATCCCCCTTTAAAAGATGCCAGAGCTGGACCCTCGCGTGCGCAGAGTCCTCCACGCGGATTGCTGCTTCCTGATATTGCGGATGCACCATCAGCGCCCTGTGCTCCAGTGGAGACAGTGGTTATAGCCTCGCCGGAGTCTGGCGTGGGTGCAGACATCTGGACCCGCCGTCCTAAAGTGGCTGCTAAGCGTAAGTCGATCCCACGTGCACCTAGGGTCGGAGGGTGTTCATATCAGTTTTTTGCATTTTTATACCGCCCAATTTTTATCACATTGCTTATCGGTAGATACTCTTGAGCCGTGTTTGCTAGTAAAATGCAGGATACAGGTTCTCGGTTCTAAAACGGTGAAATTCATGGAAAACACGACAAAAATCCGGGTTCCTGCCAACCACTGAGAAAACACGGTCTCTGCTCTTCATCCGTATGTTGCCAGATACCAGTTTAAGAGACAAAATGTCAAATCAATGTCGTTTTCATGCACAAGGCTCAATGGCAGCACAGGATCCAAGAAATCTACGCGGAGCTCGAGGCAATCATGACAAAAACATCCACAAAAAGTCCACCTTTCTCTCAACAGAAATTCTGGAAAATTCGTGAAGAAATTATGAGAAAACACATATACCAGATTGAAGGGTACATCAAACCAGGGTACCACCAAAAAGCCCTAGGCCCAACTCCTCTATTAGGCCACGGAACCGCGGCCTAAGCATGCTTAGGCCGCGGATCCGCGGCCGTATGGTGGCGGCAGATGAAACTTTTCCAGGGATGTTTTGGTCTTTTTAATTGTGTTCTGTTGGTTGCCCTAGGTTTTCATTTCTCAGCCTATAAATAGCCCAGAACTTTGTGAAGGAAAGGGTCCATAATCTTGTATTCTTTTTCTAGGTTTTAGAATACATGTTCTTCTTCTTCTCATCTCTTCTCCATTAAAACTTGTAGTGAGCTTTGTGAGTGAAGAATGGTGAATAAAGAAGTTCATTTTATTATCATGCTTATCTTGTTCTTTCTATAATTGTTGTAATTTTCATTTGTTAACTAGTTGTTGTTATTTCGTGTTGTTTCTTTCTTCTATCTTTTTCTTTATCCTTAAAACGACTATGATGCTTACGCTCGATCCTCGCCAAGGTGAGATCTCAAATAGCTAGTCGTTATCTTCTAATCTCTTTCTTTCTATCTTCCTCTTTTGTTTTGTTTTATTTTTCCGTATCATGAAGTGTGAGTAGTTCATACTTGTTAGGGTAGGATAAGGGAAGTTTGAGAGAAGGAAATCTTTCTCACTCTTTCCTTACCCAACAGCTTAATTCGACTCCCGTTAATTGAACCACAATCCGCTCCTTACGGCACCCTATCCTACATGATAGCGGTGATTCCGTAGTGAGACCGGTTGTGGTTGAATTAACCGGAGGTTATGGCTAAGAGCCAAGAACGGACGGACAAGCACCAAAAGGAAGAACTTATGCGTTGGAAAGCCTAGCTTATACTCGCAAGTTCCTTCCTAGACGTGCTAATCCCCGTTATTGCCGATTACCGTAACACCGATATTAAGAGGGGCAACGAAAGATGTGGAGACTCCTAACTCAAACTAACCTAATCCTAACCCTAACAAGCTCTCTTTAAATATCAACTTAACACTTAGATAATCACAAACAAATCTGAAAAACTGGACTTAACTCGTTAACGCACATAGAAAAAGATTCCCATCTCCCTGCGGACGACCCGTACTCAACCGGCTAGCTACAAGCGAAACCGTCTTGATTGCGGTATTTAACTAAAACTTGAACACGCAGAACCACTAACAATCAAATGGCGCCGTTGCCGGGGAGACGGTAGTTTATTTCCTTGTGTAATTTCAGGTTAACTTGTGAATATAACCGGAAAAAAAAATACTTTGTAAAAAAACCATCTTGTTGTTTTTGATTAGCTTTTGTGCAAGTGTGCAGGAAAATACGAAGTTCAAGATCGGCGCCAAAGACGTCGGATAAGACGGAGTTCAAGTACAGTGCCAAAGACGTGGGAAGATAGACCCATATTTCGCGGCTACACCGCGACGGATCAAAACGGAACAAATGGTCTACTGTCAAGATCTGGAGCAGGTACAGTGAGCAAATAAAAATTCAGAAGATCCATACAAGCAGAGGACAAACACAGGAGCTCACACCAAAAACCCAGAAGCCCAACTCACTGTTCCTGTCGCGGAACCGCGGCAATAGAGGGCTTAGGCCGCGGATCCGCGGCCACTTGGTGCCTTTGGGCTGCTAAAAATCTCTCTGTAAGTCCCTGTTCTCCTCTCCACTCCTCTGAACTCCACTGAATTGTGTTTTCTGCAGCCTTCTTTGCGCAAATTCTTCTCCCCCTTCCAATAAACTGTTCTTATGCAGGATTCTTTGCGCCGCAAATAAAAAAAAAATTGTTTGCTGTTGATTTGTTACCGCTTTGCATTCTTTAATACGGACTTAAGGGGCTTGAAACCAATTCAGATTGGGTGGGGATTTCATCACCCTTCCCAGGACCCCAAAAATCACAAAAGCATATGCATTGTCCATTGTAAATTAAAAAATACTAGACTTCAGCCCTAAGGACTTCGCGCTTATTAGGAGAAGATAAACCGTGTTTAGAACCTCGCTTAACGGTATATTGTTTACGGGGTGTCTAGGAAAGTGTTAAAGGAGCAACTGCCGAAAAAGAAAGGGTTATTTAATTAAGAAACTTCGCGAAAGCGTTGGACAACCTCCCCTTATCTCTGCACTTACCTGGCCTCGTGATCAGTGTATTTTTAAGCCCGTTTCTCGACACTGTTTAACTTCGACAATCAAGTTCAGGAGCAGGTCTAGTAGACCTAGGTTACCCTAGATCTAGGTGTGATTGTGCATATCTTGTTTGTGATTACTTAAGCCGTATTTCCGTACATATTTCTGTAAATCTCTTTCTAAAGAAAAAAAAATCAAAAAAAAAAAAATCAAAAACCTTTATAAAAACTTGCCCTTTGTCGCCAAATCCATTTTTCACCCACCACCCATCACCTTTCTCCATTGACGTTTTCTTACCCTCACCTTCTCCGCTTTGACTATACTAAACTCGTTTAGTGTATGTCCGCTTGGACTCGGGACACTAGCGCCCGTCTAGTCCGCGTTACGTTAGTCGCTACCGACTACGCGATCGACTCCGAAGTCGATACTCCGTCCACTCCTCTTTCACCCCTTCCTTTGCCGGCCAACTCCGACGTTGACCGGAATTCTGTTCATACATCGTCACCTTCACCTTCACCAACCTCTTCTTCCGCGATGTCAGGATTTAATCCGAACATCTCTTTGACCACCACTGGATTGGCTCCACCTCCTACGGAGACCAATATCCCACCACCACCGCCTGTTGTAGCGCCACAGCGAATCGCGCTCCAGGATCGTTTCTATCCCATCCGTTCTGCACTTCCCACCTGCCTTTCTCTTCCTCCGGCCAATGGGGACAACTTTGATATTAAGCCCCATTTCATCAACATGCTTCCACGCTTTCATGGGCTTGAATCTGAAGATGCCTATATCTTCATCAACAAATTTCAAAACGTCTGTGCCATGATGAAAACCACCCAGCTGTCGGACGATGCTATACGTCTACGGGTCATTCCGTTCACTTTATGCGATCTTGCTGAAAAATGGCTGTATAGCACCGCTTCCCATTCCATAACCAGTTGGGACGAGTTTGTTAAAGCGTTTCTAAAGAAATTTTATCCGAATCATAAAACCGCAAGGATTCGAAATGAAATCAACCAATTCTCCCAGCTTCCTTCTGAACCCTTCTGGAAGTGCTTTGACCGGTACAAAGACCTTCTTGTTCAGTGTCCTCACCACGGTATAGAGAAATGGCAGCTTTGCCAAACCTTATACGAGGGCCTGAACCCAGCAACGAAGCAGTTGTTGGAAACCAACTGTCAGGGCCACTTCCTATCGAAATCTGACGAGGAAGCGTGGCAGTTCTTTGACGACCTTGCGGAGCAAACGCTACAATGGGAGAGCACCAGACCAACTTCTTCTTCTTCTACCTCCACTTCTACCGGTCAGTCTAGGGTAGGAATCCACCAACTTGATGTCTCTATTGCGATGAAAGCTGAAATGGCTGCAATAACAAGAAAGCTTGAAGCGATAGAGAGCAAATTTTCTGCTCCTGCTCCTGCCCCTGTTCTCCCCCTTCGTACCATCTGCGCTTGTTGTTCCGATCCTTCTCACTTGACCGAAGAGTGTCCTTACAATCCACCCTCGCAAGGATAGGATCAGGTCAATGCTGCATTTCAGCAAAGACCAAGGAATGATCCATACTCTTCCACCTACAATCCCGGTTGGAGGAACCATCCCAATTTCGTCTGGAATCAGAATCAGAATCAATTCCAAGGCAACAATTTCCAAAGGGCCCCTCCACCGCAACAACAAGCGCAACAACAAACTCAACATCAATATCAGCAGCCCTTCCAACCCCAACCTTTCCAAAATCAGACGAACAACTTTGCACCCAACAATTCTTTTCCACCAAACAACTTTGTTCCGTCAAACAACGATAAGGTTTCCTCGCTCGAACGAAGTCTGGAGGCGTTCGTTAAACAATCGACCCAATCCACTGCCAACATCCAGTCTTCCATTCAGTCTTTAGTGCAACACACTGCCGCACACGGGCAAAGCATCAAGACCATCGAGGCCCAGATTGCACAGCTGAACGCGGCCTTAAGCGAGCGAGAGAAGGGGAAGCTTCCGTCCCAACCACTCCCAAATCCCGGTCACCCACATAATGCACATGTTGCTCTTGAACAACAGAACCATAATGTGAGTGCCGTGACCACACTGAGATCGGGAAGTATGCTGCAAAACAACATTGGCAAACGGATCAACGATGACACCCCGGCCGCTTCTTCTTCTTCTTCTTCTTCTTCTTCTTCTTCGTCTTCTGAGCCTATTCTCCGTTCTTCATAAGGCTCCCCTCCCTCTTCTTCTGCTCTGAACGGACCCACTTCTCACTCCACGAAGACACCTATTCTGGGATCCGTTCCAACTCCACAATCTCCTCCTCCAGCATTAGACTCAACCAATTTTCAAAATGTTCCATTTCTAAACCGGTTGAGGTCTAATAAACAAAATCCTCAAATGGAGAAGATTCTGGAGTTATTTAAGCAGGTTAACATTAATATTCCTCTTTTAGATGCTGTCCAACAAGTCCCGTCCTACGCGAAAATCTTAAAGGACTTGTGCACGAAAAAGAGGAAATCTCAGGTACCAAAGAAAGTTTTCTTGGCTAGTGCTGTGAGTGATGCTCTTACCCAATCTTTACCACAAAAACGGAAGGACCCTGGCTGTCCTACGATTTCAATTACCATTGGGGATAAGAACATCAACCGCGCACTATTAGATCTTGGTGCCAGTGTTAACCTGCTTCCGTATTCAGTATACGAGCAATTAGACGTCGGAGAGCTGAAACCCACACACTGCACTCTCCAAATGGCCGACCGATCGATCACCCATCCTAGGGGTGAGCTAGAGGATGTGTTAATCAAAGTCGGGGACTTCATATTCCCCGTTGACTTCATTGTATTAGACACACAGCCTGTAGCTAACCCCCGGAATCAAATTCCGGTGATACTCGGTCGCCCATTTCTCGCAACCTCAAATGCTGTGATCAATTGTCGCAATGGTTCGATGAACCTCTCTTTTGGAAATATGACGATTGAACTCAACATTTTTAGGTTGGGGAATCAGCCCGCCGAACCTAATGCTCATATACTGGACGTCTGCTCTGTAGGGTTCCTAGGCATCCTCATGAAGTCTCACAAGGCATCAACCATGCCAATTTCAAAAATTACGGTGCCGAGAAACCCTAAACTACGGATCGTTTGCTAGAAATCTAGGCGAACAAAGTAACTAGTTAACACTTAACTAAGAGATACGGAAATACAACCTTTGTAGATCCGGTCCTCCACCTCCACGGCTCCGAGATGAGGTCGTCTCCGCTGTCCAAATCAAATCTGGGCTCTAGCGTCGGCTTCATCGGAGAATGGACGGGCTAGGTCGTCGACGACGTGCCGAAGATGATCTACGTCGAAGCATCACTAGATCGAGCTCCACCTTCACCAAGTCTTGAAAACTTGTGAAGGAAACACACTCTACTACTTAGCAAGAGGTAGAGGATGAAGAAATAGGAAGTGGGTAGACTTTAGTTTTGGATTTCTCACTCATTTCATCAATCCACCATTGATGTAGTCAAGCTTTTCTTCTTGAAATGAAGAAGAAGAAGAAAGCAAGAAGATGATAATTATTATGATAAGATTAATAATAGAAAATAAAAATTCAATCTTATCATAACACTTACCATAGTTAAGTGTAGAGAGTTAACCAAAGTTAGTGAGTGGTTAGGGTTTGGCATAAAACAAAAATGGTGGACTTTTCAAAAGTTCAAGAAACTTCAACAAAAGAAATAAATAAAGACACCATTTTCCTTTTGCCAAAAATAAATAAAACAATAAATAAATCATTTAAAACCCTTAACCATTAACTAACTATGGTTTAAACATACATTTAACCAAGTATTGCATGTATCATCAAACATGATACAAGCAAGTGCACAAAATCATATCGCATATGCAATGCGCACACCCGAGTGAGAAAATCCATTTAAAGTGAACCGATACTAGTTAATGCAAAGTAATATATCAAATATATAATTATGCATTAAATCATTAAATCAACACTTGATTTAACGATCCGGTCATGACACACATAACCGACTGGTATCATTAGTAACATCTTATCGAATCAACACTTGATCCGATAACCCGGCTATATCGCATATAACCGATCAATGTCACATCGCGAGAATCGAATACAGTATCACATACTCGTATTATTCTCGGTCCCTCACATATCTCATATGCGCTCCTATTTCGTTTCGCTTGAGCCAGGAAACCTCTGTGTAGGACTCTAAAGACTCGTCAATACGCCGGCAGCAGATGATGATCATATCAAACACCCACAAGCCGCAAGCGGTCTGCTAAACGTAACGGCCACCCGGGTATTGAGCGATCTGAAGATCGACGAGCAAGCCCGCTCACACTCCAGTGAATCCAACCAGTAACACTACCGTACAGTCCGGTCTGATCGTCTGATATGTCGCATATCTCGCCTAGGGGTGGTAAACGTCAGACCCCAATAGCTCGAAAAGTCGTGTCGATATGAGGTCTATAACTATTCGAGAAACTACAGGTAACACTTACCAGTAAATCTCAGCAACCCTGGCCAGGGATTTCCTGTTATAGCCAATCGAACACTGCGCAACATCAACCCCCTATACCGGGAGAGACGAATCCCCTCCTATCGCTCATTGCCTCCATGTGACTCGGGACTGTACCCAAAAACCACCATTTTGCACGCCCTCTTGGACGTGGTAAGATGGAAATCAAAGCACAGTGGGAACCACACGAGGCTCTATGACGATCTCGGGTCAACAGACTACTCTGTACCGTGTCACCAGAGAACTGCCATCTGACGTGAGGTATAATACCATCTGGGAGTTCTCGGCGAGTCCGTCCAGTGTACCCAGTCTCTACTGAGCACCCGTATATCATCTCTGATGTCAAACACCAATGGATATGGGATCATCCATCGCCCATCTGTATGGGTCGAGAAGGTATACGCTAGTCTACTCTGGTATATCGATGCCCCGTCTCGATACACCCACGACTAGGGACTTTGAAGGATGTACTTATGGACTACCATTTCCCCACTAGTATGATCCGCATCATAGTCCAGGTAGTCAAGCACACATCCTAAGGGCTTTACCAACATGTAACAGAGAGACAATCAGTATACACGTTAAGGTAAAGTTCAACCAGATAGCATACTATCATGTCGAGCAAGAAAGTCCTCCCTATATATGTCCCAGCATCCACTACAATATACATCCTATGTACAGTAATGGCCTCTAGGGCATACATACAACTAACAATCTCCCACTTGCACTAGGGCCATCTGTAGCAGTGGTTGTAGTATCTCATACTCAACCATCCCATAAAAGTCTCTCTCTGGGAATAGGCCTTTCGTGAGTGGATCCGCTGTGTTTTTCTTCTGAGTCTACTCTCCTAACCTCGATCCCCTGGAGATCAACCATCTCCATGATCAGGTGATACTGCCTTAGAATATGTCTGGATCACTGATGGGACGGACGTTCCTTGGCATAAGCCACAACTCCATTGTCACACAATGGGAGGAACTAAGTTCATCTCATGAACCAATATACACCCAGACAGCCACTTTGGTAGCATCTTAAGTAGCGATGTATCCAGCCTTTATCGTCTAGTATGCCACGGTATCTAGCTTGGAACTCTTCCAACATACCGTCCCTTTACTGAGGGTAAAGACAATGCCTGCGACTGACATTCAGTCGTCTTTATCACCCTGGAACCCTTCCAGTGATTCTCCCCAGGATCGATTGATACCATCTCACTACAACTAGTGAGAATCCTAACATCCATTTAGATCTATCTCATAGATCCAAAACTCAGGATTAAGGAGGTATCATCTTGATCCTATATGGAGAATCATTGTGATGAGCGGAGATTGATCGAGCGTAGCATAGGAAACTCCTTCCCTATCAAGAGTATGTCATCCACGTACTCTACGAGGATCATCACCATACTCCCTACTACCTTTTTGTATATACAAGGTTCATCTACCATTTTGATGATGTCAAACTGTTTGACTTATCCATCAAAACAGATGTTCCAACTCCGCGATGCCTGCTTTATCATATAAAACATCTTGCACACGTTTCCGCTGCTCCCACTGTCTACGAGGCCCTCTGGCTGTGTACTTATAGACGCTCTCTTCTAAATCATCATTTAGAAAAGCAGTCAAGACACCCAACCACCAGATATCGTAGTCATGGTATGTAGCCGTGGTAAGTAGGATCTGGATGGACTTAAGCATAGCTACTTGAAAAGGTTTCATCATTATCCACGCTTGGTCGATGACGAAAACCTTTAACAAGTCCAGCTTTGAAAGTCTCAACTTTTCCATGTACACCAAGTAATCTTCTCAAGATATACTTGCTCCTGATGGGGATTTAACCCCTCAGATATAGCAACCAAAGTCCATACTTTGTTGGTGTATAAGGATTCCATCTCAGATCACTAAGCATCCAGCCATTCTTACAGAGTCGTCACTCTCGATGGCCTGCTCGAAACTAGTTGGGTCATCATCTCATGATGCAATCCTCGCTCCCACTGTCATAGAGAAACCGAAGTATCTCTCAGGTGGGTGAGGAACCCTACTAGATCGGCGGAGAGGCTGGGGTTCGTTGGTATCTACTGAATCCTTTGGTTCTATCAAATCATCAGCTGCAGTTTGTATAGCTGGAACCTTTCCAGTTCTACATAACTGACCTTGTCTCGAGCTTGTCCAGATTATGCTTTTCAGACATAGGCTGGACAACCCCAAATCTCAACTAACTTGAGAGATGAGCTCTTCCCTTATCATATCAAATATGAAGTGGTAGGCAACTGATTTGATTTGAACCCTATTCAATAGGTATGCAGCTTCTCAAGTGCATAACTCCCAAAAAGGAAATAGGTAACTCAGTAGTACTCATCATAGAGCACACCTTATCATATAGGGTGAGATAGCTCCGCCCCGATATACCATCGTGCTATGGTGTATACGGAGGAGTAATGCTGAGAGAGAATCTCATTCTCCTTTGGAATAATCCAGGATTTTCGTGCTCAAGTATTCTCCTCCTTGATCACATCAAAGGACATAATACTTTTACCCTTATTTTGGTTCTCTACTTCTAGCTTATATTCTGAGAATATCTCAAAAGGTTCGGACTCATGTTTCAACAGTCTTGAGAGATTATCAGAGAATATAATGAAGTATAAAGAACCAATCTTGGCATGTGTAGACAGGGGACCTACATACATCAACATGTATCATCCCAAGAGTTCACTAACTCTTTCTCTGTTTCCAGTAAACGGAGCTATGGTCATCTTATCTTTGTGACATGACTGGCGAGTTTCACAAGATGTAAATTCAAACTGATTTAAATATGCATCTACATGTAACTTCAGCTAGTCGGGTCACATTGATATGACCTAGTCTACAATGCCTCAAGAATGATTCGTTCATTTCTGAACTCTTCCTCTTGTGTGTGTTCTGTATACTAAAGAACTGTAGTTTGATTTAGAACGTCAATGCTTTTAGATAACGTGCCTGAACCGATCAACTTTTGATATAGGAAATGTTCAAAACATTATCCAACTATACAAAATTTTATCATTTCTTTACTGATAAAGAGATAGATATGATTTTGTATATCAGGTTCGGTATCTAATAACATTTGTTCAGAATCAATGTATTCATAATACAGGGTGACAGTGACCAACAGACTTGGCTGCAACACTTGCCCCGTTTTCTGCCTCATGAAACTTATCACCCGTTCTCAGTTTTCTACCTTTCTGTAGCCCTATGTAACAGATTACATATCTGGGATCCTGATCTGGTATCACATACCCAGGACGTAAAGAATACTGAGAAACAATTCTTGTAATGAACACACCCGAAGATGATGCATCAACATGCACTCTCTTCGTTTGGGCGGCACGGGAAATCTGGTATTCCCCAATTTCCTGCTCTGTCTTATAACAATTATAAGTTGGAGCGGGACCAACGTTCCCCAGCTCAGTATAACAAGCGGGTTCGGTCAATATTCCGTTTTATTATCTTGATTAAGGCGTGACATGGTCGCTACCAGGAGAGAGAGAGAAGAAAACACTCAGCGTGCGCTCTTGCAAGAATAGATTGGTTATTATTTTATCTAATCAGGATGGCTCCCACTGCTTTTTATCAAATCTTCCTTCAAACCCTAAAAGGAAAGACTAGCCGGGATTAATTACACACTACAAGTTCGCCAATCTTTCAGCCAGGCCAGTGTCGGTACTTTGAGGGAGGTCCCCCGTGCTTTCGCACGAACCTAATTAATGTAAACCTCGTTTTCCCAGAGGCGTAACCCCGTTAACACCTTTCTAGACACCTACTCGATCGGCTAATTGTAATGTATAAAACTCTCCCAGGAGTAACTCTTACTCGCAGCGGGTATCGGGATCCAACTATCTCATAGAAGGTATGCAATCTCATTGCAAATTTCAACACTTGAAATTCCCGATAATATTTCGCCCCTAGCTCGCTATGACCTTGACGAATGCCAAACAACCCATAGTCCACTAGTCAAGTTCAACCCGTACATTTCTTGATCGAATTAAACCCACCCGCACGACCCTTGACGAATGCCAAACAACGCCGTACGAATACCCTAATCCAATCGCATCATATGCTCAAGCAGATAAATACTAGTTAGCTACCGTACACTACGCCTTGACGAATGCCAAACTACCGCAGCACGAATACTAACTAGTACATATCTGAAATGACGGAGGGCTACGACAGGTTTTTCTGAAAACCTATTGCGTAATGAACTTGATATCGTTGTAGAATCAAATGATTTTAAAATGGAGTGCTTTTGAGGCTTTTCTAGTTTTGCTAAAGGAGTCACTCCCGGTGAAGGGATCGTCGGTCCTTTCCTCGTCGAATGAGGTGCGGGATATATCATATATATCGCTGTGCAAAGCAAAAACTCTTAAAAGCTATCAAAAGACAAACCGAGTGTGTAGCATCTGCCAGTTATTGCTAAAGGAGTCACTCCCGGTGAAGGGATCTCGGTCCTTTCCTTATCGAATAAGGTGCAGGATATATCATATACACCTCTGTGCAAAGCAAGAACTGTAGCTACCTGTTTTATATTGAAATTCGATTCTACAACATCTTATGTTTCTTTTATTTCATTAATCACATTAATGAAGTCCCATCATTTAAGTACCTAAACATCACAGATAAATACGACGTACACTTATGCCATCCGCATTCGCCTCGATGTCCCCTCGTGCACCGTTAGGTTAGGTGACTAACGGCAGAGCGGGGCAGGGCTAGCGCGGGTGTAAAACATAAGTAACGCCTATATAATATATCATATATACTATATACTGTATCTATCACAGAACATCTCATGATCACATCACAGATATCGCAGCAGAAGAATCATATGAAATATTGGATATACTAGGACGTCCGTATTTTCAATACGAGCCAGTATAAAACACGGATTCCACGGTCGTGATGAATAGCCAAACCCACACCCCAAGACCCCTACGAGAGCGGCAAGCAACCCTACCAATTCTAGAGTTAGGAAACCCGGACTCGACTCCTCGAGTTGGTCTCCTACTGGACTCCAGAACCCGGTTACTTGTGCCCTCCTCCTTGGGTCTATCCTAGTGCGGAAAAGTAAATAATATACAAAAGTGACAACTTCCGCAACCTGGAAGTGTCCCAATAAAAGAATATTACATACAAGTTTTTACATGAATGAAAATGAAAAACACTCATCTCACATAAAAACCCCCGGCTATTCAAACACGACGATCCAATATATCATATCCAGCAACACATAACATCACATGTCATCAACGTAAGTAAATATGCGCATCCCAATTGTCGTTGACATATAGCAACGAAACCGGTGATATCACATATTACGCTTACGGTCACAGAAAAGAAAGTATAAAACTACAACAGTTGGAATCCGCAACCACCTCAGACATCGCATGCCTGACCAAATGAATTACTTAGACATCGCATGCCTAACAATTATAAACCCCGCATTTTAGTCTCATTATCGAAAACACTTTTCAATATCAAGTCGGGCAATTCAACAAGATTCCCGACATCCTGATCGAATGCCCGTCGCAAACTTCAGTAGACGGCCGCACCCCCGTTACCGTCGACGAAGTGCACCAAGGCGGAACACCGCTACCGCGAGCACCCGAACGGATGCTTTCGGCGACGGGGTTCTCCTACAGTCACTTGGTCGGGGCTATGGAGTGAGGCTGTCTATTAAGTTTACCCGGCGAGTATCCGCGTACGCTACGTGATTGCGACGGACTTTTGATCACATCAAAATTCCGCAGCAACCGATCAAGTGAGACTAAAGTGCTATGTTTATAATATTCATTCAGTTATCTCATAACTTCTTGTGAATTCCAATTATTGTATCCCATTCTGGATAAATAGAAAATGTCAAACTTTCCGATCGAACAATCGAACACCCAAGTTTTCCCGATACAGATCAACACATGAAATAAGTCTAACAACATTCAGTTCGTGCCTCAGTACCGACGGTCCAGCCGTAGAAGGGTCAAGCCAACGCCTCACATGTGGCACGCCGTACTGCCCCAAACCCTAAGGTTCAAAGGGCAGTTCAAGATGGTCACATAATCGAGTTAAGGTTTGTTGTCTTCTAGAGGGACCATCGCGTTACTTGCACTACTTAGAACGTCGTTAAACTACGAAAAAATCCAACACTTGGAAATTTCCCGACAGGGGAAAAATTGGGTATTTATATCCGGTCGAACTTTTTTAACATATTCTAAAATTTATCCGGAAAGCCAAATAGACAAAATCTGATACTCCGATCGAAACACCGAATCCCCAAAACAACCCCAGAAAATTCAACTCTTGAATAAATATTAAAAATTCCCAGAAAACTCAGCTCTTTGAACTAGGAATTACTGTGCAAAGGAACAGGGCTGACGTCATCAAGGGGCCGCTGATCCGCCGCATAAGCCATGCTTATGCGGCGGATCCGCCGCGAAAATTACTGTTCATGAAATAATTTTTGCATCGTAATTCTTAGATTTCCCTGCTGAATTTTTTAGTAATTTTTAATGTTGAAAAACTCACTGTTTTCAAAAAAGGACAGAGAGCAAGTTTGGTTTGGGGTTTCGGGTTCGTTCGGACTTCAAATTCCGTCTAGACTTCGCCTAAGGCTCTAGCTAGGCTCTGATACCACTGTAGGGTTCCTAGGCATCCTCATGAAGTCTCACAAGGCATCAACCATGCCAATTTCAAAAATTACGGTGCCGAGAAACCCTAAACTACGGATCGTTTGCTAGAAATCTAGGCGAACAAAGTAACTAGTTAACACTTAACTAAGAGATACGGAAATACAACCTTTGTAGATCCGGTCCTCCACCTCCACGGCTCCGAGATGAGGTCGTCTCCGCTGTCCAAATCAAATCCGGGCTCTAGCGTCGGCTTCATCGGAGAATGGACGGGCTAGGTCGTCGACGACGTGCCGAAGATGATCTACGTCGAAGCATCACTAGATCGAGCTCCACCTTCACCAAGTCTTGAAAACTTGTGAAGGAAAGACACTCTACTACTTGGCAAGAGGTAGAGGATGAAGAAATAGGAAGTGGGTAGACTTTAGTTTTGGATTTCTCACTCATTTCATCAATCCACCATTGATGTAGTCAAGCTTTTCTTCTTGAAATGAAGAAGAAGAAGAAAGCAAGAAGATGATAATTATTATGATAAGATTAATAATAGAAAAGAAAAATTCAATCTTATCATAACACTTACCATAGTTAAGTGTAGAGAGTTAACCAAAGTTAGTGAGTGGTTAGGGTTTGGCATAAAACAAAAATGGTGGACTTTTCAAAAGTTCAAGAAACTTCAACAAAAGAAATAAATAAAGACACCATTTTCCTTTTGCCAAAAATAAATAAAACAATAAATAAATCATTTAAAACCCTTAACCATTAACTAACTATGGTTTAAACATACATTTAACCAAGTATTGCATGTATCATCAAACATGATACAAGCAAGTGCACAAAATCATATCGCATATGCAATGCGCACACCCGAGTGAGAAAATCCATTTAAAGTGAACCGATACTAGTTAATGCAAAGTAATATATCAAATATATAATTATGCATTAAATCATTAAATCAACACTTGATTTAACGATCCGGTCATGACGCACATAACCGACTGGTATCATTAGTAACATCTTATCGAATCAACACTTGATCCGATAACCCGGCTATATCGCATATAACCGATCAATGTCACATCGCGAGAATCGAATACAGTATCACATACTCGTATTATTCTCGGTCCCTCACATATCTCATATGCGCTCCTATTTCGTTTCGCTTGAGCCAGGAAACCTCTGTGTAGGACTCTAAAGACTCGTCAATACGCCGGCAGCAGATGATGATCATATCAAACACCCACAAGCCGCAAGCGGTATGCTAAACGTAACGGCCACCCGGGTATTGAGCGATCTGAAGATCGACGAGCAAGCCCGCTCACACTCCAGTGAATCCAACCAGTAACACTACCGTACAGTCCGGTCTGATCGTCTGATATGTCGCATATCTCGCCTAGGGGTGGTAAACGTCAGACCCCAATAGCTCGAAAAGTCGTGTCGATATGAGGTCTATAACTATTCGAGAAACTACAGGTAACACTTACCAGTAAATCTCAGCAACCCTGGCCAGGGATTTCCTGTTATAGCCAATCGAACACTGCGCAACATCAACCCCCTATACCGGGAGAGACGAATCCCCTCCTATCGCTCATTGCCTCCATGTGACTCGGGACTGTACCCAAAAACCACCATTTTGCACGCCCTCTTGGACGTGGTAAGATGGAAATCAAAGCACAGTGGGAACCACACGAGGCTCTATGACGATCTCGGGTCAACAGACTACTCTGTACCGTGTCACCAGAGAACTGCCATCTGACGTGAGGTATAATACCATCTGGGAGTTCTCGGCGAGTCCGTCCAGTGTACCCAGTCTCTACTGAGCACCCGTATATCATCTCTGATGTCAAACACCAATGGATATGGGATCATCCATCGCCCATCTGTATGGGTCGAGAAGGTATACGCTAGTCTACTCTGGTATATCGATGCCCCGTCTCGATACACCCACGACTAGGGACTTTGAAGGATGTACTTATGGACTACCATGTCCCCACTAGTATGATCCGCATCATAGTCCAGGTAGTCAAGCACACATCCTAAGGGCTTTACCAACATGTAACAGAGAGACAATCAGTATACACGTTAAGGTAAAGTTCAACCAGATAGCATACTATCATGTCGAGCAAGAAAGTCCTCCCTATATATGTCCCAGCATCCACTACAATATACATCCTATGTACAGTAATGGCCTCTAGGGCATACATACAACTAACAATCTCGATCCAGGAGATCACCCCAGAAGAGTGTGAACTAGAGGAGTTTCTGTTTGATCACGATAATCTTGACGCCACTAGTGCGTTTCTCTTCGAACCTGCTGCTGTTTCTGCGCCCGACAACGACTACGAGTGTTTCACGTTTTCAAACGATCTTAGCCGCGTACACCCCGAGTTTGAATCTTTCGAATTCCCGGATGAGTTACCTGAACCATCCGACTCGGTCGCTTACACTCGTTTTGAACCTTTGCTGGAGTCCTTTGAGTTCAAGACCTCTGCACCAATCTTGCCTTCCATCGTTTCACCTCCATCGCTCGAACTCAAGCCCTTGCCGTCCCACCTTAAGTATGCTTACTTAGGTGAGAACGAGACCCTCCCTGTCATCATTTCGGCTTCTCTAGCTCCAGAGCAAGAGAAAACCCTTCTCGCGGTCTTGCACAGCAACAGGCAAGCTTTTGGCTGGTCCATGGCGGACATCAAGGGGATTAGTCCCCTGATCGTTGAGCATCACATTCATCTGATGGATGATGCCAAACCAGCCCGGGATCCACAAAGACGTCTCAATCCAGTCATGAAAGAGGCTGTGAAGAAGGAGATCGTAAAATGTCTAGATAGTGGTATCATTTACCCTATCTCTGATAGCCAGTGGGTTAGCCCCATTCATGTTGTCCCTAAGAAGTCGGGCATCACGGTCATAACCAACGAGGCGAACGAGTTAATCCCTACTCGCACCCAAACTGGGTGGCGAGTTTGCATTGATTACAGAAAACTCAACGCCGCAACGCGGAAAGACCACTTTTCGCTACCTTTCATTGACCAGATGCTTGAACGATTGGCCGGACACGAGTACTACTGCTTTCTTGATGGCTACTCCGGCTATAATCAAATTCCTATCGCCGAAAAAGACCAGGACAAGACCACTTTCACTTGTCCTTTCGGCACGTTTGCATATCGACGCATGCCCTTTGGGTTATGCAATGCGCCCGCTACCTTCCAGCGGTGTATGGTGGGTATCTTCTCAGACATGGTAGAAAAATTTCTGGAGATTTTCATGGATGACTTCTCCATCTTCGGCGATTCCTTCAACGAGTGTTTGCTGCATCTTGACGCTGTCCTTACCCGATGTAAGGACAAGAATCTCACTTTGAACTGGGAGAAATGCCACTTCATGGTGCGCGAAGGTATTGTCTTAGGACATATCATCTCGCAAAATGGCATAGAGGTTGACAAAGCAAAGATTGAGGTCATTTCCAATCTGCCTCCTCCCCGATGCGTCAGAGATATCCGAGCCTTCCTTGGCCATGCCGGTTTCTATAGACGGTTCATCAAGGACTTTAGCAAGATTGCTAGGCCCTTGACTCTTTTGCTGGCCAAGGACACGCCATTCGACTTCAACTCGAGCTGTATGACTGCATTTGAGTCATTGAAACGCTCACTCACTTCTGCTCCCGTTCTTTCTTCACCTGACTGGACGCACCCATTCGAGATTATGTGTGATGCATCCGACTTTGCCATCGGTGCTGTCCTTGGACAACACATCAACAAGATGCCGCACGTAATCTATTATGCGAGCCGAACCCTGAACGACGCCCAACTCAATTATACAACAACTGAGAAGGAATTCTTAGCTGTTGTATTTGCTTTAGAAAAGTTCAGGCCCTACCTCATCGGCTCTCCAGTCATTGTCTACACCGACCATTCTGCTCTGCGCCATCTTTTTGCGAAGAAAGATGCAAAATCTCGGTTAATCCGTTGGATCCTCCTGCTTCAAGAGTTTGACCTTGTCATTAAGGACAAACGAGGATGTGAAAACGTGGTTGCCGACCATCTCTCACGACTTCCTTCTTCGCCTTCGCTTTCTATTCCGATCAACGACGTTTTCCCGGATGAACAACTCTTGACAGTATCTTGCGAACCCTGGTTCGCAGATATTGTGAACTATTTGGCCACGGGATTACTACCGACTGAATGGTCAAGTCAGGACAGACTTCGCTTCTTATCCCAAGTAAAACACTTTTACTGGGACGAACCTTATCTGTTCAAGTACTGTCCCGACCAGATTATTCGTCGGTGTGTACCTGACGAGGAATTCAAGAGTGTGCTGTCGTTTTGCCACGATCAAGCATGTGGCGGGCATTTTGGCCCCAGAAAGACAGCTGAGAAGATCTTGCAATGTGGTTTCTACTGGCCACAACTCTTCAAAGACGCTCATGACTATTGCAAGACTTGCTCCCGGTGCCAACACATGGGCCGGATATCCCGGAGGAACGAGATGCCGCTCCAACCGATCTTGGTTGTGGAGATTTTCGATGTTTGGGGGATAGATTTCATGGGGCTGTTTCCCAGCTCTTTTGGGAACTTGTACATCCTTCTCGCTGTTGATTACGTCTCTAAATGGGTCGAGGCTGTGCCCAGCCGGACTAACGACAACAAGGTTGTCGTTAGGTTCCTTAAAGAAAACATTTTCTCCCGGTTTGGGCACCCCCGAGCGATCATTAGCGACAATGGAAGTCATTTCTGCAACAAAACTTTCGAGGCCTTGATGCGGAAATACTCCATTAATCATAAGCTCTCTACGTCCTACCACCCCCAAACCTGCGGGCAGGCCGAAGTTTCTATAAGTCCATATTGCGACCCCCGGTTCTTACGGGGAGGCGGAAACGGTATAAAAAACGAATTTTTATCGCAAGAGGCAACATGGACTAACCTATGGTCGGGATCGTTACCTAAACTAAAACTAGCAAACTAAGCTAAAGATATTTAGCTACTCGGATAGAGATGGTTATACCTAGCTTGTCTTGAACTCCTTCGTCTTCAAGCTCCGGTGGTGGTCCGATGGCTCCTTCTCGTCGTCTCCGTACGCCGAAGATAGATCCACTTGAAAGCTCCAACCTTTAGCTCCTTCTTCGGTCTTTGAAGAAACTAGTTCACTTGGTTTGCTAAACCTAGTGAACTAGAATGAGTAGAGAGGAAATAGAATGGGATTTTATCTATGGTTCTTGATTCTCAACTCATGAGACAAGAGAACCATAGATCAAGAGAGGGAGCAAGAGGTTGAGGATGAGAGCAAGAGGAGAGCTCAAGAACAAGAGAGAGAATGAGCAAGAAAGAATGAGGCTCTCTTTTTTCTTTCACCCTCTCATAATCCAAAGTGATCATAACTCATCATATCAAAAAAAAGTCTTTTGGTAATGGTTAGAAGCAACCATAAGGTTATCATATCATGCACTCATTTTACTCAAAAAGCAAGCAAGAAAAAAGTCTTTGGCATGAAATGATAACCATGGTCATCATGATGGTCAACTAGTCAAGCCTAGTCAACCGGTCAACAAGTCAACAAAAGTCAACAAGTCACCAAAGTCAACAAGTCAACAAAAGTCAACAAGTCAACAACCATATCACCATAATACTTAATTAATATAATAGTTAATCACAAATCATATTCTCATTAGGGTTGAGCATAAAGTCAAAAAGTCAACGGTCAACTGTCAACAACCCTAATGAGAATCCGCTGCCTCTGCCTCCCTGTCAACTGTGCATACACACCCGCATCCGCGTTCCGAGGAACACGAATGCAAACTGGATAAATCCAATCCCATAAGGTACACTAGGATCTGGCTTAAACCAAAGCCCGCTAGTGTAAACTGTCCGGACACTGTACGTGCACAAGTGCACGGATGTGACCGAACCCTGTCGCAAAACCATGCGACCTGTCGCAATACCATGCGACCTCTACTCTTTTGCCTAAAGGCGAAAAGCTTTCTGTGTGGGACTCTAAAGACTCGACACTACGCTGGCAGTGGGTTTAACCACAGACCGCAAGCGGCACTAGCTGTGCGTAACGGTCCCCAGGTAATGCCGACAAGAAGACCGACGAGGCGAAACCCATCTGAACTCCTACTGAGCCTGAGTGTGACATTCTCCGTACAGTCCGGTCTGTTCGTCTGATACATCGCATGGCGGGCCTAGGGGGCGGTAAACGTCAGTCCCCCAATAGCGGTACAAGTCGTGCCGGAGTGAAGCCCAATACACCCTGAGATAACACTGGAAACCTACCAGTATATCTCGTTTGGCCTGGCCAGGGACTACTCGTGTAATGGCTCTCCTAGACACAGCGCGATGTCAACCCCCAATACCGGGAGAGACGAATCCTGTCTAACCGTCACTGCCTCCAAGTGCTTCGGGACTGCACCCAACCACCACCTGTTTGCACGACTCCTTTGAGCCGTGGTAGGGTAGTGATCAAAGTACAGTGGGAACACACCCGAGGCGAAGTGACAGTGTCAAGTCAGCGGACTAAGCTGTACTCATGTCACCTGGGAACTGATAACTGACGATAGGTATAATACCAACTAGTCAGTTCCCTACGAGTCCTGTCCAGTGTACCCGTAACCTAACGAGCACCCGCATACTATCTCAAGTACGACGTACTGACGGCTGTGGGACAGACCGTCTCCCACACTGGGATGAGAAGCGCATGCGCTGGTCTACTCCGGAGTATCGATGCCCTGTCTCGATAGTCCTGCGACCAGGGACCTGAATAAGGATGTGCTTATAGATTACCCAGCCCCCACTAGTGTGACTGCCATCACAACGCTGGTAATCAAGCAAAGATCCTAAGGGCTCCACTAATGCGTATAAGTGATATACTGAAATAAACACAAGTACACATTGAAGTAGAAACAAACCAAGTAGCATACTACTATTTTGAGCAAGATTGTATATACAAGGTGAATATCCCAAGCATCCATTAAGTAATATACAAACTAGTATGATACAGTAATGGCCTCTAGGGCATATACACTAACAATCTCCCACTTGCACTAAGGCCATGTACTGGCGTATCGAAGACCTATCATCTCGATCAGCCGCTCGAACTGAGTCTGGGGCAAGGCCTTGGTGAATGGATCTGCAGTGTTGTCTTCTGAAGCGACTCTCCGAACCTCGATCTCCTGGCGATCTACGATCTCCCTGATCAGGTGATACCGCCTCAAGATGTGCCTGGATCTCTGATGGGACCTGGGTTCCTTCGCTAAAGCTATAGCCCCGTTGTTGTCGCAATACAGAGGTATTGGGTCAACAATGGACGGAACCACCTGAAGTTCTTTCAAGAACTTCCTCATCCAGACAGCTTCTTTTGCGGCATCAGATGCAGCGATGTATTCCGCTTCCATCGTCGAGTCTGCAACGGTTTCTTGTTTGGAACTCTTCCAACACACCGCCCCTCCATTGAGGGTAAAGACAAAACCCGACATGGACTTGGAATCATCCTTGTCACTCTGGAAGCTGGAGTCAGCAAAGGCCTCGATCTGGAGGTCTTTTCCGCCATACACCAAGAACATCTCCTTAGTCCTTCTCAGGTACTTGAGAATGTTCTTTACCGCTATCCAGTGTTTCTCCCCAGGGTTTGACTGATACCGGCTTACCACACTCAGTGCATAAGCTACATCCGGTCTGGTACACAACATCGCATACATTATAGAGCCTACCGCAGAAGCGTAGGGTATAATAGACATGCGATCCCTCTCCAAATCAGTCTTGGGAGACATTTCTTTAGAGAGGGTGATCCCGTGACAAGCCGGTAGGTTACCGCGCTTGGAATCTTCCATACTGAATCTCTTCAGTATGGTGTCGATGTACCTGGACTGTGAAAGTCCTAATATCCTCTTGGATCTGTCACGGTAGATCCGGATACCCAGAATGTACGAGGCATCACCCAGGTCTTTCATGGAGAACCTGTGTGACAAGAACCCCTTGACAGATTGTAGCATAGGAATGTCATTTCCTATTAAGAGAATGTCATCCACGTATAAAACGAGGAATACTACAGTTCTCGCTACAAATCTACTATAGATGCATGGTTCATCTGGATTTTTGATAAAGCCAAATTCTTTGACCGTCTCATCAAAGCAGATGTTCCAACTCCGCGATGCCTGCTTTAGTCCATAGATGGACTTAAGCAACTTGCACACCTTTCCGCTGCTCCCACTCTGAATGAAACCCTCTGGCTGGTCCATATAGACACACTCCTCTAAATTTCCATTTAGAAAAGCTGTCTTTACGTCCATTTGCCAGATCTCATAATCGTGGAAGGCAGCAATGGCAAGAAGGATCCGAATGGATTTCAGCATGGCTACTGGAGAAAAGGTTTCGTCGTAGTCCAAGCCAGGTCTTTGACGAAAACCCTTTGCTACCAGCCTAGCTTTATAGGTCTCAACCTGTCCATCTACACCAATCTTCCTTTTGAAGATCCACTTGCATCCTACGGGTTTTACCCCGTCTGGAGCAATGTCCAACGTCCATACCTTGTTGGTGTACATGGACTCCATTTCGGTCCGCATTGCATCCAGCCATTTCACTGAGTCAACGCTCTGAACGGCCTGCTGGAAGCTAGTAGGCTCATCATAATCTATGATGCAATCCTCTCTATCCCCGTCTATGAGAAAACCGCAGTATCTCTCGGGCGGATGAGACTGCCTACTACTCCTGCGGAGTGGCGTAGGAATGTCCTGTTCTGTTGAACCCTCTGGTTCCACTAAGCTTTCAGTAACAGTCTGTGGTTCTGGAATTTCTTCCAGTTCTATTGTGTTCCCACTTATCTGGGTTTCCAAAAACTCAGTTTCCAAGAAGCGGGCATGCTGAGAAACAAAAACCTTTTGTTCCTCAGCGGAATAGAAAAGATACCCCCTGGAGTTCCTTGGGTATCCCACAAACTTACACTGTACTGAACGTGCCTCAAGCTTGTCCGCATGCTGCTTTTTTACAAAAGCTGGACATCCCCATACCTTAAGATAATTAAGACAGGGTTTCTTCCCAGTCCACATCTCATATGGGGTGGTGGGCACAGTCTTGGTAGGAGCCTTGTTCAAGAGATACGCAGCTGCTTCTAGTGCATATCCCCAGAATGATCGCGGTAACTCAGCGTTACTCATCATGGACCGAACCATATCCAATAGGGTTCGGTTCCGTCTCTCCGATACACCGTTATGTTGCGGAGTGTATGGAGGAGTAAGCTGAGAGAGAATACCATTCTCTTTTAAGTAATTCAGGAATTCGGCACTTAAGTATTCTCCACCTCGATCCGATCTTAGAATCTTAATACTTTTGCCGGTCTGTTTCTCTACTTCATTCTTATACTCCTGGAATTTTCCAAAGGCCTCGGACTTATGTTTCATTAAGAAGACATAACCGTACCTTGAGAAGTCATCCGTAAAAGTAATGAAGTAAGAATGTCCGCTTCGGGCATGTGTAGACATTGGACCGCACACGTCACTGTGTACGAGTCCTAAGAGCTCGCTCGCTCTTACTCCTTGTCCAGTAAACGGAGTCTTTGTCATCTTTCCTTTGAGACAAGATTGACAAGTGGCATACGATTGATATTCGAACGCATTCAAATATCCTTCTGTATGTAACTTAGTCAACCTTCTCTCATTGATGTGACCCAATCTACAATGCCATAAGAAAGTCTGATTCATTTCCAGAGACTTTCTTTTGTGTGTATTCTGGACGTTGAAAATCTGTGGTTGGTTTAACACGTATATACCATTACTCAATGTACCTGACCCAATCAAAACTTGATTAAGGTGAATGTTTACAACATTACTTACAAACGCAAATTCATAACCTTCTTTAGAAACTAAAGATACAGAAATGATATTACAAGTTGCGTTGGGTACAAAAAAGCAATTACGCAAAACCAAAACATGTCCATCTGACATTCCCAGGTGATAGTCCCCCACGGCTTTAGCATCCATGCTAGCTCCGTTCGCAACTTTGAGGGTCATGTCACCTGCCTTCAAAACACTACGGTTTCTCAACGCCTGCAAAGAATTACAGATATGAGATCCTGATCCGGTATCCAATACCCAGGAAGTAGAGTTTATTGAAAGACAGTTTTCAATAACATACACACCTGAAGCTGAAGCTGCAACCTGCTTCAATTCCTGTGTTCTGGCCTTCCAGGCCCTGCAATCATTCTTCCAGTGTCCTTTCTTATGACAATAGAAGCATTCTTCCTTATCCACAAGCTTCCCCGCTATCTTTGTTGCTTTGCCTTTTCCCTTCGTATCCACTTTACCAACACCGCCCCTTGGTTTGGCGGGGGCCTTCTTCTTCTTTCCCTTGGCTTTCGCCTTGGACCTAGAAGAAGATGATCCTCCTACAAACAAAGTGGATGTTTCCCTACCTTTCTGTAGGGTGCCCTCTGCGCTCCTCAGCATGTTGAGGAGCTCTGATAGTTCAACCTCTTTTTCTTGTAGGTTGAAGTTCAGTATAAACTGGGCGTAAGTGGAAGGAAGGGACTGGAGAACTATATCCGTATATAGCTCACTCTCCAATGTGATCCCTAGGTCAGCGAGCTCCTCAATGAAGCCGATCATTTTTAGCACATGCTCGGCTACTGATGATCCGACGGCCATTCTTGTCGAAAATAACTTTTTCGACGCTTCGTATCTTGCGATACGTGATTGCTCTCCATACAGTTCTTTTGTATGGAGCAATATGGACTCCATGTCCATATTCTCATGCCTCCTCTGATGTTCGTTGTCCATCGAGGCAAGCAGGAGGCACTTGGCCTTCGCGCTATCAATCTCCCAAGTCTTGCGGATTTCCTTATCCGCGACACTGGAAGTTGGACCAGGGACAGGGGGAGCTTTGGTGGTAAGAAGATACCCCAGCTTGTCATAAGTGATTGCTATCGTGACATTCCTGAGCCAATCTTTGTAGTTTGGCCCTGTCAGTTTGTTTTTATCTAGGAGTAACTTAAGTCCAGTCATGTTGATTGGTCGCTGCAATTAGGAGAGAGAAGAAGAAACACTCAGCATGATGCTCTTGCAAGTTTAGAGTGGTTTTTAGTTTGTCTAAACAGGATGGCTCCCACTGTTTCTCGAATCCCTCCTCAAACCATAAAGGAAGAATTAGTCAGGATCAATCCCACCGTACAATACTTGCTTAACCGTTCAGCCAGGCCGGTGTCGGTACTTCGAGGGAGGTTTTCCAACGCTTTCGCGAAGTTCCTTAATTAGAGAACCTCTTTTCCCTGGGGGCGTAGCCCCGCTAACACCTTTCTAGGCACCTACTAGGTTTATAGCATTGATCGTTAAGTGAGAAATTTCCCGAGGAGTAGCATATACTCACAGTAGGATCGGGATCCAAATATCATCGCGTGACGAAACTGAAGGAATCCTACCAGAATCATCACACTCCAAATGGTATGCAAATCTAGCAAGTTTCAGTACTTATGAAACTCCCGATGTGGATTTTTGCCCCATGCTCTTATGACCTTGACGAAGGTCAACAAATCATAAGTCACATGTCAAGTTCTGCCCGTCATTATCCAGGTTAATTTGAATCCACCCGTATGTACCCTTGACGAAGGTCAACAAGGTAATGCGAATGTCCCAAACCAACGCATCTATCTATGCTACATATGAATACCCAATAGCTACCAATCACTATGCTTTGACGAAGGTCAACAAACACAGCTTGAATACTTATTGAATATTCATACGAAACGACGGAGGGCTACGAATGGTTTTGGCGAAACCGTGAACGTAGTGAACTTGATTTAATCGATGGAACGAGATAGCTTTTAGAAGGAGTGGCTCAAGCTCCGCATTTAAAAGTTATTTTGAAAAGAACCGAGTGGTTTTTCGAAAGTGTTCCAACGACTTTAACTTGGTTTATTATCTTGCATTAGTTCTTTTAATGCGTGATATTCTTGCATTAGTACTTTTAATGCGTCCCATCATTTAACCCTACCATTGCAGAAAACAACCAAAATATGACGTACGCTTATGCCATTCGCATTCGCCACTGGGCCCCGTCATTACCCGTTAGGTTACTTAACTAACGACAGAGCGGGGGCTGGGCTAGCACGTCTGTAAAACATAAGCAACGCCTAAATAGTAAGCAATGATAGACATTACAGATCACAGATGAATGCATTGGATATACTAGCAATCCGCAATCCTTTCGAGCCTGAAACGAAAAGCGGATAACACGGTCGCGGTGAATAGCCAAATACCCCACCCAAGACCCCTACGGGTGCGGCAAACTACCCGCCAAGTACTCGGTAGTTTGTGCACCCCTCCATGGGTCTATCCTAGGAGCAAAAACAGTAAAAAGAATTATACAATGACGGCTACAACCCCGACCCGGTTGTGCGGCCAAACAAATAATATTATTACATCAATTTACATTTACAATGAATGAAAGAAAAACAAAAGCTCATCTCACATCCACCCCGGCTATTCACCCGCGACAGTCCAACACATTCATATACACATTCCAGCACATTACAGATCATGTATAACCCCGACTAATCGACTTATAGCGATTAGCCGACGTTCAATACATGCAAGCATCACAGATATAACCATCATAGTCAAAGTGCAGTGAAGTTCGGAAAAAAATACGGAATTATAGGACCCCAAAAGGAAATTCCTTTTCTGGAAAATCTGGGCACATATAATATATTTTAAAAATCCCAAAACCAACACACAAACACACTGCACGAAAAACGATGCAGAGAAGACACCAAGTCGCGGCGGTTCCGCGGCGTCTAAGAAGGATCACGCGGCGGAAGCGCGGCACTTTAGGCGAATCACTGTATCGTTTTTCTTGGGTGTTCACACAAAACCCTGAGCCGAATTTAGGAGTATAAATTTTTTCATTTTGAGCAGAAAAAATTTCAACAGAAACTCAGTTTTTGTGATTATCCGGTTTTGTGATTTTTTTCGGTTCCGAACTTCGTTACACTTCACTACCAAGCTAGTTTAAGTTTAGTTAGGCTCTGATACCACTGTAAGTCCATATTGCGACCCCCGGTTCTTACGGGGAGGCGGAAACGGTATAAAAAACGAATTTTTATCGCAAGAGGCAACATGGACTAACCTATGGTCGGGATCGTTACCTAAACTAAAACTAGCAAACTAAGCTAAAGATATTTAGCTACTCGGATAGAGATGGTTATACCTAGCTTGTCTTGAACTCCTTCGTCTTCAAGCTCCGGTGGTGGTCCGATGGCTCCTTCTCGTCGTCTCCGTACGCCGAAGATAGATCCACTTGAAAGCTCCAACCTTTAGCTCCTTCTTCGGTCTTTGAAGAAACTAGTTCACTTGGTTTGCTAAACCTAGTGAACTAGAATGAGTAGAGAGGAAATAGAATGGGATTTTATCTATGGTTCTTGATTCTCAACTCATGAGACAAGAGAACCATAGATCAAGAGAGGGAGCAAGAGGTTGAGGATGAGAGCAAGAGGAGAGCTCAAGAACAAGAGAGAGAATGAGCAAGAAAGAATGAGGCTCTCTTTTTTCTTTCACCCTCTCATAATCCAAAGTGATCATAACTCATCATATCAAAAAAAAGTCTTTTGGTAATGGTTAGAAGCAACCATAAGGTTATCATATCATGCACTCATTTTACTCAAAAAGCAAGCAAGAAAAAAGTCTTTGGCATGAAATGATAACCATGGTCATCATGATGGTCAACTAGTCAAGCCTAGTCAACCGGTCAACAAGTCAACAAAAGTCAACAAGTCACCAAAGTCAACAAGTCAACAAAAGTCAACAAGTCAACAACCATATCACCATAATACTTAATTAATATAATAGTTAATCACAAATCATATTCTCATTAGGGTTGAGCATAAAGTCAAAAAGTCAACGGTCAACTGTCAACAACCCTAATGAGAATCCGCTGCCTCTGCCTCCCTGTCAACTGTGCATACACACCCGCATCCGCGTTCCGAGGAACACGAATGCAAACTGGATAAATCCAATCCCATAAGGTACACTAGGATCTGGCTTAAACCAAAGCCCGCTAGTGTAAACTGTCCGGACACTGTACGTGCACAAGTGCACGGATGTGACCGAACCCTGTCGCAAAACCATGCGACCTGTCGCAATACCATGCGACCTCTACTCTTTTGCCTAAAGGCGAAAAGCTTTCTGTGTGGGACTCTAAAGACTCGACACTACGCTGGCAGTGGGTTTAACCACAGACCGCAAGCGGCACTAGCTGTGCGTAACGGTCCCCAGGTAATGCCGACAAGAAGACCGACGAGGCGAAACCCATCTGAACTCCTACTGAGCCTGAGTGTGACATTCTCCGTACAGTCCGGTCTGTTCGTCTGATACATCGCATGGCGGGCCTAGGGGGCGGTAAACGTCAGTCCCCCAATAGCGGTACAAGTCGTGCCGGAGTGAAGCCCAATACACCCTGAGATAACACTGGAAACCTACCAGTATATCTCGTTTGCCCTGGCCAGGGACTACTCGTGTAATGGCTCTCCTAGACACAGCGCGATGTCAACCCCCAATACCGGGAGAGACGAATCCTGTCTAACCGTCACTGCCTCCAAGTGCTTCGGGACTGCACCCAACCACCACCTGTTTGCACGACTCCTTTGAGCCGTGGTAGGGTAGTGATCAAAGTACAGTGGGAACACACCCGAGGCGAAGTGACAGTGTCAAGTCAGCGGACTAAGCTGTACTCATGTCACCTGGGAACTGATAACTGACGATAGGTATAATACCAACTAGTCAGTTCCCTACGAGTCCTGTCCAGTGTACCCGTAACCTAACGAGCACCCGCATACTATCTCAAGTACGACGTACTGACGGCTGTGGGACAGACCGTCTCCCACACTGGGATGAGAAGCGCATGCGCTGGTCTACTCCGGAGTATCGATGCCCTGTCTCGATAGTCCTGCGACCAGGGACCTGAATAAGGATGTGCTTATAGATTACCCAGCCCCCACTAGTGTGACTGCCATCACAACGCTGGTAATCAAGCAAAGATCCTAAGGGCTCCACTAATGCGTATAAGTGATATACTGAAATAAACACAAGTACACATTGAAGTAGAAACAAACCAAGTAGCATACTACTATTTTGAGCAAGATTGTATATACAAGGTGAATATCCCAAGCATCCATTAAGTAATATACAAACTAGTATGATACAGTAATGGCCTCTAGGGCATATACACTAACAGTTTCAAATCGGCAAATCAAGCAGATACTGGAGAAGACGGTTTCCAAGAACCGTAAGGATTGGTCGCTGAAACTCACTGATGCCCTTTGGGCCTTTCGAACCGCTTATAAGACCGACCTTGGCATGTCTCCCTATCGGCTTGTGTACGGAAAAGCCTGCCACCTACCTGTCGAAATAGAGCATCGCGCATTTTGGGCGATAAAGGAGCTGAATCTGTCTCTCGAGGATGCGGGCAGCCGTCGGAAGCTGCAGTTGAATGAATTGAGCGAGCTTAGGGATGAGGCTTACGATAACGCGGTTGTCGTTAAGAATCGAACGAAGGTGTTTCACGATAAACACCTTTTGCGCAAAACCTTCGTACCTGGTCAGCAGGTATTGCTTTACGACACCAGACTTCACTTCCATCCTGGAAAGCTCTGATCTCGCTGGAAAGGGCCGTATTTTGTGCGGAATGTATATCCGCAGGGCGCTGTGGATTTGGAAAATCCAAAGGACGGTTCATTTTTCAAAGTGAACGGACACCGACTAAAACCGTACCTTAGCGCCGAATCAACAGAGGAGCTCCTATTTTTACAGGAGCCGGTTTACCCTGAATGATCTTCCTCTGCCTACCTCCAAACTTCGGTTATCCAGCCAAGAACAGTGGACACTGTTCCAAATAAGTTTGGGGGTATGTACAAAACATTTTGTACATATTTGTGTATATTCTTTTTCTTTTTCTTTTCTTCAAAAACAAAAACAAAAAAAAAAAAAAATTTGTGTATCGCTAACCGACAATTTTGACCCTTCAAATGATCTCTTCATGCAACGATAGTGAGGACACTGTCCAGTTTAAGTTTGGGGATACGCTCGGTACGCATTTCTTACCTTCGCATTCATATGTATATTTCGCATCTGCATATTAAAATCCATAAAAATCTGAAAATTTTCTAAAAACATAAAAACTTTTCTGTCAAGTTAGCTTGTGGAAGAACTCTGATTCAACATTTCGACGGTTTTTGTTGGAAAAAATAGGAATAACTAAATCTTATGTTTAGATTTTGAAAACCTGAAAGATAACTCTCTTTTGAAGTTAACTATAGCTGATATACGTCTTTACATCACACTACACGTGTCGTGAGTTTTTGGGAATTAGATGACAAGTCTTTTATGTTTAAAAACTTTTAAACAGATAAATGATTTTCTGAGGATCAAATAGGTTTGTTCTGAAATAAGTAATGTCAAGAATAGTTTATGAAGTAAAGCAAATATGAAGGAATGTTATTGATGCCGTAATTGGAACTAAGTCTGAAAAATATCCCATCTGAAACTTGATTGGAATGATTACACACCGAACCCACTAAACACGTCTTTTATCCAAAAAAAAAATAATAATTGAGCTGCCGGTTATATCTCCGTTCGTATTAAATCATCTGATGTTCACGCCAAACTGTCTTTTGTTTTTGGACCTAGGTAACTTGAGTAATTAAGTCCGCTGGGGTGTTTCTACACCTAATGCCCTAAAATCAACTGGTTTGGGTGCATTGGCCCAAAGCTCGCTAAGAAGCCTAGAAAGTCCAGATTAAAACAAAGTCAAGCAAGTGTTCTCTCCGAGTTAAAATTCCTAACGGTTCTTTGTGTGAGAATAATCTTGATAAAAGACAGACTTTTATAAAAAAAATTTAGCGGAGATATGAAGGTTTTACTCTATGATAAAGACTATTGCACGTTCACAGAGGTGTGTATGAAATGAAAACAAGAAAAAGGTGGAGTGAAGAATAAGACCTAGTTTCCTGTTAGGGGAGAAAGAAATTCTGAAGTTGAAACTTTACTGGAAAACGAAACTTGAAAAATGCTTAACTCTTTTTAAAACTTATGTGATCCTTTTAAAATTGTTATCTAGGCTTTAGTGTGCGACATGACGACTTTAATCGATCCTTCTGGAACTTAGCGACACTATTTGCACTGCACGTAAAGATATATAAAATCTGTAGTTAAATAAGAAGTGAGGTGTGAAAAATAAAGGTTCGATGATCTAGACTTAGGATTATAGAATTGTTATTTTCTAAAACACAACTTTAGGGTTTGAATCTTAGTTATTTTACAAAACCAACTTGACCGGATTTTGTGGGTAGTATCCGCTGAAAACCCTCAGGAGACAACACTCCTCCTACTAGGGACACCTAGAGATTTAACGGCTTGTTGCACATGCTCAGTGCAATCGCGTTCCCTGCGAAAGTGAGGTTAGGAAATTTTTTGTGAATAAATTGGATTCGCTCGGGACGAGCAAATGATAAGTTTGGGGGTATTTGTTCATATCAGTTTTTTGCATTTTTATACCGCCCAATTTTTATCACATTGCTTATCGGTAGATACTCTTGAGCCGTGTTTGCTAGTAAAATGCAGGATACAGGTTCTCGGTTCTAAAACGGTGAAATTCATGGAAAACACGACAAAAATCCGGGTTCCTGCCAACCACTGAGAAAACACGGTCTCCGCTCTTCATCCGTATGTTGCCAGATACCAGTTTAAGAGACAAAATGTCAAATCAATGTCGTTTTCATGCACAAGGCTCAATGGCAGCACAAGATCCAAGAAATCTACGCGGAGCTCGAGGCAATCATGACAAAAACTTCCACAAAAAGTCCACCTTTCCCTCAACAGAAATTCTGGAAAATTCATGAAGAAATTATGAGAAAACACATATACCGGATTGAAGGGTACATCAAACCAGGGCACCACCAAAAAGCCCTAGGCCCAACTCCTCTATTAGGCCGCGGAACCGCGGCCTAAGCATGCTTAGGCCGCCGATCCGCGGCCGTATGGTGGCGGCAGATGAAACTTTTCCAGGGGTGTTTTGGTCTTTTTAATTGTATTCTGTTGGTTGCCCTAGGTTTTCATTTCTCTGCCTATAAATAGCCCAGAACTTTGTGAAGGAAAGGGTCCATAATCTTGTATTCTTTTTCTAGGTTTTAGAATACATGTTCTTCTTCTTCTCATCTCTTCTCCATTAAAACTTGTAATGAGCTTTGTGAGTGAAGAATGGTGAATAAAGAAGTTCATTTTATTATCATGCTTGTCTTGTTCTTTCTATAATTGTTGTAATTTTCATTTGTTAACTAGTTGTTGTTATTTCGTGTTGTTTCTTTCTTCTCTCTTTTTCTTTATCCTTAAAACAACTATGATGCTTACGCTCGATCCTCGCCAAGGTGAGGTCTCAAATAGCTAGTCGTTATCTTCTAATCTCTTTCTTTCTATCTTCCTCTTTTGTTTTGTTTTATTTTTCCGTATCATGAAGTGTGAGTAGTTCATACTTGTTAGGGTAGGATAAGGGAAGTTTGAGAGAAGGAAATCTCTCTCACTCTTTTCTTGCCCAACAGCTTAATTCGACTCCCGTTAATTGAACCACAATCCGCTCCTTACGGCACCCTATCCTACATGATAGCGGTGATTCCGTAGTGAGACCGGTTGTGGTTGAATTAACTGGAGGTTATGGCTAAGAGCCAAGAACGGACGGACAAGCACCAAAAGGAAGAACTTATGCGTTGGAAAGCCTAGCTTATACTCGCAAGTTCCTTCCTAGACGTGCTAATCCCTGTTGTTGCCGATTACCGTAACACCGATATTAAGAGGGGCAACGAAAGATGTGGAGACTCCTAACTCAAACTAACCTAATCCTAACCCTAACAAGCTCTCTTTAAATATCAACTTAACACTTAGATAATCACAAACAAATCTGAAAAACTGGACTTAACTCGTTAACGCACATAGAAAAAGATTCTCATCTCCCTGCGGACGACCCGTACTCAACCGGCTAGCTACAAGCGAAACCGTCTTGATTGCGGTATTTAACTAAAACTTGAACACGCAGAACCACTAACAATCAGAGGGCAGAAGAAAAAGAAGTCGCTCTTCGCTGCAGATGTCGCATTCGGTCAGGAACCCCACGCTCCCTATGCCGAGGGCCAGAGCGAATATGGGACTAACGAGGGATTAGTCATGCCACCGCCGGATGATACAGACTTGGAGGCCACTCTCGAAACTTCAGCGTGGTTGGCAAAGCGTGACGCGTGGCTAGCTGAGCTTGCGCAATCAGGTAACTACTAGTCACATTTTCTTTATTGTATCATATCCTCCTCATTGACTTTGACTAACGTTTTTCTTTCTTTTCTTCCAACAGGCATCACTGATGAAGAAGCCATTGCCGCTTCACTCAAGACCTTCCAAGAGGAGGAACGCCTTAGAGCGTATTTAGGCCTCAGTAAGTTTCGATTCATCAAGTTTTTATTCTCCTTGTGTTATGGTCAATCTAATCTCTCCCTTTTTATTGTAGAAACCTCAATGCCGTTCCCGCCAAGCGACGCAAATGTTCTGCCAGCTGCCGATGTTCCTGCTTCCTCTGGGCCACCGCAGGAGGTTTGTCTTGAAGAGCCGATGAGAGATGCCTTAAAGGCTCTGGAGGCATCTTTAAATTAGGACGACGATGCTTCGATAAAGGAAGCGTCAAAGAGGTCCATCGTGACGGCCCGGGAGGAGAGGAAGCGGTCGAGGCGCGAAGCAAAGGCACGCAGGGCTGCTTTGGCCATTGGAGCGGGCCCCAGCACCATTCCTTGAGCCGACACTCCGTCAGAAGAGTCCCCGGTCGCCCTGTCTACAGCTCATAGACAGGCGATCCGCGCCAATAGAGAGGCTAACGATAAGTCTACCTCAGGTAATACTTCTTTCAGAATTTCGTTATAAGACTCATAAAGCTGTCGGTTCTTATATGTTCTACCCTGCAGGGCCAAGCCCAACCGAGGAGGAGGCGGAGACTGTCGAACTTGAGGGGCTGAAGGGAGAGACATTGGTCGAGCTCGAGTCGGTGGCGGATGACATAGCTGGGATTGCTGGGTCCGAGGTAGTGGCTGACGAACTGGTCATGTCCGCTATGCCTGAGCAAGCGGTTGTTGTTGAGCCCGAAGTAGCAGCGGGCGGAGTGCCTGAGGCTGATGATCTTGTGGTGACGGTGGACGAGATAACCGTGACTGCTGAACCCGAGGGAGTAACGGGTGAGGTGGCCATGATTTCTGAAGATGAGCCGACCACTCCTTCTCAGGAATCTGGCAATGCTCCGGTCATAGCCCTCCCTATCTATGGTCCTCCGCCGTCTCCAGGTCTCGCGAGCACGACAACGGTTCCCATTGAGTCGGGTGATGAGACCACGGGCGGTGACCTCATGTCGATGGAGGAGGGATCCGTCTCCGTTTCGGCCGGCAGCTCACCAGGTAAATCCCAAGTTACTGTCCTCTTTATCTTACAATCCTTTCTGACAAGTTCACATTTGTTCGTAACGCAGGTGTAGCCAGCGCCGATGCCCCATTGCTTGAGGGAGCGCCTTCAACTACTGCCTTAGCGGTGGTCACCTCTCAGCCCTCTCTCATACCGTCAATGATGTTGGAAGGTATGAGTTTGCAACTTATTAATCTCACTTTTCAGACGTATAATTCGTGTACTAAAGTCATACTGTTGTGTATTTCAGGAGTGCTTTTTGACCATCTTTATCAGGTGTTGCTCCCACACTTCTCTTTCCCATCCGAACTCGCCTCTTCCTCTTGTGGCGTTGGTGAGTATGATTTCCATTGATATCCTTCTTTCTTCATTGATGGAATTACTTCTAAACCCATTTTTTCTCATCTCGACTGCAGTGCTACAGATTGAAGGAGGGGATAAAAGATCGGCTGCGCCACCGGCCCTTCCGGCCTTGCCACCTGTCTCATCTGGTATGGCGAATATCACATCGATAACTCCCTCCCCTTTTTATTTTCTGTACTGTTATCTGATCACATCCTGTTTCTTTTCAGCTGTCGTTCCGGTCTCGGCGCCCTTCGAGCCTCGCATTACAATGCCGGCGGGTCCTTATCTGAGACGTCCATCTTCGAAAGGCACCGCGAATAGTCTGCGCATGTTGAGTGACTACGTTGAGGAACTCGATGTTGAAACTCCTACATCTGCCGCATACTTCGCTACGGCGGTTAACCCGATGCTGGTGATACTCGTGAACTTTCATGACGAGGGTATCATCGCATCTTGGGTTAACCATTGCAGGGAGATCGAGGCCCGCCTGCATCAGTTGGAGTCGCTGCGTCCCGCTCCCGAGACCTTGGCCGCTAGCAATCAAAGAGCGGCGTGGATTGAGCGGAGCGCTTCTTACTTCCGCCATCTCGAACAAGAAGTCATTTCAAGGCGTAAGGAGCGTGGTGAGACTTCGAGCAAGTCTGCCCAACTGCATGCTCGGGTGGAGGCCAATGCTGCACGGCTGAAGGTTGTCTTTGAGGGTCTTCTGCAATGTCTTTCCGAAGGGTTATCCTTGAGGCAACAGCTTGACGTTGTCGAGCGGGATGCACCCGGCCAAGAAGCAGCCCAGAAGGCGGCCGAGGAGCAACTTTCATCCTTTTTACAGCAACGGGCCCAGGTGGAAGCGAAGGTAGCCGCGGCAGCCACTCAGGAGGAGGCGCTGAAGGAAGTGCGAGAGCTGCTTGTGGATTTACTAAAGACACTTCCTCCTCAGTAGCTATCCCTCTTTGTATCGTTTGTACTTATAGATAAAAAAGAATGTGTATATATATTTTTTTATTCTTTAACATAATGTATCCTGTACCTAATCAAGTTTATGAATAAAAGATACACATTTTTTTTGTAACGTCTTGTGTCATTTTCTCCGTCTTTTCTTTCTTTTATTATCAGCATGCCACCTTAGTAAACATGGTTGACGGATGATTAGAGCGAGTATCCTGACTACCTCAAGAAATAGCGATGGCTTAGGCCGCAGGTTCAGATTTGCTGCCTAAGACTTTTCAACTCTATTAGCCGTGAGGGTCTCATAGAGATTTTTCTCCCTACGGATCGAGGGGATTCGTAGGTGGGTTTTCTCCTTAGTAATCGTGAGGATTTCTAAGTGTGTTTTCTCTTGTAAGTCGTAAGGATCCTATAAGAGAATTTTTCCCTCTTACGAGTCGAGAGGACCCGTAAGCGGTTGTTTCCCTCCTTGTCGAAACTCGACTTTGGAGAGTGAGACCCGTGAATA
Organism: Agapanthus africanus; assembly: GCA_030015575.1. Lineage (NCBI taxonomy): Eukaryota > Viridiplantae > Streptophyta > Magnoliopsida > Asparagales > Amaryllidaceae > Agapanthus > Agapanthus africanus. The sequence continues at coordinate 352,590,246 of JASDDO010000018.1, forward strand.
GTATGCAAGAGACCGTTTTAGATCGACTTGCAGGGTCCCATTGTTCAGGAAGCAAGTTTTTTAATCCTTGCTGCCTGAGGCTTCATCTTGCAAGTTGAGACGAATCGGGAATTTTCCCGCGGAGACACTGGTTTCTCTGCGAGCCGACGCGAATCAGGAGGCTCTCGTCAAGGATTGTTTGTTTCCCTGAGTTGAGGTATTTTCTAAGGATTATTTGTTTCCCTAGCGCCAAGGATTATTTGTTTCCTTGGTGTTGAAACGAGTCGAGAATTTCCCACGGAGGCACTGGTTACTCTGCGAGTCGACGCGAATCAGGAGGCTCTCATCAAGGATTGTTTGTTTCCCTGAGTTGAGGTATTTGCTAAGGATTATTTGTTTCCCTAGCGCCAAGGATTATTTGTTTCCCTGGTGTTGAAACGAGTCGAGAATTTCCCACGGAGGCACTGGTTGGTCTGCGAGTCGATGCGGATCAGAAGGCTCTCATCAAGGATTGTTTGTTTCCCTGAGTTGAGGTTTTTGCTAAGGATTATTTGTTTCCCTAGCGCCAAGGATTATTTGTTTCCCTGGTGTTGAAAAGAGTCGAGAATTTCCCACGGAGGCACCGGTTTCTCTGCGAGTCGACGCGGATCAGAAAGCTCTCATCAAGGATTGTTTGTTTCCCTGAGTTGAGGTTTTTGCTAAGAATTATTTGTTTCCCTAGCGCCAAGGATTATTTGTTTCCCTGGTGTTGAAACGAGTCGAGAATTTCCCACGGAGGCACTGGTTGTTCTGCGAGTCGATGCGAATCAGGAGGCTCTCATCAAGGATTGTTTGTTTCCCTGAGTTGAGGTATTTGCTGAAGACACTGGTTTCTTCGGAGTTGGGATGGACTGTTGAGATTCGACTTCGTTTTCTGGTGAAGCCTATTGGGAAGGTATGGTTCCCTCTTCGTTTGCGCCCTTGGATTGTATACAGGGATCGATGTGATCTCAACTGTAGGGCCCAAGTTTTATAATTTCTTTTTTTTTATATTTCCGCGATGCTCTTTCATTTCAGCTTTTACATCACGAAGGTCACGATTGCCCAATCATTTCGGCTATTTTTCGCGGTGCCCAATCATTTCGGCTGTTTATTTTATTTTTACTCGCTGCTTTTTATTGCGAGTTGTCCAATCATTTCGGCTATTTTTTTTATTTTTACTCGCTGTTTTTATTGCGAGTTGCCCAATCATTTCGGCTATTTTGCATGCATATATTTTTACTTGCTGCTTCTTATTGCAAGTTGCCCCATCATTTCGGCTATTTTGCATGCATGTGCGGGCTACTGGCTTTTCGCTGTAAACCGATTTCTGCATCAGCACCGCTACAACTGGGATATTACCAGGAGCGAATCATCATCTGTCTCTGTCGATGTCGAACAAAGGTGGCTTAGCGACCAGGGTTAGGGTCCTGTCGACTAAGGCTTTTGACTTCATGAGCCATAAGGGTCTCACGAAGTTATTTCTCCCTACAAGTCGTGAGGATCTTATAGGTGTATTTTCTCCTTAGGAATCGTGAGGATTCCTAAGTGTTCGTTTCCTCTGTACGTCGTAAGGATCCTACAGGAGGGTTTTCTCCTCATAAATCGAGAGGATTTACAAGGGTTGTTCACCATGCGAACATATCCCCAGTCACGGATGAAATTTGGTTAGGGGAATGTTTATTCGCGCCCGTGGATTGTATACAAGGGTCAGTATTGAACCACTTGTAGGACAATATCAGAAGTTGTGGGGATTGCTTAAGCACAGGTTTAGGTCTCTGTAACTTAAGACTTTCAAATCTTATGAGTCGTGAGGGTCCCATAAGAGAGTTCTCCTTACGAGTCGTGAGGATCTCGTAAGTGTATTTTCTCCTTAGGAATCGTGAGGATCCCTAAGTGTGTTGCTCCCTTGTGAGTCGTAAGGATCTCACGCGGGTGGTTTCTCCTTACAAGGTCGAGAGGACCCTATAAGTGTCTTTGAACGATGTTGCGCCCTTTCGGGTTTTCACAAACACTCGCCGGTAGTCCCGCTGTTTTTACTCACGGAGCCCTTTCGGGTTTTCATCCGTGCCCATTTTGCTTATGGACATACCGTTTTTTTATTCCTTTTATTTTTATTTACTTTTTTTTTACGAGGTCGCGCCCTTTCGGGTTTTTACGAACACTCGCCGGTAGCCCTGCTGTTTTTACTCACGGAGCCCTTTCGGGTTTTCATCCGTGCCCTTTTTGGTTATGGACATACCGTTTTTATCATCATTTTTTTAAAATTATTTACTTTTTCTCTTTTTTTTATTCATCTCGTCAGCCTGAGGATGCTGCGGTAGTAGTTTTAAGGACGTTTCGGTCCGCTATTAGTTTAAGGACGTTTCGGTCCGTCATGGAGAAGGCTGGCTATTGCTTATAAAGCTTGAGCTTAGGAAGATAGCGAGCGGACATAGTCGTCGTCATCTATCATTGACCTAGGCTGTGGCTCATTAAGCGTAGTATTTTTTTAGGAAGCGACCGTTTATTGGCCTGAAAGGCCTTTCACCGTGCATGTCCATGAGTAGATAGGCCCCACCTTGGTAGACCTTATCTATGATGTACGGGCCTTCATAGTTTGGCTCAAACTTTCCCCACTTGGCACGATTGGGGATCATAGGCCTTTTGACCACTAGCACGAGTTCGCCTTGGCGAAATGTCCTCGGTCAGGTCAATCTTTCATATGAGCGCGTCATCTTTGCTTTATAAGCTTCCAGATTTTGTTGCGCTATGAGCCGTGTTTCTTCAAGGGCATCAAGCTCTTCAAGCCGAAGGTTAGCATTTTCTTCGTTCGTCAACTCATAGTGGACTGCCACTCGTAGCGAGGGTAACTCTATCTCGAGGGGGAGTACTGCTTCCATACCGAATACCAACGCGTACGGCGTTGTGTTCGTGGCCGTCTTGAACGTAGTTCGATACGCCCAAAGAGCTTCTTGCAGCCTCTCATGCCAGTCTTTCTTATTTTGGGACACCGTCTTCTTCATGATCTTCGTTAGGGTCTTGTTGAAGGCCTCGGCTAGACCATTAGCTCGCGGATTATAAACTGAGGAATATCTCCAGTCTATATTGTGTTGTTTGCGCGAAGCGACTGATCTTGTGGCTTCTGTAGGCTGGCCCGTTATTAGAGATGATCCGTCGTGGAGTTCTAAATCGATATATGACGTGCGTCCTGAAGAAATAGAGGATATTCTCCGTCTTCTCCTCTCTCAACGGTACTGCCTCTGCCCATTTGGAGAAGTAGTCAGTCGTCGCCAGGATGAAACGATGTCCCCTCGACGATACTGGTTCGATGGGGCCGACTATGTCAGTTCCCCACATTTCGAATGGCCAGCTAGCCACCGTTGGGTGTAGTGGATTTGGATGCTGATGGATGAAATCCCCATGAATTTGACATGAGTGGCACTGCTTCGCATATTCGAGGCAGTCCTGAATCATCGTGGGCCAGTAGTAGCCCATCCGCTTGATCTTCAACTTCATCTTTGGGCCTGCTTGATGAGAACCACAGAGTCCGTCATGAACTTCCTGAACGACTCTTTTCGCTTCGTCAGGTCCTAAGCATTTCAGCCACAGAGAATCGAACGACCTCTTGTATAGAGTATCATTGACGTAGGCGAAAGACAGAGCTCGTTTCATGAGCTGATGTCTTGTGGACACTTCTTCAGGCGTTCGGTGGGACTTAAAGTAGTCTATGAAGACTTCCCTCCAATCCTCAACCTTTTCCCGGTCTTCTATTTGCAAGGTCGTCTGTTCAGTCGCTCCCTTCTCTTCGGATGATTCCGGAGATATTTCTGCTGGGGCAAGCACCCGACGGCTTTGTACCACGATTCTTACATCATCGAGGTTCTCATCGGCCAGTTCCTTGGCGAGCTTGGCCAACGCATCCGCTTTGCTGTTTTCCGCGCGCGGTATGCTTTCCAAAGTATAGGAGGGAATTTGGGTTAACAGTTGTTGCACCTTTTCACCGTACTTCACCAACTCCGGTTTGCACGTTTGGTAGTCGCCGTTTACTTGACTAATGACCAGTTGAGAATCTCCGTATATGAGGAGGTTTCCAATTCCCATGTCAATGGCGATCTCGAGGCCTACTATCAAAGCTTCGTATTCGGCTTCGTTATTTGTCCTCGGCTCTGTTAAGGAGAAAGCGAAGCGCATTATCCCTCCTTGTGGAGTCACGAAGATGAGGCCTACCCCCGATTTGATTATAGGGGTACTTTGTTTGCGCTTTTTCATAGAAGATGCTCCATCGAAATAAAGCTCCCATCGGGTATCACCACCGTCGATCGCGTAAAACGCATGTTCGTCTGGAAGATCGCAATTTAGAGGAGAATCGGCGGCTATCGGATGCTCAGCGAGGAAGTCGGCGATGGCCTGGCCTTTGACTGCCTTGAGAGGTTGATATGTTATCGAGAATTCCATCAAGAGCAGGGCCTATATAGCGAGTCGTCCCGTCAATATGGCCTTCAACATCAAATATTTAAGAGGGTCTACCTTCGAGATGAGACGGACTTCATATGCTAATGCATACTGCCTGAGCTTTGTTATTGCGAAGATCAACGCCAGGCAGTGTTTTTCAATGGGAGAGTAGTTGCTTTCTGCCCCCATAAGAACTCGACTCAGGTAATAGAAAGCTCTTTCTTTCCCTTGATCATTCTCTTGCGCCCATAATGCGCCTAAGGAACCTTCGAGGGTGGTTGTATAAAGAATGAGAGGTTTTCCCTTAACCGGAGCAGCCAACACTGGCGGGTTCTGCAGGTACTGTTTAATTTCGTTCAGCGCGCCCTGGCATTTTTGATCCCAGACGAACGGAGTTCCCTTCTTCATCAGGTGATTATAAGGGCGACACTTGCCTGAAAGGTAGGCTATAAATCGCCGTATATATGCGAGCTTCCCTTGGAGAGATCGCAGCTGCTTAAGAGTCCTTGGCGGAGGCATTTCCATAATCACCTTGATCTTGGATGGATCTATCTCGATACCTCGGTGTCGGACGATGAATCCCAGGAATTTGCCCGAAGAAACTCCGAATGCACACTTGAGAGGGTTCATCTTCAAGTTGTATTGTCGAAGGTGTCGAAATACAGTTTTTAGGTGCTCGAAATGTTCCTCGTACGATTTGCTTTTAACCACGAGATCATCGATGTAACATTCGACGATTTCATGTATGAGGTCATCGAAGATCTTCGTCATGGCCTTCTGATAGGTGGCGCCGGCGTTCTTTAAACCGAAGGGCATCACCTTGTAGCAGAATATACCCAAAGGGGTTCTGAAGACGGTGTGCTTCTGGTCTTCGGGATGCATCTTTATCTGATTATACGCCGATGAGCCGTCCATGAAGGAGAAAACCTCATGAGTAGATGTATTGTCTATCATCAGTTCGGTGACTGGCACTGGAAAATCGTCTTTCGAGCAAGCTTTATTGAGATCCCGAAAGTCTACGCATATACGCACCGTCCCATTTTTCTTCATCACCGGGACAATGTTGGCGATCCATTCAGGATATTGAACCTCCTGGATGAAGCCGGAGTCGATCAGCTTCTTGACCTCGGCTTTGATGCTCATCTCAAGCTCGAGCCGCATTCTCCTCGGCGCCTGTTTGACTGGCTTGACGTCCGGGGATATCGCCAATTTGTGCACAGCAACTTCTGGATCTAGTCCCGGCATTTCGGAATAGTTCTATGCGAAGCAATCTCTATGCTGTACAAGAACGTCTTTTAACGCAGCCACCCTTTCTTCAGATAGCAGCTCGCTGACAAATGTCGGTCGCGGGTCGTTTAGCATCCCCAACTCAATTTTCTTGAGATTATCTGCGGTGGTATGTATTCCATCCTCCAGTTCTTTCGGAGCTGGCGGAAATTCTGAGATCACCTCATCATTGCTGTTTTCGAAGCACCAGGGAAGGCTGTCTATGTTCTCGGGCTCTTCTTTTAATATTGTTATCATATGACAGGTGCGAATCCGCTTCCAGTCCTAATGTGGAGTTGGTTATGTTTTCGTGGCTTTGGGTTCGTGCTTCTGTGGCGGCGTTATCCTCCAGTTGTCAGACAGAGCGAACTTGTCAAGCTGATACTGATCTTCGACCCAATTCTTGAAGGTGAAGCAGTCTTCGAGAGGATGCCCTATTACTCGATGGTAAGAGCAATAATTTGGGTCAGAGGCTTCGCCTGCTTGCTCGGGGTTCTTGGACTCCGGTAGTGTAAGCATTTGATGTTTTAGAGCAAGATCAAGTATTTTCTTCGTCTTGTCCCGAGGAAATGAGTACGCTCGACCCATTTTCTTCATGAGGGATAGATCAATAACGCTCAACTCCCATTTGCATGGCTTCTTAGCCCCGCTTTGTTGCTGTTTAGCGTCTTTTTGGCCTTTCGACTTGTTTCTGCCTCTACGTCGAGCCTTTTTTATAACAGGTTGACAAGGGACGGCACTTTCATCTTTGACGGCCTGTTGAAGGAGGCGTTGTATTTTGGCTTTCTCGTAGATGGCCATTTCGCGATTGTGATCATCGCGGACTTTTTGACCAGCTTCCCTTATAAGCCTGTCCATTTGTTCTTCGAACGACGGACTGGGCACTTTTATATCAGGAACTTTTACTGGTTCAGGATTAGCGTCCTCCCATTGAGCACCCGCTTCTTCATTGAAGTTGTGCACGACGTAACAGTCGCGGAGCAGCTCTCGTTTCTTGGAGCGAATGTAGCCGGGCCCGATTGTCTCCATTCTCCCATTAGGCAGCTTGTGCTGAGTTCCGGGAACGTTCCAGACTTTGTCATAGAACTTGGATTTTCGAACGGTCTGCTTGAAGGATTTCCCCTGGCGCTTCAGTAGCCTCTTCAAGCCTTCTATATAATATCTGGGGAGACGAATGGGTTGAAGCCTGTCCAGTGTAGGATCCGCCCCGTGCCAGATTTCTTTCTCCACTTTGTTTTCTTCAGAGCGGTAGAATAGAATTGCTTTTTTGCCTCCTCGCCTGGGAGGGACATAGAACGTCTGCAGCTCCTCTACATTGTCGGTATCAAGCGCATCCAGTTCTTTATAATGTTTAAGCGGCACCATAGCGACTTGTAGACTTTGCTCTTCGTCAGCGGAAGCTTGTATTGAAGGTCGAGTAGAGAATACAACATGGACCTCATCCTCCAAATCACTACCAAAGATCAACGTAGGAGCGGATGGTCCCGACCTGGTGTATTGGGGAGGACCCGAATAAACTATCTCTTCTTCCTCCTCGGTATCACTGCCGAAGACAGGGATGGTAGCGTTAGTTTTATTCTCTGGCTTGCGACACCTTTCCGTGTCTTCGAAATTCGGCAAGAAGTATTTGGCATCTTCATATTTGCGAACTTCGTTCACGGAAAACGGATTCAGTTCTCCCGTTACGGTATACTCGAGACCATCCCTAAAATATTTCATACACTGATGCTGTGTAGAAGGGATGATGTTATACTCGTGTAACCATGGTCGGCCGAGCAGAGCGTTGTAGCACGTCTTGGCATCTATGACGTGGAATTTAATGTCCGTGACGAGCAGCCCAAAGCGTAGCATCAGTATCACAGATCCCAGAGTCTTTGATGATTGGGAGTCGAACTCGGAGATGGTGATCTTGTCTCGAGCGAGGTGTTGAACACTCATGCAGATTTCCTTTAAAACCCGCACATTGAGTAGGTTAACAGACGACCCGTTATCGATCAGGATTTTGCCTATCTTTATATCATGGCAGTATCCTGAGACATAGAGGGGGCGATTGTGTTCGCACGTCCCAAGGAGAAGGTCTTCATCACCGAAAGTGACATCGGCCGTGTGCACTTCTTCCAGTTCATCCTTCATCTTTTCTTCGGCCAGGAAAGCTGTCACGACCCGCAGGGTACGGAACGTGACTGGCACTTAAGTTTACGAAACGTCTAAAGGCGTCCGTAAAGTAAGTAAGCCAAAGCCCAGAAAACAAAACCAATTAAGCAAAAGAGTGAAGAAAACCCAAACATTTGAAAGCAAGCTTATCAAATAAGTCATATAAAACCCCTTTTAAAAACAATACTAATTTTTCCGAAAATTTCGGCAGAGTCTCCTTTGTAAATACTGGCCCCCAAAAATGGGTACAACAAAATATATACATGAATCCACAAAATAGGGCATCCCCAAGCGGGAGCTAGCTCTTCGCCATACGGCGGTCACAAATCCCACACAATGTAAATGACAACAAGCATAATAAAGCATAAGGAAGCATGAAAAAGTAGCATGTCGGCTCAAGTGAGCTCGACCCCAAATACAGTATAAAATCCACAAACCTCACAGTCTCATCTCTAGGTCAATATACAATAATCTGGTAGAACAGTAGATGGAGTACACTAGATACAAGAATATACAAGAATATACAAGGTGGTACAAAAAATAACATAACCCACCTATGAGCAAATCTCGAGCTCAGGCAAAAGAGGCAAAAGACAAGTGCGCCCGCCGCTACTGAACTGACGGAGCGGACCTGCAAAAGACTGTGGCACAACGGGGGTGAGTTGCCAACTCGTGAGTAATAAATAGCATCTACAAAGGCTATCGTATGCATGCACACAAGCATCCTAGCATCTAAAATACAGGTATGACTGGATGCACTAGCAGGTGTGTATATAACATCAGTGTACTAATATGCATGCAACATGAAAATCTGAGGTCTCAATAGGTATATATAAGAAATATTTTATCTCTTTTTGTTTTTGAAACTCTTTTAGAATGCCAGCATAATGTCAATGAATCGACGAAAATCGGTGTCCAGCAACGACACCCAAAAGCTGTCTCAAATCTCATAAATGTATCTCTGGCCTCAGCCGTCCGGCTGACCCATCTCAAATATCAATATCTCATCATCTAGCGGCCACGGTCGGTATCCTCTGGATATCCGCCGTCCCAAACAGTCACCGGTAGGTAATCCGTCCCCTGCCAGGCTCAACGTCATCACCACATTCCTCTTGCCCCGGGGTACCTTACCGGGCCTACCATGTACCCGTGCCGGTTCCTCCACTCCTCGACACGGATTTCCAAAGCCACAGCAAACTCATGGTGGACGACACTTACATCACTAGAAAACCGCAATTTACATGTTTTAAAAATATCATAAGTTTGGAAATTTTGCGGCTTTCCCCCGAAATCCAGCAATATCATAAAATCTCAAGAAATCCTCATAAGTGCATATATCAATGCTAATGAATGCGTATGATATCAAAAATCAAGTTGCGATGTGTGATTAATGTATTAAGCATGAACAATGAATATGATGAAGTACATGCACATGAATAGCAATCCTACGGTTTCATTTTAAGGAAATAGCACAATTTAAGTATCAATTAGTAAAAGGTTTAAATTAAAGGTTATCTAATGTGGTGGCATGGCAATTACCAGGGTGTGTGTGTAAACATGAATAGTGCTCGTGCTGCATATAAAACCTGGTAATGGTGCATGTGTCCTACAATTGAGTTTGCATATATGGGTATAACCTATTGATCTAATTGCAGCAATTATCATGCCAGTATTATTATTCTAATGTCACAAGTGATTATCCAATTTACTATTTTCCAGTTTACTAAATCTATCGGGCGACTTGCGCCATCCAGACGATCGTCCCCCGTAGATGTTAAATCTACTCACCGGGATTCCTGGCTAGCTGTGTCCGATCACCGCCTTTCCCTTTCGCGCCGCGTCTGACGTCTCCGCGACCGAACCTGGAATTTAACCTGGAATTTATATCAATACCAAATATAAGGTTACATATCAAGAACGACGCAAAACCCCAACGAAACTACTAAAGTTCGCTAGCTAGGTACAACGTGCACAAGTGCGCGGAACACACGCGAAAATCGCAAAAACTGCCAAAAACGCCGATTTGGGTCACCCGGCAAAACTAAAACCCGACTACCCAAAAACTCACTCACGCATCCTAAAAGTCGTAGGACAAGCCAACACAATCATCGAGATGCCACAATTAATTCATCACACAACTTTTATAAAAATCTAGTAAGCAGAAATTGCAATTTGATGCAAACATCGACAATTTAGCGACAAGTCAACACCACCCAACACCAACATCCAAACTAACCAAATAGCTAGCCAATACACAATTTCTAAACCATTAACTAAGCTTAAAAACCTAATTTACATAACAAAACCTTCTCTTGAAATTTCAAAACAACAATTCCACCCTTCTAAAATTAACTAATTTAGCAAAATTGAAAGCTATATCAACAAGGTAACTATATAGATTAGTCATTAACAACTAGATTAACTATAAAATAACTTAATTAACTATTATGGCTTTCAAACCCTAGTTAGAATTTTCAAACAAAATCTAAGAAATCTAGATTAACTACACTAAATTATCACTAAACCCTATAATATAAGCACTTAAACAAAGGATTTAACAAGATAGGAAATATACCTCTTGATCAATGGATCAAGCAAGAAAGTTTGCTCCCAAAATGCCTCCTTTCCACATGATTTCAACTATATTAGGCTTGAGAAGAGGTAGCACAAGGATTTTATGTTGAAAAAGAGAAGGATTTGTGGATTTTTATTGAATTTTGTTGCAAATTTTGAAGAAAATGAGAGAGAAAGAGAAGGAAAATAATGGAGGTGGGAAATGGTGCAGGTTTCGGCCAGAATGGAGGGATGGGGGAGGGTGTGGGCAAGTGGGGAAAGTCATGGTCAAGTTTCCAAAGTCAAATGTATCATACATTATCCATTTTAATTAAAATAATACCATAAACTATCAAATTAACTCAAGAAAGAAACCAAGAAGAGAGAGGCCAGAATTTCTGGACTTGGCCAAGGCTTGGGCTGTCCTAGGGCTGAGAAAAAAGATAGAGGGGTTTTACAAAAGAAATTTTATGCAAAAAGGCCCCCTACAACTCAAAATTTGCAAGTTTTAGCCCAAAATTCAATAAATTCGTTTCATAACACAAAAATTTGTTAAAAATCATAATAAATTACTAAAAATTCATGTTATCACTAGATTATAATTATCATAATTTTAGAGATTAAAATTAGCCCGGAAAATTTGTATTTATCGCTTATTTAATGTATTTTCTTACCGGCTTAAAATAATATTAAAAAATGAAAAATAGGGAAATTTTTTTAAATGACCGAAATTTCATAATTAACTCATTAGTCACTAAAAACAAGTAATTACCTATCCATTTAAGGTATAATTAGCCCTAAACTGCAAAATATCGAGAAAGACGGTTTTCGGAAAAATACCGAATTTTCACCGAATTTCAGGAAAACACCAAAACGACTTTTCAAGACGCTACAATCTTCCCCCCTTAAAGAAATTCGGTCCCCGAATTTAAGAATATAGCTACGCGTACCTTCAAAGAGATGGGGATATTTCTTCCTCATCTCGCCCTCGGTCTCCCAGGTAACCTCCTCGCTGCTTGGGCTACGCCAAAGGACCTTGACGGTTGGTATAACCTTCGACCTCAACTTCTTCACCTGCCGATCCAAGATGGCCACCGGCTGCTCTGCAAAAGAAAGGTCGCGCTCTAGCTGGACTGTCGGGTGCTGAATCGCATGCGAAGGGTCGTGAAGGTACTTGCGGAGCATCGAAACATGAAAAACGGGGTGAACATCGGGAAAGCTGGGAGGAAGAGCCAAACGATATGCAACAGCGCCGACACGCTCGAGGATCTCGAAGGGACCTACGAATCTAGGGCTAAGCTTTCCCTTTTGCCCAAAACGCATCACGCCCTTCATCGGTGAGACCTTCAGAAAAACATGGTCGCCAACTGCGAACTCTAATCTGCGACGGCGCCTGTCTGCATACGATTTCTGCCTGCTCTGAGCCGCTCTCATCCGGTCTCGGATCAACTGTATCTTCTCTGTCGTCTCCTCAACAATCTGCGGCCCCAAAATACTGCTCTCGCTGAGCTCTGTCCAACAAACGGGCGATCTGCATCTCCTCCCATACAATGCCTCGAAAGGTGTCATCTGAATAGTATCCTGGAAGCTGTTGTTGTAGGAGAACTCCACTAGAGGTAAATGACGATCCCAGCTACCACCAAAGTCTAAAACGCACGCTCTGAGCATGTCCTCGAGAGTCTGAATGGTCCGCTCTGACTGTCCGTCTGTCTGCGGATGAAACGCTGTGCTGAAACTCAAACGAGTTCCCAAAGCCTCCTGAAGTCTCTGCCAAAGTCGGCTGGTGAACTGAGTGCCTCGATCTGACACGATACAAGTCGGTACGCCATGTAGTCGCACGATCTCGTCAATATAGAGCTGAGCATACTGAGCGAAGCTGAAAGTCGTCTTCACTGGAAGGAAGTGAGCCGCTTTCGTCAATCTATCCACGATCACCCAGATGGAGTCGTACCCTCGACTGGTCCTGGGTAGACCCACAACGAAGTCCATCGAAATCTGCTCCTATTTCCACTCCGGAATGGGTAACGGCTGTAGCTCTCCTGCGGGCCTCTGGTGCTCGGCCTTGACTTGCTGACAAGTCAGGCATCTCGAAACGAACTCCGCAATGTCCCTCTTCATCCCGTCCCACCAGTAGGTCTCTCTCATATCATGGTACATCTTGGTGGAACCGGAGTGGACACTATACACTGATCGGTGTGCCTCCTCAAGAATGTCGCGCCGCAATCCATCAGCATCTGGTACGCACAGTCTAGATCCATATCGTAAAATCCCCTGATCGTCAACCACGAACTCGGAAAATCTGCCCTGTCCCATCTGTGCCACGATCTCTGAGCAACGGTCGTCACTGCGCTGTGCCTCATATATACGGTCAAGCAACTGTGGGCGTGCACGAACATGCGCGAGCTGTCCCCCTGTCTGAGTGAACTCGAACTCCACTCGGCTGTCGCATAACATCTGCCAATCTGCTGACGACTGCCTCTGCACTGCGTGCAAAAAGGATAGACTACCCCCGGGCCTCCTACTCAACGCATCTGCCACCACATTCGCCTTGCCGGGGTGATATAAGATCTCGCAGTCGTAGTCTTTCACCAACTCCATCCAACGACGCTGTCTGAGGTTCAGGTCTCGCTGCTGAAATATGTACTTTAAGCTCTTGTGATCGGTGAATATCTGACATGACTCGCCGTAAAGGTAATGTCGCCAAATCTTCAGTGCAAAGACCACTGCAGCCATCTCCAAATCATGAGTGGGGTAGTTCTGTTCATGCTTCTTCAACTGCCGAGAAGCATAAGCGATCACCCGGCCATGCTGCATCAAAACGCATCCTAATCCCACTCGCGAAGCATCACAGTAGACAACAAATCCGCCTGATCCCGAAGGTAAAGATAATACCGGCGCCGTAGTCAAACATGTCCGCAGCTGCTGAAAACTGCGCTCGCACTCCTCCGTCCAGACGAAAGGAACTCCCTTCCGGGTCAAACCGGTCAACGGTGCAGCTATACGGGAGAAGTCCTGAACAAAACGCCTGTAGTAGCCCGCCAAGCCTAGAAAACTACGGATCTCAGTAACCGATGTAGGTCGGGGCCACTGCTGAACAGCCTCAATCTTCTTCGGGTCCACACAAATGCCGTCTCTCGTAACCACGTGACCAAGAATCCGACGCTGTCCAGCCAGAAAGCACACTTGGAGAACTTCGCGAACAGCTGGTGCTCCCTCAGAGTCTGTAATGTAATCCGCAAGTGCTGCTCGTGCTCCTCTCTGCTCCGGGAGTACACCAAGATATCGTCGATAAACACGATGATGAACAAGTCAAGATACGGCCTGAATGTACGGTTCATCAAATCCATGAATGCTGCTGGGGCGTTGGTGAGTCCGAACGACATCACCAAAAACTCGTAGTGGCCGTAGCGCGTGCGAAAAGCTGTCCTCGGTATATCCTCCTGTCGAACTCGCAGCTGATGGTATCCTGATCGCAAGTCGATCCTCGAAAAATACCCCGCACCCTGAAGCTGGTCGAACAAATCATCAATGCGCGGCAACGGATATCTGTTCCGAACGGTAACTTTGTTCAGCTGGCGGTAGTCGATACATAAGCGCAAACTTCCATCCTTCTTCTTGACAAACAGGACCGGAGCACCCCACGGAGAAACACTAGGTCGAATAAGCCCCTTATCCAACAAATCCTGCAACTGATCCTTCAGCTCTCGAAGCTCTGCCGGGGCCATCCGATAAGGCGGTAGAGAAATAGGCCCCGAACCGGGAATCAAATCAATGCAGAACTCAACATCGCGCTCAGGCGGTAGCCCAGGTAGCTCATCAGGGAAAACATCAGGGAACTCACAAACTACCGGGACCCGGTCCAACGGAACATCTGCAGCTCGAGTATCACAAACAAACGCTAAGAATCCCTGACACCCCTTCCGCAAGAGCTGACCAGCGCGAAGAGAAGAAATTAAGCTGGGAAGGGCGACACTACGGTCTCCCTGAATAACAAGGACTGGCTCTCCCGGAAAGCTAATCTGACTGCCTTCTCACGGCAGTCCACCGAAGCATAACAAGTGGCTAGCCAATCCATGCCCAGAAGCACATCAAAGTCCAACATATCGAGGAGTATCAAATCAACTGATGAATCCCTCTCCCCGATACGAACGGAACACAAACGAAAACAAAACGAGTGACAAACGACTCGCCTACCGGAGTAACAACAACAAGCGGCTGATCTAACGATGACGACTCACGGCCCAACATCGGTGCAAAGTGTGTAGATACGTACGAATGTGTGGAACCTGGGTCGAATAATACCCGTGCGTCGAAAGAACAAACTGGCAAAGTACCTGTCACAACGGCATTGGATGCCTGCGCATCCTGCGGTGTCAAAGCAAAACTCGGGCCTGTCCTCCACCGATAGCGGGCTGACCTCGACCTCGGCCTCTGCCTCCTCGTCCTCTCTGAACAGGACCGCCACGTCCTCGGCCTCTCGGTGCACCTAACCGGCGTGGAGCATCGCCTGGGTAGGAAGTAGGGCTCTCTGAGGAGGGGGTGGTGATGGTGGTAGGGTCACGTGCGGAACTGTCGCTGCTCCCTGTCGTCTCACCGGGCAGTCTCTGACAAGATGGTGCAAACTCCCGCACCCAAAACATCCTGGCGACGGCTGCTGCCCCTGGGAATAAGAACCATATAACTGTCCCCGTCCAAATCCTCTGCCAGGCCTATCTCTCGGAAAGAATCTGGCGCGCTGCCTCTGAGGCGGTACATCGGTGCGCATCCTCTTCGGCCCAGAAACGGCCGGAGTCTGCGATATGCGTGCCTCCATCCGCAATGCAGTATCCATAGCAGCTGAATAAGTGTCGTAGTGCTGGGCGCCAATGGCAAGATATAGCTGGGCATCAAGTCCCTGTACGAACCTCTTCACCATCTTCTCCTCGGTATCCACCAAATACTGAGCATATCGGGACAACTGTGTAAACTGGATGTCATACTCAGACACCGTCATCCCAGGTGTCTTGACTAAGGCCTCGAAACTGCGAGCTCTGGCGTCACGAACGCTCTCTGGAAGGAAACGGGCTAGAAAGACCGCTGTAAACTCGGCCCAAGTCATAGGCGGTAGACCTGCAGCTCGACCTCTCAAGACTGACTCTCACCATGTCTGCGCGAGACCCTCTAGTCGGAAACTCGCAAGCTCTACCCATCGATCATCCGAACATCTCAGTGAACGGCAGATCCTGGCTAAACTGTCAAGGAACGTCTGTGGGTCCTCCGCTGCCTCGGTGCCGGTGAATACTGGAGGTCTCAGCCTCATGAAGTCCTGTAGTGAAACCGGAATGGCCACGGTGGTAGTAGTAGGAGCAGGTATCATGGTCGTCTGTGACGTAGTAGGTACGTCATCCGGCCTCGGTGTACGACTGGCTGCAACTAGGGATCCTACCATCTGACGCAGCTCCTGCATGCCTCCCATCATCTGTCGCAACTCCTCCATACCCGTCTCGAGCCTATCCATACGGCCTGGGGAAGGTGGATCGGTCTGTCCCTGCGGCGTAGGCATACCACCCTGCTCAGTCCTAGTCTCGGACGAGCCAGCTCGAATCTCGTCTCTGGCGGCAGCCCTCTGTGCCCTCGTAGCCTTCGGCGGCATAGTGGCTGTTACAGGAAAACGGATAGTAAGGACAGTGCAATAGGATCATAGGATACACGGAATTGAAGAAGGAATTTCCAAGAAAGTATATCCTAAAGTCACTTAGGCAGAGTACCGTATCGTAAGTATGCCGCGGACATACGCACGCTACGTTACCCCTGCTTAAGTCACTTACTCCATCTACCAAGGGTCATCCTACACTCACAAAGGTAAACCTATCGCTCTGATACCAACTTTGTCACGACCCGCAGGGTACGGAACGTGACTGGCACTTAAGTTACGAAACGTCTAAAGGCGTCCGTAAAGTAAGTAAGCCAAAGCCCAGAAAACAAAACCAATTAAGCAAAAGAGTGAAGAAAACCCAAACATTTGAAAGCAAGCTTATCAAATAAGTCATATAAAACCCCTTTTAAAAACAATACTAATTTTTTCCGAAAATTTCGGCAGAGTCTCCTTTGTAAATACTGGCCCCCAAAAATGGGTACAACAAAATATATACATGAATCCACAAAATAGGGCATCCCCAAGCGGGAGCTAGCTCTTCGCCATACGGCGGTCACAAATCCCACGCAATGTAAATGACAACAAGCATAATAAAGCATAAGGAAGCATGAAAAAGTAGCATGTCGGCTCAAGTGAGCTCGACCCCAAATACAGTATAAAATCCACAAACCTCACAGTCTCATCTCTAGGTCAATATACAATAATCTGGTAGAACAGTAGATGGAGTACACTAGATACAAGAATATACAAGAATATACAAGGTGGTACAAAAAATAACATAACCCACCTATGAGCAAATCTCGAGCTCAGGCAAAAGAGGCAAAAGACAAGTGCGCCCGCCGCTACTGAACTGACGGAGCGGACCTGCAAAAGACTGTGGCACAACGGGGGTGAGTTGCCAACTCGTGAGTAATAAATAGCATCTACAAAGGCTATCGTATGCATGCACACAAGCATCCTAGCATCTAAAATACAGGTATGACTAGATGCACTAGCAGGTGTGTATATAACATCAGTGTACTAATATGCATGCAACATGAAAATCTGAGGTCTCAATAGGTATATATAAGAAATATTTTATCTCTTTTTGTTTTTGAAACTCTTTTAGAATGCCAGCATAATGTCAATGAATCGACGAAAATCGGTGTCCAGCAACGACACCCAAAAGCTGTCTCAAATCTCATAAATGTATCTCTGGCCTCAGCCGTCCGGCTGACCCATCTCAAATATCAATATCTCATCATCTAGCGGCCACGGTCGGTATCCTCTGGATATCCGCCGTCCCAAACAGTCACCGGTAGGTAATCCGTCCCCTGCCAGGCTCAACGTCATCACCACATTCCTCTTGCCCCGGGGTACCTTACCGGGCCCACTATGTACCCGTGCCGGTTCCTCCACTCCTCGACACGGATTTCCAAAGCCACAGCAAACTCATGGTGGACGACACTTACATCACTAGAAAACCGCAATTTACATGTTTTAAAAATATCATAAGTTTGGAAATTTTGCGGCTTTCCCCCGAAATCCAGCAATATCATAAAATCTCAAGAAATCCTCATAAGTGCATATATCAATGCTAATGAATGCGTATGATATCAAAAATCAAGTTGCGATGTGTGATTAATGTATTAAGCATGAACAATGAATATGATGAAGTACATGCACATGAATAGCAATCCTACGGTTTCATTTTAAGGAAATAGCACAATTTAAGTATCAATTAGTAAAAGGTTTAAATTAAAGGTTATCTAGTGTGGTGGCATGGCAATTACCAGGGTGTGTGTGTAAACATGAATAGTGCTCGTGCTGCATATAAAACCTGGTAATGGTGCATGTGTCCTACAATTGAGTTTGCATATATGGGTATAACCTATTGATCTAATTGCAGCAATTATCATGCCAGTATTATTATTCTAATGTCACAAGTGATTATCCAATTTACTATTTTCCAGTTTACTAAATCTATCGGGCGACTTGCGCCATCCAGACGATCGTCCCCCGTAGATGTTAAATCTACTCACCGGGATTCCTGGCTAGCTGTGTCCGATCACCGCCTTTCCCTTTCGCGCCGCGTCTGACGTCTCCGCGACCGAACCTGGAATTTATATCAATACCAAATATAAGGTTACATATCAAGAACGACGCAAAACCCCAACGAAACTACTAAAGTTCGCTAGCTAGGTACAACGTGCACAAGTGCGCGGAACACACGCGAAAATCGCAAAAACTGCCAAAAACGCCGATTTGGGTCACCCGGCAAAACTAAAACCCGACTACCCAAAAACCGCACTCACGCATCCTAAAAGTCGTAGGACAAGCCAACACAATCATCGAGATGCCACAATTAATTCATCACACAACTTTTATAAAAATCTAGTAAGCAGAAATTGCAATTTGATGCAAACATCGACAATTTAGCGACAAGTCAACACCACCCAACACCAACATCCAAACTAACCAAATAGCTAGCCAATACACAATTTCTAAACCATTAACTAAGCTTAAAAACCTAATTTACATAACAAAACCTTCTCTTGAAATTTCAAAACAACAATTCCACCCTTCTAAAATTAACTAATTTAGCAAAATTGAAAGCTATATCAACAAGGTAACTATATAGATTAGTCATTAACAACTAGATTAACTATAAAATAACTTAATTAACTATTATGGCTTTCAAACCCTAGTTAGAATTTTCAAACAAAATCTAAGAAATCTAGATTAACTACACTAAATTATCACTAAACCCTATAATATAAGCACTTAAACAAAGGATTTAACAAGATAGGAAATATACCTCTTGATCAATGGATCAAGCAAGAAAGTTTGCTCCCAAAATGCCTCCTTTCCACATGATTTCAACTATATTAGGCTTGAGAAGAGGTAGCACAAGGATTTTATGTTGAAAAAGAGAAGGATTTGTGGATTTTTATTGAATTTTGTTGCAAATTTTGAAGAAAATGAGAGAGAAAGAGAAGGAAAATAATGGAGGTGGGAAATGGTGCAGGTTTCGGCCAGAATGGAGGGATGGGGGAGGGTGTGGGCAAGTGGGGAAAGTCATGGTCAAGTTTCCAAAGTCAAATGTATCATACATTATCCATTTTAATTAAAATAATACCATAAACTATCAAATTAACTCAAGAAAGAAACCAAGAAGAGAGAGGCCAGAATTTCTGGACTTGGCCAAGGCTTGGGCTGTCCTAGGGCTGAGAAAAAAGATAGAGGGGTTTTACAAAAGAAATTTTATGCAAAAAGGCCCCCTACAACTCAAAATTTGCAAGTTTTAGCCCAAAATTCAATAAATTCGTTTCATAACACAAAAATTTGTTAAAAATCATAATAAATTACTAAAAATTCATGTTATCACTAGATTATAATTATCATAATTTTAGAGATTAAAATTAGCCCGGAAAATTTGTATTTATCGCTTATTTAATGTATTTTCTTACCGGCTTAAAATAATATTAAAAAATGAAAAATAGGGAAATTTTTTTAAATGACCGAAATTTCATAATTAACTCATTAGTCACTAAAAACAAGTAATTACCTATCCATTTAAGGTATAATTAGCCCTAAACTGCAAAATATCGAGAAAGACGGTTTTCGGAAAAATACCGAATTTTCACCGAATTTCAGGAAAACACCAAAACGACTTTTCAAGACGCTACAAAAGCTTGGAACTGCTCCGGGTCCTGTAGTGCCTTAATTAACGAATCTCTTGCCTCCTTTGATAGTAAAAGGGCATCAAGAATGCTGAGTTGCGAGGGTAGCTTTCTCAGATGCCCTAAGACGTTGTAATCCACCTTATTTTTCTTCGGCGAGTCTTTGGCAGTTAGCTCTTCCATGACTTGGTCATCTAGGGCAATGTCCTCAGAGACCTTTTCTTTCCCTTTATCTTTTTTGTTTGGGGGTCCAAGATTCTTTTCGGGCAACGTACGATTACGCAGCCGGATATTTTCACAAATCTTCGGCTCTTCTTCTTTTCCCGAAGTGGATTCTTTAAAGAGGAGGCCAAGCTCTAGCTCCTCATCAGAATCGCTCCCGAACGTGAGCACTTGTGATCCCCCAGCGTTGACCATTGCGACAATTGCTGGTAGTTCTGTTAAGCCCTTCGGTTGTATCGTTCCGTTCTCGGCGAGTCTTGCGCTTTTCCCGCTTAAAATGCTGTCGGCGAGCAACATATCCTTGCCACCATCTATCGAAAGCTTTGTACTCTTCAGTAGGGTGCGAAATCTTCCGATGATACAAGCAATAGGAGGGGTGCATTTCCGCTTCACCAGTAACGCTTCCCTCAGAGGACGGTAGTTTCATACCCATTGACACGGCTTTAGCAAACCTCTTCCTCATCTTGAATTTGCTTTTGTCGGTAATGGATGTATTTTGCTCCAGCGGGAGCATCTCAGCTCTTTCATCAAGTTGCTGGCGCTTGGCCCTTTCGAATATGACCGCCTCGCGCTCCCGATCAGCTTTGCTTTTTAAGAGAGCTTCATTAAGGAATGCGTCAATTACTTCATCCGACGGCCCCGAAATTTTTGGTTCAGGATCTGCCCCCAGCTTTCCAGTATAAGGAGTCTCCTCATCGTTCGTGAGCGAATGGGAAATCATATGACAACTCGCCACATATTCCTCGGATTCATCCGATGAACTTTCTCCCTCATCTTCCTCTCGAAAGACGTGATTGAGGAACTCTTGGAATGTAATGGGAGTCTGTGCCCTCTGGTTGTATTCCTCCAGCGTGTCAATTTGTTTTTGTAAGTCCGTGCGCTTGTTGCCAGGCTTCACGGGCTTCTTTGACTTCTTTTTCTTCTTCTTTGAAGATTTCGACGGCTGGTTATGAATGCTTGGGCCACTTCCATCGATCTTTTGAGTTGGACGAGGCTTCAATATCCCTTCAATGATCTGCGGCTCCAACGGGTTCTTCCACTTGATCGTTGGGCATGTTTGAAGATCATTTAGCATTCTCTTTGTCTTGGCTGATAATACAACCTCCCAAGGAGCTTCTTCAACGACGGAGCATGTTGCCCCCGGCGTATTCGTCCCCTTAGATGTGCAGGGCTGCGGGGGATTCACCTTCCATTTGTCAGATAACGCTAATTTGCCCTGTCGGTACTGGTTTTCAAGCCAATTTTTGAAAACGTAGCAATCTTCGATCGGATGGCCCAGTACTCGATGATAAGGATAGTAGTTGGGCTCATTGACATCACTTGGTTGTAACGGACGTTTTGGATCCGGCAGATTTATGAGTCGGTTGCGTAACGCCAGCTCGAATAACCTCCTCGTTTTATCGCGGGGAAAGGAGTAAGAACGTCCTAGCCTCTCCTCAAGGGCCACGTACGGGCGCATATTATTTTGAGGAGCGACTGGTTTCGAGTTGCTCGGCTGTTGCTGAGCATTAGCGACCACGATCGTTTTTCCCTTCCCTTTGTCATTTCGGGAGTCCGGCTTTGGAAGAGGGGGTTTATGGCCCATCTGATCCATTTGCGCTAACTTGTCAATCAAGGCCTGGAAGGTAGTCGGCTTGAAAAACATCATAAATTGCGAGATGGTTGCTTACGGATTAAGGGTTCCCACAAACATACCCACTGCGGGAGCTTCTTCAATGCGCTGCTCGCACTTTGACCATAAGTTTCGCCATCGTATAGCATATTGGACCCATGTCTCGCCTGGCTTTACCCTGGCGTTAATCAGTGCCGTCATCGGGGTACGTTCACTGGCGCTTGCAAAACGTTGAGTAAACAACAGCTCCATCTCCGCGAAGGTCTTGATAGAGTCGTTCGGGAGCTCAGAGTACCACTCGAACGCCGTATCTGATAAACTTCCAACAAACTGGCGAAGCAACAGCTTGTCGTCACCGCCGGTGTTACCGCATAGTGCCCTGAACATGCTGGTAAGGATTGCCCGTCCCTTTGTAGACATGGAACTTAGGAATTGTGTAACCGGACGGGTACTTGATTTGATCGTACTAACTTGGATACGGCCGTCCTGTTTTTACGACCTGGCCGGCTGCTTCAGCCGCATGATGAACCCGTATTTGTTGGGCTATGTACTCATCCAAGTCAGCTTTGGAGATTGTCTCTTCTTTAGCTGCTGACAGAGCTGGCGGAGGATTTGATGTCTCTCCCCTATCGTCTTCAAGGACGATCGGGGGATCTTCGGCCGGAGGATCTTGTTGGATCATCATCCCCACCATGTCTTGGAACAGGAGGCCCATACGCTGTATGTTGGCTGCTTGTTCAGCAGCCTCTTTGTCCTTCTTTTCCAATATTCGACGAAGGAATTCGGTGTCGGTTTCTTCCTCCTGGCGCTCATCCGAGGACGTTTCAGGGTTTTCTTTTGGCCCAGTAAGTGTGGCCATAGCGTTCATCATCTCCTGGAGCTTCTGCTGCTGCTCCTGCGCTTTGGTCACGGATCGCGTAAGCGGTCGATGACCCGTAGATATGCGACCGCCCTCCTTACCAGACGCCACGTAGACTGTATGAACTACAATGCCCCCTGACTTAGGGCGTTTGGGTTCACCACCTTTGATATTCGTTGTCGGCGTTGGCACTTTCTCCGGCCTTCTTTTTTTATGGGCCGTAGAAGTTGAAGGGGTTGTTGCTTTGGGCACCCAAGCGGTCGTCACCTGCTGTTTAATAGGACGGTCCTTTTCTTTTTGCACCTTCGCCTTCTTCTGTTGACGAGAATAACCTGGGTCAATCACGGAGTCTTGAACCCTTCGCCAAACCTTATATATTTTTGAGGACAGCCGTTGAGGGGGTTGTTCCTGCTTTGCTTCCGGAACTCTCTCCGCAGGTGGAGGAGATCTTTTCAATGTAGCGGTTGGAGAATTCTTACGTACCCTCCTCAGCAGTTCAAAGCTGTTCCCAGTTGGAACAGCAGCGTTGACTTCCACTACTGGAGCCGGTGGAGTTAGCCCTGAGGGGGAGTTGCCCCCTGCCTTCCTCACTCGTCGCCAATGGCGACGTCGAGCATGACGAGCCGTTGGGACTGGCTCGGAGATTGAGACAGCTTCTTTTTGGCCCCTGTCTGAATGATGCGCCGCTGGTGTTAACCTCTTAAAGACTGAAGTTGTCTTTTAAGGGATGATATTCAACCTGTCGAAGACAGATCCTCGAGCAGGGGCAGGAGCAGGAATCGTCAGTCTTGAAAAGACTGACTCTTTGACAGGGGAAGCCGCCTTGACGACTTCTGGAGAAGGTTTGGGTACTCCTTTTGGAATAACCTTTTCTGAGACTGCAAGCTTCATTGCGGTTCCGTGAGAGTTTTGGCTCAATCTGGAGAAGACCGAGGCATTGATGTTGGACGACCCGTTGAGAGGGGTCGCAGTAACTGAAAGTCGATCGAAGACCGACTTCTTAGGAGCTTCTTGTATGGGCATAAGGGTGCTGAAGCTTGTTGGCGGAAGCATAGTTCCAAAAAACAACCCCGTGGTGGCTTGAGTAATCTGCTCCACGGGCATGGTGAACAGAGAGGCCGCTTGGGGCCCGTAGGTTATGCCCCCAGTTGAGGCCGGACACGAGCTGTAGCTGCAGTTAGAGCACTTCGAACAGGTAGAGGCCATCGATGCTCGATTTCTTTTCTGCGCCAAGCAAGAGACCAAATCTTAGTAAACTTGAAATCCAAAGGCAACCATCAACAAACCGCGATTCGTTCACGAAGACGACACACGAAGTGTGGAGTGGAAAGAGGAAAAGGTCCCACCGGGCCTGCCAGAATCTGTTCCGCTCCGAAAGACGGCGGCGACGACGTGAGGACGTCTCGGCTTGAGATTCGGGGCAGATGCTATATGGTTTTATCCGTCTACCTCTCCGAAGATGCCAAGTTGATTTATGGCACCGTGTATCGGAGGTTTAGACGGATGCGGCCGATGTAGCAGACTTCGTTAGATTCCCCCTTGCTTGAGGGGTTTTTGATTGTGGGGACGCTCTTCCCTGCAGGCTCAAGCCCCTGCAGTTAATTACGCTACCGCATCGCAGTAACAACTTTCTCCTTCTCCAGAATTTCACTTCGTCTCGTGGGTGTTTGTTTTGTTTGTGGTTGCCCGTGGATTGTATACGGAGACTGAGTAATGCCGTCGCCCGTAGGACGTGGATTAGTCCAAATCCGTATTTACTTAGATTTGGGTTTGGTGTTTTTAGTTTAAGGATACGTTAGCCGTGTTGAGGCTAAGATCAACTTAAACATCCGTTAAGGATACGTCAGTCCTGTTTGAGACTAAGATCAATTTAACGTGGTGATCCATTGAATATATGGCCGTCGGGACTCGTCACCTCTCTGACGACGTTGAAGGATTACAACGACAGGTGCCAGAGGAGTTCGGAGATGTACCCTTGAACCAAAGTTGATTTGGAGTTTTAGAGTCCATTTAAATGTTTAAAGATACGTTAGCCGTGTTTGGGGCTAAGATCAACTTAAACGGGACCGTTTAGATCCGGCAAAAGAGCATTTGAAGGCTCTATTGTTCCAGTTTAGCGACGTGGTGGTCCATGTTCCAGTTTAGGGACGTGGTGGTCCGATATTAGTTTAAGGACGTTTCGGTCCGATATTAGTTTAAGGACGTTTCGGTCCGATATTAGTTTAAGGACGTTTCGGTCCACGAGTTTAGGGACCCCGCAGTCCATATTCATGTGTGGTCATTGGGACCCGTCGCCTCTCTGACGTCGTTGAAGGATTACAACGAGAAGTGTCAGAGGAGTTCGGAGATGTACCCTCGAACCGGAGGTAAATTGATTTAAGAGAGCAATCTTGCTCAATCAATTTAATTTGAGGACTTACGGCCAAAATTGGGCTAAGTCCAGTTGGAAATGTTCAACATTTTATTTGCTTTTGTATTGCATTTCTTTTTATTTTTATTTGGGCCCTACCCATAAAGGATGTAGAGCATCAATTTGTTTTGGGCTCTGCCCATTTATAAATGATGCAGAACATCAATTTTGCTTGGGCTCTGCCCTTTTTTATTGCTTTGCAATTTATTTTGGCCTGCTAGGTCTATTTGACTTAGGCCTGGCCCTTTAACAAAAGAAATGCATTGCATTTTTCTGGCGCTTTGCGCCAATCGAAGAGCGCAAGCGCTTGTAGTGAGGACACGTGTCATGCAAGCGCAGTGCGCTGCGCCAGTGCGCTGTGCTGCGCTTCTGACACGTGTCTCGTTCTGAGGAGCGCAAGCGCAACAGCGCAGTGCGCTGCGCTGTTGCGCTGCTGACACGTGGCGCTCCCTGGTGGCTTGCGCCAACACAGGATCGCAACAGTGCAATTTTTCAAGTGCAAAGCACTGTTAACTTGAGAATTTTTTAGATTCCAGAATCAATGGTTCATAAAAGAAGTGCAAAGCACTGCTTGATTTCTTGATCTAATTTAGATCAAAGAAAAAACAAGTTTTTTTCTTATTTCAGGAACCAGAGGTTCATAAAAAGTGCAAAGCACTATTTTTATTTTGTTTTTTATTAAAGATCATTGATCTTGTTTTTAGATCCATGATCTGTTCATAAGAGAATTTTCTCTTTTTCTAAAGGCTTTTTACCTTTTTTGTTCTTGAGGATTTCTCTCCAATTCTTCAGAGTTCTCTCTGTTTAATTTCTCAAAGAATGTTGATCCCTTTGAATTGAGGTTTAAGGTCCTTTTTATAGTGCCCATAAATTAGTTAAATTTGTTAAAGAGATCTTTCTCTGAGTGATTTGGGGAATTTTTCCCACCGTTGGATCTTTAATTCAAGGGCTTCTGTTTTACAGAAGAAAATCTTCTTGTTTTAACAAGAACAGAAAGATTTCTTTAAAATCTTAATTCTGTTTGGCGCAAATGCCCCAGCGTGTGACACGTGTCACGCAGCGCACAACGCAGCGCAACTGCGCTAGCGCACCTACGCTGACATGTGTCGCGCAGCACAAAGCACAGCGCAACTGCGCTAGCGCCTCTGCGCTGACACGTGTCGCGCAACGCAGTGCTTGCGCAACTGAAGCGTTGCTTCCTTTAATTTTGCTTTGAATAGAACTTTGCTCTGATTGGGCGCGTCTTCTTGGGCGTTGCGCTGACGTATCAGCGCCTGACACGTGGCGCATTGCGGCCGAGATTTGAAGCGTTGCTTTAAAATTTGAATTTTGAATTTCCAACAGAGCTTTGCTCTGATTGGGGGAAACACAAATCATCAAATCACAATCGTAAACACTATCGTCAATGTGCGCCTCTGTCCCCCTTTCCTCTGGTGTCGACTGCTTCGAACTTGTCTCTTCATAGGTGTGCTGACTACGCTACCAACGGCAATACTCATATCTAGAGTCTGCCACGTAATCGATCCCTTCACCTGATATCCGGACTACATTAAACTTTTCGATCGATCTATCAAAATCCCATAATTCCCCGAGAGCTCAACACTTAAGTACAGTTTAGAAATATCCGGTATATACCCCAGCATCGATGGTCCAGCCGTAGAAGGGCAAACCCAAGCCTCACTAATGGCACCGCGGAACTGCAGTAAACCCTAAGGTTCAAGGGCGTTCTCATGGTCATTATGTCGAGTTAGGGTTTAATTCCTCTAGAGGGTCCATAAAAATACCTGCATGTTCTTCCAAATACTTTAAACTTGGGAAAATGGATTTCTGACAATCGTTCGAATCCTTTAACTTCGTCTGGACGGCATGTGAATACCTTTCGTCCGCACGCTAAACAATGCTTCAATCCTCAAGAATAAACGATACCCTACTGGTCATCACATATGATCCGCAGCTCCCTCTGCCCATACGACCATGGTAACAGAAACCACCCTCCGACATCGATGAAGATAGGTCAAAGGAACGAATGAAATACGGTGCAAAGAAATGTACATCCTAAGGCTCCTTAAGCAGAGTAGAGTATCATAAGTATGCCGCGGATTATACCCACGGTACGTTACTCTACCTAAGTTTCCTACTCCATCAACTAAGGGCCACCTAGACTTATACAAGGTTAAACCTAGCGCTCTGATACCAACTTTGTCACGACCCGAAAGTACGGAACGTGACCGACACTTAGATTACGAAGCGTCTAGAGGCGTAACATAACCTAAGTAAGCCGAAGCCCAGAAATCTAAACCATAAAAGAAGAAGAAGTAAAGGAAAACATGAAGAAAACAAATTTAAAAGTATCATCCAATTTTATCAAAAATTTCGGCAGAGTCTCCTTTGTAAAAACTGGCCCCAAACGGGTACAAACAAGTATAATATATACAAACAATAAAAATAGTATCCCCAAACGGGAACTAACTCTACGCCAAAAGGCGGAAACAACCACACCAATGCACAATAGTATACAACGCCAAAGGGCGAGGCTCAAAACTTAAAAGGAAACAAATCCACCAGATACCATAATAATACAAGTGCGACTCTAAGGTCGAAATAAATAACTGGTCCAGTAAACTATCAAATAATACAAGTTTGGTTAATGGAGCTTTCTAGATACAAATGAAATAATAAAAGTACAATGGTGATCCGGATACAAGTGAACCAACCTACCTTGCAAATCATCCTGAGTGAAAAGATGTGCCAGCAAGCTGCCAGGAAAACCTGTACATCGAACCTGTAATAAAGTTTGGCACAATGGGGGTGAGTTGCCAACTCGTGAGTAGAAGATATCTGCGAAAAGAAACCGAATGCACGACGCTATCCTAGGTCATAATAATATACTAATATACTACTAGTCATCAAGTAAAAACAGGATAATAAGCTACGTGTACGTGCAAATGCTCCGTGCTCGTGTCAGTGCCTCATATAGTACTATGCCATGCGAATGAGTATGCATGCACCATGAATGTAAAATAACCAATCCTGAAATCTAGATATATCTGTATAAGAAATCTTTAGCTTTTATTATGGTAAAATGTGTATAGAAATCTGAAATATCAACAATGAAATCCATGGAAATCCGTGTCAAGCATCGACACAAAACATGTAAATCTTAAGTCTCGATACCTCATAATCTCAATGTCTCATAGTCTCAATATCTCGGGCTCCGTCAGTCCGGATCGGCCCATATCATCAAATCTCACGACAACGGTCGGTATCCTCCGGATATCCGCCGTGCCAGACATCACCGGTAGGTAGTCTTCCCCTGCCAAGCTCATCGTCTACAACTCGATCTTCTTGCCCCGAGGTACTATACCGGGCCCACCATATACCCGAGACGGTTCATCCACTCCTCGAACCCGGTCTCGAAATCCAACAGAAAACATGAAATCTCATGGTGGATGACACATACATCATGAGAAAACCGCATCTTATATTTTTAAAAAAAAGAGAGGAGGAGAGAGAGAAAAGTTTTTATATATTCTTGCGGTTTTCCCCAAAATCCAGAAATCTCATAGAAATCCAAAATCCCAAAGTCATGAGTAAGTATATGATAAGTGTCGGCATATGCCCCATAATACTGCATGATAACATGAAAATGTGAATCCATGAAATGTCTAAGTAATAAATGCCATATCTATACTAACACCAGAGAGTAATCACAATATTATATCGATCTAGCTGTTAGCTGATTCTATCAATAAAAGATAATATGATCTAAAGTGTACGCGACATAGCAATTACCGATGATGATGTGTGTGAGCCGGCAAATAAGTGTGCGTGGAATATGCGCATCATCGGTAATGGTGCTGGTGTCCTAACAGGCAAAGTGTTATTCTGATTATAGAAACATATGTATGAACATGCACCATAATGATTACGGTCTGAATGTAAAGACAGATGTATAATAACCACTCATTTGATATACAAGTATAACTACAACTATATGACTCGAGCCTAAACTAGTGTCCATCTAACCTTCTAAGGAACTAAACCTAAGAAACTAGTCGATAAGAAATAAGAGTACACCTAAAGTCTGAGTCCATATCTCTAATAGTCGGCGATCCAGCCTCAATAGCGTCACGTACGTAGTACGACTTCCTCGAATCAAGAGTGCGGATCAATCATCATATCTATGCCTCGTACGGTAAAATCCATCGTACGGCATCCCAATATCGGGGTACGGGTCAAGTATCACCTGCGTGTCTCATCATTCGTAATACCATCATCAACACATGTCATGATCAAGGTGCTATACTGTAATCGCATACATCAATCATATACCATTGCCAGCATAAATATACATCGTTAATTTATCCTCAGAAATATCATGTCATATGTATCATATTGTGATTAAGTCACACTTAGATCATATCGTAATCAAGTCACACCTATATGATATCGTAATCAAGTCACACGTATATCATATCAGACTTTCGGGCACAGGTTACGGTCCGGGTTCTATTTTAGAGTCCCATGTACTTCAATATCATCACCACCCTTTATTATTTATGTATACCTATTCATTATCTCATTTCCTAATGATCCGCTAACATCATAACACGACCGTATAACCAAGAATCACGGCATCAAGCCCAGTTATATTGTTTCATCCCCGTGTATCATATCACATCCTTGTATCACATATACGTATTGTGTATATATATATATACCTACACCTAGTCCTATATATATATACACATACACGTATACACCACGTCGAGTCTTAGTGTGTGCATGTGTGTGTATCTACTTGAAACCTACGAATCTCCTCCAAGATATTCATTCTCGGGTAAGGTCTTTCTAAATCAATCTAGTCCAACCTAAGGTCACTACTAGGGTCCTACTCACCGAAATTCTAAGGTCACGTCTGGCTTCCTAATGACAATAAGGTCACGTTTGGGGCCAGTTTTTACAAAGGAGACTCTGCCGAAATTTTTGAGAAAATTGGAAGATGCTTTTAAACTTGTTTTCTTCATGTTTTCCTTTACTTCTTCTTCTTTTATGGTTTAGATTTCTGGGCTTCGGCTTACTTAGGTTATGTTGCGCCTTTAGACGCTTCGTAATCTAAGTGCCGGTCACGTTCCGTACTTTCGGGTTGTGACAGTTGGATTATTTTCGTCTCGTAGTATTCACATTCAGTCGGAATGCGGATGCAGCTATGTATATACAGATGAGGGGTATCCGTGTGATCCGTCACAAGTTTAATTTAGAAGATGCCATTCTATTTATTGTTCTAAACATTTGGGTTAATGTTTATTAAGTGGAAATTGTGAGTGCTAGTCATGATGAAGAGCATTAAATGAGGCATGTGCATGTTTGGTGACTCATGGTGTTATTTTTTGTGCCATGTCAATTTTCTTGATTTATTATTGCGTGAAATTGATATATGGAGAGAGAGAGAGGGCATCCACTAGAGGTGAGGCTTGGCTCTTGATTTGGAGAGAGAGCTCTCACAATTTATCCTACACAATAAACAAGCTCTTCTTCTTCTTCACTAGTTTTCTTCTTGTGCTCACAACTTCCATTAATGGCTTCTTCTTCAACCTCCATCCATACCATCTCATGTGTTGAGAATCAATGGATGTCATGAGACAAAGTAATCACACACATTCTCTACTTCACCTTGGACATGTCGGCTAGCAAACTTCATGTCCGAGTTGCTTCGGTTTTGAAGCGGGAGCCCGTAAAAAGATTCTTTGACATGGTGTCACTTCGACGAGGAGATCGGAGATCGAACAAGATCGAAGATGCCGCGAGGATCTAAGGATGGTGGCCAAAGGCCGAAGGACACGGATCGATCGGTATAGCCATTCTAACTTCTTTGTAGTTGCTAGTATAGGGTTAATGGAACGATATGGATAAAAGTCTACGTTAGCTCCAGTTTAGAAAAGTTTTTTGTTCCGTGATAGACGGCCGGGGCGCTACCATAGACTTATATGGTATCAGAGCCAACCCATTAACCCTACTAACTAGTTTGCATAAGGTTAAAATTTCGATTGACAATTTTTTCCGAATCATGAATCTATATTTATGTGCTTGCTGTCGAATTTCAAAGTTGTTCTAAAATTTTTTCTGGGTATCTTAGAATTATGTGCAGGCAAAACTATAGCTACAGAAAAAATTTGGGGACCTAAATCCAAAATTCCACCGCGGAAAGGGAGTAAAATATCGCATTTTGCGGCCCTTCCGCGGCGTTTTTTGGGCTACAGTACCCCAAAATTTTTCTGGGGCTCTAGTTCATGAAAATATGATTTTTGTGATATATAGTTTTGGCCCAGATTTGTTTGAGTGTTGGATTTGCATTTGGAGCCTATTTGGAAATGTTTACTCGATTGAAATTTTAATTGTGTATTTTACAGTGCATTACATTTCTATCTTCGACCGTGAATGTCATTCGAGCGGTAAATCTTGTTTGATTGCTATAGCTCTTTTAGACGGGTTTGCGAACGTGACATTCACCTTGATGTTCTGTGTTGTGCTGAATTGTTGTGGATTTGTCGTGGTGGATAGCTTGAGTACAATAATCCCGCCGTAGTCACACTTCGGCTTCTAGCATTACATGGTAATCAGTAAATAAAGCTCAGCAGTAAAGGAATTACATCACTAAATTATTACATTAAAATCCATGGTTCACAAATTACAATAAACAAGAAGAGTTACTAACCAAGTTCAATTACACGATCTCTTTTATGGAAAGCAGAAAAGAAAGAGAAGTACTCCAGACTAGATCTCCGTGAGCTCGAAAGATAAATCCGTCTCCTGCGCTGGTTCTTCCACGGGATCTGAGCATGCATACTCAGGTCGTCAGAGCGACGTAATAGCAATATTATTATAATGAGATGAAACAGGTAAATGAGGTAATAAAAGTGAAAGTACAATGCGTGTAATCGCTATGTCACTATATGATGCGGAGTATGATCTGTGTCCCTATCAGTCTCTAGGTTATGTTTGAAATCGTATAGTGGAAAGGAGGATCATACTTAACAGGAGTCTCGTACATACCCGAGACAACGGTCCACATGCCCGGGACATAACCCTGTCAGCTGGATCGCTAGATCCTACCTAATATATATATCACTGCTCGAATGATCATCCTCTAAAACACGGTCCCGCTAAATACGATTCTCTTTCCACTTCGATTTCCCCTTTTTCCCCAGGTTTACACTATTTATGATTTTGATTTAGTCGTGTACAAGTATACCAATGGCATGGTTTTATCACTGTTCACTGTATCAATCACTGTCACGAATCATTCACTTTCCATTGGTGTACTTGACACTCCTAAACCAATATCATTCACGTACGATAATGTAATGTCCACTGAACACTAACACGCACTAACACTATGTATATGGCAAATGGGGTAAGATATGTGTATGTATGCCATTAACAATGCAAGTATGTTATGAATCAATTTGCATGTCATCAACTTACAAAATTTGCATAAATTCATATGTTCGAAATTCGACGAAATGATACAAATACGATAAATAGCACACTCTGTCAGAAGTTCATAAAAATTAGTTTCAGTTAAATCGGGTTTCCGGTATTCAAGTTACAACTGTTTCTTTTTAAGTGCTCGCTGCAGGAAATTCAGTTTCTGAACTGAACGTCCGTTTCGCGACACGAATTTCACCCAGTTGGGTTCAGAATTTAGCGACGTTACAGTTGAATAAAACCTAGGGTTTTCAATAGGGTGTTCAATCCAATAGACGGATTATCAATCGCGTCTATACATCGAAAGTTACGCACTGTTTAACACTAGTTTGTCACTTCTGAATCTGTTCTGGACTGTTATACGTCCTGCCCTTTTAATTTACTAATTAAATAGCAAACGGCGATGAAACGGAATGAAACCACTTGTGTTATTTAGCTAACAGATTCGTCTTTAATAAAATGTGGAGTTCCGCAACATACGAGTTCAGGAAACCAAGTGGCACACATTACGGAACAGTAAACCGTAATCAGAGTCGCTCTGGACTGCAGTCCAGAGCCACACTACGATCCAAATATCGTCACAATTTCAGTACAGAAACCATTAGAAACTTGCATAGGGTTATAGTTAGTCGAGTCGGCTTCGATTTAAGCACTCGAACGCATCATTCCAGTATGTACATAATTTATGGTGATTTTAACAACTTTCAGATACGGGAAATTTCTAGTTTTACGGGTATATTTGGGGGTATTCATTTTAGTCACTAACAGTCGTATTTTCCAGTGAAATTTATACAAGATATTTGTTATGACATGGGCCAGCATAGGAAATCTAATTCCGTCAAATTAGATGAATGTTTTCATTGAGATCATACATCGAACAGGTATATCATATAAGTTATCATGAATTGTAAATTTGCAATTTATACGATTTGAGTTTGGAACATGAACAGATTAGCATGTAGCAAGTAAAAATACTTGCCTGGAAACGTTTCGTGGATGCACGGCGGCGGCAACGTCACGAACGCGCGACGAACGGCGTGAATTGGTTTGCACGACCTTGGCTCGCGATACGGGTTTGACGTCGGAGCTGCCCGGAGACGTTTCACGGTCACTGGAAGTGGAGGGGGTGCTCAGTGGTTCGCCGCGAGTGCACTGGTGTCGACGACGGTCGGCGGCGGCGCTCCGGCGATGGCAACAGTGGGGTGCGTGGATGTGTTGTGGTTTTTGGGTTTTGGAAAGAAGGAGAGAGAGAGCTCGGGTGTGGGTCTTTTGGAGTGATGATGACGATGCTGAGGATGGAGAAAGTCGACGAGGGGGTTTCAGGTGCAGTGGGGCTTGCCAGTGTCGTGGGTGCCGGTGGTGGTTAAGCTCGGGTGCAGTGGGTTGAATGTGCAGGGGTTCTAGGTTGGTGGAGGAAGATAGAGGAGGGTTCTGTTGGTGGAGGAAAGAGTGCGAGGGAGTCGACGAATGAGGGGTTGAAGTCGTCATCGTCGACGGCGGGAGTGGTGGGTGATGAAAGCAGTGGCTGCGGGAGTGGGTTTTCGAGAGAGAGGTGAGGAGTTTTGAGAGTGAGAGAGGAGTGAGGGTGTGAGGGAGATAGGGGAGAACGTTGAGGGGATCGCGAGGGGTGCACGTCGTGGGGTAATGGCGCACGAGCGTGGGCGTGGGCGTGGGCGCGAGGTGAGGCGAAGAAAGTGGATCGGGGAAACAGTGAGCGGGAAAAAGGGAGAGACGTTGGGGAGAAGATGAGTAGTGGGCCGGGTCGGGTAAGGCGAAGGCTGAAAGGAGTTGGGCTTGGGAATTGTGGCTGGGGAAAATGGTTTAAATAAATTAATTTGATAGGAATTTCTTGGGCTGAGGGATTGGTGCTGGGCCGGAGTCTTTAATTACATAAATTCGTTTTTATTTCAGTGGGCTGAGAAGATGGGAAAAGGGCCGGGTTTTTTTAGTTTAATGTTAAACTTTAATTTAATTTGTTGTTTGGCTGAACTTAATATGGGCTGGGGTTTTATAAAAGGAAATGATATATTTGGTTTGGGTTTTGGTCTTAAGTTTTGGGTTTTGACTTTTAGGGTTTGGGAAATTTTAAATATTGGAATTTAAGCAACCAATTTCCCACAAAAAATCTACGAGGGAGAAAGGAAGGGGAAAAACTCGGCGAATTTGGAAAAATTAGAAACTTTTATTAAGATAGGAATGGGGATTTACATCATACCCCCCTTACAAAAATTTCATCCTCGAAATTTAACATGGATACAAAGAAACAAGGTACTAAACAAAGAGAAGTGGATAACGAGCACGGATATCTTCCTCCCGCTCCCAGGTGGATTCTCCTGGGGAACGACCGCCCCAAGACACTCGGACTAACGGAATGACCTTGTTCTTCAGCACCTTCTCTCTGCGGTCGAGGATGGTAGTGGGCTGCTCCTCGTATGATAGATCGGTACCCAAAACTAGCTCCGAATAGTCCAGGACATGGCTCTCATCCCGAACATAACGCCGCAACTGTGACACGTGGAAGGTATTGTGCACACCAGCTAGCGATGGAGGCAAGGCAAGTCGGTAGGCCACCTCTCCTACTCGCTCTAGCACCTCAAAAGGTCCGATAAAATGGGGACTGAGTTTTCCCCGACCTCCGAACCTGATAACTCCACGGGTAGGGGAAATCTTCAAGAATACGTGATCTCCGACTTCGAATTTTAGTGCCCTCCTGCTGGTATCTGCCCAACTCTTCTGTCGATCCTGAGCCATCTTAATACGCTGCCTGATCATTTGGACTTTGTCGACTGTCTGAACAATGAGTTCGGGACCCAATAATCTTCGCTCTCCCATATCATCCCAACATACTGGGGATCGACACTTCCGCCCGTAAAGTGCTTCAAAAGGAGCCATCTGAATGCTAGCCTGATAACTATTGTTATAAGAAAACTCGACTAGATGCAGATGGTCCTCCCAGGAACCCTGAAAGTCCAACATACAGGCTCTCAATATATCCTTGAGCGTCTGAATCGTATGCTCGGATTGTCCATCTGTCTGCGGGTGATAAGCTGTGCTAAATTTGAGGCGGGTACCCAAGCTCTCCTGTAAGCTCCTCCAAAAGTGCGACACGAATCTGGTGTCTCGATCGGACACAATGCTGACTGGGACACCGTGAAGTCGCACTATCTCCTGCATATATCTCTCTGCTAGTGACTCTGTCGACTGTCCCACTCGGAATGGTATGAAGTGTGCAGCTTTCGTGAGGCGATCGACGATAACCCAAATGGCATTATTGCCCCTCGGGCTCTGTGGTAAGGCTGTCACGAAATCCATGGTAATGTGCTCCCACTTCCATTCTGGTATCGGCAGTAGTTGTAACAATCCCGCTGTCCTCTGATGCTCTGCCTTCAACTGCCGGCATACCAGGCACCTGGATACGAACCTCGTAATTTCCCGCTTCATTCCGTTCCACCAAAAATGCTGTTTTAGATCCCGATACATCTTTGTACCTCCTGGATGTACAGAATAAGCCGAACTATGCGCCTCAGCCAGTATTTCTTCTCGAACATCTCCCTTGGGTACGCAGAGTCTGCTACCGAATCTCAGAGAGCCATCTTCATGTATTATCAAGTCCGTTCTCAGCCCGGCTTCAACTTGCGCTCTGAACTTTTGCAATCGGGGATCATCCGCTTGTGCAGCCTTGATGCGATCCACCAGAGAAGACTGCACCTGCAGTTGCCAAAGTTGACTGAGTGCGCCCGGTGTAATGACTTCAAGCTCGAGTCTCTGGAAGTCCTCAATAATGCTCCTCTTACCGGTCAACATCATGACCGCTGGCTTGCGACTGAGCGCATCTGGTACAACATTCACCTTCCCCGGGTGATACTGAAGGTCCAAGTCATAATCTGCAATCAGCTCTAGCCATCGGCGCCGCCTCATGTTTAGTTCCTTCTGAGTGAAGACGTACTTTAAACTTTTATGATCCGTGTACACCTCCACTTTCTTGCCTAATAGGTAGTGCCTCCAAATCTTCAACGCAAAGACTACTGCTGCTAACTCCAAGTCATGCGTAGGATAGTTCTTCTCATGATTTCTCAGTCGTCGAGAGGCGTAAGCAACCACTCGGCCGTGCTGCATCAGAACACAACCTAATCCCTTCCCTGAGGCATCACTGTGTATCACCAACCCACCGGAATCATCTGGTACTGTAAGAATAGGCGCCGTGGTTAACTTCTGCTTTAGCATGTCAAATGCCTGAGTGCACTCCTCTGTCCACGCAAACGGTACATCCTTCCGTGTCAGCCTCATCAATGGTTCAGCGATTCTTGAGAAATCTTAGACGAATCTCCGATAATAACCCGCCAATCCCAGAAAACTCCTGATCTCGGCCACTGACTTCGGCGTTGGCCAATCTCTGATAGATTCTATCTTTGCCGGGTCTACCGAGATGCCTTCGCCCGAAACAATATGTCCCAAAAACTGAACCTTGTCGAGCCAGAATTCACACTTGCTTAGCTTCGTATACAGCTTCTCTTCCCGAAGAATTTGTAGAACCGTGCACAAATGTTCAGCATGCTCCTCCCGGGTCTTCGAGTAGACAAATATGTCGTCAATAAACACAACGACAAACGTGTCCAAGTACTTTCCAAACACCCTGTTCATCAAGTCCATGAATATTGCTGGGGCATTGGTAACACCGAACGGCATCACAAGGAACTCGTAATGTCCGTATCGGGTCCTGAAAGCCGTCTTGCATACATCCTCAGCTGCTACTCTGATTTGGTGATATCCAGAACGTAGATCCAACTTCGAGAATACCTTAGCCCCACTTAGCTGATCGAATAAGTCGTCAATGCGCGGGATTGGGTACTTGTTCTTTATTGTGACCTTGTTCAGCTCCCGATAATCTATACACATTCGCAGCGATCCATCCTTCTTCTTTACTAACAGAACTGGTGCACCCCACGGTGAAGCGCTCGGCCGAATAAATCCCATCTCCAATAGCTCTTCAATTTGCTTCTTCAATTCCGCCAATTCAACTGGTGCCATTCTGTATGGGGCCTTGGATGCTGGGGCCGTACCTGGAGTCAAATCGATCAAGAACTCCAAGATGCGAGGAGGTGGTAGACCTGGTAGATCTTCAGGAAATACGTCCAGAAAGTCCTGAACAATTTCTGGGGTTGGGCTCTCATCAATCTCCATAGCCGTCAGCTCTTTGGGCTTGGCTCTGTACTTGGCTGGCTCCAAAGATTCGCTTCCGCCCTCGAAAATAAACTCCGGGTGATTGGGAATGCGGAAGATCACATTCCTTGCACGGCAATCGATAATTGCATGGAAGGTACTCATCCAATCCATCCCGAGAATTGCGTCGTAACTGCCTGTCCAAATCAGAAGGAAATTCGCATAGAATTCCCTGCCACACACTACAACCGGACATGATCTACATTCTCGACTAGATATTATAATGCCATTACCCGTATGTATCTTCCAGCCCTTGGTTAGTGGTTCATGTGGTATAGAGTGTGTATCAGTGAAATGCTCAGACAAGAAACAGTGCGATACTCCAGAATCAAATAGTACTCTAGCTGGCAAGGAATGTATGAGTAGAGTACCTGTAACAACGTCTCCTGACGCCTCTGCCTGCTCGGCAGTCAAGGTGAAAGCCCGTCCCTGACCGCGACCTGTAAAGGGTTGCCTCTGCTCCTGTGGCCTCTGCTGCGGCGGTCCAGAACCTCCCTGTATCTCTGCTCGCTCAGGGCAACCGCTAATCCGGTGTTGACTGGATCCGCAAATCAAGCACTGTCTCTTGGCACGGCGACAGTCCTTCTGGGTATGCCCATCTCTACCGCAGTAGCCGCAAACTACGTTCTGTCTCTAGGGGCGATGCCGTGGCACGAACGGGCGCTTCATTTGTGTTGTTCCAGGCCTATGAACCGGTATGGCTCCTCGAGAAGGCGCATGGGTACATGCTGGAATGACTGGGGGCTTCCTAAACTTGTTGATCAATTGCTCCTGAACTCTCGCCGCGTTGAGTACCTGTGCGAAAGTCTGCAAATCCAGTGATGCAATCAACTACTGCAACTCGAAATCAAGCCCCTGCAAGAAACGTCTGGCCCTGGTGGCCTCTGAGACGACCATGTATGGAGCAAAACGGCTCAGACGGTTGAACTCTGCCGTATATACGTCGACCATTCTGTTTCAATAGAATAAATCTTTCCTCCATCTCTGCCTTGGCGGTGGAAGGGAAATAATGATCTAGGAAGCATTCCTTGAATTTGTCCCACTCAATCGGCCTGTCCAACCTGCTTTCTTCCACTGACCACCATGTACGGGCTTCATCTTCCAATTGGATCTTTATCACGTCCACCCTATCTTCATCTGGAACTCTGGCGGCTGTCAGTAAGTTCTCCATGTTCACTAACTATTGCACGGCCTCGAGGGGTTCAGCTAGCCCTGTGAATGCAGCTGGATGCAACCGTCGGAAGTCTGATACGGTACCAGCCCTAGCATGATAGGCCGGTGGGGTAGCGCCCTCGGGGGCGGTAATGAGTGCGGAGGGTCCTCCTGCAGCGGTAATCGCCCTGAGTCCCTCAGCGAGTAAGTCTGTCTTCCTCTCCTGAGCTTCCGCGAGAGAGGTCAATGCACTAAGTATTCTTTCCGTGCGGTCCTGAGAACTGGAGTCCGAGGAGGGGTCGTTCGGGGACGTCATATCGCTGGAAG
Source organism: Agapanthus africanus (assembly GCA_030015575.1). NCBI lineage: Eukaryota > Viridiplantae > Streptophyta > Magnoliopsida > Asparagales > Amaryllidaceae > Agapanthus > Agapanthus africanus. Next base: position 352,629,237 of record JASDDO010000018.1, read on the forward strand.
ATTCAAAAGGATAAGATCAGATTCAAGGATGAAAATCAAGAATAGTGAAACGAAAAATAATGTAATATAGTATAGTTAATGTTATCCCTTGTTACTAAACATGGCTCTGATACCAACAAAACCATGTCACGTCCCGCTTCCCAAAATACGGAAAACGAGGGATGACTAGGCCAGCCATGCTCCTACGGTCAAGGAATAATCCCGCCGTAGTCACACTTCGGCTTCTAGCATTACATGGTAATCAGTAAATAAAGCTCAGCAGTAAAGAAATTACATCACTAAATTATTACATTAAAATCCATGGTTCATAAATTACAATAAACAAGAAGAGTTACTAACCAAGTTCAATTACACGATCTCTTTTATGGAAAGCAGAAAAGAAAGAGAAGTACTCCAGAATAGATCTCCGTGAGCTCGAAAGATAAATCCATCTCCTGCGTTGGTTCTTCCACGGGATCTGAGCATGCATACTCAGATCGTCAGAGCGACGTAATAGCAATATTATTATAATGAGATGAAACAGGTAAATGAGGTAATAACAGTGAAAGTACAATGCGTGTAATCGCTATGTCACTATATGATGCGGAGTATGATCTGTGTCCCTATCAGTCTCTAGGTCATATTTGAAATCGTATAGTGGAAAGAAGGATTATGCTTAATAGGAGACTCGTACATACCCGAGACAACGACCCACATACCCAGGACATAACCCTGTCAGCCGGATCGCTAGATCCGGCCTAATATATATATCACTGCTCGAATGATCATCCTCTAAAACACGGTCCCGCTAAATACGATTCTCTTTCCACTTTTTCCCCAGGTTTACACTATTTATGATTTTGATTTAGTCGTGTACAAGTATACCAATGGCACGGTTTTATCACTGTTCACTGTATCAATCACTTTCACGAATCATTCACTTTCCATTGGTGTACTTGACACTCCTAAACCAATATCATTCACGCACGATAATGCAATATCCACTGAACACTAACACGCACTAACACTATGTATATGGCAAATGGGGTAAGATATGTGTATGTATGCCATTAACAATGCAAGTATGTTATGAATCAATTTGCATGTCATCAATTTACAAAATTTGGATAAATTCATATGTTCGGAATTCAACAAAATGATACAAATACGATAAATAGCACACTGTATCAGCAGTTCATCAAAATTAGTTTCAGTTCAATCGGGTTTCCGGTATTCAAGTTGCAACCGTTTCTTTTTAAGTGCTCGCTGCAGGAAATTCAGTTTCTGAACTGAACGTCCGTTTCGCGACACGAATTTCACCCAGTTGGGTTCAGAATTTAGCGATGCTACAGTTGAATAAAACCTAGGGTTTTCAATAGGGTGTTCAACGCAACATACCGATTATCAATCGCGTCTATACGTCGAAAGTTACACACTGTTTAACACAAGTTTGTCACTTCTGAATCTGTTCTGGACTGTTATACGTCCTGCCCTTTTAATTTACAAATTAAATAGCAAACGACGATGAAACAGAATGAAACCACTTGTGTTATTTATCTAATAGATTCAAATTTAATAAACTGCAGAGTTTCGCAACATACGAGTTCAGTAAACCAAGTGGCACACATTACGGAACAGTAAACCGTAATCAGAGTCGCTCTGGACTGCAGTCCAGAGCCGCACTCCGATCCAAATATCGTCATAATTTCAGTACAGAAACCATTAGAAACTTGCATAGGGTTATATTTTGTCAAGTCGGCTTCGATTTAAGCTCTCGAACGCATCATTCCAGTATGTATATAATTTATGGTGATTTTAACAACTTTCAGATACGGGAAATTTCTAGTTTTACGGGTATATTTGGGGGTATTCATTTTAGTCACTAACAGTCGTATTTTCCAGTGAAATTTATACAAGATATTCGTTATCACACTGGCCAGCATAGGAAATCCAATTCCGTCAAATTAGATGAATGTTTTCATTGAGATCATACATCGAACAGGTATATCATATAAGTTATCATGAATTGTAAATTTGCAATTTATACGATTTGAGTTTGTAACATGAATAGATTAGCATGTAGCAAGTAAAAATACTTGCCTGAAAACGTTTCGTGGATGCACGGCGGAGGTAACGTCACGAACGCGCGACGAACGGCGTGAATTGGTTTGCATGACCTTGGCTCGCGATACGGGTTTGACGTCGGAGCTGCCCGGAGACGTTTCACGGTCACTGGAAGCGGAGGGGGTGCTCAGTGGTTCGCCGCAAGTGCGCCGGGGTCGACGACGGTCGGCGGTGGCGCTCCGGCGATGGCAACAGTGGGGTGCGTGGATGTGTTGTGGTTTTTGGGTTTTGGAAAGAAGGAGAGAGAGAGCTCGGGTGTGGGTCTTTTGGAGTGATGATGACGATGCTGAGGATGGAGAAAGTCGACGAGGGGGTTTCAGGTGCAGTGGGCCTCGCCGGTGTCGTGGGTGCCGGTGGTGGTTGAGCTCGGGTGCAGTGGGTTGAATGTGCAGGGGTTCTAGGTTGGTGGAGGAAGATAGAGGAGGGTTCTGTTGGTGGAGGAAAGAGTGCGAGGGAGTCGACGAATGAGGGGTTGAAGTCGTCGTCGTCGACGGCGGGAGTGGTGGGTGATGAAAACAGTGGCTGCGGGAGTGGGTTTTCGAGAGAGAGGTGAGGAGTTTTGAGAGTGAGAGAGGAGTGAGGGTGTGAGGGAGATAGGGGAGAACATTGAGGGGATCGCTAGGGGTGCGCATCGTGGGGTAACGGCACACGAGCGTGAGCGTGGGCGTGGGCGTGGGCGCGAGGTGAGGCGAAGAAAGTGGATCGGGGAAACAGTGAGCGGGAAAAAGGGAGAGACGTTGGGGAGAAGATGAGTATTGGGCCAGGTCGGGTAAGGCGAAGGCTGAAAGGAGTTGGGCTTGGGAATTGTGGCTAGGGAAAATGGTTTAAATAAATTAATTTGATAGGAATTTCTTGGGCTGAGGGATTGGTGCTGGGCCGGAGTCTTTAATTACATAAATTCCTTTTTTATTTCAGTGGGCTGAGAAGATGGGAAAAGGGCCGGGGTTTTCTAGTTTAATGTTAAACTTTAATTTAATTTGTTGTTTGGCTGAACTTAATATGGGCTGGGGTTTTATGAATGGAAATGATATATTTGGTTTGGGTTTTGGTCTTAAGTTTTGGGTTTTGACTTTTAGGGTTTGGGAAATTTTAAATATTGGAATTTAAGCAACCAATTTCCCACAAAAAATCTACGAGGGAGAAAAGAAGGGGAAAAACTCGGGGAATTTGGAAAAATTAGAAACTTTTATTAAGATGGGAACGGGGATTTACATATTCGCCGCACTCGTAGGGGGTACTGGTTGACCCAAGGAGGGGTGCTCAAGTTACCGAATTCCATGAAGTGCTAGGTGGTCCATTCACTTTGCTTAAAGGGCTGTCTCGCTTCAGGTTTTGGTGGGTAACTTGCCACACTCATAGGGGTCTAGGTTTTCATTGCACAGGCTATCCACACGACCAGGGGAACGTCGGGTTTCAATTGCGGCTCAAATGAAACCCAAGGCTCCCAGATTATCTGTATTGTTTTGTGATGCTTATAACTTTTCTGTGATGTTGCATTTATCACGCCTGGAGCGGTTATTATATATTGATATATATACTAGTAGATATTGTATATGTTTTACACCCACGCTAGTCCAGTCCCCGCTCTGTCGTTAGTTAAGTAACCTAATGGGTGATGATGGGACCCAGTGGCGAATGCAGATGGCATATACGTACATCATATTTTCGTTCTTTTGTGGTATGATTAAAAGATGGGACTGCATTGATTCAGATCAATGCAAGGAAAAAAAACATATTCGATATTGTTGGAACAAATTTCAAAAAGCTGTTATTACAAGGACGTTCTCTTTTGCTTTGCACAGAGGTATTTGGTTATGAATACCCAGCACCTCATTCGACGAGGCAAGGGCCGAGATCCCTTCATCGGGAGTGACCCCTTGGGCAGAAGTTTGCGTCAGGGTAATAACTTCATTGTAGTCGATTACTTTTTGCTTTGCATCGCGGTATTCAGTTGGATTATCCTTGTTCCCCTCCGAACGGCGGCGCGCAGGGCTGCGATGTCCTGGCGCTGAGATTCGGGGCAGATGCTAATTGGTGCTATCCGTCCACCTCTCCGAAGATGCCAAGTTGATTTATGGCACCATGTATCGAAGGTTTAGACGGATGCGTCCGATGTAGCAGACTTCGTCAGATTCCCCCTCGTTTGAGGGGTTTTTGATTGTGGGGACGCTCTTCCCTGCAGGCGCAAGCCCCTGCAGTTAATTACGCTACCGCATTGCGGTAACAACTTTCTCCTTCTCCAGATGGTCACTTCATGTCGTGGGTGTTTGTTTTGCATTTTGTTGCCCGTGGATTGTTTACGGAGACTGAGTTATGTCGTCGCCCGTAGGGCGTGGACTAGTCCAAATCCGTATTATCTTAGATTTGGGTTTGGGGGTTTGGTTTGAGGATACGTCAGCCTTACTCGAGGCTAAGAGCAACTCAAACGTTTGTTAAGGATACGTTAGTCTAACTTTGTGACTAAGATCAACTTAACGGGATCGTTTAGATCCGACAAAGGAGCGTTTGGGCTCTATTGTTCCAGTTTAGGGACCTAGTGGTCCATTAAATGTATGGCCGTCAGGACCCGTCACCTCTCTGACGACGTTGAAGGATTACAACGATGGATGTCAGAGGAGTTCAGAGATGTACCCTCGAGCCAGAGTTAATTGGGGGGATTCATAGTCCAGTCTGTTTGAAGGTTTAAGTATACGTTAGCCATCTTTGAGGTTAAGATCAACTTAAACGGGACCGTTTAGATCCGACAAAAGAGCATACGGGGCTCTGTTGTTCTAGTTTAAGGACGTTGCGGCCCATGGGTAGTTTAAGGACGTTGCGGTCCATGGGTAGTTTAAGGACATTGCGGTCCATTGTTAGTTTTAAGACATCTCGGTCAAGGTTAAGGACGTCGTAGTCCATGGGTTTAAGGACCCCACAGTCCATTGTTAGTTTTAAGACATCTCGGTCAAGGTTAAGGACGTCGTAGTCCATGGGTTTAAGGACCCCACAGTCCATTGTTAGTTTTAAGACATCTCGGTCAAGGTTAAGGACGTCGTAGTCCATGGGTTTAAGGACCCCACAGTCCGGTATGTGCTCTGGATGCTTCACACGGGTTCATTGCCGTGCTCTGCGAGGACCAGGCTCCGCTCTGGACGTTTTCCACGGGGTCAAAGAGTGACATTATCCGCGTTCCACGTAACCAGGAATTTTGCATTAGACACGGGTTTAAGGACCCCACAGTCCATATCAATGTGCGGTCGTCGGGACCCGTCACCTCTTTGAAGATATTGAGGGATTACAATGCCAAGTATCAAAGGAGTGAAGAGATGTACCCTAGAACCGGAATGGCTTAAATAGTCTTTGACCCAATTTGGGATCAAGACCGATTAATTATGTTATGAGCCCATTGGCCCAGTTAATCACAAATTGAGGACTTATGGCCATCTTGGGCTAAGTCCAATCAGGGGAGGCTTTGCCTCTATCCATTTAGCCAATTGGGCCAAAGCCTAGTGTTAAACACTACAGAGCAATCAGTGTTGGACACTGGGAATGAGGTTGACAAGTTAGTGTTTAACACTAAAAGATAATCGGTGTTAAACACCAGCAACAAGGCTTTTCAAATTAGTGTTAAACACTACAACAGATCAGAGTGTTGAACACTGCAAATAAAGCTTTTTGATTAATGTTGAACACTAAGGCCCAACAGTGTTTTAACACTGGGTTCGAGAGTTTCAATTTAGTGTTAAACACTAAGGCAAGAGGGGTCACGTGGCAGCACGTGAGAGCGCCCTCCCTTCATTTATTCCGCTGAGATTATCGCGTCTTTCAGAGCATCACGTGCCATCACGTGATGGGCATTCAACTGCCTGTGTATTAAAGCTTCTGTCAAGGGTCACGTGGGTCACGTGGGGTGCTGCCTCAAAGGGGTTTTCTAGAGATCTCCTGGGGGGGTCACGTGGTGACACGTGACCCTGCCTCTATGTATATTGTTTAGAGGATCTATTAATCTTTTCCAGGAATTAAATTCCTCGTAGGGTTAAACCCTGACAGTAATTTCAGAGGAATTAAATTCCTACTTCCTCTTAAAGGTTTATATTCTGAATAAAGTTGGACTCTGAATTTTCTGTAGGAATTAAATTCCTCATATATGTGAAGAACCAAATAGGGTTAAACCCTAATAAAAGCTTTTAAGGAATTAAATTCCCACTCTCTTGTTAAATTATGATCAAGGGAATTAAATCCCCGCTGTTCCAACAGAACTAGGTTCTTAACACAGGGTCAAGCCCTAGTTTTATTTTAAAGGAATTAAATTCCTATAGTTCTATGAGAATTAAATTCTCGTGCTTCCATTCCGTCTCTATGTTTTGGATCTGCATGGCAGGATCTCGACCCATTGAGAATTAAATTCTCAACCTCAAGGGGAGATGCGCACTTTGCCGATCCTCTATCAAAGAGAGAAGAAATATGTTCTTCTGTTTTATATATCAGAGTTAAACTCTGTTGAGAATTAAATTCTCTTTCCCTTCAAGGAGCCTTCTTTTTCTTACCTAGGGTTTTCTTTTGCAGAAGATCCAAGTTCCTCGAAGTATCAAGGCTCTCTCTCTCTTTCTTCCCTCTGCGTATATCCTCTTTTTTGTGTCTCCTGGCTCCTATTTATAGGAGAAGCAGCCGAATCAATTAGTTTTTGACGAATCTTCATTGAGAGGTTTGATTTGCATCCATCATTCGTTTTTGACCTTTGGATTATTGGGTGAATTTTATTCACCATTGGATTTCAAGTCCCGGGATTCTCCTTTGTTATTTCGGTTAGATTTAAAGGGGAAATCTTTCCAAACCCGAGATTTTCCCATAGATAAATGATATTCAATCATCTTTAAATCTTTAATTCGATTGGTCCCAGGTAATCGCTTTCCTTTGGAAAGATTCGAATCTCTTTCAGAATTTAATTCTGTCAACGAAATGGGCTTTGAAAGCCGGTCACGTGTGACCACGTGACCCATGGTCACGTGTGGGCACGTGACCCCCTTTGGAATGAGCCTTCCTCTTTCTTTCTGCGCTCTCTTCTGGTTGCTGCTTAACCGTCACGTGCCACCACGTGACCTCTGGTCACGTGTGAGCACGTGACCCTTGTATGGATTCTTTTTCTTGGTTTAACTGGAGAACAATTCTGATGTTTTGAGCGTCACATGCCAACACGTGCCCTGGTCACGTGGGAGCACGTGACCTCTTCTGAAGCTTTTTCCTTGATTTGGTCAGGAAGCGTTGGGTCTTTGTTGCTGCTTTTAAATGTCACGCGTAAGCACGTGACACTCTTCTGAAGCTTTTTCCATAAGCTTTCCTGATTTTAAATCTGGAAACAAATGCCCCCACAGCGTTGTTCTCACGTGTCAGCACGTGAGTGCAACGCTGTCACCTCTTGCGACCGTTGGATTCATTTAGGGATCTGGGGAGATGAAACGTTTCCATTGCCTTCTATAAATACCTCTGTCTCTTCATAGGAGCCTTCACTTTTCTCATCTTCTTCTTCTGAGAACTTTTTCCTTGAGAATTTAATTCTCGCTTCCAGAGCTTAGTTCTCTGTCTTGAAACAATTTTCAAAGTTTAACTCTGTTCGAAAAGAATTCCTTTCCTCAGGTAATGTTCTTGGACAAACGATGGACCTTCACATTCCTCTGGATTTTAAATCCAAAACAAGGGTTTTTACCCTTTTTCCCTCATGTTTTTCCATAAGAACCTGAAACCGCCTAACCTTCGAACTGTAGATCTCTTAGGGTTTAGATGATGTTTGGGGAGATGATGATGGCGTTTCAACTCCATGGAATTTAATTCCATCCGACAATTTTTCTGGGAATTTAATTCCCTTTTCTTAATAAGGAATTTAATTCCAATGAAGAACTCGCTTTCTTCACACAGAGGCTTCTTGGGGTCTCTTGGCCCGAGGTTGTTCTTCTGCAATTAATGAAATGGGAGTTTTCTAATGATTCTCATGACCTTTATTTCAGGTATCATGGATGCCCATCTGTATGGTCTTGACGAGATCATTTCCTATGGGAATATTCGTGCACTGGGTCGCAGTCAGAACCAGGAGTTCACCGATGCTCAATGTGCCGAGATCATGGGCCGTTTTGACGAGTACAACCATCGGCTACTCCTCCGTCGCTCTTCTCTTCTGAGGCTGATCGTGCTGGCGATCAGGGAGGCTCTCCCTTTATTCTGTGCTGGTGTGCCGCTTGGGGCATTGGACGCCGCCGAGGATAAAGTACACTCGGTGTATCTGATGCACTTGATCTCAAAGAGAAGGCGGGATAATCTCATTGATCTCCTGCATCAGATTTTTCAGCAATCAGCCATACTTGCCGCCTACCGGAGGGTAGAGGACATCCGCGGGGACCCCGATGCTTGTGATCGTGAGAGGAAGCATACTCGGGAGGTTCGGAATGCTTGGAAGATCTTGAATAAAGTTAATTTTGAGTTTCTCAACCCATGCCCCGCATCCGAAGTTTTACCATTGTAAATGTGTCCTTTATATTTTGTATAAACCTCTTGAAGTATGAGTGACAAGTTTTACTATGTTTTTCCATGTTTGCATGTCTTTTCTCTGGGATTTTATCATTTTGCTACTGTTGTTGTTTGTGCTTTTAATATGCAGGGTACTACTCCATACATTTTCTTTGAAGTGCACATCAGGTTTTAGGCCTCACGTGTTCTGCACGTGGGGTCCCTTGATGGGGCTGTTCACAAAATTTTCCCATGCCGTATTTTCCGTGTACAATATCAGGCACAGAAAAAGGGCCTTGGAAATAGTTCCATCTCCTTGATTTTCGATGCCTTTCCTTTTTTGGGCCTTGGAAATAGCTTCACCATGCAAGATCTTCCACGCACAGCACTTAATGCACTTCTTTATATTCTTGAGGCCATAGCATATTTTCTCCTCACAGAGAAATTCCTTCCCATATTGACGTGATTTAATTTGAGGAGTATCTGAGTGCTATGTCCTGCAACCGTCCACACGCTCGTCGACAGCCATGGGAAGTGCCTATCGAGGAGATGATCCCCCGCTTTGCTGCTCGGTTAGTGGATCCACTTCTTACCGACGACGAATGCGACTCAGCCATGCATGAACTCTCGATCCGTAGGGGGTCCCCCCTTCCGATGGGTTCCCTCTGGCTCCGGATGATCCTCACGGCCGTGCTTGCCGACATTCCTCCTCACCCGGCAGAGATGACCCTGGCGATGCTTGATGCGGCGGAAGAAAAGCTCGAGGGCTTTCATGAGGCGTGCCTGATTACTCAGGCTTTGAAGGACTGCTCAATTCATCTGCTGAGTGAGATAAGAGCCCGACGGGCTGTTATGTCTGCTTTTGCAGATGGCCATGGTGCCAATCGATGGGAAGCGACTTCTCATGAGAACCGTCGCTTTGATGTGTTGGAGAGGGCAGAGAGAGAGATGGAGAACCTTGTTCTTTGTTTTGTTAACCCTTGTATTTCTGATCCCTTGTTTGGTGATCTTTTCCGTTAGCGTAGAACATTTTTAAGTTAGTCTCTCTTTTTCTACGCTTTATGTCGAAATGCCATGTAGGCTTGGTGCTGGCATGTACGCTTCCGCTTGCATAAATAAACTTTGTATTCTTCTCATGAGAACTTTCTTTAGTTGCAAATGCTATCATCACTTTCCTGCGCATCAGACCCTTTTGGGTATTATGAACGTTCATGCGATTGCAAATGCTATTATTATTATTATTCCCTTTTTGAATACTCATATGATTGCGAACGCATGCTTGAAATATGTCGGAAACCTTTCTTGTTGCCTTTCACATCAGGCGATGTGAGCGCGTTTTAGATCGATTATTCCCGTCGACTGGAAGCCCATTTATATGGTCTTGTCAATGTCTTGTTTCCAAGGCTGCGGTTACGAAAGCGAGATTACGTGGCCTGATAGAGCGATACGTAGCGAACACAAGGTTGTGGCTCTTGATAAAGCTGCCACGTTCACTCGTGAGAGGGTCGAGGCTCATAAAGCCACCAAGAAAGAGCTCGAAATTCGGCTTGCTTCGTATCAAGCTCAGCAAGCTCAGGCGGAGGCTCGTCTTCTGAAGATCTTGCATCATGAAGCCGTGGCTCAGCAACAGAACGATGAGCTGGTAAAATTACTGCACCGCCCGCCGGCTTGAGGACTTGTATCTTTTCTCCCCTTTTTGTACATACTCATGAATGAGAGTATCTCCTTCTTTTTTTCCTTTCGTAAGTTGTACTTTGTATCTATTTTGGTTTATGAATAAAAGATACATTTTTCTTCTCAATGGCGTGTTCCCTTTTCATTGCATGTATTCTGTGGATATTCTATCTCGATCTCCTTGTAGGACAGCAATGGCTCAGGATTCAGGGTTAAGATCTGCTTCCTAAGACTTTTGCATCTTATGAGCCACGAGGGTCTCATAAAGAGTTTTTCTCCCTACAGGTCGAGAGGATCCCATAGGTGTAAGTTCTTCTTAAAGATCGTGAGGATCCTTAAGCGGGTTTTCCCTTGAGAGTCGTAAGGATCTCACAAGAGAGTTTTTCTTCCTTACAGGTCATGAGGACTTGTAAGTGTTGGATGCTGTCACTCTTGTCCGTGTTTTACGGAGTTAGGGGTTTCTCCAGGTATCGTAGTTTAAAGACATCACGGTCAAGGTTAAGGACCTCATAGTCCGTGGATTTAAGGACTCCACAGTCCGCTGTTAGTTTTAAGACATCACGGTCAAGGTTAAGGACCTCATAGTCTGTGGATTTAGGGACTCCACAGTCCGGTGTTTGGTTGCAGGGACCCGTCACCTCTTTGAAGACGTTGAGGAATTACAACGCCGGGCATCAAAAGAGTGAAGAGATGTACCCTTAAACCAAGGCAAAATCTGTAGGGAATCGGGGTGGTTGATCGTTAGTTTTAAGACATCACGGTCGAGGTTAAGGACGTCATAGTCCGTGGATTTTAAGGACTCCACAGTCCGGTGTTTGCTCTGGATGCTTCACACGGGTTCACTGCCGTGCTTGGCGAGGACCAGGCTCCGCTCTGGATGCTTCACACGGGTTCACTGCCGTGCTCTGCGAGGACCAGGATCCGCTCTGGACGTTTTCCACGGGGTCAAAGAGTGACATTATCCGCGTTCCACGTGACCAGGAATTTTGCACTAGATGCTTCACACGGGTTCACTCCGTGCTCGGCGAGGACTAGGGTCCGCTCTGGATGCTTCACACGGGTTCACTGCCGTGCTCTGCGAGGACCAGGATCCGCTCTGGACGTTTTCCACGGGGTCAAAGAGTGACGTTATCCGCGTTCCACGTAACCAGGAATTTTGCACTAGATGCTTCACACGGGTTCACTGCCGCGCTCGGCGAGGACTAGGCTCCGCTCTGGATGCTTCACACGGGTTCACTGCCGTGCTCTGCGAGGACCAGGATCCGCTCTGAACGTTTTCCACGGGGTCAAGGAGTGACGTTATCCGCGTTCCACGTAACCAGGAATTTTGCACTAGATGCTTCACACGGGTTCACTGCCGCGCTCGGCGAGGACTAGGCTCCGCTCTGGATGCTTCACACGGGTTCACTGCCGTGCTCTGCGAGGACCAGGATCCGCTCTGGACGTTTTCCACGGGGTCAAAGAGTGACATTATCCGCGTTCCACGTGACCAGGAATTTTGCACTAGATGCTTCACACGGGTTCACTGCCGTGCTCGGCGAGGACTAGGCTCCGCTCTGGATGCTTCACACGGGTTCACTGCCGTGCTCTGCGAGGACCAGGATCCGCTCTGGACGTTTTCCACGGGGTCAAAGAGTGACATTATCCGCGTTCCACGTGACCAGGAATTTTGCACTAGATGCTTCACACGGGTTCACTGCCGCGCTCGGCGAGGACTAGGCTCCGCTCTGGACGTTTTCCACGGGGTCAAAGAGTGACATTATCCGCGTTCCACGTGACCAGGAATTTTGCACTAGATGCTTCACACGGGTTCACTGCCGCGCTCGGCGAGGACTAGGCTCCGCTCTGGATGCTTCACACGGGTTCACTGCCGTGCTCTGCGAGGACCAGGATCCGCTCTGGACGTTTTCCACGGGGTCAAAGAGTGACATTATCCGTGTTCCACGTGACCAGGAATTTTGCACTAGATGCTTCACACGGGTTCACTGCCGTGCTCGGCGAGGACTAGGCTCCGCTCTGGATGCTTCACACGGGTTCACTGCCGTGCTCTGCGAGGACCAGGATCCGCTCTGGACGTTTTCCACGGGGTCAAAGAGTGACATTATCCGCGTTCCACGTGACCAGGAATTTTGCACTAGATGCTTCACACGGGTTCACTGCCGTGCTCGGCGAGGACTAGGCTCCGCTCTGGATGCTTCATACGGGTTCACTGCCGTGCTCTGCGAGGACCAGGATCCGCTCTGGACGTTTTCCACGGGGTCAAAGAGTGACATTATCCGCGTTCCACGTAACCAGGAATTTTGTTGATTGTATCCGCATTTCACGGGATGGAGGTTTGACTGTTGGCGATATGTATACCACCGAGCCATGGAACTGGGAGTTGCCGCTGTTCCGCTTAGCTTGAAGTTGTGTCCGTTGTTAGGAGACGAGTGTTGGGATGATCTCTAGGTCGCTTGTGGCCCGTCGAGATTTAGCTTCTTTCTTTGGTGAAACCTGGGGGAGGGAGGTATGTTCCTTTTTTGTTTATGCCATTGGATTGTATACAGGGTGTGATGGAACATCACCTGTAAGGCATACATTTTATTTTTATTTTATTTCTTTTTCCGCGATGCTCTACCGTTTCAGCTTTTATATCGCGAAGGTCGCGATTGCCCCATCATTTCGGCTATTTTTCGCGGTGCCCAATCATTTCGGCTATTTATTTATTTTCTACTCGTTGCTTTTTATTGCGAGTTGCCCCATCATTTCAGCTATTTTTTATGCCTTCATTCTTACTTGCTGCTTTTTATTGCAAGTTGCCCCATCATTTCGGCTATTTTGTAGGCATGTGTGGCTTGCTAGCTTTTTCGCCGCAAGCTCGGATTTTGGACACCGATTTCGGCATCAGCATCGCTGCAACTGGGATGTTACCAGGAGCGAATCATCATTTGCTCCTGTCGATATTGAACAAAGGTGGCTTAGTAAACAGGGTTAAGGGTCCTGTCGACCAAGGCTTTTGACTTCGTGAGCCGTAAGGGTCTCACAAAGGTATTTCTCCCTACAAGTCGTGAGGATCTTGCAGGTGTATTTTCTCCTTAGGGATCGTGAGGATTCCTAAGTGTATGTTCCTCTGTAAGTCGTAAGGATCCTACAAGAGGGTTTTCTCCTTATGGGTCGAGAGGACCTACAAGGGTTGCTCATCATATGGACATGCCTCCAGTCACGGGTGTGACTTTGCTGGGGAAATGTTTTTTCGCGCCCGTGGATTGTATACAAGGGTCAGTATTGAGCCTCTTGTAGGGCAATATCGAAGGTTGTGGAGGATTTGCTTAAGAACAGGTTTAGGTTTCTGTAACTTAAGACTTTCAAATCTCATGAGCCGTGAGGGTCCCATAAGAGAATTCTCCTTACGAGTCGTGAGGATCTCGTAAGTGTATTTTCTCCTTAGGAATCGTGGGGATCCCTAAGTGTGTTGCTCCTTTGTGAGTCGTAAGGATCTCACGCAGGTGGTTTCTCCTTACAAGGTCGAGAGGACCCTACAAGTGTCTTTTAACGAGGTTGCGCCCTTTCGGGTTTTCACAAACACTCGCCGGTAGTCCTGCTGTTTTTACTCACGGAGCCCTTTCGGGTTTTCATCCGTGCCCATTTTGCTTACGGACATACCGTCTTCTTTTTTTTTTATTCTTTTTTATATATATATTTTTTTAATTTTTTTTCTTTCTCTTTCCTCTTTTTTATCTCGTCAGCCTAAAGATGCTGCGGTAGTAGTTTTAGGGACGTTTCGGTCCGTCGTTAGTTTAAGGACGTTTCGGTCCGTCGTTAGTTTAAGGACGTTTCGGTCCGTCGTTAGTTTAAGGACATTTCGGTCCGTCGTTATGGGAAGGCTGGCTGCTGCTTGTAAAGTCTGAGCCTAGGAAGATAGTGAGCGGACATTGTTGTCGTCATCTATCATTGACCCAGGCTGTGGCTTATCAAGCATAGTATTTCTTTAAGAAGCGGCCGTTTATTGGCCTTAAAGGCCTTTCACCGTGCATGTCCATGAGTAGGTAGGCTCCACCCTGGTAGACCTTGTCTATGATGTACGGGCCTTCATAGTTTGGCTCAAATTTTCCTCGCTTGGCACGATTGGGGATCATAGGTCTTTTGACCACTAGTACGAGTTCGCCTTGGCGGAATGTTCTCGGCCTGGTCAATCTTTCGTACGAGCGCGTCATCTTTGCTTTGTAGGCCTCTAGATGTTGTTGCGCTATGAGCCGGGTTTCATCGAGGGCATCAAGCTCCTCAAGCCGAAGGTGAGCATTTTCTTCGTTCGTCAGCTCGTGGTGGACTGCTACTCGTAGAGAGGGTAACTCTATCTCGAGGGGGAGCACTGCTTCCTTCCCAAATACCAACGCGTACGGCGTTGTGTTCGTGGCCGTCTTGAACGTAGTTCGATAAGCCCAAAGGGCTTCTTGCAGCCTTTCGTGCCAGTCTCTCTTATTCCTGGAAACGGTCTTTTTTATGATCTTCGTCAAGGTCTTATTGAAAGCCTCGGCCAGACCGTTAGCTCGTGGATTGTAAACCGAAGAATATCTCCAGTCTATATTGTGCTGCTGTGCGAAGCGGCTAATCTTATGGCTTCGGTAGGCCGGCCCATTATCGGAGATAATCCGCCGTGGGGTCCCAAACTGGTAGATGACGTGCGTCTTGAAGAAATGGAGGATATTCTCCGTCTTCACTTCCCTCAGTGGTACTGCTTCTGCCCATTTGGAGAGGTAATCAGTTGTCGCCAGGATAAAACGGTGTCCCCGGGATGATGCTGGCTCAATGGGGCCGACTATGTCAGTCCCCCACATTTCGAATGGCCAGCTAGCTACCGTTGGGTGCAGTGGATTCGGATGTTGGTGGATGAAGTCTCCATGAATTTGGCATGAGTGGCATTGCTTCACATACTCAAGGCAGTCCTGGATCATCGTGGGCCAGTAGTAACCCATCCGTTTAATTTTTAACTTCATCTTTGGGCCTGCTTGGTGAGAACCGCAAAGTCCTTCATGCACTTCCTGAATGACTCTTTCTGCTTCGTCAGGTCCTAAGCATCTCAGCCATAGAGAATCAAACGATCTTTTGTATAGAATATCGTCGACGAGAGTGAAAGATAGAGCTCGTTTCATGAGCTGATGTCTTGAGGACGCTTCTTTGGGCGTTCGATGGGACTTAAAGTAGTGTATGAAGACTTCCCTCCAGTCTTCGGCCTTCTCATGGTCTTTTATTTGTAGGGTCGTCTGCTCAGTCGCTCCCTTTTCTTCGCATGATTCCGAAGATATTTCTGCCGGGGCGAGCACTCGACGGCTTTGTACCACGATTCTGACGTCATCGAGGTTCTCGTCAGCCAGTTCTTTAGCAAGTTTAGCCAACGCGTCTGCTTTGCTGTTTTCCGCGTGCGGTATGTTCTCCAAAGTATAGGAGGGAATTTGGGTCAATAGTTGTTGCACCTTTTCGCCGTACTTCACCAACTCCGGTTTACACGTTTGGTAGTCACCATTTACTTGACTAACGACCAGCTGAGAATCCCCGTATATAAGGAGGTCTTCAATTCCCATGTCGATGGCGATCTCGAGGCCTGCTATCAGAGCTTCGTATTCAGCTTCATTGTTTGTCCTTGGCTCTGTTAAGGAGAAGGCGAAGCGCATTATCCCTCCTTGTGGAGTTGCAAAGATGAGGCCTATCCCTGATTTGATCATTGGGATACCTTGTTTCTGTTTCTTTATGGAGGACGCTCCATCGAAATAGAGTTCCCATCGGGTGCTTCCGCCGCTAATCGCATCAAATGCATGCTCGTCCGGCAAATCACAGTTCAGAGGAGAATCGGCCGGTATCGGGTGCTCAGCGAGGAAGTCGGCAATGGCCTGGCCTTTCACTGCCTTGAGAGGTTGATACGTTATCGAGAACTCCATCAAGAGCAGGGCCCACTTAGCGAGTCGTCCCGTCAATATGGCTTTCGACATCAAGTATTTAAGGGGATCTACTTTTGAAATGAGGCGGACTTCATGTGCCAACGCATAGTGCCTGAGCTTTGTTATCGCGAAGATTAACGCCAAGCAATGTTTTTCAATGGGAGAGTAGTTGCTTTCTTCCCCCAGTAGAACTCGACTTAAGTAATAGAGTGCCCTCTCTCTCCCCTGATCGTTCTCTTGTGCCCATAACGCGCCCAGGGAACCTTTGAGGGCGGTCGTATAAAGAATGAGGGGTTTTCCCTTGACCGGCGCGGCCAACACCGGAGGGTTCTGCAGGTACTGCTTGATCTCGTCTAGTGCACCTTGACATTTGTGATCCCAAGCGAATGGAGTTTCCTTTTTCATCAGGTGGCTGTAAGGACGGCATTTGCCTGAAAGATTAGCGATAAACCGCCGGATGTATGCGAGCTTCCCTTGGAGAGACCGCAACTGCTTGAGGGTTCTTGGCGGAGGCATTTCCATGATCGCCTTAATCTTTGACGGATCTATTTCAATACCTCGGTGTCGAACGATGAATCCCAGGAATTTGCCCGAGGAGACTCCAAACGCGCATTTGAGGGGATTCATTTTCAAATTATATTGCCGAAGGCGTCGAAATACAGTCTCCAGATGCTTTAAATGATCTTCGTATGACATGCTCTTTACTACAAGGTCATCGATATAACACTCGACGACGTCGTGTATGAGGTCATCAAAGATCTTTGTCATGGCCCTTTGATAGGTAGCGCCAGCGTTCTTTAGACCAAAGGGCATAACCCTGTAGCAAAATATACCCAAAGGGGTGCGGAAAGCGGTGTGCTTCTGGTCTTCGGGATGCATCTTTATCTGATTGTATCCTGACGAACCATCCATAAAGGAGAAAACCTCGTGAGTGGACGTGTTATCTATCATTAGCTCGGTTACTGGTACTGGGAAATCATCCTTTGGACAGGCTTTATTGAGATCCCTGAAATCCACGCATATGCGTACCGTCCCATTCTTCTTCATTACCGGGACGATATTGGTGATCCAGTCGGGATATTGGACTTCTTGGATAAATCCAGAATCGATCAGCTTCTTGACTTCGGCGTTGATGCTCATCTCAAGCTCGAGTCGCATCCTCCTTGGCGCCTGCTTGACCGGCTTGATATCTGGGGATATTGCTAATCTATGCACAGCAATCTCCGGATCTAATCCTGGCATCTCGGAGTAGTTCCACGCGAAGCAGTCTTTATGCCGTAGAAGCACGTTCTTTAACGCAGCCACCCTCTCTTCGGATAACAGCTCGCTGAAAAATGTCGGTCGCGGGTCGTCTGCCGATCCCAACTCAATCTTCTTGAGGTTATCTGCAGTAGTATGTATACCATCTTCCAGTTCTTTCGGAGCGGGCGGAAATTCCGAGATCACCTCATCATCGCTGTTCTCAAAGCACCGGGGAAGGTCATCTACGTTCTCGGGCTCTTCTCCTAATATCGTAATCGTATAACAAGTGCGAACCCGCTCCCCGGACTGAGGTGGACCCGGTTCTGCTCTTGCTGCCTTGGGCTCATGCTTTTGCGGCGGCGTTACCTTCCAGCCGTCGGATAAATCGAATCTGCCCCGTTGGTACTGGTCCTCGACCCAGTTCTTGAAGGTGACGCAGTCTTCGGTAGGATGTCCTATTGCTTGGTAATAAGAGCAATAACTCAGATGAGAAGCCTTGTTAGCTTGCTCAGGATGTCTAGACTCTGGAAGCGTGATCATTTGATGTTTTATAGCGAGGTTGAGTAACCTCTCCGTCTTGTCTCGGGGGAAGGAGTACACTCGACTCATCTTCTTCATGAGGGACAAACCCGAGCCGCTTCTTGATTTATTTCCGTCTCTGCGTCGGGCCTTTCGTACAACGGATCGACGAGGATAAGCGTCTTTGTCTTTTGCAGCATGTTGAAATAGACGTTGCGTCCTGGCCTTCTCGTAGATGGCCATTTCGCGGTTGTGGTCTTCCCGAGCTTTCTGACCCACTTTCCTGATAGGCTTGCCCATTCGTTCTTCAAACGACGGACTCGGCGATTTAATCGCGGGGTTTAGTTTTGATGGGGGGTTGGCATATCCTGACAGGGCGTCCTCCTCTTCATCAAAGGTATATATAGCGTAGCTGCTGTGAGCCCGTTCCCGTTTTCCGGCTCTTGCATATCCAAGCCCGAGTGTTTCCATCTTCCCGTTGGGCAATTTGCGTTGAGTCCCGGGGACATCCCAAATCCTGTTGTAGAACCGAGCCTGCCGAACGGTCTGTTCTAAGGGTACTCCTTGGCGCTTCAATAGCTTCTTTAATCCATTTGTATAGTATCTGGGCAGACGGATGGGTTGGAGCCTGTCAAGTGTAGCATCCGCGCCATGCCAGATCTCTTTCTCTATTTCCACTCTGAGGATCGGTAGAATAGGATCACCTTCTCACCCCTTTGCCTGGGAGGGACGTAAAATGTTCGCAGGTCCTGTACATTATTAGCTTGCAGCATGTCGAGATCCTTGTAGTGTTCTCGCGGTACCATGGTGATTTGCAAACTATGGTCATCGCCAGGGAGTGTTTGTATTGACAGCCGATTGGAGAACACGGCATTAACTTCATCTTCTGAATCACTTTCGAAGACCAACATGGGGGCGGGCGTCCCCAGGTTGTTGCGCTGAGATGGCCCTGCATAAACTATCTCTTCCTCTTCTTCGGTATCGCTCCCGAAAACAGGGATGGTGGCGGCGGTTTTGTTCTCCGGATTGCGACATCTTTCTGTATCCTCGAAATCTGGCAAAAAGTACTTCGCATCTTCGTATTTGCGGACTTCGTTCACGGAAAATGGGTTTAACTCACCTGTTACGGTATACTCGAAACCATCCTTAAAGTACTTCATACACTGATGTTGTGTAGAAGGGATGATGTTGTATTCGTGTAACCAAGGACGACCGAGCAAGGCGTTGTAGCAGGTCTTGGCGTCAATGACATGGAATTTGATGTCTGTGACGAGAAGTCCAAAGCGTAATGTTAGTATCACAGATCCGAGAGTCCGTGACGATTGTGAATCGAAACCGGAGATAGTAATTTTGTCACGAGCGAGATGTTGCACGCTCATGCAGATTTCCTTCAACACCCGAACATTAAGGAGATTGACGGAGGATCCATTATCCACCAGAATCTTTCCTATCTTGATATCATGGCAGTATCCGGAGACATATAAGGGACGGTTGTGGTCGCACATCCCGAGAAGGAGGTCTTCATCACCGAAAGTGATGTCGGCTGTATGCACTTCCTCCAGTTCATCCTTCATCTTTTCAGTGGCGAGGAAGGCTTGGAATTGCTCAGGTTCTTGTAACGCCTTAATTAGTGAGTCTCGCGCTTCTTTTGATAATAGGAGGGCATCGAGAATGCTAAGCTGAGAAGGTAGCTTCCTTAGGTGCGCGAGGATGTTATAGTCCACCTTACCCTTCCTAGGAGGGTCTTTGGCAGCCAGCTCTCTCATGACTTGGTCATCTAAAGTGATATCTTCAGTGACCTTTTCCTTTCCCTTATCCTTTCTATTCCCGGGCCCGAGATTCTTTTCTGGGAGTGTGCGATTGCGCAGCTGAATGTTCTCGCAGATCTCCGATTTCTCCTCTTTCCCTAAATCGGATTCTTTGAAGAGAGGGCCCAGAGCGATTTCTTCATCAGAGTCGCTCCCAAAGATGAGAACTTGTGACCCCCTGGCGTTTACCATGTAACAGTTGCCAGTAGTTCCGTCGTGCCCATCGATAGTACTTCTTCGCTCCCGACGGCTCTTGCGTTTCATGCGCTTAACATGTTGCCGACGAGCAACATATCCTTGCCACCATATCTTAAAGGCGTCGCACTCCTCTGTGGGATGTGATATTTTCCGGTGATATGCGCAATAGTCAGGGTGCCTCTCCACCCCATCGTGTGTGTTTCCTTCCGAGGGCGGTAGCTTCATCCCCATTGACATGGCTTTGGCAAACCTTTTTCTCGTCTTGAATATCTTCTTGTCTACTTCGGATGCCTTTCGCTCTGGTAGTTCAACTCTTCCGTTCAGTCGCCCGCATTTGGCTCCTTCCGATGTGGCCATCTCACGCTCCTGGTCCGCTTTACATTTTAGACGAATCTCGTCTAGAAAAGCGTCGATCATTTTATCTGTTGGCCATGCACGCTCTGGTACAGGCTCTGCCTCCAGCTTCTTAGTGCCAGGAGTTTTCCCATCATCGGTAAACGAGTGGGAGATTACGTTACAACTCGCCGCATATCCTTCGGATTCATCTGACGAGCTCTCTCCATCACCTTCCTCTTGAAAGATGTGGTTGAGGAACTCTTGCAGTGTGACAGGAGTTCGCGCCTTTTGGTTGTATTCTACCAGCGCGTCGATTTGCTTCTGCAAGTTCGTGTGCTCGTTTCCAAGCTTCACGGGCTTCTTGGATTTCTTCTTCTTTTTCTTCGAAGATTTTGACGATTGGGCGTGAGTATTTGGGCTCTTATCGCGAGTCTTTGTAGTTGGGCGGCGCCTTAGCATCCCTTCGATAATTTGAGGTTCAAGAGGGTCCTTCCATTCGATCGCAGGGCACGCATGAAGGTCTTTCAGCATTCTTTTGGTTTTAGTTGATAGCACGACCTCCCATGGAGCTTCTTCAATAAAGGAGCAGGTTGCCCCCGGTGTATCTGCTTTCTTAGGAGTATGCGGTTGTGGTGGGTTCACCTTCCACTTTTCGGATAGTACAAACTTCCCCTGGAGGTACCGGTCTTCAATCCATCCTTTGAAGACGAAGCAATCTTCAATCGGATGGCCTACCGTTTGATGGTAAGGGCAATAGTTAGGGTTATTCACCTCGGTGGGTTGCGGCGGTCATCTTGGATTTGGTGGGTTTATAAGTCTGTTGCGTATTGCCAGCTCGAATAACCGTTTCGTCTTGTCCCGTGGGAACGAGTAGGGACGCTTCATTTTCTCATTATAATACCGGCGTCTTTCCTCCAGTTGATCTGCCGGTTTCGGGGCGTTAGGTTGCTGTTGGGCATTTGCGACAAAGGTTGCCCTTACTTTACCTTTGTCATTCCGAGGTTCCGACTTCAGGGGAGGTGGTCTATGACCCATCTGGTCCATCTGAGCCAACTTGTCGATTAAAGCCTGGAATGTGGTTGGCTTAAAGAACATCATAAACTGGGAGATAGTTGCGTGAGGGTCTAGAGTTCCTACGAACATGCCCACCGCAGGTGCTTCCTCAATGCGTTGCTCGCATCTCGACCACAAATTCCGCCAGCGTATAGCATACTGGACCCAGGTTTCGCCTGGTTTTACCCTGGCGTTAATCAGTGCAGTTATTGGAGTGCGTTCGCTGGCACTTGCGAATCGCTGAGTGAACAACAACTCCATTTCAGCGAACGTTTTGATAGAATCGTTCGGGAGTTCTGAATACCATTCGAATGCAGTTTCTGATAGGCTGCCCACGAACTGGCGGAGCAACAGTTTATCATCACCGCCGGTGTTACCGCAGAGGGCCCGGAACTGGGCGACATGTTGATGGGGGTTGCCGGTCCCCTTGTACATGTGGAATTTTGGTATCGTATAGCCTGGCGGGTATTTGATTTGGTCGTACCAGCTCGGATACGGCCGCCCCGTTTTCACGACTTGACCAGCTTCCTCAGTCGCGTGATGAACCCGGATTTGCTGGGCTATGTAGTCAACCAAGTCAGCCTTAGAGATTGCCTCCTCCTTGGCCGTTGAGAGGGCTGGTGGTGGATTTGACGTTTCTCCTCGGTCGTCTTCAAGAACGATTGGGGGACCCTCGGCGGGTAAGTCCTGCTGGATCATCATTCCTATCATATCTTGGAAGAGAAGGCCCATACGTTGTATGTTGGCCGCTTGTTCAGCAGCCTCTTTGTCCTTTTTCTCCAGTATCCGGCGAAGGAATTCAGCGTCGGTTTCTTCCTCCTGGCGCGCGTCTGAGGACGTTTCTGGGTTTTCTTTTGGCCCAGTAAGTGCGGCCATAGCATTCATCATTTCCTGAAGCTTTTGTTGCTGCTCCTGGGCTTTCGTCACGGATCGGGTTAGCGGTCGATGGCCCGTAGAAGTGCGGCTTTCCTCTTTTCCAGAGGCCATGTAAACAGTGTGCACCACCATGCCCCTAGACTTAGGGCGTCTGGGCTCAGTGCTTTTAGCCGTCGTTGCATGCTGGGGGGTCTTCTCTGGCCTCCTCCTTTTATGAGCCAGTTGATCAACAGCCTTTTGGGGTTTAGCCTGGTGACCAGCTTCCGGTTGGATTTTCATCTTCTTGTGCTGGCGGGAGAAGTTTGGATCGATGATCGAGTCTCGGGCCTGCCGCCAAACTTTATAGATTTTGGAAGATAGCCGTTGAGGAGATCAGGGCTGTTCGGGTTTTATTTCCACAACCTTTTTTAATGGGGGAGGAGACCTCTTCAGCACTGCAGTAGCAGAATTCCTTCGCACCTTATTTAGCATTTCGAAGCTGTTCCCAGTTGGAACAGCAGCATTAACTTCTGCCACCGGGGCCGATGGAGTCAACCCGGAGGGGGAGTTTCCCCCAGCCTTCCTTACTCGGCGCCAATGGCGACGTCGAGCGCGTCGAGCGGACGGCGTAGGGTCAGCGGTAAGAATGGTTTCGTCTTGCCCCCTGTCTGGGTGGGGGGTCGCTGTAGGTATTAGCCTGTCAAAGACCGATGTCCTTTGGGCAGCAGGAGCGGGAGCTGAAGTCATCAATCTTGTAAA
Source organism: Agapanthus africanus (assembly GCA_030015575.1). NCBI lineage: Eukaryota > Viridiplantae > Streptophyta > Magnoliopsida > Asparagales > Amaryllidaceae > Agapanthus > Agapanthus africanus. The sequence continues at coordinate 352,652,173 of JASDDO010000018.1, forward strand.
GACCGACCTTTTGGCCGGAGAAGCTGCCTTGACGACTTCCGGGGCAGGAGCGGCCACCCTTTTAGAAGCAGCCTTCTCTGAGATTGTAGGCCCCATGATGAGTTTGCAGGATTTCTGGCCCAATCTAGAGAAGACCGAGGCGTTGACGTTGGGCGACTCGTTGAGAGGAGCCGTGACAGGGGTAAGACGATCAAAGACCGACTTCTTGAGAGCTTCTGTTGTCAGCACTGGAGCGGTGAAGTTTGTCGGCGGGAGCATGGTCCCAAAGAACAATCCTGTGGTGGCGCGAGTGACCTGTTCCACGGGCATTGTGAATAGCGAAGCAGCTTGGGGTCCGTAGGCTATACCTCCTGGCGAGGCAGAGCGTTGGTTGCAATTGCAGTCTGAACAGTTGGAGAATTTCACGGAAGTAGAAGCCATCGATCCTTTGCTTTCTGCAATAAGCGAGACGCCAATTCTTAGTATCTTGAAACCCAAGGGCAACCATTAGCGAACCGCGATTGGTTCGCGAGTCACGACACACGAAGTGTGGAGTGGAAAGAGGAAAAGGTCCCACCGGGCGTGCCAGAATCTGTTCCCCTCTGAACGGCGGCGCGCAGGGCTGCGATGTCCTGGCGCTGAGATTCGGGGCAGATGCTAATTGGTGCTATCCGTCCACCTTTCCGAAGATGCCAAGTTGATTTATGGCACCATGTATCGAAGGTTTAGACGGATGCGTCCGATGTAGCAGACTTCGTCAGATACCCCCTCGTTTGAGGGGTTTTTGATTGTGGGGACGCTCTTCCCTGCAGGCGCAAGCCCCTGCAGTTAATTACGCTACCGCATTGTGGTAACAACTTTCTCCTTCTCCAGATGGTCACTTCGTGTCGTGGGTGTTTGTTTTGCATTTTGTTGCCCGTGGATTGTTTACGGAGACTGAGTTATGTCGTCGCCCGTAGGGCGTGGACTAGTCCAAATCCGTATTATCTTAGATTTGGGTTTGGGGGTTTGGTTTGAGGATACGTCAGCCTTACTTGAGGCTAAGATCAACTCAAACGTTTGTTAAGGATACGTTAGTCTAACTTTGTGACTAAGATCAACTTAACGGGATCGTTTAGATCCGACAAAGGAGCGTTTGGGCTCTATTGTTCCAGTTTAGGGACCTAGTGGTCCATTAAATGTATGGCCGTCAGGACCCGTCACCTCTCTGACGACGTTGAAGGATTACAACGACGGATGTCAGAGGAGTTCAGAGATGTACCCTCAAGCCAGAGTTAATTGGGGGGATTCATAGTCCGGTCTGTTTGAAGGTTTAAGTATACGTTAGCCATCTTTGAGGCTAAGATCAACTTAAACGGGACCGTTTAGATCCGACAAAAGAGCATACGGGGCTCTGTTGTTCTAGTTTAAGGACGTTGCGGTCCATAGGTAGTTTAAGGACGTTGCGGTCCATGGGTAGTTTAAGGACATTGCGGTCCATTGTTAGTTTTAAGACATCTCGGTCAAGGTTAAGGACGTCGTAGTCCATGGGTTTAAGGACCCCACAGTCCATTGTTAGTTTTAAGACATCTCGGTCAAGGTTAAGGACGTCGTAGTCCATGGGTTTAAGGACCCCACAGTCCGGTATGTGCTCTGGATGCTTCACACGGGTTCATTGCCGTGCTCTGCGAGGACCAGGCTCCGCTCTGGACGTTTTCCACGGGGTCAAAGAGTGACATTATCCGCGTTCCACGTAACCAGGAATTTTGCATTAGACACGGGTTTAAGGACCCCACAGTCCATATCAATGTGCGGTCGTCGGGACCCGTCACCTCTTTGAAGACATTGAGGATTACAATGCCAAGTATCAAAGGAGTGAAGAGATGTACCCTAGAACCGGAATGGCTTAAATAGTCTTTGACCCAATTTGGGATCAAGACCGATTAATTATGTTATGAGCCCATTGGCCCAGTTAATCACAAATTGAGGACTTATGGCCATCTTGGGCTAAGTCCAATCAGGGGAGGCTTTGCCTCTATCCATTTAGCCAATTGGGCCAAAGTCTAGTGTTAAACACTACAAAGCAATCAGTGTTGGACACTGGGAATGAGGTTGACAAGTTAGTGTTTAACACTAAAAGATAATCGGTGTTAAACACCAGCAACAAGGCTTTTCAAATTAGTGTTAAACACTACAACAGATCAGAGTGTTGAACATTGCAAATAAAGCTTTTTGATTAATGTTGAACACTAAGGCCCAACAGTGTTTTAACACTGGGTTCGAGAGTTTCAATTTAGTGTTAAACACTAAGGCAAGAGGGGTCACGTGGCAGCACGTGAGAGCGCCCTCCCTTCATTTATTCCGCTGAGATTATCGCGTCTTTCAGAGCATCACGTGCCATCACGTGATGGGCATTCAACTGCCTGTGTATTAAAGCTTCTGTCAAGGGTCACGTGGGTCACTTGGGGTGCTGCCTCAAAGGGGTTTTCTGTAGATCTCCTGGGGGGGTCACATGGTGACACGTGACCCTGTCTCTATGTATATGGTTTAGAGGATCTATTAATCTTTTCCAGGAATTAAATTCCTCGTAGGGTTAAACCCTGACAGTAATTTCAGAGGAATTAAATTCCTACTTCCTCTTAAAGGTTTATATTCTGAATAAAGTTGGACTCTGAATTTTCTGTAGGAATTAAATTCCTCATATATGTGAAGAACCAAATAGGGTTAAACCCTAATAAAAGCTTTTAAGGAATTAAATTCCCACTCTCTTGTTAAATTATGATCAAGGGAATTAAATCCCCGCTGTTCCAACAGAACTAGGTTCTTAACACAGGGTCAAGCCCTAGTTTTATTTTAAAGGAATTAAATTCCTATAGTTCTATGAGAATTAAATTCTCGTGCTTCCATTCCGTCTCTATGTTTTGGATCTGCATGGCAGGATCTCGACCCATTGAGAATTAAATTCTCAACCTCAAGGGGAGATGTGCACTTTGCAGATCCTCTATCAAAGAGAGAAGAAATATGTTCTTCTGTTTTATATATTAGAGTTAAACTCTGTTGAGAATTAAATTCTCTTTCCCTTCAAGGAGCCTTCCCTTTCTTACCTAGGGTTTTCTTTTGCAGAAGATCCAAGTTCCTCGAAGTATCAAGGCTCTCTCTCTCTTTCTTCCCTCTGCGTATATCCTCTTTTTTGTGTCTCCTGGCTCCTATTTATAGGAGAAGCAGCCGAATCAATTAGTTTTTGACGAATCTTCATTGAGAGGTTTGATTTGCATCCATCATTCGTTTTTGACCTTTGGATTATTGGGTGAATTTTATTCACCATTGGATTTCAAGTCCCGGGATTCTCCTTTGTTATTTCGGTTAGATTTAAAGGGGAAATCTTTCCAAACCCGAGATTTTCCCATAGATAAATGATATTCAATCATCTTTAAATCTTTAATTCGATTGGTCCCAGGTAATCGCTTTCCTTTGGAAAGATTCGAATCTCTTTCAGAATTTAATTCTGTCAACGAAATGGGCTTTGAAAGCCGGTCATGTGTGGGCACGTGACCCATGGTCACGTATGGGCACGTGACCCCCTTTGGAATGAGCCTTCCTCTTTCTTTCTGCGCTCTCTTCTGGTTGCTGCTTAACCGTCACGTGCCACCACGTGACCTCTGGTCACGTGTGAGCACGTGACCCTTGTATGGATTCTTTTTCTTGGTTTAACTGGAGAACAATTCTGATGTTTTGAGCGTCACGTGCCAACACGTGACCCTGGTCACGTGGGAGCACGTGACCTCTTCTGAAGCTTTTTCCTTGATTTGGTCAGGAAGCGTTGGGTCTTTGTTGCTGCTTTTAAATGTCATGCGTAAACACGTGACCCTCTTCTGAAGCTTTTTCCATAAGATTTCCTGATTTTAAATCAGGAAACAATCCTGCACCTCATTCTATGGGGAAAGAGCCGAGATCCCTTCACCGGGAGTGACCTCTTTAGTAAAGGTTTTTGCAACTATATATTTGTAAAAAGCTATCCGGTTCCTTCAACGATATCCAGTTCATTACGTTAAAGGTTTTTCGCAAAAAACCATTCGTAGCCCTCCGTAATTTCAGACGGGTAGCATTTAGTATTCATGCTATGTATGTTGGCCTTCGTCAAGGCATAGTGTATGGTTGCTATTTGTTACTTTTTTGTTGCATAGATAGATGCGTTGGTTTGGGACAGTGGTACTACTATTTTGGCTTTCGTCAAGGGTATGTACGGGTGGGTTCAAATTAACCTGGATGATGACAGGTAGAACTTGACATGTGACTTACGATATGTTGGTGTTACGACCCGAAAGAGCACGTGACTGGCCCTTGAACCATATGAAGTTTATAGGACTCCATCTGACCCAAGTAACCCAAAAGCCCAGAAATCTAAAACCATTTTTAAGGAGTAAAGAAACATGTTTTGAAGTCAAGCTTTTTAAATAACTAAGCCGAATATGCATTTTTAAAATGTGTAGTCTTTTCTGAAAAATTCGGCAGAGTTTCCTTTGTAAAAACTGGCCCCGAACGGGGTACAACAAGAATAATATATAAATGCAGTGATAGAAGGAATCCCCAAGCGGGATCTAGCTCTTCGTCAATCGACGGTCACAACCACGCAAGCAATAATAATATACAACGCCAAAGGGCGAGGATCAAAACTCAAAAGAAACTCAAACAGCCTGAAAACCGTAATACTACAAGTGCGACTCTAAGGTCAAAATAATACATCACTGTTTTCTAAGTCTGAAACAATATACAAGTTTTGGTTGATGGAATTTCTAGATACAATGAATAATACATGTACAATGGCGGTTCTGATACAAAGAACCCACCTACCAAAGCAAGTCACCCGTATGGAAGCAGTGTGCCCGAAAAGCCGCTATGGAAACTGTACGGCAAAACCCTGCAAGAACTGTGGCACAACGGGGGTGAGTTGCCAACTCGTGAATAGAAAAATATCTACAAGCAGAGATCGAATGTATGACCCATCCTAGGTCAATACGATCAGATATATATATACCTCAATATGAATAAAGCTTAAGCATGCTAAACTGGCAATGTAGTCTCTATACATGAGTGTAGTGCCAAGTGCTCGTGCCAAGTGCTCGTGCCAGTGCCTCAGGTAATAGCATATCATGAATGTGAGGTATGATCAAGGTAATCAAATCTGCATGTACGTGGATCCCGTCCACTCGTCACCCAATGACAATTACCATCATGCATGTAAATATCATTAGCATATGCATGGAAATATGAGGATATAAACCACCTGTGTCCCTCGCGACACGTCACAATCATGGAACCGGAGTGCCCAGCATCGACACTCGAAAACATCATGAAAGCTGTGCCCAGCATCGGCACGTAAATCCTCATATATTGGGCTCCGTCAGTCCGGATCAGCCCATGGGCTCCGTCTGCGGAATCGGCCCTCGGCCCCAGCAGTACACCCATATCCATCTATCGACTCTGGTCAGTATCCTACGGATAACCGTCAGGTCCAACCAATCACCGGTAGGTAGTGGTCCCACTGCCAGGCTCACCGTCTACTACACAGCGAAACCGTTCTCGCCCCGGGGTACCATACCGGGTCCACCATGTACCCGCAATCGGCCTCATCCGCCTCCTCGAATCAGGTTTCACATGTCGCTCTCAGCACCGAGAAAACACATGTTGGACGCACTGAAATATCATATCAAGGGTAACCGGGTTTTTAAAACGATTACGTATTCTCTTTTGAAATACCCGCGGTTCCCAAATCCAGAAATATCATGGAAACAACATATCTCAATGTGCATAATCAGAAAGCATGATGTATGTGACATATAAATGAAGTGCAAGTATATCATGCAGCATGGAATAATAGTATGCACACACAAGGGTCATATCCTGATGCAGTAATACTACTGTATAGTGACATGGCAATTACCGATGAAGATGTGTGTGAGCCGGCAAGTAAGTGTACGTGGTATATACGCATCATCGGTAATGGTGCTGGTGTCCTAGCAGCATGATTGTAATATATCAATAAACACAAGCAATGCAATGCAAATAGCATGAATACGCGGAATCAAATAATCAACGCAACAGTGAAGAATCTACTACAATAAATATATCATGCAGCCTTGCCTTTTGAAATAAGACAAATCAGGGTTTTTGGTAAAATAAGGGCTACGGTGTTTTAAGAAAAGATGTGTCGTTTGAAAATATCCGTAGAATCCCTTTTTGCCTATCCTTAAAATATCCCCGATTCGTTAGTTTTGAAATAGGTATGACTCGGGTCTAGTCTATCGCCTACTATGCGAACTACGGACCCAACTATCAAGTCCATCGTGAGGGGTATGGAAACCACCTACATCTGAGTCGATATATATAAATATAATAGTCAAAATCCCGCCTCAATGGTATCACAAACGATATAACATCCTCGAGTCATGAGCGCGGATCTATCATCAATATAGGCTCGTACGGTAAATCGTCGTACGGCATCCCAATAGCTGGGTACGGGTTAATATCACATTATCTCATCACATATCAGGTATCACTACCATCATATCACATAATCTAGGGTACAGATCCAAGTCTAGTACAATCGATACCATCTATATAAGTGTGAATGCGGGGTAAAACACATGCCCAAAGGCCCGCTAAAGCATCCTGTCGTATCTCCCATACGAATCCTGTCATATCGCCGATCTCATGGCCTCAAATCGAGTCACATCGACCCAACCCACATCCCAAGCACTCTCCATAATCCAGTATATGTACACATAATCCCATACCCATGTGAACACATACAAACATATATTCCCATATACCCATACGAAAGAATGTATGTATGCAAGTGTGTGCGTGTGTGTGTATGGGTGCAACCCCCACTCTAGGGTTTCGCACTTACACTAAACCAATCCATCTTATCATCAATAATCTCAAAGAACATATAATAAATATATGTGTGTAGACGTGTTCGTATACATCACCACGGACTGCGGGGGTACTATACGCCATCCACCCGACTTTTCCCCGTAGATATAAATCTACTCACCTGGTCTTCGCTTGCCGAAATCGATGACGCTATGCTCTTTCGCCTCGGAATCCTTGCGAGGGTACCTAGAATAATAAACAGTCGCAATACGTATTAACATCGAGGAAGAAAACCGATACAGCGCACAGTGTGCTCATAGGTTGGAACCTATGGCCTAAACGTGCAAATCAATCACACAATCCCTGTTGTCGATGTACGAACACCCGACAACCAAATACAAATCCAAATATCAAGAAAGTGCATTTTAAAATACAGAAAACATCGCCTAAAACACACCAAAATGCTCCCAGATTTTCCCCAGGTGACAATTAGCCAAAACTGCATATAAGAGGGGTCTAATTTAGTGCAAAATGAGCTCTAGAACAAAAATGAACCCATTCCCCTCTACTCTGGCCGCAAATTGCGGCCAGAATGATTAAATCTGCGGCCATGGGTTTGAATTGGGGGCTCGGGTCTTGGTGGTAGCTTCCTAGGTGCCTGCATGACTCACTGTCAGCTCAATTTTATTTTTGGGGTCTCGGGGTGATAGCAGATTCCTAAAACCTTCACAGATTTCACAATATCTCCGATATCGTTTTTCTAAATCCGTATTCCGGGTTTCAAATCTCAGGTTTGGGTCTCAATTCCATCACTAGGGTGTTTGTGCAGCCTCCCCTAAGCTCAATTTCACACTACAACTCACAATTTCCTCAAACCCTAACTAGGTTTCCTTTAAGTCCACAATACCACCCGATATCGATTCAATTTTAACATAGGGGTATAAGTAATGCAAAAACTAATCGGTCTTGATCCCAAATTGTGTTTAACACTAGGCTTTGGCCCAATTGGCTAAATGGATAGAGGCAAAGCCTCCCCTGATTGGACTTAGCCCAAGATGGCCATAAGTCCTCAATTTGTGATTAACTGGGCCAATGGGCTCATAACATAATTAATCGGTCTTGATCCCAAATTGGGTCAAAGACTATTTAAGCCATTCCGGTTCTAGGGTACATCTCTTCACTCCTTTGATACTTGGCATTGTAATCCCTCAATGTCTTCAAAGAGGTGACGGGTCCCGACGACCGCACATTGATATGGACTGTGGGGTCCTTAAACCCGTGTCTAATGCAAAATTCCTGGTTACGTGGAACGCGGATAATGTCACTCTTTGACCCCGTGGAAAACGTCCAGAGCGGAGCCTGGTCCTCGCAGAGCACGGCAATGAACCCGTGTGAAGCATCCAGAGCACATACCGGACTGTGGGGTCCTTAAACCCATGGACTACGACGTCCTTAACCTTGACCGAGATGTCTTAAAACTAACAATGGACTGTGGGGTCCTTAAACCCATGGACTACGATGTCCTTAACCTTGACCGAGATGTCTTAAAACTAATAATGGACTGTGGGGTCCTTAAACCCATGGACTACGACGTCCTTAACCTTGACCGAGATGTCTTAAAACTAACAATGGACCGCAACGTCCTTAAACTACCCATGGACCGCAACGTCCTTAAACTACCCATGGACCGCAACGTCCTTAAACTAGAACAACAGAGCCCCGTATGCTCTTTTGTCGGATCTAAACGGTCCCGTTTAAGTTGATCTTAGCCTCAAAGATGGCTAACGTATACTTAAACCTTCAAACAGACTGGACTATGAATCCCCCCAATTAACTCTGGCTTGAGGGTACATCTCTGAACTCCTCTGACATCCGTCGTTGTAATCCTTCAACGTCGTCAGAGAGGTGACGGGTCCTGACGGCCATACATTTAATGGACCACTAGGTCCCTAAACTGGAACAATAGAGCCCAAACGCTCCTTTGTCGGATCTAAACGATCCCGTTAAGTTGATCTTAGTCACAAAGTTAGACTAACGTATCCTTAACAAACGTTTGAGTTGATCTTAGCCTCGAGTAAGGCTGACGTATCCTCAAACCAAACCCCCAAACCCAAATCTAAGATAATACGGATTTGGACTAGTCCACGCCCTACGGGCGACGACATAACTCAGTCTCCGTAAACAATCCACCGGCAACAAAATGCAAAACAAACACCCACGACACGAAGTGACCATCTGGAGAAGGAGAAAGTTGTTACCGCAATGCAGTAGTGTAATTAACTGCAGGGGCTTGCGCCTGCAGGGAAGAGCGTCCCCACAATCAAAAACCCCTCAAACGAGGGGGAATCTGATGAAGTCTGCTACATCGGACGCATCCGTCTAAACCTTCGATACATGGTGCCATAAATCAACTTGGCATCTTCGGAGAGGTGGACGGATAGCACCAATTAGCATCTGCCCCGAATCTCAGCGCCAGGACATCGCAGCCCTGCGCGCCGCCGTTCAGAGGGGAACAGATTCTGGCGATGTAGGTATATACTCCCTCATGTGTTATCTTGAGCGCTTTTTCTTTAATTTGAGTGTCTTTAAGTCCCTCTACTGTTTTTTGTCAGGTCCTTCAGCACTGCGCTCTCGTTACTCGCATGGAGGCCGAGGGGGCTATCCATCCTACGAGGCCGGCGGGAGAGTCTTCTTTGGAGGCCGAGGATCTGCGGCTTGAGCAACGTCTGGAGAGGGAGAGGATGACCGTCCTTGAAGCCCGATCGGCCATCACGGAGCACGCTGTCTCAAAGTGCCGGGAGTCCTATCACTGTCTAAGTGAGTCCCACCGAGTTATCGTGGCGAAGTTGATGGAACTGGCCGATCGCTTTACAGCCATGAAGAGGGCGAGGGATGCCAGCAGGCGTGATGCCGAGGCGGCGCTACACGTGGTGAAGGTTTCTGAGATCCGAGCTAGGAAGGCGGTGGCTGATTACAAGGGGTCGAACCAGTTTTACGTCGACCTCGGCGAGGCCTCCGCCACTGCATGGAACAAAGCTTTTGATGCCGTTAAGAAGCAGTTTCCGGAGTTTGCCGATGGTGAGCTCCGTGCTCGAGTCCCACTTTCGGTGGTCGTGCCTCCGGCCGATGGTGATGAGGGAAGTGAGGTCTAGGCGGGGCTTGCGGCCCGAATTTTTTGGCTTTTCCTCCTCTCTCTTGTAAGCCTCCGGGCAATTTGATAAGGTTGGGGAGCCCACAATACCCTTGTAAAGACTTTTGGATTTGTGAATAAGAACTTTTTGCTAAGTATTTTCATAGTACTTCCTTCGTGTTATGTCGGTTCTTCGTCTAGCGATTACACATCGAGTTGAATCTGTTCATTTGTAGAGTGTGCAAAGACCGGTGGGAAGTTGGTATCTCCATGGCCCCGAAGTCAAGGTGGGGATCGCTCAGACGTAGATAAACCGGATGCCTCTTGGTAAGGGCTTTGATCCGAGGCGTTGTGGGCTAGGGAGCTACCGGCTAGGGATAACCGAGCAAGGGTGGGCCCGGTTGTCTCTTGGTGAGGGCTTTGATCCTTAGCGCGGGAGGGGTCGCAAGAGGCCTGCTAAGGACGGGCCGAGCAGGGTTGCTGCCCGGTGCCTCTTGGCGAGGGCTTTGATCCCTGGCGTTGTGGGGATAGGGAACTACCAGCCAGGGATAACCGAGCAAGGGCGGGCCCGGTTGCCTCTTGCTAAGACTTTTGATCCTTAGTGTGGGAGGGGTCGTAAGGGGCCTACTAAGGACTGGCCGAGCAGGGTTTCTGCCCGGTGCCTCTTGGCGAGGGCTTTGATCCCTGACGTTGTGGGGGTAGGGAACTACCAGCCAGGGATAACCGAGCAAGGGCGCGCCCGGTTGCCTCTTGGCGAGGGCTTTGATCCTTAAGTACGGGCCGGGCAGGGTTGCTGCCCGGTGCCTCTTGGCAAGGGCTTTGATCCCTGGCGTTGTGGGGTAGGGAGCTACCGGCCAGGGATAACCGAGCAAGGGCGGGCCCGGTTGCCTCTTGCGAGGGCTTTTGATCCTTAGCACGGGAGGGGCCGTAAGAGGCCTACTAAGGACGGGCCGAGCAGGGTTGCTGCCCGGTTCCTCTTGGCGAGGTCTTTGATCCCTGGCTTTGTGGGGTAGGGAGCTAACGGTCAGGGATAACTGAGCAAGGGCGGGTCCGGTTGCCTTTTGGCGATGGCTTTGATTCTTAAGGACGGGCCGGGCAGGGTTGCTGCCCGATGCCTCTTGGCGAGGGCTTTGATCCCTGGCATTGTGGGGGTAGGGAGCTACCAGCCAGGGATAACCAAGCAAGGACGGGCCCGGTTGCCTCTTGCGAGGGCTTTTGATCCTTAGCACAGGAGGGGCTGTAAGAGGCCTACTAAGGACGGGTCGAGCAGGGTTGCTGCCCGGTGCCTCTTAGCGAGGGCTTTTATCCTTAAGGATGGCTGAGCAGGGTTGCTGCCGGTGCCTCTTGGCGAGGGCTTTGATCCCCGGCGTTGTGGGGTATGGAGCTACCAGCCAGGGATAGCTGAGTAGGGTAGCCGCTCGGCTGCCTCTTGGTGAGGGCTTTGATCCCTGGAGTTATGGGGTAGGGAGCTACCAGCCAAGGATAGCCGAGCGGGGTAGCCGCTCGGCTGCCTCTTGGTGAGGGCTTTGGTCCTTAGTACTGGAGGGGCCATACGAGACCTTCTAAGGATGGACCGAGCATTGAAGTTTCTCGGTGCCTCTTGGCGAGGGCTTTGATCCCTGGCGATGTGGGGTAGGGAACTACCTGTTGGATATAGTGCCCTCAAAGTCAATTATTGGGTCGCAGGCATGTGATTGCAATGATTGAGGGATGACCTATACTTGTAGGACCGTCTTACTCGAGATGATAGTATGCTATCTGGTTTGTCTTTATCATCGTGTACATGCTTTAGGTGACATTACAGATCACTATTACACGTTGATAGAGTCCTTAGGATTCTTGCTTGACTACCAGCAGTATGATGAAGATCATATACGTGGGAGTTGGGTAGTCTATAAGCACATCCTTAAAGTGTCCCTAATCGTAGGAGTTTCGAGACTGGGCATCGATACTCCATGAGTAGACTAGTGTATACAGTCGAGACCCCGACTAGGGGCGTTGGCCGGTATCACAATCCATTGGTGTTAGTTGGTTCACCTAAGATGTATACAGGTGGTCATTGGGTTATGAGTACACCGGACGGACTCGCCGGGAACATGCTAGTTGGTATTATACCTGTCGTCAGATAGCATTTCCCTGGTGACATATGTAAAGGTTAGTATATCGACCTGATATCGTCATTTGTCTCGTGTGAGTTCCCACTGAGCTTTGATTACTACCCTACCACGGCTCAAAGGAGTCGTGCAAACAGGTTTTAGTTGGGTACAGTCCCGAGCCACATGGAGGCAGTGAGGGGATCGGCAGGGAATTCGTCAGTATTGGGGTGAGATTGTGTTGTGTTTAGGAGAGCCATTACACGAAATCCTTGGCCAAGGCAAGTAAGATTTACTGGTAGGTATTCCAGTAGTTTCTCAGGGTGTTTTGGGCTACACTCCGACATGACTTATACCGCTATTGGGGGTATGGCGTTTACCAACCCCCAAGGCCCGATATGCGATACTCATAGACGAACGGACCGGACTGTACGGATATTGTTACTGACAAGCTCAGTAGGGTTTCAGGATGAGTTCACGCATCAGCCTCCCTTTTGGTCAATACATAGGTAGCCGTTACGTACAGCTAGTACCACTGACGTGCATGTGGTTAAACCCACTGCCAGCGTATTGACGAGCCTTTAGAGACCCCCACAGAAAGTTTTCCAAGTTCGGGCGAAACGTTTTAGAGGCCGTATAGTTTTATGGTAGGGTTCAATCATATACGTGCACTTGTGCACAGATCATAATCGGACAGATCATACTAGTGGGCTTTGGTTTAAGCCGGATCCTAGTATTAGATTTGTTGGATTACTTTCGTCTCATTACATTTGTATTCAATCGGAATGCGGATGCAGATATGTATATACAGATGAGGGGTATTCTTGTGATCCGTCACGAGTTTACTTTAGTTGATGTCGTATCTTTTTATTGGATTAAACATTTTGGTTTAAATGTTTAATTGAGTGGAAAATGTGAGTGCAAGTTTTGTCCATATGCATCATTTCATGTCACATACACTTGGTGACTCATGGTCTTAGTTTGGGTGACCATTAAATGTGACATGGATTGATTTTGGGGCTAATTATGATCATGAGGGATATTTTGGAGAGAGAGGGCTGCCATGTGATGGCATGGAATTATTCTTTTAGGTATGATATATATTTACTCTTTAAAATATCTCACACAATCAACAAGTCTTTCTCTTGCTTCTCTTTCTTGTGCTCACATTCTCCTCTAATGGCTTCTTTTTCAACCTCCACCCATCTCTCTCATGAGTTGAGAATCCATAGGTGTATGTAGACAAATTTATCATACACATTCTCTACTTCACCTTGGACATGTCGGCTAGTAAACAACATGTCCGAGTTGCTTCGGTTTTGAAGCGGGAGCCCGTAAAAAGATTCCTTGACATGGTGCCACTTCAACAAGGAGACCGTAGATCTAGCGAGATCGGAGATGCCGCGAGGAGCTAAGGATGGTGCCTAAAGACCGAAGGACACAGATCGTTCGGTATAGCCATTCTAACTTCTTGTAGTTAGCTAGTATAGATGGCATATACGTACATCATATTTTCATTCTTTTTTGTGTGATTAATTGATGGGACTGTGTTGATTCAGATCAATGCAAGGAAAACAAACCTGTTTGATGTTGTTGGAACAATTTTCAAAAAAAGCTGTTATTGCAAAGAAGTTTTCTTTTGTTTTGCACAGTGGTATTCGGTTATGAATATCCAGCACCTCGTTTGACGAGGCAAGGGCCGAAATCCCTTCATCGGGAGTGACCCCTTGAGCAGAGGTTTGCGTCAGGGTAATAACTTCACTATAGTCGATTACTTTTTGCTTTGCGTCGTGGTATTCAGTTAGAATATCCTGCACCTCATTCTACGGGGAAAGAGCCGAGATCCCTTCACCGGGAGTGATCTCTTTAGCAAAGGTTTTCGCCACTATATATTTATAAAAAGATATCCGGTTTCTTCAATGATATCAAGTACATTACGTTAAAGGTTTTTCGCCAAAAACCATTCATAGCCCTCCGTCATTTCAGACGTGTATCACTTAGTATTCATGCTATGTTTGTTGGCCTTCGTCAAAGCATAGTGTATGGTAGCTATTTGTTACTTTTCTGTTGCATAGATAGATGCGTTGGTTTGGGACAGTCGTACAGCCTTGTTGACCTTCATCAAGGGCTTGTATGGGTGGGTTCAAATTAACTTGGACAATGACGGGTAAAGCTTGACATGTGACTTATGATTTGTTGACCTTTGTCAAGGTCATAAAAGTATGGGGTAAAAATCATATCGGGAGTTTCTAAAGAAACTGAAACTTTCCAGGCACGCGCAAACCTTCTGGAGTGTGATAATGTTCATACCAGAATATTGCATTTTAACACCGCTCATTCATTATCCATTTTTTGTATATATCGGTATTATTAACCAGTGTCTGCTCAAAATACTGGAAATACGCTTAAAATCATGGATATATCATTTGTGAGCCGACACTGCAGCCAGAACTGCAAACCGACAGAAATCCCAAGAGTTATTTTGCAAACTAGTGTGTGCACAATAATTTGGTCTAACACATAACATGTGTACATACTAAACTCTTGGAGCTTGAACCATGGACCTATGGGGGCAGCCATGAATCATGGCTAGTGCAAGTGGGCATGGTGTGATGTGCATTAATGGTGCAATTAATGCAAAAAGAGTTGATGTGATTTGAAGCTACAAGTTCCCTCCAAGACCAGGGTGCATCCAAAGCCTTTACAGACCAAGCAAACAACACCAGAGGCATGCTGGGGACAACACAAGACCACCACTGCAAGACGAGACCCACCCCTCGGTTTTGGGCCGAGATCTTTCCTACCAGAACCGGCCTGGCCAGCCCCACCATCTCCTGTGGGCCCCACTCTTCAACTGGCCCCTCCTTGCTGCCTTGTCATCATTTTGTTATTGTTTATTTATTTAGTTTTTGAGCCTATAAATACAGACCAGAGGCATGAGGAAAGGGTTACCATTGATTTAGTTTTTATAACAAAACTCTTGTAATTTGTTAGCTTGCTTTCCTATGTAATTCTTGAGCTTTTACCCCTTTGCCTTGAGCTTGCAACTTCTTCAATGAACTTGCAAGCTTAAGGTTTAGGATCTTGACTTCAAGATTAGTGTAACTTATTTGCGATAAAGAGTTCTCATTTTTATTCATGTTTTGTTCTATGTTTGCATATTTAAATTTGTGAAATTCTTTCTGTACTTTGATCTTGCAACCTCTTAAGTGAGCTTGCAACCTTAAAGTTTAGTGTTTGAATTTCACACTTCACCCGGCTTACGAACACTTGGAGATATTCGCACTTGGATTCACTGGTTCTCTTTTTATCTTTCTCTTCTTATATTTTTTATGTTCCTCACTCTTTTCTCTTTTCTTTTCTTTTACTTTGTGAATATGTGTGAGTAGTCGCTTTACTTGTTA
The DNA here is from genome assembly GCA_030015575.1 of Agapanthus africanus. Classification (NCBI taxonomy): domain Eukaryota; kingdom Viridiplantae; phylum Streptophyta; class Magnoliopsida; order Asparagales; family Amaryllidaceae; genus Agapanthus; species Agapanthus africanus. The sequence continues at coordinate 352,667,634 of JASDDO010000018.1, forward strand.
AGGGTGGAATATGGTTAGATTGCCCTTAAGAAACTTTAAACTTTGCAATTGAAACTCCATGCAAATCACTCGCAATTCCGCCCCGCTAGGCATCATATCCTACCACGATAGCGATGATTCCTAATCATGACCGGATTGCTAGTGGGTTGCCGGAGGCTAGAATCAATAGATAACAACGGAATGACAAGGGACAAAGAAGACGAATTTAGCGAAATGGCGCAAATACCGTATTTCAAGTTCCCTAATCCGCTTATTACCTATTGCTCAGTGTCAATATCAAAGTTGGGTCTATAAGGATTCGACAGCTTCATCTTCATACAATCTAACCTATTACTACCCTTAACAAGTCCTTTAATTACACATAACCTTTGTTGTGACACTTAGTTTAATCAATAAATCGACACTCGTTGTTAACTCGTTAAAACAAGCGTAAAAATTTACCATCTCCCTGCGGACGACCCGTACTCATCGCGGCTCGCTACACGCTGTTCCCTGATTAAAAATCAGGAAAGGACTCAGAAGAGGCATCACGTGCTCACACGTGACCAGTGGTCACGTGTTGGCACGTGACGTTCAAAGCAGCAACACAAAGCTCATTCAAGAAAAGGCTCCAGAAAAGGTCACGTGCTCACACGTGACCAAGGGTCACGTGTTGGCACATGACGGCTGAGCAGCGGCCAGAGAACAGAGGGCAAAAAGAGAAGAAAGGCCCGTTCCAGACCAGGGGTCACGTGGTCATACGTGACCGGCTTTAAAAGCCTTATTATTTAACAGAATTAAATTCTGAGAAGAGAGCATTCAAATCTTTCCAAATAGAGAATGATTATTTGGAACCGTTGGATTAAAAATCTAAAGGTGATTAAATATCACCTATTTATGGAAAAATCTTGAACTTGGAAAGATTTCCCCTTAAAATCTAACCGAAATAACAAAGGGATATCTTTGGATTTAAAATCCAATGGTGAATAAAATTCACCTAACAATCTAAAGGCCCGGATTAATGATAAATATAAATCAAATCTCTCAATATACAAATCAAATCTTTAAATGAGAAATTTACTAAGCAAATTGATTCTTTTCCTTCTCTTATAAATAGGAGCCAAGAAAAGAAGAGGGGGTCCTCTTTTCGAAGACCTTTTTTCTAAAACCTTTCTCTGAAACCTCGAGACCTTTGGATCTTTTTTTTGATATACATAGAGAGAGAGAGAGAGAGAGCCTTGAATTCTCTGCAAAACGGAAAACCCTAGGTAAGAAAGGAAAAGGGAGGCTTCAAAGGAGAATTTAATTCTCAAAAGAGTTTAACTCTTACATAAAAAAAGAGAACTTAGTTCTTTCTCTGGTGGAGGATCTGTAAAGTGCACGTCTCCCCATGAATTGAGAATTTAATTCTCATTGGGTTGAGATCCTGCTAGGCAGATCCAAAACACAGAGGAGGAACTGAGTTCAGAGAATTTAATTCTCACAAAATGATAGGAATTCAATTCCTTTGACAAAAAGTTATGGTTTAACCCTATGATATAGGAATTTAATTCCTTCAAGATGAACAGAACTAGGGTTCAACCCTAACTGAGAATATAATTCTCTCAAACTCACAGAAATTTAATTCCTTTATTTAAAGAAATCAGGGTTTAACCCTAACTAAGAATATAATTCTTCAGAAGAAAACAGGAATTTAATTCCTCTAAAGTTTAGGGTTTAGCCCTATGAACAGAACTTTAAAAACACGCAGAGCCACGTGCTACTACGTGACCCCTGCAAAGACCACAGAATAGAACTCTGAAGCAGACACCTCACGTGTTACCACGTGACTCCTGCGAAGATATATAAAGAGAACTTTGAGGTAATGCCTCACGTGTCCCACGTGATACCTGATGCAAATAAAGAAACATCAAATTAAAAGAGAACTCTGGGGCGCCCTCACGTGTCACCGCGTGACCCCTAATGAGCATTCTAATAAACCAGAGCATAAGCCCCCATCACGTGCCCGCACGTGATGGCTTTCAGAACTGAAAGTGTTAAACACTTACCTGCAGAACAAAATAAAGAGAAGAATGGTGCTCTCACGTGTTACAACGTGACCCCTCTTGCCTCAATGTTTAACACTAAATTGAACCCTCTGTATCCAGTGCTTAACACTGACTCTACTTAGTGTTTAACACTAATCTGGAAAACTATATTTGCAGTGTTTAACACTGACTTACTTAGTGTTTAACACTAATTTGAAAGCCCTTTTCCCAGTGTTCAACACCGATTATCTTTTAGTGTTCAACACTAACTTGTTAATCTTTTCCCAGTGTTCAACGCTATTGGTCTCTGGTGTTTAACAGTAGCCTTAGCCCAATTGGCTAAGTTTCCAGAGGCAAAGCCTCTCCTTCAATGAATCAACAGAGGGCCAATATCCCAGATACAATTGGACTTAGCCCAAGCTGGCCATAAGTCCTCATTTCAAACTTAACCGGGCCAATGGGATCATAATATAATAATTGATCTTAGTTTCCAAATTGGGCTACAGATCGTTTAATCTACCTCGGTGTAAGGGTACATCTCTTAACTCCTTTGATACTTGTCGTTGTAATTCCTCAACGTCTTCAAAGAGGTGACGGGTCCCGATAACCACACACATTGATACGGACTGTGGGGTCCTTAAACTCACGGACTACGACGTCCTTAACCTTGACCGTGATGTCTTAAAACTTACATCGGATTGTGGGGTCCTTAAACTCACGGACTACGATATCCTTAACCTTGACCGTGATGTCTTAAAACTGACATCGGACTGTGGAGTTCTTAAATCCACGGACTACGACGTCCTTAACCTTGACCGTAATGTCTTAAAACTAACATCGGACTGTGGAGTCCTTAAATCCACGGACTACGACGTCCTTAACCTTGACCGTGATGTCTTAAAACTAACATCGGATTGTGGAGTCCTTAAATCCATGGACTACGATGTCCTTAACCTTGACCGTAACGTCTTAAAACTAACATTGGACTGCAATGTCCTTAAACTACCTACCGACCGCAATGTCACTAAACTAAACAACATGGCCCCCTTTATTGCTCTCTTGTTGGATCTAAACGATCCCGTTAAGTTGATCTTAGTCTAAAACTAGGCTAACGTATCCTTAACAAACGTTTAAGTCGATCTTAGTCTCAAACGAGACTAACGCATCCTTAAACCCAAACCCCCAAAGCCAAATCTAAGAAATATACGGATTTGGACTAGTCCACGTCCTACGGGCGACGACATAACTCAGTCTCCGTATACAATCCACGGGCAACCAAAAACAAAACAAACACACACGACACGAAGTGACCATCTGGAGAAGGAGAAAGTTGTTACCGCAATGCGGTAGCGTAATTAACTGCAGGGGCTTGCGCCTGCAGGGAAGAGCATCCCTACAATCAAAAATCCCTCGAGCGAGGGGGAATCTGACGAAGTCTGCTACATCGGCCGCATCCGTTTAAACCTTCAATACATGGTGCCATAAATCAACTTGGCATCTTCGGAGAGGTGGACGGATAGCACCCATATAGCATCTGCCCCGAATCTCAGGCGAGACGTCCCTTTCTTGGCCGTCTTTCGGAGGGGAACAGATTCTGGCACGCCCGGTGGGACCTTTTCCTCTTTCCACTCCACACTTCGTGTGTCGTGATTCACGAACCAATCGCGGTTCGCTAATGGTTGCCCTTGGGTTTCGAAGTACTAAGATTTGGCATTTCATTTGCTGCAGAAAGCAAAAGGATCAATAGCTGACAACTGCTCGAACTACTCCAACTGCAAATGCAACCGACGCTCCGCCTCATCTGGAGGTGTAGCATACGGACCCCAGGCTGCTTCGCTATTCACTATGCCTGTGGAGCAAGTGACTCAAGCTACTACCGGTTTATTCTTTGGGACCATGCTCTCGCCAGTGAACGTTAACATCCCAATGCCCGTACCGGAAGCATCAAAGAAGTCGGTCTTTGATCGACTTGCTACTCCTACGGCCCCTCTCAACGGGTCGTCCAACTCCTCGGTCTTCACCAGACTAAGCCTGAACTCCAAAGGGCTCGTCGAGAAGCCCCTAATACCTATGCTGGCCATCCCAAGGAAGACAGCTGCTCCCGAAGTCGTCAAGGCGGCTTCTTCTCCCAGAGGGTCGGTCTTCTCGAGACTAACTACCTCTGTTCCCGCTCCCGCTCAGAAAACTGTAGCTTCTCAATGAACGTCAGTCTTCAAGAGGCTGACACCGGCAGCAGCCCTTCCCCAGAACAGGGGGCAAGACGCAGCCATCACTGAATCAATCCCAACAACCCGGCATGCCCGACGTCGCCACTGGCGCCGGATAAGGAAGACTGGGGGAAATTCTCCCTCCGGGCTAACTCTACCAGCTCCAACAGTAGAAATTGAGGCCGCTGTTCCAACTGGGAACAACTTTGAGCTGCTAAACAGGGTACGCAGAAATTCGCCGACCGCGGTTCTCAAAAGATCCCCTCCACCTGCGGAAAATGTTATAGAAACAAAGCCGGAGCAGCCCCCTCAACGGCTGTCCTCCAAAATTTATAAGGTCTGGCGACGGGTTCAGGACTCGGTAATCATTCAAGATCACTCCCGCCAGCAGAAGAGGGTGAAGGTTCAGAAAGAAAAGAACCGTCATGTCAAACAACAGAGAACGCCAGCCACTTGGGTGCTCGCGACAATGGCTCCCTCCACGTCGACTACTCAGAAGAGAAAGAAGCCGGATAGAGTCCCCACTCCTGCAGAAAATGTCAAGAACAATAAGCCGAAACGCCCTAAGTCTGGGGCATGATGGTGCATACAGTATACATGGCACTTGGAAAAGAGGACATCCGTGCATCCACGAGTCATAGGCCACTTACACGGTCAGTGACCAAGGCTCAGGAGCAACAACAGAAGCTCCAAGAAATGATGAACGCGATGGCCACACTCACTGGGCCGAAAGAAAACCTCGAAGCGTCATCTGATCAACGCCAAGAATAAGAAACTGACGCTGAGTTCCTTCGTAGGATACTGGAGAAGAAGGATAAAGAGGCTGCTGAACAAGCAGCCAATATACAACGAATGGCCCTTCTCTTCCAGGACATGGTGGGTATGATGATCCAGCAAGAGCCTCCTGCTGAAGAACCTCTAATCGTTCTTAAAGACGACATGGGAGAAACGTCAAATCCTCTGCCTGCTCTGTCCACAGCCAAAGAGGAGACAATCTCCAAGAATGACCTGGATGAATACATAGCTCAACAGATACGCGTTCACCAGGCGACTGAGGCAGCTGGTCAAGTTGTCAGGTTGGGAAGACCATATCTATGTATACAAGGGGACAGGCAATCCCCATCAACATATCGCTCAGTTTAGGGCTCTTTGTGGCAACACCGGCGGCGATGATAAGCTCTTGCTTCGCCAATTCGTCGGCAGTTTATCAGAGACGGCGTTTGAGTGGTACTCTGAGCTTCCGAACGACTCCGTCAAAACTTTCGCTGAAATGGAGTTGCTGTTTACCCAGCGTTTCGCAAGCGCCAGCGAACGCACCCCGATCCGATGGCGGAACTTATGGTCAAAGTGCGAACAACGCATTGAAGAAGCGCCCGCGGTGGGCATGTTTGTGGGTACCCTAGATCCTCATGCAACTATCTCAAAGTTCATGATGTTCTTTAAGCCAACCACGTTCCAGGCTTTAATCGACAAGTTGGCCCAGATGGACCAGATGGGTCACAGACCTTCTCCCCCTGAAGCCGGAAGCTCGGAATGACAAGGGTAAAGGGAAGGCAACCTTCGTTGCGAACGCTCAGCAGCAACCCAGTACCCCAAAGCTGGCGGATCAACTGGAAGAAAGACGGTGATATTATAATGAGAAAATGAAGCGCCCATACTCATTCCCGCGGGATAAGACAAAGAGGCTCTTCGAGTTGGCGATACGCAACAGGCTTATTAACTTGCCAAACCCAAGGCGACCGCCGCAACCCAGTGAGGTGAATTACCCTAACTACTGCCCTTACCATCAAACAGTAAGCCATCCGATTGAGGATTGCTTCGTCTTCAAAGGATGGATTGAAGATCAATACCTACAGGGCAAGTTTGTGCTGTCCGAAAAGTGGAAAGTGAACCCGCCACAACCTCACACTGCTAAGAAGATGGATACACCGGGGGCAACTTGTTCTTTCATTGAAGAAGCTCTATTGGAAATCGTGATTTCAGCAAAAACCAAGAGGATGCTGAACGATCTTGAAACATGCCCGGCGGTCAGGTGGAAGAACCCGCTGGAACCCCAGATCATTGAAGGGATGCTGAAGCCGCGCCCAACTCCGAAGATCAGTGGTGATGGCCCGAGCACTCACAACCAGCCGTCGAAATCTTCGAAGAAAAAGAAGAAGAGATCTAAGAAGCCCGTGAAGCCTGGCAACAAGCGCACGGACTTGCAGAAGTAGATTGACGCGCTGGAAGAGTACAATCAAAAGATGCGGACTCCCATTACACTCTAAGAATTCCTCAACCATGTCTTTCAAGAGGAAGATGAAGGGGAAAGTTCGTCGGATGAATCCGAGAGTTATGTGGCGAGTTGTCATGTGATCTCCCACTCGTTTACGGACGATGACAAAACTCCTGGCACTAAGAAACTGGGGGCAGAGCCTGGGCCGGAGCTTGTGTGGCCAACAGACGAAATGATTGACGCCTTTCTATATGAGATTCGTTTGAAAAGTAAAGACGACCAAGAGCGTGAGATGGCCGCATCAGAAGGAGCCAAACACAGGCGATTAAACGAAAGAGTCGAAGCACTCCCGCTAGATCAAACGACATCCGATGCGGATAAAAACATATTCAAGACGAGGAAAAGGTTTGCCAAAGCCATGCTAACAGGAATGAAGCTACCACCCTCAGAAGAAAACACGCTCAAGGGGGCGGAGAGACATCCTAATTACTGCTCATATCATCGGAGGATTTCACACCCCATTGAGGAGTGTGACGCTTTTAAGACATGGTGGCAGAGATATGTTGCTCATCGGCAACATTTTAAGCGAATGAAACGCAGAGCTCGTCGTGAGCAGAAAAGTACGACCGAAGGACATAAAAGAACTGCCGGTAACTGCTACACGGTTAACGCCGGGGGACCGCAAGTGCTCACATTCGGGAGCGATTCTGACGAAGAAATGGCTCTTAGCCCCCTCTTTAAAGAGTCCACCTCGGGAAAAGAGAAAGAACCAGAGGACTGCGAAAACATTCAGCTGCGCAATCGCACGCTCCCGGAAAAGAATCTCGGACCCGCAACTAGAAAGGATAAGGGAAAGGAAAAGGTCGCTGAGGATATCACCTTAGATGACCAAGTTATGAAAGAGCTGACTGCCAAGGACCCGCCTAAGAAGAATAAAGTGGACTACAACATCCTAGGGCACCTGAGGAAGCTACCTTCTCAGCTCAGCATTCTTGACGCCCTCCTATTATCAAAGGAAGCGAGAGATTCATTAATTAAGGCGCTACAAGAGCCCGAACAATTGCAAGCCTTCATAGCCGAAGAAAGGATGAAGAATGAGCTGAAAGAAGTGCATACGGCCGATATCACTTTCGGTGACGAAGACCTGCTCCTTGGGACGTGCGACCACAACCGTCCCCTATACGTCTCTGGATATTGCCACGATATAAAGATAGGCAAAATCTTGGTCGACAATGGGTCTTCCGTTAATCTCCTCAACGTGCGGGTGTTAAAGGAGATTTGCATGAGCGTCCAGCACCTTGCTCGGGACAAGATCACCATCTCCGGGTTCAACTCCCAATCATCGAGAACTCTTGGGTCAGTGATATTGACGCTACGCTTCGGGCTACTCATCACGGACATTAAGTTTCACGTCATAGATGCCAAGACATGTTACAATGCTCTGCTCGGCCGACCTTGGTTACACGAGTACAACATCATCCATTCTACGCAACATCAGTGTATGAAGTATTTCAAGGATGGTCTCGAGTATACCGTAACAGGTGAGCTAAACCCATTCTCCGTGAACGAAGTCCGCAAATACGAAGACGCAAAGTACTTTTTGCCATATTTCGAGGATACAGAGAGATGTCGCAAACCGGAGAACAAAGCCGCTGCCACCATTCCTGTTTTTGGGAGTGATACCGAAGAAGAAGAGATAGTTTACTCTGGGCCGTCTCGACGCAATGACCCGGGACCGTCTCGACGCAATGACCCGGGACCGTCCGCCCCCATATTGATCTTCGGAAGTGACTCAGAGGATGAGGTTAATGTTATGTTCTCCACTCGGCCGCCAATACAAGAATTCCCTGGTGATGATCAGAGTTTGCAAATCACCATGATCCCGCCGGAGCACTACAAAGATCTTGATGCGCTTGAAGCTCACAACGTGCAAGAGCTGCGAACGTTTTACGTCCCTCCCAGGCGAGAATGCGAAAAGGAGATCCTATTCTATCGATCCTCGGAAACAAGAGTGGAGAAAGAGATCTAGCACGGCGAGGATTCTACACTTGACAAGCTTCAACCCATCCGTTTGCCCAGATATTACACAAACGGACTAAAAAGGCTATTGAAGCGCCAAGGGATACCCTTAAAACAGACTTGAAGATGGATCCTCTCAAGTGTGCATTTGGAGTTTCCTCGGGCAAATTCCTGGGATTCATCGTCCGACATCGAGGTATTGAGATAGATCCGTCTAAGATCAAGGCGATCATGGAAATGCCACCGCCAAGGACTCTCAAACAATTGCGGTCCCTCCAAGGGAAACTCACGTATATTCGGCGATTTATAGCCAACCTTTCAGGCAAATGCTTCCCTTACAGTCACCTGATGAAGAAGGGAACCCCGTTCATTTGGGACCAAAAATGCCAAAGCGCGCTTGACGAGATCAAGCAATACCTGCAGAACCCACCAGTGCTGGCTGCTCTGGTCAAGGGAAAACCCCTCGTTCTTTATACAACCGCCCTCCAAGGTTCCTTAGGCGCATTATGGGCACAAGAGAACGATCAAGGGAAAGAAAGAGCACTCTACTATTTAAGTCGAGTTCTACTGGGGGCAGAAAGCAACTACTCCCCCATTGAAAAGCACTGCCTGGCGTTGATCTTCGCGATAACAAAGCTCTGGCACTATGCGTTAGCGCATGAAGTCCGTCTCATTTCGAAGGTGGACCCCTTTAAATACTTAATGTCGAAGGCCATATTGATGGGACGACTCGCTAAATGGGCCCTGCTCTTGATGGAGTTCTCGATAACATATTGACCTCTCAAGGCAGTGAAAGGCCAGGCCATCGCCGACTTCCTCGCTGAGCATCTGATACCCGCTGATTTTCCTTTGAGTTGCGAACTGCCAGATGAACACGTGTTTGATGCGATCGACGGCGGTGATACCCGATGGGAACTTTATTTCGATGGAGCGTATTCCGTGAAGGAGCGCAAGCAAAACACCCCTGTAATCAGATCAGGGGTGGGTCTCATCTTCGTAACTCCACAGGGAGGGATAATGCGCTTCGCTTTCTCCTTAACAGAACCAAGGACGAACAATGAAACCGAATACGAAGCTCTGATAGCAAGCCTCGAGATCGCCATCGACATGGGAATTGAAAACCTCCTCATATACGGAGATTCCCAACTGGTCGTTAGTCAAGTAAACGGCGACTACCAGACATGCAAGCCAGAGCTGGTGAAGTATGGAGAGAGAGTACAACAACTGCTGACTCAAATCCCGTTCTACACTTTGGAAAACATACCGCGCGCGGAAAACAGCAAAGCGGACGCGTTGGCCAAGCTCGCTAAAGAATTGGCTGACGAGAACCTCGATGACGTCAGAATCGTGGTACAAAACCGTCGGGTGCTTGCCCCAGCGGAAATATCTCCGGAATCACCCGAAGAAAAGGAAGAAACTGAGCAAATGTCTATGCAAACTAAAGATCGGGAAAATGCCGAGGATTGGAGAGAAGTCTTTATAGACTACTTCAAATACCGTCGAACGCCGAAGATGCGTCTTCAAGACATCAGCTTATGAAACGAGCTCTGTCTTTCGCCTTCGTCAATGATACTCTGTACAGGAGGTCATTTGATTCTCTGTGGTTGAGATGTCTGGGACCTGACGAAGCGAAAAGAGTCGTTCAGGAAGTTCACGACGGACTCTGCGGTTCTCACCAAGCAGGCCCGAAGATAAAGTTGAAGATTAAACGAATGGGCTACTATTGGCCTACGATGATTCAGGACTGCCTCGAATATGCGAAGCAGTGCCACTCGTGCCAGATTCATGGAGACTTTATCCATCAGCACCCAAATCCACTACATCCAACGGTGGCCAGCTGGCCGTTCGAAATGTAGGGGACTGACATAATCGGCCCCATCGAACCAGCATCGTCCAGGGGACATCGATTCATCTTGGTGACGACTGACTATTTCTCTAAATGGGCAGAAGTAGTACCATTAAGAGAAGTGAAGACGGAGAATATCCTCCATTTCTTCAAGACGCACGTCATATATCGGTTTGGAACTCCGCGATGGATCATATCCGATAATGGGCCAGCTTATAGAAGCCACAAGATCAGCCGCTTCGCGCAACAACACAACATAGACTGGAGATATTCCTCAGTTTATAATCCCCGAGCTAACGGTCTAGCTGAGGCCTTCAACAAGACCTTGACGAAGATCGTGAAAAAGACGGTATCCCGAAACAAAAAAGACTGGCATGAGAGACTGCATGAAACTCTTTGGGCGTATCGAACTACGTTCAAAATGGCCATGAACACGACGCCATACGCGTTGGTGCTTGGTATAGAAGCAGTACTCCCCCTCGAGATAGAGTTACCCTATCTACGAGTGGCGGTCCACTACGAGCTGACGGACGAAGAGAATGCTCACCTTCGGCTTGAGGAGCTTGATGCCCTTGATGAAACCCGGCTCATAGCGCAAAAAAATCTAGAAGCTTATAAAGCAAAGATGGTGCGCTCATATGAAAGATTGACCAGGACGAGGACATTCCGCCAAGGCGAACTCGTACTAGTGGTCAAAAGACCTATGATCCCCAATCGTGCCAAGCGGGGAATATTTGAGCCAATCTATGAAGGCCCGTACATCATAGACAAGGTCTACCAGGGCGGAGCGTACCTACTTATGGATATGCACGGTGAAAGACCTTTCAGGCCAATAAACGGTCGCTTCCTGAAGAAATACTACGCTTAACGGGTTAAGGCTTAGGTCAATGATGGATGACGACGACTATGTCCGCTCGCTATCTTCCTAAGCCCGAACTCTGAGTAGTAACCGGCCTCCTTCAAGCAACGGACCGAATCGTCCTTAAACTAACAATGGACCGAAATGTCCTTAAATTAACAATGGACCGAAATGTCCCTAATCTAACAACGGACCGAAACGTCCTTAAACTAACAACGGACCACTATGTCCTAAAACTAGCTGTTGACCGAGATGTCGATAAACTACGGTGGATTGCAGCATCCCAAAACTGATGCTAAAATAAAAAAGAAAAGAAAACGGTATGTCCATAAGCAGAATGGGCACGGATGAAAACCCGAAAGGGCTCCGTGAGTGAAAACAGCAGGGCTACCGGCAAGTGCTTGTGAAAACCCGAAAGGGCGCAACCTCGTTAAAAAACACTTGCAGGGTCCTCACGACCTTGTAAAGGAGAAACCACCTGCGTGAGATCCTTACGACTCACAAGGGAGCAACACACTTAGGAGTCCTAACGATTCCTAAGGAGAAATTACACTTGCGAGATCCTCACGACTCGTAAGGAGAACTTTCTTATGGGACCCTCACGGCTCATAAGATTTGAAAGTCTTAAGTCACAGAGACCTAAACCTGTGCTTAAGAAACCCCCACAACCTTCAATTTTGGCCCTACAAGTGGCTCAGTACTAACCCTTGTATACAATCCATGGGCGCGAATAAACATTTCCCTAACCAAGTCCCATCCGTGACTAGGGATATGTTCACATGGCAAACATCCCTTGTAAGTCCTCTCGACTTATAAGGAGAAGACCGTTTTGTAAGATCCTTACGACTTGCTAGAGGACATGCACTTAGGAATCCCTACGATTCCCAAGGAGAAAACACACCTACAAGATCCTCACGACTTGTAGGGAGAAATACCTTTGTGAGACCCTTACGGCTCATGAAGTCAAAAGCCTTAGTCGACATGACCCTTAACCCTGTTTGCTAAGCCACCTTTGTTCAACATTGACAGAGGCAAATGATGATTCGCTCCTGGCAATATCCCAGTTGCAGCGGTGCTGATGCCGAAATCGGTGTCTAAAATCCAAGCTTGCAGCGAAAAGGCTAGCGAGTCACACATGTATACGAAATAGCTGAAATGATGGGGCAACTTGCAATAAAAAGCAGCAAGTAAAAAAAATGTATGCATGAAAGATAGCTGAAATGATTGGGCAACTCGCAATAAAAAGCAGCGAGTAAAAATCAAATAAACAGCCGAAATGATTGGGCACCGCGAAAAATAGCCGAAATGATGGGGCAGTCGCGAACTTCGCGATATAAAAGCTGAAATGATAGAGCATCGCGGAAAGAGAAATAAAATAAAAATGAAATTTATGCCCTACAGTTGATGTTACATCTATCCCTGTATACAATCCAGGGGCGCAAACAAAGAAGGGATCATACTACTCCCCCAGGTTTCATCATAAGAAGAAGCCAAATCTCGACGGTTCACAGATAGCCTAGAGATCATCTCGACGTTCGTCTCATTGCAACAGACACAACATCAAGTAAAGCGGAACAGCGATAACTCCCAGCTCCATGGCTCGCCGGCATACAGCTGACCGCGAGTCAAATTCCGACTCCATGGAATACAGACAAAGTCAAAAAGTTCCTGGTTACGTGGAACGCGGATAACGTCACTCTTTGAACCTGTGTGAAGCATCCAGAGCGGATCCTGGTCCTCGCAGAGCACGGCAGTGAACCCGTGTGAAGCATCCAGAGCGGAGCCTAGTCCTCGCCGAGCACGGCAGTAAACCCGTATGAAGCATCTAGTGCAAAATTCCTGGTTACGTGGAACGTGGATAACGTCACTCTTTGACCCCGAGGAAAATGCCCAGAGCGGATCCTGGTCCTCGCAGAGCACGACAGTGAATCCGTGTGAAGAATCCAGAGTGGTGCCTAGTCCTCGCCGAGCAAGGCAGTGAACCGTGTGAAGCATCTAGTGCAAAATTCCTGGTCACGTGGAACGCGGATAACGTCACTCTTTGACCCCGCGGAAAACGCCCAGAGCGGATCCTGGTCCTCGTAGAGCACGGCAGTGAACTCGTTTGAAGCATCAAGAGCGGAGCCTAGTTCTCGCCGAGCACGACAGTGAACCCGTGTGAAGCATTTAATGCAAAATTCCTGGTCACGTGGAACGCGGATAACGTCACTCTTTGACCTCGCGGAAAACGCCCAGAGCGGATCCTGGTCCTCGCAGAGCACGGCAGTGAACCCGTGTGAAGCATCCAGAGCGGAGCCTAGTCCTTGCCGAGCACGGTAGTGAACCCGTGTGAAGCATCTAGTGCAAAATTCCTGGTTATGTGGAATGCGGATAATGTCACTCTTTGACCCCTTGGAAAACGTCCAGAGCGGATCCTGGTCCTCGCCGAGCACGGCAGTGAACCCGTGTGAAGCATCTAGTGCAAAATTCCTGGTTACGTGGAACGCGGATAACGCCACTCTTTGACCTCGTGGAAAACGTCCAGAGCAGATCCTGGTCCTCGCAGAGCATGGCAGTGAACCCGTGTGAAGCATCCAGAGCGGAGCCTAGTCCTCGCCGAGCACGGCAGTGAACCCGTGTGAAGCATCTAGTGCAAAATTCCTGGTTACGTGGAACGCGGATAACGTCACTCTTTGACCCCGTGGAAAACGTCCTGAGCGGATCCTGGTCCTCGCAGAGCACGGCAGTGAACCCGTGTGAAGCATCCAGAGTGGAGCCTAGTCCTCGCCGAGCACGGCAGTGAACCCGTATGAAGCATCTAGTGCAAAATTCCTGGTCACGCGGAACGCGGATAACGTCACTCTTTGACCCCGCGGAAAACGCCCAGAGCTGATCCTGGTCCTCGCAGAGCATGGCAGTGAACCCGTGTGAAGCATCCAGAGCGGAGCCTAGTCCTCGCCGAGCACGGCAGTGACCCGTGTAAAGCATCTAGTGCAAAATTCCTGGTCACGTGGAACGCGGATAACGTCACTCGTTGACCCCGCGGAAAACGCCCAGAGCGGAGCCTGGTCCTCGCCAAGCACGGCAGAGAACCCGTGTGAAGCATCCAGAGCAAACATCGGACTGTGGAGTTCTTAAAATCCACGGACTATGATGTCCTTAACCTCGACCGCAATGTCTTAAAACTAACGATCAACCATGATGATTCTAGACTGATTTTTCCTTGGTTAAAGGGTACATCTCTTCACTCCTTTGATATTTGGCGTTGTAATTGCTCAACGTCTTCAAAGAGGTGATGGGTCCCAGTAACCACGCATTTCGTAAACTGTGGAGTCCTTAAATCCACGGATTATGAGGTCCTTAACCTCGACCGTGATGTTTTAAAACTAACATCGGACTGTAGAGTCCTTAAATCCACGGACTATGAGGTCCTTAACCTTGACTGTGATGTCTTAAAACTAACATCGGACTGTGGAGTCCTTAAATCCACGGACTATGAGGTCCTTAACCCTGACCGTGATGTCTTAAAACTAACATCGGACGGTGGAGTCCTTAAACCCACGGACTATGACGTCCTTAACCTTGACCGTGATGTCTTAAAACTAACATTGGACTGTGGAGTCCTTAAACCCACGGACTATGAGGTCCTTAACCTTGATCGTGATGTCTTAAAACTAACATTGGACTGTGGAGTCCTTAAACCCACGGACTATGAGGTCCTTAAGCTTGACCGCGATGTCTTAAAACTAACATTGGACTGTGGAGTCCTTAAACCCACGGACTATGAGGTCCTTAACCTTGACCGTGATGTCTTAAAACTAACATCGGACGGTGGAGTCCTTAAATCTACGGACAATGAGGTCCTTAACCTTGACCGTGATGTCTTAAAACTAACATTGGACTGTGGAGTCCTTAAACCCACGGACTATGAGGTCCTTAACCTTGACCGTGATGTCTTAAAACTAACGTTGGACTGTGGAGTCCTTAAACCCATGGACTATGAGGTCCTTAACCTTGACCGCGATGTCTTTAAACTATGGTGCCCTAGAGAACATCCCAAAGCAACCCTTGACCCCGTGAAATACGGATAAGGGCGACCGCACTCAGCACTTGTGGGTCCTCACGACCTGCAAGGAAGAAAACTCTCTTGTGAGATCCTTACGACTCCCAAGGGAGAACCCGCTTAAGATCCTCACGATTCTTAAGAAGAACTTACACCTACGGGATCCTCTCAACCTGCAGGGAGAAAAACTCTTTATGAGACCCTCACGGCTCATAAAGCTCAAAAGTCTTAGGAGGCAGATCTTAACACTGAATCCTAAGCCATCGCTACCCTGCAAATAGGCCAAGATAAATTGTCCACAGAACACATTCGATAGAAAAGGGACACACCATTGAGAAGAAAAAAAAATGTCTTTATTCATAAACCAAGATGGATACAAAGTACGATTCATGAAAGAACAAAAAGAAAATACTCTCGTTCAGGAGTATGTACAAAAAGAAAAGAAAAGATACAAGTTTTTAAGCGGGCGGGCGATTTAGTAATTTCGCTAGCTCATCCTGCTTTTGCTGGGTCATGGCTTCATTATTCAGGATCGCCAGAAGATGAGCCTCCGCCTGAGCCTGCTGGGCCTGATACGAAGCAAGCCGGCTTTCAAGCTCTTTCTC
Source organism: Agapanthus africanus (assembly GCA_030015575.1). Taxonomy (NCBI): domain Eukaryota; kingdom Viridiplantae; phylum Streptophyta; class Magnoliopsida; order Asparagales; family Amaryllidaceae; genus Agapanthus; species Agapanthus africanus. The sequence continues at coordinate 352,683,433 of JASDDO010000018.1, forward strand.
GATGGCCTTGTGAGCCTCGACCCTCTCGCGAGTGAACGTGGCAGCTTTATCAAGAGTCACTACCTCCCTGATAGACTCTTGAAGCACCCGCCAGAGTTCATATGCTTTGTTAGCCTTGGCTGTAAGATTAGCTTGAAGCTCGCCCAGCGCTTTAGAAGCCAGCTCCCTCTCCAAGAATTTACGGCCGAACCTTTTCTCGCACGATGTCATGTTTGCCGCACACCGCGCTATCAGCCCCCGCAAGTACGCCTTTGCAGCCATGGCCTCCGAGGAAAGGCGGGAACATTCAAGGGCGTGCAAGCAGGCCTCCACCTGCCGACAGAACTCCACCCAGACTCGCACCACCTCTTCGCTATGGTAGGTGGCAAGAAAAGGAAGAGAACCATTAGCCTCGGTAGCAAATGCTTCAGCTGTGGTCGCGCTACCAGCACGAAGCTCCTCGATCAAAGACGACAGGGAGACAAGGCTTAATTGGGCCAAGCGTTCTGAAGCTCGTAAAGCATAAGGGCCGGGCGGCATGGCGATACGCGATTCCAACGCTACGGGAGCTGGCAGGGCTGTTCAGATTTGAAAAATGTCCGTAAGACTCTTAAGCGAAGGAACAAGTGAGACTATATTGAAATGTCACTTACCTACGGTCATGCAAGTAGGAGCTGAAGGTTCCCCTGGCCCTTCGAGGACCTCAACCTCATCATCGGCCTCCAGAACTATAGAGAACATCAATGTCAATATGCAAAGTAACAACGATGCTATGAGAAATGATGAACAACACTAACCTTTTCCAGATGAGAGGATGATGCGTTGAGGGGATATCTCCTGCGGAGCTGCCATCTCCAGCAGACGCTGAAATGATTGTCGGGGAGACAGATCGGCAATGGAGGCCGCCAGCCCGTGCAATTCTGAGAACACAAAAGAGTTTAGACAACAGAAAGATTGCTAATTTAAAATATTAAAGGTTACCTTCAACACCCCTCCCATTCTAAGCCGGGGGGATAGCAGCTTCAACGGCCTCCGCCGTGACCTCAGGCTCTAACAAAGGAAGGGTAGTCCCTACTACCTCTCTTCCAGCCTCTGGTCCGCCCTCAGGAAGAGTCATTGGGGCGGCGACCACCAAAGGGGCCTACCCCAAAGGAGCAAGCGCTCCGTGATCAAGAACTGCCACCGGGGGCTCTGTTGTAAGAGGAGCAGCCTCGTCAACCCCCTCCACATCGAGCAATGCTTCATCAGGAATGTCGAAAGGCTTTAGCTTCAATAAGCCCGTAGGAACCTCTCCCATAGCCGAAGACTCTGAATAATTCACGCAAGAATAAGGATACGTACATACAGGTGCAAACAATCTGAAATGCTGCAAAGAAGTATAAAAGGCATACCAATGCGCAACGAAGCCTTCGACATGGCTTCTTCAAGCCGATGCTCTTTCTCAAGGAGGTGTGCTCGTCGGGGTTCAAGGGTGGACTCGTGGCCGCCGGTCCATAAGGAGAGTGCGTCCGCAGCATCCTCCGAAGCGGCCTGCTTCAGCGCCCTTTCACCCCACTCCTCCAAAGGGCCAATGAACCGCCGTTGGATCCATGAGGGGTCTTCATAGAAGATCACGGCAGGATAGGGCTTCTTCGGAACCCTTGCATTCTGAGACTCATCTTTAGAACGTCTTATGGCCTCAGCCAGTTGTGCGGCTTCCTCGGCAGCCGAGCCCGGGAAGAGAAGACCAGCGTCTGACTCTTGCACGACCAACGGCTCATCTGGAAGTACGGGCTCAGACTCCGTTAAAGAATCAAGCAAGTTGGTGGCCACCCTCCTCCGCCTCTTAGATCCAGAACCGGTCGCCGAAGACGACCATTTCTTTCCCCGTGGAGCCTTGGTGCGGCGGCGACCCATGTCGCCCTCAACACCCTCAACAACCTCGTCCTTGTCACCCCCACCCGGTACCACAACCGAAGATGACACCGCCATTGTCAATGCCGCAGGGGGCGGTACTGCCTCGGGTGGTGGCGCTGTCACCGGAGCCCGTCTACCCCGCGACCGAGTACCCAGGGGCATACCAGCTGTTGGAGTAAGATCCACCCCCGACTCCTCCGGAATAAGTGCGGTGCCGGTATCCCTCAGAGGAAAGTGGACCGGGGCGCGCGGTCGCAGCGTAGCTCTCGTGGCCGGAACCTGAGCAGGGGCACCATGACCAAGAAGCACCCTTCTTTCCTCAAGAATAATTGGGTTGACTCGATGGAGATACCAACCCATGAACGATCCCACGCATCGGGGCATGTACTTAGCTTCAGGGACCATGAAGTGGGAGCCGGTGTTCAACCTCACGAAATGATGAGCGGCATCGCGAACAAGTGAAGGGACCGGCGCAACTATGAAAGCCTAGAAGGGAACGCCTGGTCATATCCAAGCTGTCGGGCGAAGCGATGCGGGTTGTACCGCATGAAAAGAGCTGCACTGTCCTGGCAAAATACCAAATAGCATGGTCTAATTGCATACAAGTGCGCGGCCCCCCGAGGCCTCAAAGAAGGTACGATGTCTTTTGACCGGTCCCAGAGTTGTTGAACTGGACCTGAGGGATAAGATAAGACCCGATCATTAAAAACCAGCCCGCCAGCAGTAGCGTAAGGAGAAATCAACGCCCGAATAGCCCCGAATTGAGTCGGGTCAGCGGCAGAAGCATCCACCAATCGCATAAGTCGTGGGAAGGGGTAGGCGTCGTAAAATGCGGGCCTCTGATGCATAGCGAAAGCCCTCAACACTTGCATTTCGATCCAAGACGTGAAGTAATGAAGCGAAAAGTTTACTACATCCACGCCAGGAGTAGAGATATTAGCTGCAGTGCCCAACCCGTGATAAAGATCTCCAACGCCGGGATGCCGATGGCCAATCGCGTCCCCTCAGCGATACAATGAGCTGGGTAGATAACCGAGGCTCTCATAAAGCGGTGATGCATGGGGATGACAAACCAACTGAGCCAGACATTGACAAAGCCCACGAAGAACGTCTCCTCATCCATGCTGGCAGCTGCAATGGATTCAAAAGACATCGGTGACGTAATGGGGATGTAATACTGTGGTAGATCCGATTCAGTGGTCGGCAGCTTCTTTGGACCAAACCCAAAGGGGTCCTTGATGTTTGCGAACTTCGGAGCCGTCTTCGACAGGACGTCCTCGCGAAGGAAGCAGGCAATGAAGCTCTTAAAAGTAACGCCCTGCTCCTCAGACTCGGTGAACAATCGGTCGAAGATACCTAACGCCTTGATCAAGCTGGGACGCTTGTGGCGGACGGCATTCTCAGCAGACAAGCCGTCAACCGGTGCAGGCTCGGGCTCAAAGACGTACTCGTCAGGAGGCAGAAACTCCTCATACAGTGTACCCCTGATTGGCAATCCCGAGATTTCATAAAACTCTGCCAACGAGATCGAAACCTCTCTGTCCCCCAGGAGAAAAGTGTTGGTGGGGAAATTCTATTGATTCAAGAACGCCTTAACCCACCAAACATGCGGGGACTGATAATGGAAGAGCGACGCATATATCTACTGGTAGAGTCCGACCTTCTGCAGCCGCGCACGATGGGTGGAAAGGATATAGCGAGCCCAGAGGAGGTAGCCCGTGGGGTGTTGAGGAGTGAGCCTTATCTTATAAATCTGTCCCCATGGGTGAGCCTCACCTTGATAAATGCGTCGTCCCAGGATATCTATAGCAGGGATCGGGTGGTTCGGGATACCGGTTGTTGAAGGCTCGAGCCGTCCTGTTGGAGTCCAATTTGGCATTTCCATAGCGAAAACCGTCCTCGGAGGGTCCATCGGCAAGAACGGGAAAGTAGGCTGTGTCGGCACTTCGCAGAGGAAACTCCGGCGACCTCGGATGATATGACTGTACCAAGTTCCCTATAGAAGTAAGCTGGTGCAGTTCGGGTCATGAGACCGGATCATCGCCATCGCCTCCTCGTCGGATGGTGATTGAGGAAAAGCGGCCTCCGAACGAGTGAAGGGAAAGCACGGAACAGAAGCTATCGCACCTGAAATCAAATAAGGAAAACTGTCAAAGCGAAGCCAGCAATATATATATATATATATATATAAGCATAACTATATATATATGAAGACAGTTGAAGAAAGCCACATCAGACTCTTTTTATGGGGCCATTGGCTACAAAACACATGGGCCCCACAGAATCAGGTTGACGGCTCGATTATAGTGAGGCCAAGCAATCATAATAAGACAAAGGAGATATCCTCATTAAATAGGCAGTGGGTTTCAAGTGGCTCTAAACATCCCCCTAAAGGACAAATCTACCTTGGACTCTACAACAAATCAAACAAGATCAAGGGAATTAAATTCCCACAGAAGACATCATTGCAAGCTTCTTCTTCATTGATTACAGAAGGACAACCTAGGGCAAGAAAATCCTAAGAATCCTCCATGGGAAGAACTGAGTTCTTCATGGGAATTAAATTCCTTATTAAAAGAAGGGAATTAAATTCCCGGAAACATTTTCTTTTAACGGAATTAAATTCCTTGGAAAGGGCAACGGATCTCATCATCCCCCTAAAGATCAAATGAGCTCTGAGAGACCTACTGATTCAAAGATTAGGTGGTTTTCTATTTTGTTTGTTGATGAATTTGAAGAAAATGGGTTCATATTAAAAGGGGTGAAATCCTTGCTACGGATTCAAAATCCAGAAGGGCATGAAAGTTCATCGATCGTTCAACATCATTACCTGAAGAAAAGAGTTCTTTTTGAACAGTGTTAAACTCTGAAAATTTTTCAAGGCAGAGAACTAAGCTCTGGAAACGAGAATTAAATTCTCAAGGAAAAAGTTGCAAGGAAGACAAGCAAAAGTGGAGGCGCTTCTGAAGTGACCCCTATATTTATAGGATGTGATGGAGACGCTTCATCTCCCCGAGTCCCTAGAGGGATCCAACGATCACGAAAGAGACAGCGTTGCACTCACGTGCAGACATGTGAGAACAACGCTGTGGGGGCATTTGTTCCCTGATTAAAAATCAGGAAAGGACTCAGAAGAGGTATCACGTGCTCACACGTGACCAGTGGTCACGTGTTGGCACGTGACGTTCAAAGCAGCAGCACAAAGCTCATTCAAGAAAAGGCTCCAGAAAAGGTCACGTGCTCACACGTGACCAGGGGTTACGTGTTGGCACGTGACGGCTGAGCAGCGACCAGAGAACAGAGCGCAAAAGGAGAAGAAAGGCCCGTTCCAGGGGTCACGTGCCTACACTTGACCAAGGGTCACGTGCCTACACGTGACCAGGGGTTATGTGGCCATACGTGACCAGCTTTAAAAGCCTTATTATTTAACAGAATTAAATTCTGAGAAGAGAGCATTCAAATCTTTCCAAATAGAGAATGATTATTTGGAACCGTTGGATTAAAAATCTAAAGGTGATTAAATATCACCTATTTATGGAAAAATCTTGAACTTGGAAAGATTTCCTCTTAAAATCTAACCAAAATAACAAAGGAATATCTTTGGATTTAAAATCCAATGGTGAATAAAATTCACCTAACAATCTAAAGGCCCGGATTAATGATAAATATAAATCAAATCTCTCAACATACAAATCAAATCTCTAAATGAGAAATTTACTAAGAAGATTGATTCTCTTCCTTCTCTTATAAATAGGAGCCAAGAAAAGAAGAGGGGGTCCTTTTTTTCGAAGACCTTTTTTCTAAAACCTTTCTCTGAAACCTCGAGACCTTTGGATCTTTTTTTTGATATACATAGAGAGAGAGAGAGAGAGAGAGAGAGAGAGAGCCTTGAATTCTCTGCAAAAAGGAAAACCCTAGGTAAGAAAGAAAAAGGGAGGCTTCAAAGGAGAATTTAATTCTCAAAAGAGTTTAACTCTTACATAAAAGAAGAGAACTTAGTTCTTTCTCTGGTGGAGGATCTGTAAAGTGCACGTCTCCCCATGAATTGAGAATTTAATTCTCACTGGGTTGAGATCCTGCCAGGCAGATCCAAAACACAGAGGAGGAACTGAGTTCAGAGAATTTAATTCTCACAAAATGATAGGAATTCAATTCCTTTGACAAAAAGTTAGGGTTTAACCCTATGATATAGGAATTTAATTCCTTCAAGATGAAAAGAACTAGGGTTCAACCCTAACTGAGAATATAATTCTCTCAAACTCATAGGAATTTAATTCCTTTATTAAAAGAAATCAGGGTTTAACCCGAACTAAGAATATAATTCTTCAGAAGAAAACAGGAATTTAATTCCTCTAAAGTTTAGGGTTTAGCCCTATGAACAGAACTTTAAAAACACGCAGAGCTACGTGCTACCACGTGACCCCTGCAAAGACCCACATAATAGAACTCTGAAGCAGACACCTCACGTGTTACCACGTGACTCCTGCGAAGATATATAAAGAGAACTTTGAGGCAATGCTTCACGTGTCCCACGTGATCCTTGAAGTACATAAAGAAACAACAAAATAAAAGAGAACTCTGGGGCACCCTCACGTGTCACCACGTGACCCCTAATAAGTATTCTAATAAACCAGAGCATGAGCCCCCATCACGTGCCCGCACGTGATGGCTTTCATAACTGAAAGTGTTAAACACTTACCTGCAGAACAAAATAAAGAGAAGAAGGGCGCTCTCACGTGTTAGCACGTGACCCCTCTTGCCTCAATGTTTAACACTAAATTGAACCCTCTGTATCCAGTGCTTAACACTGACTCTACTTAGTGTTTAACACTAATCTGGAAAACTATATTTGCAGTGTTTAACACTGACTTGCTTAGTGTTTAACACTAATTTGAAAGCCCTTTTCCCAGTGTTCAACACCGATTATCTTTTAGTGTTCAACACTAACTTGTTAATCTTTTCCCAGTGTTCAACGCCGTTGGTCTCTAGTGTTTAACACTAGCCTTAGCCCAATTGGCTAAGTTTCCAGAGGCAAAGCCTCTCCTTCAATGAATTAACAGAGGGCCAATATCCCAGATACAATTGGACTTAGCCCAAGCTGGCCATAAGTCCTCAATTTAAACTTAACTGGGCCAATGGGATCATAATATAATAATTGATCTTAGTTTCCAAATTGGGCTACAGATTATTTAATCTACCTCGGTGTAAGGGTACATCTCTTAACTCCTTTGATACTTGTCGTTGTAATTCCTCAACGTCTTCAAAGAGATGACGGGTCTCGATAACCACACACATTGATACGGACTGTGGGGTCCTTAAACTCACGGACTACAACGTCCTTAACCTTGACCGTGATGTCTTAAAACTAACATCGGATTGTGGGGTCCTTAAACTCATGGACTACAACGTCCTTAACCTTGACCGTGATGTCTTAAAACTAACATTGGACTGTGGAGTCCTTAAATCCATGGACTACGACGTCCTTAACCTTGACCGTAATGTCTTAAAACTAACATCGGACTGTGGAGTCCTTAAATCCACGGACTACACCGTCCTTAACCTTGATCGTGATGTCTTAAAACTAACATCGGATTGTGGAGTCCTTAAATCCATGGACTACGACGTCCTTAACCTTGACCGTAACGTCTTAAAACTAACATTGGACCGCAATGTCCTTAAACTACCTACTGACCGCAATGTCACTAAACTAAACAACATGGCCCCTTTTATTGCTCTCTTGTTGGATCTAAACGATCCCGTTAAGTTGATCTTAGTTTAAAACTAGGCTAACGAATCCTTAACAAACGTTTAAGTCAATCTTAGTCTCAAACGAGACTAACACATCCTTAAACCCAAACCCCCAAACCCAAATCTAAGAAAGATATGGATTTGGACTAGTCCATGCCCTACGGGCGACGACATAACCCAGTCTCCGTATAAAATCCATGGGCAACCAAAAACAAAACAAACACACACGACACGAAGTGACCATCTGGAGAAGGAGAAAGTTGTTACCGCAATGCGGTAGCGTAATTAACTGCAGGGGCTTGCGCCTGCAGGGAAGAGCGTCCCCACAATCAAAAACCCCTCGAGCGAGGGGGAATCTGACGAAGTCTGCTACATCGGCCGCATCCGTTTAAACCTTCGATACATGGTGCCATAAATCAACTTGGCATCTTCGGAGAGGTGGACGGATAGCACTCATATAGCATCTGCCCCGAATCTCAGGCGAGACGTCCCTGTCTTGGCCGTCTTTCGGAGGGGAACACACGCGACACCGTTTTGATTGCGGTAATTTCTAATCTCTTTCTAAAATACGACACGGCAAAAACGTAACAATCAAATGGAGCCGTTGCCGGAGAGACGGTAACGCTTTTATACTTGTAGTCTCGGGTTAATTTGTGCATATTTTGTATAAAAATTAACTTTCTAACACATTCAAACGGATAAAAACCATTCTTTTTCAAAACCATCACAAACACAAAAAATTCTTTTTTCTTCTCTGGATTTGTAATCTGCTAACACTCTGAAGTTTAAAGAAAAAAATCAAGTTATAAAAATGGAATGATATTTCTTCACTGAGACAACACACAAAATTTGAGCCCAATCCCACACAAAAAAACCGGCGACACACCCTGAAAATCCGAGGTCACCGTCCTTTTTGAAACATTTTCATTTTTGGCTTTTTGTGTTGCTTTCAGTGTTCTAATAGAATCCCATTTTTATTGTTTGATTTTCTTAATTATTTGTGTTCAGAATTTTGGCTATCCATATCGCTTTTTGGCTCAAATATCCATATTTTTCCGATATTTGCAGATTTGACGGATTGTGAGCAGCGATTGTGCGGAACAAGGGGCATTTTTAAGAACAAGAGGAGTGAACACTTAGTGCCAAAGATCCGGGTAGTTGGACCCATGCAAGCGAACCATTCGACCACTCGGAGGGAATATCGACACGAGTTTTCTTAAACTCGACACTTTTGATACGAATTTCTCTAAACACTTCCTCTTCTCAAACCCGACGCTCCAATATCCTTGTATTTGCAGGATTCTTAGCATTATCGCCGCAAAAAGCCAAAGAAAAGACTAACCGTATTTATTGCAGCGCCACATTTAAAGTAAAAAACGAATTGATTGTTTGAAAATAAAACTTTTTTGATTTTCGCATTGCATCATTTAATACGGACTTAAGGGGCTCTAACACCAATCCAGATTGGGTGGGGATTTCATCACCCTTCTTAAGACCCCGGAAATCACTAATTGCATAAGTGTCACCTCAAGCTTAATAAAAAATATTTAGACTCAGCCAACTAACGACTTGTCGTGCTCAATAGGACAAAGGAAGATTGTAGGCATTCAGTCGTTTATCTAAACATGACTCTTGTGGTGCCTAGGCTAGACAAGTGAGGAGGTAATTTTAAAAGGCCCGTCTCATGGTGATTCGTGAGTGGAACCCTCCTTCCTCACTTGTGCTTACCTGGCCACAACTGGCTGTGAAGAGGCGATTTGAGGGTTGTCTCACAGTTTGTCGCTTTGGGACAGTTAGGAGCAGGTCTAGTAGACTTAGAGGACCCTAGTCTAGGTGTTGATTGTACATTTGTGACTGTACATTTGTGATTGTGTTTGTTGAACTGTCTTGTCTTTTTCCCATTATTTTGGAACAAACACAAATCTGCCATTTTTACCACCATCACCCAATTTTTCTCCACTTTCGTTTTCTTAACCTCACATTCTACGCTTTGACTACACTAAACTCGTTTAGTTTATGTCCGCTTGGACTAGGGACCCTAGTGCCCGTTTAGTCCGCGTTTCGTTATTCCCTACGGACTACGCGATCGACACCGCAGTCGAAACTCCCTCCGCCCCTTTATCACCCTTAGTTTTGCCGAACAACTCCGACGTTGACCGGGATTCTGTTCATACATCTTCACCTTCACCACCACCAAATTATTCTTCTGAGATGTAAGGATTTCCTCCTAACATCCTTTTACCATCCCCGGGACTGATTCCACCTCATCTGGGTGCGAATAACTAACAACCACATCCTGTTTTACCGCCACAGCGAATCGCGCTCCAGGATCGTTTCTATCCCACTTGCTCTACACTTTTTACCTGTCTTTCACTTCCGCCGGCCAATGGGGATAATTTCATAATTAAGCCCCACTTCATCAACATGTTGCCTAAATTTCATGGGTTGGAATCCGAAAGTGCCTATATCTTCATCAACAAATTCCAAAACATCTGTGCAATGATGAAAACAACCCAACTGTCCGATGACGCTATACGGTTATGAGTCATTCCTTTCACTCTGTGTGACCTTGCTGAGAAGTGGCTGTATAGCACCGCGTAGCATTCCATAACCAGTTGGGATGAGTTTGTTAAAGCGTTTCTTAAAAAGTTCTACCCGAACCACAAGACTGCGAGAATCCGAAACCAAATTAACCAATTTTCCCAGCATCCTACCGAACCTTTTTGGATGTTCTTTGACCGATACAAAGACCTTCTTGTTCAGTGCCCTCATCACGGTATTGAGAGATGGTAACTTTGCCAAACCTTATACGAAGGCCTGAACCCAGCAACGAAGCAGTTGTTGGAAACCATTTGTCAAGGCCACTTCCTATCCAAATCTGACGAGGAAGCTTGGCAATTCTTCGATGATCTTGCAGAACAGACGCTTCAGTGGGAGAGCACCAGACCGAGTTCTTCTTCTTCTTCTTCTTCTTCCACTTCTTCTGGTTAGTCTAGGGCAGGCATTCAGCAACTCGATATCTCAATTGCAATGAAGGCCGAGATGGCAGCTATCACACGGAAACTGGAAGCAATTGAGAGCAAATTCTCGTCTCCTTCTCCTGCCCCTGCTCCTCCCCTTCGTACCATCTGCGCTTGTTGTTCTGATCCATCCCATTTGACTGAAGAGTGTCCTTACAACCCACCTTCTCAAGGACAGAATTAGGTCAATACTGCCTTTCAACAAAGACCAAGAAATGATCCATACTCTTCCACCTATAATCTCGGTTGGAGGAACCACCCCAATTTCGCCTGGAATCAGAACCGGCATCAATTCCAAGGCAACAACAACTTCCAGAGCCCCCTCCTCCGCAACAACAAGCTCAACAACAAAATCAACATCAATTTCAGTAGCCCTTCCAACCCCAACCTTTTCAAAATCCGACGAACAACTTTGCACCCAACAATTCTTTTCCTCAAAACAACTTTGTTCCATCAAACAACGATAAGGTTTCCTCGCTAGAACGGAGTCTGGAGGCATTTGTAAAGCAATTGACTCAATCCACTGCCAACATCCAGTTTTCCATTCAGTCTTTGGTGCAACACACTGCTGCACACGGGCAAAGCATCAAGACCATCGAAACCTAGATTGCACAGCTGAATGCGGCGTTAAGTGAGCGAGAGAAGGGGATGCTTCCATCTCAACCACTCCCAAATCCTGGTCACCCACATAATGTACATGTTGCTCTTGAACAACAGAACCATAATGTGAGTGCCGTGACTACATTGAGATCTGGAAGGATGCTGCACAACAACATTGGGACACGGATAGATGATGACACCCCGGCCGCTTCTTCTTCTTCTGAGCCTATTCTCCCTTCTTCAAAAGGCTATTCTTCTTCTTCTTCTACTTTGAACGGACTCACTTCTCACTCCATGAAAACTCCAGCTCTGGGATCCGTTCCTACTCCACAATCTCCTCCACAAGTATTGGACTTAACCAATTTTAAAAACGTTCCACTTCCAAACCGGTTGAGGTCCAATAAACAAAATCCACAAATGGAGAAGATTCTGGAGTTGTTTAAGCATGTTAACATCGACATTCCCCTTTTAGATGCTGTCCAACAAGTCCCTTCCTATGCAAAAATCTTGAAGGACTTGTGCATGAAAAAGAGGAAATCTCAGGTACCCAAGAAAGTTTTCTTAGCTAGTGCTGTGAGTGATGCTCTTACCCAAGCTTTACCTGCAAAACGGAAGGACCCTGGCTGTCCTACGATTTCAATCACCATTGCGGATAAGAACATCAACCGCACGCTTTTGGATCTTGGTGGCAGTGTTAACCTGCTTCCGTACTCAGTATATGAACAACTAGGTGTAGGAGAGCTGAAACCCACATACTGTACTCTCCAAATGGCTGACCGGTCGATCACCCATCCTAGGGGTGAGCTAGAGGATGTGTTAATCAAGGTTGGGGACTTCATATTCCCCGTTGACTTCATTGTTTTAGACACACAGCCTGTAGCTAAACCTCGGAATCAAATTCCTGTGATACTCGGTCGCCCATTCCTTGCAACCTCTAATGCTATGATCAATTGTCGAAATGGTTCGATGAACCTATTTTTTGGAAACATGACAATTGAACTCAACATTTTCAGGTTGGGGAATCAGCCTTCTGAACCTAATACTCATATACTAGACGTTTGTTCCATCCAGGAGATCACCTCAGAGGACAGTGAATTCGAGGAGTTTTTGTTCGATCACAGCAATCTTGACGCCACTAGTGCGTTCCTCTTCGAACCTACTGCTGCTTCTGCTCCCGACCGCGATTACGAATGTTTCACTTTCTCGAACGATCTTGGCCAGTCACCACCCGAGTTTGAATCCTTTGAATTTCCGGATGAGTTATTTGAACCATCCAACTCGGTCGCTTACACTCATTTTGAACCTCAGCTAGAATCCTTTGAGTTCGAGACCATTTCACCAATCTTTCCTTCAATCGTTTCACCGCCAACGCTCAAACTCAAGCCATTGCCATCTCACCTTATGTACGCTTACTTAGGTGAGAACGAGACCCTTTCTGTTACCATCTCGGTTTCTTTAGCTCCAGAGCAAGAGAAAGCCCTTCTTACGGTCTTACACAGCAATCGACAAGCTTTTGGCTGGTCAATGGCGGACATCAAGGGGATTAGTCCCCTAATCGTTGAACATCATATTCATATGATGGATGATGCCAAACCAGCCAGGGATCCACAAAGACGACTCAACCCAGTCATGAAGGAGGTTGTAAAAGAGGAGATCGTAAAGTGTCTGGATAGTGGTATCATTTACCCTATCTCTGATAGTCAGTGGGTTAGCCCCATTCAAGTTGTCCCCAAGAAATCGGGCATAACGGCCATAACCAATGAGGCGAACGAGTTAATCCATACTCGCACCTGTTGGATATAGTGCCCTTAAAGTCAATTATTGGATCACAGGCACGTGATTGCAATGATTGAGGGAGGACCTATACCGGTAGGACAGTCTTACTCAAGATGATAGTATGCTATCTGGTTTATCTATATCATCGTATACTGCTTTAGGTGACCTTACAGGTCGCTATTACACGTTGATAGAGCCCCTAGGATTCTTGCTTGACTGCCAGCAGTATGATGGCGATCATATACATGGGAGCTGGGGTCTATATCCTTAAAGTGGTCCCTAGTCATGGGAGTTTTCGAGACAGGGCATCGATACTCCGGAGTAGACTAGTGTATACAGTCGAGACCCCGACGAGGGGCGGTGACCGGTCTCACAAGCCATTGGTGTCAGTTGGATCACCTAAGATGTATACAGGTGCTCATTGGGTTATGAGTACACCAGATAGGACTCGCCGGGAACATGCTAGTTGGTATTATACCTGACGTCAGATAGCAGTTCCCTGGTGACATGTGTACAGGTTAGTTCATCGACCTGAGATCGTCATTTGTCTCGTGTGAGTTCCCATTGTGCTTTGATTACTACCCTACCACGGCTCAAAGGAGTCATGCAAACAGGTTTAGTTGGGTATATTCCCGAGCCACATGGAGGCAGTGAGCGGATCGGCAGAGGTTTCGTCTCTCCCGGTATTGGGGGTGAGATCGAGCTGTGTCTAGGAGAGCCATTACACAAAGTCCTTGGCCAAGGCAGGAGATTTACTGGTAGGTATTCTAGTAGTATCTCAGGATGTTCTGGACTACACTCCGATACGACTTGTACCGCTTTTGGGGGTCTGACTTTTACCAACCCCCTAGGCCCGCCATGCGATGGTCATAAACGAACGTACCGGACTGTATGGATATTGTCACTGACAGCTTCAGAAGGGTGTCAGGATGAGTTCGCTCATCGACCTCCCTTTTGGTCAATACCTGGTAGCCCGTTACATACGGCTAATACCTTTGACGTGCTAGTGGTTAAATCCACAGCCAAAGTATTGACGAGTCTTTAGAGTCCCCAACAGACAGTTTCTCAAGTTTTGGGCAAAACGATGTAGAGGCCGTATGATATATGGCAGGGTCCGATCATATACGTGCAGTAGTGCACGGATCATGATCGGGCGGATCATACTAGTGGGCTCTGGTTTAAGCCGGATCCTAGTATTTGATTTGTTGGATTACTTTTGTCTCATCACATTCGCATTCAGTCGGAATGCGGGTGCAGGTATGTATATACAGGTGAGGGGTATCCTTGTGATCCGTCACGAGTTTACTTTAGATGTTGCCGTATCTTTTTATTGTTGCAAACATTGGATTAATGTTTGTAAATGGAAATTGTGAGCTAGAATTCATCATGAGATGCTTTTTATGTGACATGGACATATATGGTGACTTATGGTCTCTTTTAGTGTGTAAATGTCACATTATGAGCTTGATTGGTATTGATATGATTAGAAGAGAGACAGAAGGGCTGCCTTAGGGGTGAGCTCTCATATTATTCTTCTCACTCACTCTCTCATTTTATCATAGCACCACAAAAAGAAAAGAGAGAGGAAACTCCTTCTTCTTCCTCTTTCTTCTCTAGCTCAAATCTCCATCAATGGCAACACCTCTAACCTCCATCCAAATCCATGGATGCAAGAGACAAAGTGATCACAAGAATTCTCTACGTCACCTTGGACACGTCGGCTAGCACACTTCATGCCCGAGTTGCTTCGGATGAAGCGGGAGCCCGTAAAAAGAATCGATGATGTGGTGCCCTTTCCGACGAGGAGATTGAGACCGGAGATGCCGCGAGGAGCTTAGGATAGTGGCCAAAGACCGAAGGACATGGATCGATCGGTATAGCCTCTCTACCCTTTCTCTAGTTAGCTAGTAGTAGGTTAATGGTTCGATCCGGGAAAAAGTATACGATAGCGCCAGTTTCTAGTTAAGAAAAAGTTTTCGTTTCCGCATTTTGGCCTCGGACAGACGGCCGGGGCGCTACCGTAGACTTATATGGTATCAGAGCCACGCCATTAACCTTTACTAGCTTGCTCTAGCGTGTTTAGAATTTCGATCGGACGAAATTTCCAAGAACCGTGTTTCCAATTGTTCAGTTTCTGTCGAATTTGTTTTGTGCTTTAAAATTTTTTTTGGGCATGTCAGAAAATCAGGCAGGGTTTTTTTAATAGAACTGAGAAAATTTGGTGGGCTGATTTCACTGTAGCGCGGCGGATCCGCGGCCGTACCCATGTTTTGGCCGCGGATCCGCCGCCGTACTGTAGCCACAGTGCATGAAATTTTCTGAGGTGGTCTCTGACTTGGAAATATGGTTTCCGGTATTTTTTGTTTGGGCCCAGATTTGTTTGAGTACTGGGAATTGTGTTTGGGGCCCACTTCGGGAAACTTTGTCGATCGAAAATTTTAAAACATGTTAGTTCACAGTATTTACATTATATCTGCGACCGTGAATGTCATTTGATCGGTAAATCTTGTCTAATTGCTATATCTCTTTTAGACGGATTTGTGAACGTGACATTCACGTTGATGTTCTGTGTTGTGCTGTGATGTTGCGGATTTGTCGTGGTGGATAGCCTGGATGCAATGGTAGTACAGTTTGGTTGTATATGTACATTTGATTTTGCGGGGCGAGCGTCCGACATGTGGACTGCTGTCACTGCCTGTTTGTATATTATTCTTTTTGGGCACGACCGGGCTGAGGTCGATATACCCGTTGTATATATTTTACTTTCTGTTCTAGGATTATCCCGGGGTGGGGTGTACGGATAGCTGGATTCTAGAGGGCAACGGGCCCGCATCTCATGCCTTTGAGACGGAAGGGGCTTCACTCTAGAATTGGCGGGCTATTCGCCGCACTCGTAGGGGGTACAGGTTGACCCAAGGAGGGGTGCTCAAGTTACCGGATTCCGTGAAGTGCTGGGTGGTCCATTCACGTTGTTGAAGAGGGATGCCTCGCTTCAGGTTTTGGCGGGTAACTTGTCGCGCCCGTAGGGGTCTAGGATTTCATTGCACAGTCTATCCACACGACCAGGGGAAAGTCGGGTTTCAGTAGCGGTTCTATGAAACCCGGGGATTCCAGATTATCTGTATTGTTCTGTGATGCTTATTACATTTCTGTGATGTTGCATTTTATCACGCCTTGAGCGAATATTATATATTGATATATACTAGTAGATGTTGTATATGTTTTACACCCGCGCTAGTCCAGTCCCCGCTGTCGTTAGTTAAGTAACCTAACAGGTGATGACGGGGCCCAGTGGCGAATGCGGATGGCATATACGTACATTGTATTTTTGTTCTTTTGTGGTGTGATCAATTGATGAGACTGCATTGATTCGGATCAATGCAAGCTAAACAAACCTATTCTGATGTTGTTGGAACATTTTTCAAAAAGCTGTTATTGAAAGGACGTTCTCTTTTGTTTTGCACAATGGTATTCGGTTATGAATATCCAGCACCTCAGTTGACGAGGCAAGGGCCGAGATCCCTTCACCGGGAGTGACCCCTTGGACAGAAGTTTTGCTTCAGGGCAATAACTTCACTATAGCCGATTGCCTTTTGCTTTGCATCGTGGTATTCATTTGGAATATCTTGCACCTCATTCTACGGGGAAAGAGCCGAGATCCCTTCACCGGGAGTGACCTCTTTAGCAAAGGTTTTCGTCACTATATTTTTATAAAAAGCTATCCGGTTCCTTCAACGATATCAAGTTCATTACGTTAAAGGTTTTTCGCCAAAAACCATTCGTAGCCCTCCGTCATTTCAGAAAGGTAGCACTTAGTATTCATGATATGTATGTTGGCCTTCGTCAAGGAATAGTGTATGGTAGCTATTTGTTACTTTTCTGCAGCATAAATAGATGCGTTGGTTTGGGACAATCGTACTACTATTTTGGCCTTCGTTAAGGGTATGTACGGGTGGGTTCAAATTAACCTGGATAACGACGGGTAGAACTTGACATGTGACTTATGATATGTTGGCCTTCGTCAAGGTCATAAGAGTATGGGGTAAAAATCACATCGGGAGTTTCTAAAGAAGCTGAAACTTACCAGGCATGCGCATACCTTCTGGAGTGTGATAACGTGAGTGGATTCCGTCACGTTATCATGCGATGATAGTTGGATCCCGATTCCCACTGATGAGTTGGTTTACTCTTCGGGTGATCCCGACTAATTCTTCTTTCAGGTTTGGAGGAGAATTTGAGGTTACAGTGGGAGGTTTCCTAATTAGATAAATTGGTAACCATTCTGATCTAGGTTAGAGTGCACGCTGAGTGTTTCTTTTATCTCTCTCTTTGGCAGCGTTCATGACCCGACCCGTGACTATAACTCAGTGACCAAATTAACCGAACCTTCTTAAAACACTGGCTTTTGGATTGTCAGAGTTGCATACCTCATTGCCACTCCTACTTTTACCCTTTTCTCCAGAAAACCCCGTATTACTACGAACGTCCACTTCCATTGGATAAAACCATCGTATGGTTATATATGAACTCGAAGGAACTTGTTCCAGATTCGAGGATGGTTTCCGGTTCTGGAGAAAAGGAATAAGGTTTTATTCAGTTGTCTTTTCCTTTTACCTTCTCTCAGGTTGCGAGTGCTCCTAGGATTAGGACAGTACACTTATTACGCTTATTGGATAGTCTTCTTCCAAGCCATAGGCAGGTGCCGAACAGTGGGGAATGAAGAAAACCAATTAGCCTAACGATGGTGTACAGAAGGTATTAAGTAAAGACAAATAAAGGGATTAGTAAGAAGGCAAAGTAAATTGCGACTGCTATTCATGACCAAACCAAGTATTTCTTCGCCAATTATACATCACCTTTGTATTTCTCCAGAACATTCCGTATCATTACGAAGGTCCACAGTTTATTGGATACTCCATCGTATGGTTATATACGAACTCGAAGGAACTTGTTCCAGTTCGGAGATGGATTCTGGTTCAGGAGAAATAGGAATAAGGTTTATTCAGTTGTCTTTTATCTTTACCTTCTCTCGGGTTATGAGTGCTCCTAGGATTAGGACAGTACACCCATTATGCTTATTGGATAGTCTTCTTCCAAACCATAGGCTGGTACCGAACGGTAGGGAAGGAAGAAAACCATTTAGCCTAAAGGGGTGTGCAGAAGGTAATGACTAAAGACATATAAAGGGATTTGGAGAGATGGCAAAGAAATATACGGTTATAGTTGTGAATCTGATAATAGAAGATGCATTACTAGGAATACCCGGATACCCCTTCGAAACATTTATATGTTTCAGTTTCACTGTGTACTGTTAAAAGAAAACTGATTTCCCAATTAGTCCTTGCTCCAGGATATGTATTTACCAGGTTTGATTCTCACATCTGTATGCTTTTACGGATGATGAGTGGGAGTAAGTTATTGGGAATTGGGTGATCATCCTCATTATATCGGGATTCGTTGTAATTGGTGATACTTGAGGAAATCACCTGGGTTGTTTGCCGGACGACAAATATTTGGTTTTGAATATCTGTTGTAATACGCCAATTTCAAATTGATATATTTGTACGTTTATTTTTATAAAGTGAGATATAACTTTTTGAAATTATGTCGATGACATTTACCTATATCAGTTGATGGTTAGGTAAAGAGCATTAAACAGCGGTGTAATTCTTCTTAACCATAAGTACAGTTTTCAACCTACGACACACAGGGAATGAGTTATTAGACTCAGGGGACTTATACAGAGTATTGTATGTTGTCCAGTGTCCATGAGGACAGAGGGGTTGGCACTCGTACTATATTCTGTTTACTTGTGACTTTGCTAGTTCTTTGACATGTGTTTCGTAGGAATGCAAGGTCTAAGTTTTGAGAAGTTATAGGTATATGAATAAAGTAGAGAACCAGGTATTGCAAGTATCAGGATTCTTCAAGGTGATCGAAGATGTAGATACTTGTGTATGGTATTCAGTTGATAGTAATGATTAAGAGAACTTGTTACTCTTTCAGGTTACTCATATCTGGATGCATTTCTAAGTTGAGTAACGCCGATCGGCCTCCTTCCATTTAGTTTACATGCACTGGAGACAGCTGCATGATTTGAATCTGGCTCCAATTAAATTAGTGCCTCTGTTCCTATATTGGATATAGAACGGTTCATATCTTAACATTGTTAAGGTACGGGGAGTTTTCCGGCTTATGCTTAAAATCAGACTCTGGATAACTCAAGGCACATTTCTGTAATGGCTGTTTATGGGTTGACCCGGGCTATGACGAGGGTTGACTTTCTACCATCTGGAAGATCAATAGTGATATTGTTCTTGACTCGCCACAGTTTTAGTAAAATGGATTTTTTCAGAAAACAGTAGTGAGGGTATGGTAGAGCTGGAAGTGATTCCAGAACCGCAAACGATTACTGAAAATTTGATAAGAACCTAAAGATTCAATCTAGTTTGACATTCCATTGGCCACTCCGCAGATATGGTGGGTATCCTCAGGCACTCGAGAGGTACTTCAGTATGCTCAAAGACGGTGACAGGGAGGTTCTTGTTTACCCAGACTTGCCATTGCTGTTGTTCAAGACTGTGAGACCCGGTAGGAGGATGAGTATAGCGTCGTTTTAAACTAGGTTTAGTAGTGTACGTGTATATGACTCTGCCAGAGGGTTGTTGTAGTCAGTGGGAGCAGCGGAAGCATAGTGGACAAGTAGCTTATGTCTATTTATAGAATAAAGCAGATACAGCGGAGATAGATCATCTATTTCTGATATGCCAGTCATAGGTTTGACTTCATCAGAACAGGGGATGGATCTGTTAAGAAAGTAGTAGGGTGTGATGTCCTGGTATTTGGATGACCTACACAGAGTAGGAAGTGAAGTTCCTATACTACGATCGGTTATACTTTGGTTGTCACACAGTGGTTTCTCCACATAGGACTTGGATATTATATCAGACATTCTGATCACTAGATTTATGGTTTTAGATCTAGATTTGGGTGGTTTCCCAATCTGGGTACTTAGACAGCATTCTAAAGATGTTTTAGAATGGACGACTCCTGGCATGGTGGTGTACCTGCAGGTGATGGAGTCACCCTCTCTAAAGGTGTCTTACAGACTAAAAGGGAGAGAGATGTGCATGATTGGCAGATCACTTGCTTAGGAAATTGAGTCAATCATGAGATGTCAAGTACCACACCAGATGTTGTTTTTGCAGTAGATGCAGTAAGTTGATATTAATCCAATCCTGGAGAAACATTCGGAAGCAGTTTTAGAACATAAGTGGATGTTCTAGGGATATGATAACAACAGCCTCTTTTAGGAGACAGTTATCGTTCCAGGCTTCCAAGGTGACCTGAATGATAGAGTGTCTGTCAGAGTTATAGCTTTCCTTCTGACGAGGGGCAGTAGTTTGGACAGGTGGTCCAGGCGGATACTGAGGGAGGCATGGCGCATGATACTGATTAAGTTCAGTTGACGATACAGTCTAAGAAGTTTGGATTTGGAGTTCATTTATGAACTAGGTCCCATCAGACATCCAGACATATTCTAAGACAGGTATTGCTCATTTCAGGAGATGGCTTTCTCCGCGAACTTGAGATAAAGAGAGACATAGAAAGAAACATCAGGGCGGATCTACTCATCGAGGTTATTCCTCAAACGCAATAGTTTCGCAAACGGGTTTTGTGAAACTGATTAGTAGAGGAGTTGGGTGTTCGGTATTACACGGGGCTGTGAGTATCCGACATCGCAATAATTAGCCTTGAGTGCAAGTGGGAGATTGTTGGATATAGTGCCCTCAAAGTCAATTATTAGATCACAGGCACGTGATTGCAATGATTGAGGGAGGACCTATACCGGTAGGATAGTCTTACTCAAGATGATAGTATGCTATCTGGTTTATCTTTATCATCGTATACTGCTTTAGGTGACCTTACAGGTCGCTATTACACGTTGATAGAGCCCCTAGGATTCTTGCTTGACTGCCAGCAGTATGATGGCGATCATATACGTGGGAGCTGGGGTCTATAAGCACATCCTTAAAGTGGTCCCTAGTCGTGGGAGTTTTCGAGACAGGGCATCGATACTCCGGAGTAGACTAGTGTATACAGTCGAGACCCCGACGAGGGGCGGTGGCCGGTCTCACAAGCCATTGGTGTCAGTTGGATCACCTGAGATGTATACAGGTGCTCATTGGGTTATGAGTACACCGGACAGGACTCGCCGATAACATGCTAGTTGGTATTATACCTGACGTCAGATAGCAGTTCCCTGGTGACATGTATACAGGTTAGTTCATCGACCTGAGATCGTCATTTGTCTCGTGTGAGTTCCCACCGTACTTTGATTACTACCCGACCACGGGTCAAAGGAGTCATGCAAACAGGTTTTAGTTAGGTACAGTTCCGAGCCACATGGAGGCAGTGAGCGGATCGGCAGGGGTTTCGTCTCTCCCGGTATTGGGGGTGAGATCGCGGTGTGTCTAGGAGAGCCATTACATAAAGTCCTTAGCCAAGGCAGGAGATTTACTGCTAGGTATTCCAGTAGTATCTTAGGGTGTTCTGGGCTACACTCCGACACGACTTGTACCGCTTTTGGGGGTCTGACTTTTACCAACCCCCTAGGCCCGCCATGCGATGCTCATAGACGAAAGGACCGGACCGTATGGATATTGTCACTGACAGGCTCAGTAGGGTGTCAGGATGAGTTCGCTCATCGACCTCCCTTTTGGTCAATACCTGGTAGCCCGTTACGTACGACTAATACCTCTGACGTGCTAGTGGTTAAATCCACAACCAAAGTATTGACGAGTCTTTAGAGTCCCCCACAGACAGTTTCTCAAGTTTCGGGCGAAACGATGTAGAGGCCGTATGATATATGGCAGGGTCCGATCATATACGTGTAGTAGTGCACGGATCATGATCGGGCGGATCATACTAGTGGGTTTTGGTTTAGGCCGGATCCTAGTATTAGATTTGTTGGATTACTTTAGTCTCATCGTATTCGCATTCAGTCGGAATGCGGGTGCAGGTATGTATATACAGGTGAGGGGTATCCTTATGATCCGTCACGAGTTTACTTTAGATGTTGCCGTATCTTTTTATTGTTGCAAACATTTGGATTAATGTTTGTAAATGGAAATTGTGAGCTAGAATTCATCATGAGATGCTTTTAATGTGACATGGACATATATGGTGACTTATGGTCTCTTTTAGTGTGTAAATGTCACATTATGAGCTTGATTGGTATTGATATGATTAGAAGAGAGAGAGAGGCGCTGCCTTAGGGGTGAGCTCTCATATTATTCTTCTCACTCTCTCTCTCATTTTATCATAGCATCACAAAAAGAAAAGAGAGAGGAAACTCCTTCTTCTTCCTCTTTCTTCTCTAGCTCAAATCTCCATCAATGGCAACACCTTTAACCTCCATCCAAATCCATGGATGCAAGAGACAAAGTGATCAAAAACATTCTCTACATCACCTTGGACACGTCGGCTAGCACACTTCATGCCCGAGTTGCTTCGGATGAAGCGGGAACCCGTAAAAAGAATCGATGATGTGGTGCCCTTTCCGACGAGGAGATCGAGACCGGAGATGCCGCGAGGAGCTTAGGATAGTGGCCAAAGACCGAAGGACACGGATCGATCGGTATAGCCTCTCTACCCTTTCTCTAGTTAGCTAGTAGTAGGTTAATGGTTCGATCTGGGAAAAAGTATACGATAGCGTCAGTTTCTAGTTAAGAAAAAGTTTTCGTTTCCGCATTTTGGCCTTGGACAGATGGCCGGGGCGCTACCGTAGACTTACAGAACGAAGACTGGGTGGCGAGTATGCATCGATTACAGAAAACTCAACGCCACAACACGGAAAGACCACTTTCCGCTACCTTTCATTGACTAAATGCTTGAATGGTTGGCTGGACACGAGTACTACTGCTTTCTGGATGGCTACTCCGGCTACAGTCAAATTCCCATCGCCGAAAAAGATCAGGACAAGACCAAATTCACCTGTCCTTTCGGCACGTTTGCATATCGTAGCATGCCCTTTGGGTTATGCAATGCACCTGCTACCTTCCAGCGGTGTATGATAAGAATCTTCTCAGACATGGTGGAAAAATTCTTGGAGATCTTCATGGACGATTTCTCCATTTTCGGCGATTCCTTTGATGAGTGTTTGCTGCATCTTGACGCTGTCCTTATCCGGTGTAAGGATAAGAACCTCACTTTAAACTGGGAAAAGTGCCACTTCATGGTAAGCGAAGGTATTGTCCTAGGACATATCATTTCGCAAAATGGCATTGAGGTAGATAAAGCAAAGATTGAAGTCATTTCCAATCTCCCTCCTCCCAAAAGTGTCAGAGACATCCGAGCCTTCCTTGGCCATGCCGGTTTCTATAGACGATTGATTTTTTGACTTCAACTCGAGCTGTGTGACTGCGTTCGAGTCATTGAAAAGATCACTCACTTCTGCTCCCGTTCTTTCTTCTCCTGACTGGACGTATCCATTTGAGATTATATGCGATGCATCTGACTTTGCCATCAGTGCGGTCCTCGGACAGCACATCGATAAGATGCCGCACGTAATCTATTATGCCAGTCGAACCCTGAACGATGCCCAACAGAACTACACAACAACCGAGAAGGAATTCTTGGCTGTTGTGTTCGCTTTAGAAATGTTCAGTCCTTACTTGATCGGCTCTGCAGTCATCGTTTACACGGACCATTCAGCTCTTCGCCATCTTTTTGCGAAAAAAGGCGCATAATCTTGGCTGATACGTTGGATCCTCTTAGTTCAAGAGTTTGACCTTGTCATCAAGGACAAAAGAGGATGTTAAAACATAGTCGCCGACCATCTTTCACGACTCCCTTCTTCGCGAACGCTTCAACTTTCGATCAACGACGTTTTTCCGGATGAACAGCTCTGGATAGTACCTTGCGAACCCGGGTTCGCAGATATTATGAACTATTTGGCCACAGGATTACTACCGACTGAATGGTCAAGTCAGGACAGATTTCGATTCTTATCCCAAGTAAATCACTTTTACTGGGACGAACCCTATCTATTCAAGTACTGTCCAGACCAGAATATTCGTCGGTGTGTCCCTAACAATGGAAACTAGAGTGTGCTGTCGTTTTAACACGATCAACCATGTGGCGGGCACTTTGTCCCCAGAAAGACAGCCGAGAAGATCTTGCAGTGTGGTTTCTACTGGCCACAACTCTTCAAAGACGCTCATGACTACTGCAAGACTTGCTCCCGGTACCAACACTTGGGCCGGATATCCAGAAGAAACGAGATGCCCCTCCAACCAATCTTTGTTGTGGAGATTTTCGATGTTTGGGGGATTGATTTTATGGGGCCATTCCCTAGCTCTTTTGGGAACTTATACATTCTTCTTGCTGTTGATTATATCTCTAAGTGGGTCGAGGCTATGCCCAACCGGACTAAAGATAACAAAGTTGTCGTTAGATTTCGTAAGGAAAACATCTTTTCCCCTTTTGGGCACCCCCACGCGATCATTAGTGACAATAGAACTCATTTCTGTAATAGGACTTTCGAGGCCTTGATGCGGAAGTATTCCATTAATCATAAGCTATCAACACCCTACCACCCCCAAACATGTGGGCCAGCCGAGGTTTCAAATCGACAAATCAAGCAGATATTGGAGAAGACGGTTTCCAAGAACCGTAAGGATTGGTCTTTAAAATTCACTGATGCCCTTTGGGCATTTCGAACTGTTTATAAGATCGATCTTGGCATGTCTCCCTATTGTCTTGTTTACGGAAAGGCTTGCCACCTGCCAGTGGAAATAGAGCATCGCACATTTTGGACGATAAAGGAGCTGAATCTACCTCTCGCAAATGCGGGAAACCATCGGAAGCTGCAGTTAAACGAATTGAGCGAGCTTCGGGATGAGGCTTACGAAGACGCGGTTGTCGTTAAGAACCGAACGAAGGTGTTTCACGATAAACACCTTTTGCGCAAAACTTTCGCACCTGGTCAACAGGTACTGCTTTACGACACCCGGCTACATTTCTATCCAGGTAAGCTCAGATCTCGCTGGAAAGGGCCATTTTTGTGCGGAATGTGTACCCGCAAGGCGCTGTGGATTTGGAAAATCCCAAGGACGGTTCATTTTTCAAAGTAAACGGACACAGACTGAAACCGTACCTTAGCGCTGAACCAACAGAAGAGCTCCTGGTCTTACAGGAGCCGGTTTACCCTACATAATCTTCCTCTGCCTCCCACCAAACTTCGGTTATCCAGCCAAAAACAGCGGACACTGTTTCAAATAAGTTTGGGGGTTTGTATATACTTCTTTTTGTATATATATGTGGATATTCTTGTCCGTTGCATATCCATTTTTGACGAGCAATCTTGCCTGCTGATGCTCATTATTCAAAAAATAATGTGTATATATAACCGACAATTTTGACCCTTCAATAAATTTGCTTTCTTGATGTACAATGACAGTGGGGGCACTGCCCAGTTTAAGTTTAGGGGTACGCTTGGTACGCATTTCTAACCTTCGCATTCATGTGTATATTTTTGCAACTGCATACTTATTTTAAACCCATAAAAATCGAAATTTTTTCCAAAATATAAAAACTTTGTCGTCAAGTTAGCTAATAGGGTAACTTATATTTTTATTCCGATAGTTTAGTTGATACGTTAGGAATAACTAAATCCTAGGCTTAGGAATTGAAAACCATAAAAATAACCCTCATTCTGTTTAACTTTGGTAAATATGTAAGTCCGCGGCAGCGCCGCGGCTGTCTAACAGACGCCAATATGCGGAACAAAACTTTTTCGACTGGTGCTATCGCGTACTATAACCCGGATCTGCCATTAAAGCTAAACTAACAAATTGTAAAGAGGGTAGAATTGTTATACCGAATGATCTGAGTCCTTCGGTCTTCAACCATCATCCCACGCTATATTGCAACTGATCCGAACTTGCTCGATCTCCGGTCTCGTCGTCCAGGTGGCACCACGTCGACAGATCTTTAAACGGGCTCCCGCCTCTGAACCGAGGCAACTCGATCGTCAAGTTTGCCAAAAGAGACGACCAAGATGAAGTAGAGAATGAGTAGAATACTTTGTCTTGTTACGTCCAAGGCTATGGACGAACGGTTAATAGAAGTTTCCATTTGGAATCGGGTAAATGGAAATTGAACTATATGAAATTTCCATGTACAAAACTATCATAATCTTTTGCAAAAATGAATGAATCAAAAAATCATCATTCTCATAAAGAGGGGGCCGGCCATAAATAGGAGAGGGGGGAGGTGAGTGTAGGAGCTAGGAGGGTGATCATAAGGAAAAATATCAAGGATATTTATCATGAAGAAAGAATGAGTCATGAAAACCCATGTATGAACACATTTAATGAATTAAGCCACCTCACTTAATACCTCATCTCACAATTAATGCAAATGATGAGTCACTAATCCTTGTCACCATTTCTAGAATCTTCTAGAACCATGACTCACCCAAAAAACGAAAAGATAAATCCGCATTTAACCGAATGTTAAATACGGCTGATAGAAAACTGGAAACCGGCAACTTCCAAAAGTGATCCTGAAACGAATTTCAGGATAACCCCGTAACAGTATAAACATACCCGCATTTGTATTACGACCGAATACAAATGCAACTGAGACAAAGATATTATATCCACACAGTATAATACTGGGATTCGGCTTAAACCAAAGCCTACCAGTATTATCTACCCAGAAAATGACACGTGCGAAAACGCATGTGCAATTTCCGAACCCTGCTATAATACCATACGGCAACTACAACGTTTCGCCCGAACTTGGGAAAGTGTCTGTGGGGGACTCTAATGACTCATCAATACACTGGCACTGGGTATAACCACTAGCACGTCAGAGGTACAAGCTGTACGTAACGGTTGCTTATGTATTGATTGGAAGGGAAGCTGACGACAGTGACAATATCCATACAGTCCGGTCCGTTCGTCTATGAGTATCGCATATAGGGCCTAGGGGGCCGGTAAACGTCACACCCCCAACAGCAGTATAAGTCGTGTCAGAGAGCAGCCCAGAACACCCTGAGATACTACTGGAATATCTTCCAGTAAATCTCTATTACCCTGGCCAGGGATTTCGTGTAATGGCTCTCCTAAACACAGCGCGATCTCACCTCCAATACCGGGAGAGACGAATCCCCGATGATCTGCTCACTGCCTCCATATGGCTCGGGACTGTACCCAACTAAAACCTGTTTGCACGTCTCCTTTGAGCGTGGTAGGGTAGAAATCAAAGCACAGTGGGAACTCACACGAGACAAATGACGATCTCAGGTCGACAAACCAACCTGTACACATGTCACCAGGGAACTGCTATCTGACGCTAGGTATAATACCAACCAGCAAGTTCCCGGCGAGTCCTGTCCGGTGTACTCATAACCCAATGAGCACATGTATACATCTTAGGTGATCCAACTAACACCAGTGGCTTGTGAGACCGGCCACCGCCCCTCGTCGGGGTTTCGAATGTATACACTAGTCTACTCTGGAGTATCGATGCCCTGTCTCGAAACTCCCATGATTAGGGACACTTTAAGGATGTGCTTATAGACCCCAGCTCCCACATATATGATCGCCATCATACTGCCGGTAGTCAAGCAAGAATCCTATGGGCTTTATCAACGTATACATGATGATAAAGACAAACCAGATAGCATACTATCATCTCGAGTAAGATTGTTCTATCGGTATAGGTCATCCCTCAATCATTGCAATCACGTACCTGCGATCCAATAATTGACTTAGAAGGCACTATATCCAACAATCTCCCACTTGCACTTAAGGCTAATTATTGCGATGTCGTGTACTCACAGCTCGTGTGATATCGAGCATCCAACTTCTCTACTAATCAGTTTCACAAAGCCCGTTTGTAAAACTATTGTGTTCGAGAAATAGCCTCAGTGAGTGGATCCGCTTCGGTGTTTCTTTCTGTATCTCTCTTTATCTAAACTTTGCAGAGAAAACCACCTCCCGAATTGAGTAATATCTGTCTTAGAATATGTCTGGATATCTGATGGGACCTATTTCATAAATGAACTCCAAATCCAAACTTCTTAGACTGTGTCAATCACTGAAAATAATCAGTGTCTAGCATTATACCTCCCACAGTATCCTCTTGGACCACCTGTCCATAATACTGTCCTTCGTCTGAGGGAAAACTATAACTCTGACAATCACTCTGTCATGCATGTCACCTTTGAAGCCTGGAATGATAACTGTCTCCCGAAGGAGGCAGCTGTCATCAAATCCGTAGGACATCCATTCATGTTCTAAAACTACTTCCGTATGTTTCTTCAGGATTGGATTAATATAAACTTATCGCATCTAGTGCAAAAATGACATCTAGTGTGGTACTTGACATCTCATGATTGACTCAATTGCCCAAGCAAGTGATCTGTCAATCATGTACGTCCCTCTCCCCTTTAGTCTGTAAGACACCTTTAGAGAGGGTGACTCCATTACCTGCAGGTACATCACCATGCCAGTAGTCAACTATTCTAAAATACTATTAGAATACTGTCAAAGTATCCACATTGGGAAACTACCCAAATCTAGATCTAAAACCATAGATTTAGTAACCAGAATGTCTGATATTATACCCAGATCCTTTGTGGAGAAACATCTATGTGACGACCACGGTACAACCGATCGTAGTATAGGAATTTTACTTCCTACTCTGTGTATGTCATCCAAATACCAGGACATCACACCCTACTACCTTCTTAACAGA
Source organism: Agapanthus africanus (assembly GCA_030015575.1). Taxonomy (NCBI): domain Eukaryota; kingdom Viridiplantae; phylum Streptophyta; class Magnoliopsida; order Asparagales; family Amaryllidaceae; genus Agapanthus; species Agapanthus africanus. The sequence continues at coordinate 352,712,223 of JASDDO010000018.1, forward strand.
TCCATCCCCTATTCTGATGAAGTCAAACCCATGACTGTTACATCAAAAATAGATGATCTATCTCCGCTATTCTGCTCAAGTCTATAAATAGACACTAGCTACTTGCTCACTATGCTTCCGCTGCTCCCACTGACTACGACAACCCTCTGGCAGAATAATATGTACATACACTTCTAAAGCTAGTTTAGAACGACGCTATACTTATCCTCCTGCCGGGTCTCACAGTCTGGAACAACAGTAGTGTCAAGTCTGGGTAAACAAGAACCTCCCTGTCACCGTCCTTGAGGCTACCCGAGTACTTCTCGGGTGTCTGAGGCTACCCACCATATCTGCGGAGTGGCTATTGGAATGTCAAACCTGATTGAATATATAGGTCCTATTAAGCTTTCCGTAATCGTTTGCGGTTCTGGAATCACTTCCAGTTCTACCATACTCCCACTAATGTTTTCTAAAAAAATCCATTTTATTAAAACTGTGGCGAGTCAAGAACAATATCACTATTGATCTTCCAGATGGTAGAAAATCAACCCTCGTCAAAACTAGGGTCAACCCACAAACTGCCATTACAAAAGCGTGCCTTGAGTTTTCCAGTGTCTGTTTTTAAGCATAAGCTGTACAACTCCCCTTACCTTAACATCGTTAAGATATGAAGCAATCTATATCCAATATAGAAACATAGGCATTTATTTAATTGGAACCAGATTCAAATCCTGCAGCTGTCTCCAGTGCATATCAACTTAATGGAGAGTGGCTAATCAGTATTACTCAACTCAGGAATCCATCCATTTATGAGTAACCTGAAAGAGAAACAAGTTTCTCAAGACCATTACTATCATCTGAATACCAATCACAAGAATCTACATCTTCGATTTCTTTGAAGAATCCCGATACTTGTGATACATGGTTCTCTACTTTATTCCTATACCCACAACTTCTCAATACTTAGACATTGTATTTCTACGAAACACTTGTCTATAAACTAGAGAAGTCACAAGTAAATAGAATATAGTACGAGGACCTACCCCTTTGTCCTGACGGACACTGGACAACATACAATACTCTGTATAAGTCCGCTGAGTTGAATAACTCAAAACCTGTGCGTCGTAGGTTGAAAACTGTCCCCAGGCGATTTCCTCGAATATCACCAATTACAACGAATTCTGATATAATGAGGATGATCACCTAATTCCCAATAACTTTCTCCCACTCAACATCTGTAAAACTATACAGATGTGAGAATCATACCTGGTAAATACATACCCTGGAGTAAGTATTTTAATCGGGAAATCAGTTTTCTATTAACAATGCACAGTAAATATGAAGCATAAATATGTTTCGTAGAGGTATCCTGGTATTCCTAGTAATGCATCTTCCATAATCCAAATCATGACTTTAACCGTATATTTCCCTGCCACTTTTCCAATTCCCTTTATTTGTCTTTAGTCGTTACCTTCTGTACACCATTATTAGTCTAAGTGGTTTTCTTCCTTCCCTACCGTTCGGCACCAGCCTATGATTTGGAAGAAGAATATCCAGTAAGCATAATAGGTGTACCCTCCTAAACCTAGGAGAACTCTCAACTTGAGAGAAGGTGATGATAAAAGACAACTGAATAATCTTTATTCCTATTTCTCCTGAACCGAAATCCATCCTCGAAAAAATATTCTTCGAGTTCGTATATAACCATACGATGGATTTATCCAATGGAATTGGATGTTCGTAGTGATACGGGTTGTTCTGGAGAAATCAAAGGTGAAGTAGGAGTGGCGATGAAACACATGGTTTGGTCGTGAATATGAATAGTTGCAATTTACTTTGCCCTCTTTCTAATTCCTTTATCTTGTTTTTACATATTACCTTCTGCACATCCTACTTAGGCTAATTGGTTTTCTTCATTCCCTACCTTTCGGCACCTGTCTATGGTTTGGAATAAGACTATCCAATAAGCGTAATAGGTGTACTCTCCTAAACCAAGGAGCCCTCGCAACCTGAGAGAAGGCGATAATAAAAGACAACTGAATAAACCAATTCTATTTCTCCTGAACCTGGATCCATCCTCGAAGAAGTCCCTTCGAGTTCGTATATAACCATACGATGGATCTATCCAATGGAAGTGGATGTCCGTAGTAATACGGGTTCTGAGAAATACAAAGGGTAAAAGAAGGAGCTGCAATGACTTATGCAACTATAGACAATCCAAAAGCCTGTATTTTAAGAAGGTTCGGTCAACTTGGTCACTGAGTCATAGTCTAGGGTCGGTCAAAGGTCGCTGTCAAAGAGAGAGAATAGAAAAGAAACACTCTGCGTGCACTCTAACCTATATCAGAATGGTTATCATTTTATCTAATTAGGAAACCTCCCACTGTAATCTCAAATTCTCCTCCAAACCTGAAAGAAGAATTAGTCGGGATCACCCGAAGACTAAAGCAACTCATCAGTGAGAATCGGGATCCAACTATCATCGCATGATAACTTGATGGAAGCCACTCAAGTTAACACATTCCAGAAGGTATACGCAAGTCTGGCAAGTTTCTTGTATGTTTGAAACTTCCGATATAATTTTTATCCCATGCACTTATGACCTTGACGTAGGCCAACAAATCATAAGCCACATGTCAAGTTCTACCCGTCGTTGTCCTGATTAATTTAGGTCATCGTACATGCCCTTGACGTAGGCCAACACGGCTGTACGTCTGTCCTAAACTAATGCATCTATCTATGCAACAAATGAATACCCAGCAGCTACCAAACACTACGCCTTGACGTAGGCCAACAAATATAGCTTGAATACTACTGACCATCCATAAGAAATAACGGAGGATTACGGCTGGTTTTTGGCGAAAAACCTTTAACGTAATAAACTTGATCTCGTTGAAGGAAACTGATAGCTTTTTATAAAAATATAGTGGCGAAAACGTTTTGCTAAAGAGGTCACCCCCGGCGAAGGGATCTCATCTCTTTCCTCGTGGAATGAGGTGCAGGATATTCTAACTGAATACCGCGATGCAAAGCAACTTGTAATCGACTATATTTAAGTTATTACCCTGATGAAAACTTCTGCCCAAGGGGTCACTCCCAGTGAAGGGATCTCGGCCCTTGCCTCGTCGAATGAGGTGCAGGATATTCTAACTGAATACCGCGATGCAAAACAAAAGGAAACGTCTTTGTAATAACTTATTTTAAAATTTGTTCCAACAACATCAAATATAGGTTTGTTTTATCTTGCATTGATAAGAATCAACGCGGTCCCATCAATCAATCACACCAGAAAAGAACGAAAATAAAAATGTACGTATATGCCATCCACATTCGCCACTGGGTCCCATCATCACTCGTTAGGTTACTTAACTAACGACAGAGCGGGGGATGAACTAGCGTGGGTGTAAAACATATACAACATCTAATAGTATATTTACTAATATACAATAATCGCTCCAGGCGTGATAATATGCAATGTTACAGAAAAGTAATAAGCATCACAGAACAATACAGATAATCTGGGATCCTCGGGTTTCACAGAGCCGCTGATGAAAACCGACGTTTCCCTGGTCGTGTGGATAGCCTGTGCAATGAAACCTAGACCCCTACGGGTGCGGCAAGTTATCCGCCAAAACCTGAAGCGAGGTGGTCCCCACAACATAGTGAATGGAACACCCGGTACTTCACGGAATCCGGTAAATTGAGCACCCCACCTTGGGTCAACATATACCCCCTACGAGTGCGGCGAATAGTCTGCCAATTCTTGAGTGAGGCCCCTTTGCCTCTCAAAGCCATGAGATACGGACCCGTTTCCCTCCAGAACCCGGCTATCCGTGCACTCCTTCGCTGAATAAACCTAGTACAGAAATAAAAATATGTACAACGGGTACATCGACCTCAACCCGGTCATGCCCCAAAAGAATATTATACAACAGGCAGTGACGGCAGTCCACAAGTCGGACGCTCTCCCTGCAACATCAAATGTACAAATAAATCCAAACAGTACTACCATTGCACACTGCTATCCACCACGACATATCCGCAACAACACAGCACAACACAGAACATCAACGCGAATGTCACGTTCGCAAACCCGTCTAAAAGAACTATAGCAATCAGACGCGGTTTACCGATCAAATGACATTCCCGGTCGGAGATATAAAGTAAGTACTGTAAACTAACACGTTTAAATTTCGATCGACTAAATTTTCCGAAGTGGGCCCAACAAACATCTGCTGTATAGTAACAATATTTGGGCCCAAAAGACATATACCAAAAACCACAATTTCCCATGGCAAACTCACTGGAAAAATTTGGCGCACTGTTCCCACAAAAGCGCGGCGGATCAGCGGCCAAACCCTAGTTTGGGCCGCGGATCCGCGGCCGTTTTGTGGGATCACGTGACCAAATTTCACCAGTGTGCTAAGAATTTCCTGCTTAGTTTTATGTGATATGTCAAATAATTGTTAGACCAGATAAAAAATCGACAGAAACTATGAACAGAAAATTATAGTTTCGCGAAAATCCGTTCGATCGATATTTTAAACGTGTTAGCACAAGTTAGTATAGCTTAATGGTGATGCTCTGATACCACTGTAAGTCCGCGGCAGCGCCCCGGCCGTCTAACAGACGCCAATATGCGGAACAAAACTTTTTCGACTGGCGCTATCGCGTACTATAACCCGGATCTTCCATTAAAGCAAAACTAACAAATTGTAAAGAGGGTAGAATTGTTATACCGAATGATCCGAGTCCTTCGGTCTTCAACCATCATCCCACGCTATGTTGCAACTGATCCGAACTTGCTCGATCTCCGGTCTCGTCGTCCAGGTGGCACCACGTCGACGGATCTTTAAACGGGCTCCCGCCTCTGAACCGAGGCAACTCGATCGTCAAGTATGCCAAAAGAGACGACCAAGATGAAGTAGAGAATGAGTAGAATACTTTGTCTTGTTACGTCCAAAGCTATGGACTAACGGTTAATAGAAGTTGCCATTTGGAATCGGGTAAATGGAAATTGAACTATATGAAATTTCCATATACAAAACTATCATAATCTTTTGCAAAAATGAATGAATCAAAAAATCATCATTCTCACAAAGAGGGGGCCGTCCATAAATAGGAGAGGGGGGAGGTGAGTGTAGGAGCTAGGAGGGTGATCATAAGGAAAAATATCAAGGATATTTTCATGAAGAAAGAATGAGTCATGAAAACCCATGTATGAACACATTAAATGAATTAAGTCACCTCACTTAACACCTCACCTCACAATTAATGCAAATGATGAGTCACTAATCCTAGTCACCATTTCTAGAATCTTTTAGAACCATGACTCACCCAAAAGACGAAAAGATAAATCCGCATTTAACCGAATGTTAAATACGGCTGATAGAAAACTGGAAACTGGCAACTTCCAAAAGTGATCCTGAAACGAATTTCAGGATAACCCCGTAACAGTATAAACATACCCGCATTTGTATTACGACCGAATACAAATAAAACTGAGACAAAGATATTATATCCACACAGTATAATACTGGGATCCGGCTTAAACCAAAGCCTACCAGTATTATCTGCCCGAAAAATGACACGTGCGAAAACGCACGTGCAATTTCCGAACCCTGCCATAATACCATACGGCAACTACAACGTTTCGCCCGAACTTGGGAAAGTGTCTGTGGGGGACTCTAATGACTCATCAATACACTGGCACTGGGTATAACCACTAGCACGTCAGAGGTACAAGCTGTACGTAACGGTTGCCTATGTATTGATTGGAAGGGAAGCTGATGAGCGAACTCATCAAGAAACCCTACAGAGCCTGACAGTGACAATATCCCTACAGTCCGGTCCGTTCGTCTATGAGTATCGCATATAGGGCCTAGGGGGCCGGTAAACGTCAGACCCCCAATAGCAGTATAAGTCGTGTCAGAGAGCAGCCCAGAACACCCTGAGATACTACTGGAATACCTTCCAGTAAATCTCGATTACCTTGGCTAGGGATTTCGTGTAATGGCTCTCCTAAACACAGCGCGATCTCACCCCCAATACCGGGAGAGACGAATCCATGATGATCTGCTCACTGCCTCCATATGGCTCGGGACTGTACCCAACTAAAACCTGGTTGCACGTCTCCTTTGAGCGTGGTAGGGTAGAAATCAAAGCACAGTTGGAACTCACACGAGACAAATGACGATCTCAGGTCGACAAACTAACCTGTACACATGTCACCAGGGTACTGCTATCTGACGCTAGGTATAATACCAACCAGCAAGTTCCCGGCGAGTCCTGTCCGGTGTACTTATAACCCAATGAGCACCTGTATACATCTTAGGTGATCCAACTAACACCAGTGGCTTGTGAGACCGGCCACCGCCCCTCGTCGGGGTCTCGAATGTATACACTATTCTACTCTGGAGTATCGATGCCCTGTCTCGAAACTCCCACGACTAGGGACACTTTAAGGATGTGCTTATAGACCCCAGCTCCCACATATATTATCGCCATCATACTGCTGGTAGTCAAGCAAGAATCCTATGGGCTTTATCAATATATACATGATGATAAAGACAAACCAGATAGCATACTATCATCTCGAGTAAGACTGTTCTATCGGTATTGGTCCTCCCTCAATCATTGCAATCACGTACCTGCGATCCAATAATTGACTTAGAGGGCACTATATCCAACAAAATATACGTCCTTACAGTTTTTTTTGAGAAATAGATAATCTTGAGTTTAGTTCTTGAGTTAAGTCGAGATGAAGGGAGAGTATAGAAACTTTACTGAAGGATAAGTCTAAAAAATAGCTTCTATTCTTGAGTTCAAATTTAGAAAGTATATACCCTACAAACTGCACATACACGCACCTTGAAACTTGGGATAGTAGAGGATACCTAGAAATACTCTTGCCTGAAAACCTAGTATGAAAGAAAAAACGGTAAATAAAGCTAAACACCTTAAAGAGCATCATTGAAAAATATTTCCGGTCTTGAAAAGAAAAAAAAGAGAGAAAAATGAAAGAAGAAAAAAAATAAAGTCAAGACCTGGAAACTTCTATTTACGCTTTAAAGCTCACACATTCAGTAATCGGCCGTTAGTGCCTCAGGAAGCATTAATAGTCGCATGAAAGGTGTGTGAGCAACACCGTCCATCATTAATGAAAAGAAGTAGTATTAGGTATTAGGGCATAGTTACTATAGATTGAATTGAATTCTTGAGTGTAGGGGTACAAACATACAAACACGTAGGGGTATACAATCGATGTTTGGATGAAAGATAGAAATGAAGAATAAGACTTATGTTTCCTGTAAAGTTGATAAAAATCCTCAATTTAAGACCGCACTTTTAGAAGGAAAACTCAGAAGATACCAACATCTTTCTAAACCTTTTTGGAACGTATAGGATCTGAGGTTAATTAGATAGGAGGTGTGAAACATAAGGGTTGAATATTTCTAAACTTAGGATGATAGAATCTCTAAGGTAGATACTAAACTATAGGAGTAAAATCGATGTTAACTTATGAAACTAAATTGACGGGATTTTGTGGGTAGTATCCGCTGAAAACCCTCAGGAGACAACACTCCTCCTACTAGGGACACCTAGAGATTTAACGGCTTGTTGCACGTGCTCAGTGCAATCGCGTTCCCTGCGAAAGTGAGGCTAGGATTTTGTTTTGCTCGGGACGAGCAAAAGATAATTTTGGGGGTATTTGTTCATACCAGAATATTGTATTTTAACACCGCTCATTCATTATCCATTTTTTTGTATATATCGGTATTATTAACCAGTGTCTGCTCAGTATTAGAGATTACAGGTATCCGTGGCAAAATACTGGAAATACGCTTAAAATCATAGATATATCATTTGTGAGCCGACACTGCAGCCAGAACTGCAAACCGACAGAAATCCCAAGAGTTATTTTGCAAACTAGTGTGTGCACAATATTTTGGTCCAACACATAACATGTGTACACACTAAACTCTTGGAGCTTGAACCATGGACCTTGGGGGCAGCCATGAATCATGGCTAGTGCAAGTGGGCATGGTGTGATGTGCATTAATGGTGCATTTAATGCAAAAAGAGTTGATATGATTTGAAGCTACAAGTTCCCTCCAAGACCTTGGTGCATCCAAAGCCTTTACAGACCAAGCAAACAACACCAAAGGCATGCTGGGGACAACACAAGACCACCACAGCAAGACGGGACCCACCCCTCGGTTTTGGGCTGAGATATTTCCTACCAGAACCGGCCTGGCCGGCCCCACCACCTCCTGTGGGCCCTACTCTTCTACTGGCCCCTCCATGCCGCCTTGTCATCATTTTGTTATTGTTTATTTATTTAGTTTTTGAGCCTATAAATACAGACCAGAGGCATGAGGAAGGGGTTACCATTGATTTAGTTTTGATAACAAAACTCTTGTAATTTGTTAGCTTGCTTTCCTTTGTAATTCTTGAGCTCTTGCCCCTTTGCCTTGACCATGCAACTTCTTCAATGAACTTGCAAGCTTAAGATCTTGACTTCAAGATTAGTGTAACTTGTTTGCAATTCAATAAAGAGTTATCATTTTTATTCATGTCTTGCTCTATGTTTGCATATTTAAATTTGTGAAATTCTTACTTTACTTTGATCTTGCAACCTCTTAAGTGAGCTTGCAACCTTAAAGTTTAGTGTTTGAATTTCACACTTCACCCGGCTTACGAACACTTGGAGATATTCGCACTTGGATTCATTGGTTCTCTTTTTATCTTTCTCTTCTTGTATTTTTTATGTTCCTCACTCTTTTCTCTTTTCTTTTCTTTTACTTTGTGAATATGTGTGAGTAATCGCTTTACTTGTTAAGGGTGGAATATGGTTAGATTGTATTTGAAGATGTTATTTGCTAAAAATCTTATACTTTGCAATTGAAACTCCATGCAAATCACTCGCAATTCCGCTCCTCTAGGCATCCTATCCTACCACGATAGCGATGATTCCTAATCGTGACCGGATTGCTAGTGGGTTGCCGGAGGCTAGAATCAATAAATAACAACGGAAGGACAAGAGACAAGGAAGAAGGATTTAGCGAAATGCCACAAATACCGTATTTCAAGTTTTCTAATCCGCGTTGTTACCTATTGCTTTAGTGTCAATATCAAAGTTGGGTCTATAAGGATTCGGCAGCTTCATCTTCATACACTGGTTTTAACGTTGTTACCTATGGTTTAACAAGTCCTTTAATTACACATAACCTTTGTTGCGACATTTAGTTTTAATCAACAAATCGACACTCATTGTTAACTCGTTAAAACAAGCATAAAAATTTACCATCTCCCTGCGGACGACCCGTACTCATCGCAGCTCTCTACACGCGACACCGTTTTGATTGCGGTAATTTCTGAACTCTTTCTAAAATACGACACAGCAAAAACGTAACAATCAGATAACGTGAGTGGATTCCATCACGTTATCATGCGATGATAGTTGGATCCCGATTCCCACTAATGAGTTGGTTTACTCCTCGGGCGATCCCGAATAATTCTTCTTTCAGGTTTGGAGGAGAATTTGAGGATACAGTGGGAAGCTCCTGATTAGATAAATTGATAACCATTCTGATCTAGGTTAGAGTGCACGCAGAGTGTTTATTTTCTCTCTCTCTTTGGTAGCGACCATGTCCCGACCCTAGACTATGACTCAGTGATCAAGTTACCCGAACTTTCTTAAAACACTGGCTTTTGGATTGTCTGAGTTGCATACATCATTGCCGCTCCTTCTTTTACCCTTTGCATTTCTCCAGAACACCATGTATTACTACGAACATCCACTTCCATTGAATAAATCCATCGTATGGTTATATACGAACTCGAAGGAACTTGTTCCATGTTCGAGGATGGATTCTGGTTCTGGAGAGATTGAATACGACTATTCAGTTGCCTTTTCTTTTTACCTTCTCTCAAGTTATGAGGGCTCCTAGGATTAGGAGAGGGTACACCAATTGCGCTTATTGAATAGTCTTCTTCCAAACCATAGGCTGGTGCCGAACGGTAGGGAATGAAGAAAACCAATTAACCTAAGTGAGGTGTACAGAAGGTAATAAGTAAAGAAAAATAAAGGGATTAGAAAGAGGGCAAAGTAAATTGCGACTGCTATCATTCACGACCAAACCAAGTATTTCATCGGCACTCCTATTTCACCTTTGTATTTCTCCAGAACACCTCGTATCACTACGAAGATCCACGGTTATTGGATACTCCATCGTATGGTTACATACGAATTCGAAGGAACTTGTTCCAGTTCGAGTATGGATTCTGGTTCAGGAGAAATAGAATAAGGATTATTCGGTTGTCTTTTATCTTTACCTTCTCTCAGGTTGCGAGGGCTCCTAGGATTAGGAGAGTACACCTATTACGCTTATTGGATAGTCTTCTTCCAAACCATAGGCTGGTGCCGAACGGTAGGGAAGGAAGAAAACCATTTAGCCTGAGGGTGGTGTACAGAAGATAATGAGTAAAGACATATAATGGGATTTGGAGAGATGGCAAGGAAATATACGGTTATAGTCATGAATCTGGATAATGGAAGAGGCATTACTAGGAATACCTGGATACCCTTTCGAAACATTTTCATGTTTCAGTTTCACTGTGCATTGTTAGTAGAAAACTGATTTCCCAATTAGACTTTGCTCCAGGGTATGTATTTACCAGGTTTGATTCTCACATCTGTATGGTCTTACAGATGATGAGTGTGAGTAAGTTATTGGTAATTAGGTGATCATCCTCATTATATTGGGATTCGTTGTAATTGGTGATATTTGAGGAACACCTGGGTTTTTGCCGGGCGACAAATATTTGGTTTTGAATATTCGTTGTTATGCACCAATTTCAAACTGATATATCTGTACGTTTATTTTATAAAGTGAGATATAACTTTTTGAAATTATGTCCATAATATTTACCTATATCAGTTGATGGTTAGGTAAGGAGCATTAAACAACGTTGTAATTCTTCTTAACCATAAGTATATTTTTTAACCTACGACGCACAGGGTTTGAGTTATTCAACTCAAGGGACTTATACATAGTATTGTATGTTATCCAGTGTCCATTAGGACAGAGGGGTTGGTCATCGTCCTATATTCTGTTTACTTGTGACTTCTCCAGTTTTAGACATGTGTTTCGTAGAAACACAAGGTCCAAGTTTTAAGAAGTTATACGTATAAGAATAAAGTAGAGAACCATGTGTTGCAAGTATCAGGATTCTTCAAGGTAATCGAAAATGTAGATACTTGTATTAGGTATTCAGTTGATAGTAATGCTTTCGAGAACTTGCTTCTCTTTCGGGTTACTCATATCTGGATGCACTCTTAAGTTGAGTAATACTGATCGGCCTCTCTCCATTTAGTTGACATGCACTGGAGACAGCTGCATGATTTGAATCTTGTTCCAATTAAATCAGTGCCTCTATTTCTATATTGCATATAGAATGGCTCATTTCTTAACGATGTTAAGGCATATGGAGTTGTTCAGCTTATGCTTAAAACCATACTCTGGATAACTCAAGGCATGTTTCTGTAATGGCAGTTTGTGGGTTAACCCGGGCTATGACGAGGGTTAACTTTCTACCATCTTGAAGATCAATAGAGATATTGTTCTTAACTCGCCACAGTTTTAGTAAAATGGATTTTTTCAGAAAACAGTAGTGCGAGTATGGTAGAACTGGAAGTGATTCCAAAACCGCAAACGATTACTGAAAATTTAATAGGACCTAAAGATTCAATCAGGTTAGACATTCCATTAGCCACTCCGCAGATATGGTGGGTAACCTCAGGAGCCCGAGAGGTACTCCGGTATCCTCAAAGACTATTACAGGAAGATTCTTGTTTACCCAGACTTGACACTACTGTTGTTCCAGACTATGAGACCCTGCATGAGGATGAGTATAGCGTTGTTCTGAACAAGCTTTAGAAGTGCACGTGTATATGACTCTGCCAGAGGGTTTTCGTAGTCAGTAGGAGCAGCGAAAGCATAGTGGACAAGTAGCTTGTGTCTATTTATAGACTAATGCAGATATAGCGGAGGTAGATCATCTATTTTTTATGTAATAGTTATAGGTTTTGACTTCATCAGAATAGGGAATGGATCTGTTAAGAAAGTAGTAGGGTGTAACGTCCTGTTATTTGGATGACATTCACAGAGTAGGAAGTGAAATTCCTATACTACGATCGGTTATACTTTGGTTGTCACACAATGGTTTCTCCATATAGAATATTGATAAAATATTAGGCATTCTGGATACTAGATCTATGGTTTTAGATCTAGATTTGGGAAGTGTCCCAATCCGGGTACTTAGACCGCATTCTAAAGGTATTCTAAAGGTATTTTAGAATGGAAGACTCCTGGCATGGTCGTGAACCTGCAGGTGATGGAGTTACTCTCTCTAAAGGTGTCTTACAGACTAAAGGGGAGAGGGATGTGCATGATTGGAATATCACTTGCTTAGGCAATTAAGTCAATCTTGAGATGTTAAGTACCACACCAAATATTGTTTTTGCACTAGCTGCGATAAATTTATATTTATTAATCCAATCCTGGAGAAACATTCGGAAGCTGTTTATGAGCCTAAGTGGATGTTCTAGGGAATTGATAACGACAGCCTCTTTCGGGAGACGGTTATCATTCCAGGCTTCCAAGGTGACCTGAATGACAGAGTGACTTTCAGAGTTATAGTTTTCCCTCTGACAAGAGGGGCAATAGTTTGGACAGGTGGTCGAAGCGGATACTGAGGGAGGCATTACACAGGATACTGATTAAATTCAGTTGATGATACAGTCTAAGAAGTTTGCTGGATTTGGAGTTCATTTGTGAACTAGGTCTCATCACATATCCAGACATATACTAAGACAGGTATTACTCAATTCGGGAGATGGCCTTCTCTACAAACTTGAGATAAAGAGAGATATAGAAAGAAACATCAGAGCGGATTCACTCACTGAGGCTATTTCTCGAACGCAATAGTTTCACAAACGGGCTTTGTGAGACTGATCAGTAAGGAAGTTGGGTGTTCGGTATCACACGGGCTGTGAGTATGCGATATCGCAATAATTAGCCTTAAGTGAAGGTGGAAGATTGTTGGATATAGTGCCCTCAAAGTCAATTATTGGATCGCAGGCACGTGATTGCAATGATTGAGGGATGGCCTATACCGGTAGGACAATGTTACTCAAAATGATAGTATGCTATTTGGTTTGTCTTTATCATCGTGTGCATGCTTTAGGTGACATTACAGATCACAATTACACGTTGATAGATCCCTTAGGATTCTTGCTTGACTACCAGCAGTATGATGGCAATCATATATGTGAGAGTTGGGTAGTTTATAAGCACATCCTTAAAGTGTCCCTAGTCGTGGGAGTTTAGAGACTGGGTATCGATACTCCATGAGTAGACTAGTGTATACAGTCGAAACCCCGACGAGGGGCGGAGGCCGGTCTCATAAGCCATTGGTGTCAGTTGGTTCACCTAAAATGTATACAGGTGCTCATTGGGTTATGAGTACACCGGACGGACTCCCCGGGAATATGCTAGTTAGTATTATACCTGTCGTCAGATAGCATTTCCCTGGTGACATGTGTACAGGTTAGTCTATCGGCCTGAGATCGTCATTTGTCTCGTTTAAGTTCCCACTGTGCTTTGATTACTACCCTACCATAGCTCAAAGGAGTCGTGTAAACAGGTTTTAGTTGGGTACAGTCCCGAGCCACATGGAGGCAGTGAGCGGATCGGCAGGGGATTCGTCTCTTCCGATATCGGGGGTGAGATCGCACTGTGTTTAGGAGAGCCATTACACGAAGTCCTTGGCCAAGGCAAGTGAGATTTACTGGTAGGTATTCCAGTAGTTTCTCAAGATGTTCTGGGCTACACTTCGACATGACTTATACCGCTATTGGGGGTCTGACGTTTACCAACCCCCTAGGCCCGATATGTGATACTCTTAGACGAACGGACCGGACTGTACGGATATTTTCACTGACAGGTACAGTAGGGTTTCAGGATGAGTTCACTCATCAGCCTCCCTTTTGGTCAATACATGGGTAGCCGTTACGTAAAGCTAGTGCCACTAACGTGCTTGTGGTTAAACCCACTGCCAGTGTATTGACGAGTCTTTAGAGTCCCCAACAAAAAGTTTCCTAAGTTCGGGCAAAACATTGTAGAGGCCGTATGGTTTTATGGAAGGGTTCGATCATATACGTGCACTTGTGCACGGATCATGATCGGACGGATCATACTAGTGGGCTTTGGTTTAAGCCGGATCCTAGTATTAGATTTGTTGGATAACTTTCGTCATATTGCATTCGTATTCAGTTGGAATGCGGATGCAGGTATGTATATACAGATGAGGGGTATTCTTGTGATCCGTCATGAGTTTTCTTTAGTTGATGCCGTATCTTTTTATTGGATTAAACATTTTGGCTTAAATATTTAATTGATTGGAAAATATGAGTGCAATTTTTTTCCATATGCATCATTTCATGTCACATACACTTGGTGACTCATGGTCTTGGTTTGGGTGACCATTAAATGTGAAATGGATTGATTTTGGGGCTAATTTTGATTATGGGGGATATTTTGGAGATAGAGGGCTGCCATGTGATGGCATGGAATTATTCTTTTGGGTATGATCTATATTTCCTCTCTAAAATATCTCACACAATCAACAAGTCTTTCTCTTGCTGCTTTTTCTTGAGCTCACATTCTCCTCTAATGGCTTCTTCTTCAACCTCCACCCATCCCTCTCATGAGTTGAGAATCCATGGGTGTATTGAGACAAAATTATCACACACATTCTCTACTTCATCTTTGACATGTCGGCTAGCAAACTTCATGTAACGTTTTGAAAATCGTTTCGGTGAAATTTCGAAAAAACGGTAAAATAAAGGGGTTATCTGTAAAAAGACAAAATACAAATATCTTTATTATAAAATTAAATATACATATTCTAGCTATGTAATTGCTAGTATTTGGTGTTTATTGAACCACTGGTGAAATTTCAAATTTTCTGAAATTTTTTCCGAAATTAATTATTTTAATATTATTTTAAGCAGTCACTAATATATTTAATGATGGAAAATTACAAATTGGAATGAGTTGAAACAAATTTTGTGCATCATGAAACATTAAATAAAATTTTATCATGCGGTTTTTAAAACGAAATCGTTTGCCAAAACGGTTTAGAAAATTATTGAAGAAAAAGGCTTAAATGGTGAAAATAAGTTAAATGGAGATTTGGGGTATTATATTTATCATTTTCCCTCACCCCCCACACACACCCACACTCACACAACCCCATATTCAGCAACCCTCTCCAAGTGTTCCTCACTTATTGATAGAAGAAAAGAAATCATGAGAAAGAGAACAAAGGAAGTGAGAAAATAGTAAAAAGAGTATAGTCTTTTGTTGACTTGGTCTTCTTTTCTCCCATTGACTTCACCCACCCCCACACCACACCTCACTCCTCTCCTCCCTTGGCCAAATCTGAACTGTTGGCAGCCCCCCCATTTTTCTCCAAGTCCTCATCTTCCTTCACCTCCAAATTCATTCAAAAATCAACCAAAATCAACACAAATAAAAGCAAACTCAAAATCTAATCCCTATCCATTTCTCATTAGCCAAACTTGCATGGATCTAGGGAATAAGTTGGCATTTTAGAGGCTTTGATTTTCATATTTGATCTTTTGATCATGAGGTATAATTCTAACATTTTTCTTAATTTGTTGGTTATTGCTTTAATTTAGCTTAATTAGGAAATTAATTATGGTTCTAATTGAAAGATTTGAGTTTCAAGAGAAGGATTAATTTATAGTTAGGGTTTTTTTGTTGTGTGTTTATGGATGCATAGTGTAATTCATCATATTGTGAAATGAAAAACCTAATCTAATTGCTAGTTTGCAAATTGTGGTAATTACACTAATTTGCAAACTACGTTTTGGAATTTAATTGCAAATGTTAGATTAAAAATCTAAATATGTTTTTCATGACTTCATTAACATTTTAAAGTGTAGTTTAATGTTATAGATCATGCAAATCAAAGCTAGATTGTAGTTTGTGCATTTTTGCTATAAAATTGTTAAAATTGGTTATGTATGCAAACTAGATTTTTTGAGATTAATATTAAGAGTTAAGTTTAAAATCTAATTAAAATTGGTATGACTTAATTAAGATGTTTAATAAGTATTATGGCCATTAGATTTGTTTAAACATCGAGTTTTGTAATAAAACGGGTAATTTGTGCTAAAACGGGTAATTTGTGCTTGCTAGATTTTCGGAAAAATGGCTTTTAAAGTGAATTTGGGGTTTTTTGTGAATTTTAAGCTATTTTATATTATAATTAGTGCTTGTGATTGTACAAATGAGTATGTTTGGGTTTTTCTCGATGGTCTAGCGTTTGTATACCGACGTCGAGAGTTTTTGGGTTGATTTGTGAAAGCAACCATAGGTTTTGACCTATGTGGGATTCGTTTGTCGTTTTGGTTATGAGTCGGATTTTAATGCGATACGATGCGTTGTGATATGTAGGTACCCCCATGTGGACTTCGAGATGACAAGCAAGCGTGTGGCGACGTCGGCACCGGCGAGCGAGGACCAGGTGAGTAGATTTATATCCACGGGGAGAAGTCGGGCGGATGGCGTATAGCACCCCCGCAGCCCGTAGTGTAGCTCATATATATATGTTTATATAGGTGTTTTATGATACGAGAATATTCATTCATATTATGTTTATGTGTTCATGGAATACCTTTGGGTTAGTTGCGAAAACCTAGAGTAGTTGTTATACCCACATACGCACACACAGACTTGCATACTTGACTTTCTTGTGCACAGATTGGGATGTGTATATATGTATATATGCGTGGGTATGGGACTATGCATATGTACATTCATATACGCATGCATGGATAATGAGGATAGTACTTAGGATTTAAGATGAGTCGATGAGATTTGATTTGAGGCCGTGAGATCGGTGATATAGCAGGGTTCGTATTTGAGATACGACATGACGTTGTAGCGGGTCCTTGACGTAGTGTTTCACACACGTCCATGCATACTTAGGTGGTATCAGTATTGTACTAGACGTAGATCAGTACCCCAATCATGATATTTGATAAAGAGGATACCAGGTGAATAGTATGATGAATGTGATATTGACCCGTACCCAGATTTGGGGATGCCGTACGACGGATTTACGTACGAGCTATATTTTGATGATTGATCCGCACTCTTGACTTGGGATGTCTGGTTATAGATATGGTATCGGATATGATATTATTGAGGCGGGATCACCGACTATATATATATACAGGTATGTATATGTATCGACTCAGATGTTAGGCGGTTTCCTTACCTGCAGTCCAGCTTGTTAACTTAGTCCTTTAGTTTAGTTTAGTTGTTAGATTAGATTCGATTCTTACCTATTTCAAAAACTAACGAATCGTGGGTATTTTAAAAGACAGCCGAAGGGATCCTACGGATATTTCAAAAGACGTATCTTTTCATAAAAACACCGTAGCCCCTATTTTCAAAATCCCATGATTCGTGTTATTTCAAAAGGCACCATTTGTAGGATTTATATTAGGGTAATGCAGATTAGTTATCGTTGTGTTTAGTATTTAGCTCCCGCTCATTATTACTGTTCGCTCCGCATCGCATACTTATATTATAATTTCTTATTGCATTGTTGATATCATACTGTTAGGACACCAGCACCATTACCGATGATGCGTATGTACCATGTACACTTGCTTGCCGGCTCACACACATCTTCATCGGTAATTGCCATGTCACGCACACCTTAGAAAATATTATCGCCTAATGTAGCTTGTTAACTAGTAGTTTTGACATGATGATTAGTTGCTTGCATTATATGCTAGTTTAAACATTTTAGTTGTTACTTGTCACTTCGTGCATACTGTTATTCATTATATGCCGTATTCATGGATGCTCATGCTTATATTCATGGTTTTACATGCTTTTGATGATTCGGATTTCCATGATATTTTCTGGATTTGGAGGAAAATCGCAAAACATATATAAACTGCTTTCTCTCTTTTTAAATAAAAAAATGCAGTTTTCCTATGATGTATGAGTCGTCCACCATGAGTTTGCTGATGGATTTCGAGACCCGATTCGAGGAGATGGATGAACCATTTCGGGTACATGGTGGGCCCGGTAAGATACCCCGGGGCAAGAAGCTCGTGGTGATGACGATGAGCCTGGCAGGGGGAGACTACCTACCGGTGATTTTACCCGATGCGTCGGATATCCGGAGGATACCGTCGTGGTCTTGAGATGGATGGTAGGGGCCGGTCTGGATTGACGGTGCCCTAGATATTGTGATTGAGATATTGAGATTTTGAGATATTGAGGTACAGAGATTGTGATACAGAGATATCGAGATATTTGGACACTTGTTTTGTGTCGATGCTGGGCACTGTTTTATGCTGATTTCATTTATGGTACCTCACTTTTCAAATACAGAAATCTCACTGGTTTATGAAAGCAGTTTTCTTCAGTACATGCATTCTGTTCCATGCATTCATACATCATCCATATGATACATTGCTACCTGAGGCACTGACACGGGCACATGGAATTACACTTGGGTTAGTTATTTGCCCTAACCATTGTTATGGGTTGCTGGTTATATATTTGAGGATATATTATGATTCATTGACCTACGATTGCGTTATTTATGCGATTTCTTTTCGTAGATGTTTTTCTATTCACGAGTTGGCAACTCACCCCCGTTGTGCCCCAGTTTCTTGCAGGTTTGTCGTACAGGTTTCATTACGGCTTGCGGGCATAGTTTCCTTCGAGTGATTTGCTAGTAGGTGGGTTTACTTGTATCGTACCCCCATTATATATCTTGTATATTATTATTCTGTTGTATCTAGAAGTTCCATCAACCAAACATGTATTTATTTGAGATAGAGACCAGTGATGTTATTCCTTCGACCTTAGAGTCGCGCGTTATATTTCTGTGGTTTTCTTGTGGTTTTGAGTTTCCTTTTGAATTTTGATCCTCGCCGTTGGCGTTGTATATTATATTGCTTGTGTGGTTGTAACCGTCGATTGACGAAGAGCTAGCTCCCGCTTGGGGATGCCTTTTTATTGATTTCGTATACTATTCATGTTGTATCCCGTTTGGGGGCCAGTATTTACAAAGGAGACTTTGCCGAAATTTTCGGGAAATATTTGATGTTTTTTTTTAAAACCGCATAATTCGGCTTATGCTATTAAAACTACTTGTTTTAAATTAGTTTTCCTTCACTCTACTACTTTTTTTGGTTTGGGTTTCTGGGTTTTCGGCTTACTTAGATTACGTACGCCTCGAGACGTTCGTAGTTTAAGTGCCGGTCATATTCCGTACTTTCGGGACGTGACAAAGTTGGTATCAGAGCGTTAGGTTTTACCTTCGGAGCGTAGGATGACCCTTGGTTGATGGAATAGATGACTAAAGTAGAGTGACGTACCGTAGGTATGTTCCACGGCATATTTACGATACGCTACTCTACTGAAGAAGCCTTAAGATGTACATTTCTTTGCTCAGTATTATATTCATTCCGATCTAGCCTCATCAGTACCAGTTATGGTTTTGCTGCCACGATTATGGGCAGGGAGAGCTACAGCTAGAGTTATGGTCCGCACGAGCTCGTCACGAACGAGGACTGACCAGGGCAAAATTCCGGCAACACACGATTGCAGAGATGTGTCTTTTTACTGTGTTTCCGCGCCACGAGCGTTTGGCGGATCACCTTTATGAAGTTACTCGGATGTGCTGATCGACACTAGAGGATTGAGCCAATGATAGAGGCCAGCCAGATTTTGATGACCGTTGGTGTGTTGCTTATTCATGATGATCGAGGCACTGTTCAGCGTGCAGACGAGCGAGCCAGTTATTGCTGCGAACGACGAGATATTGCCCCAGATGCTGGAATTAGTGCAGAACGAGTTGTACTAAGAGATGATAGAAGGTCGCTAGTCATCGAGGATGAATGACTAGGACATGTGGATCGTTCGCCTACCCCGATGCGAGGTCATCAGATAGATTGATTCCAGCTAGAGACGACTTCACGCGGAAACGTTGGGAGTCGACAGAGACGATCGAATGTCAGAAACCTATTATTCCAAGTTTAAAGTAGTCGGAAAGACATGCAGGCAATTCTATGGTCCCTCTAGAAGAATGAAACCCTAACTCGACTTAATGACCGTGTGAAAGCCTTTGAACCTTCAGGTTTGCGGCAGTTCTACGGCGCCATTAGTGAGGCTTGGGTTTGCCCTTCTACGGCTAGACCACCGATACTGTGGTATGTACTCGATACTATTAAACTGTGCCCAAGAGGTTGAGCTCTTGGGGGATTATGAGGTTTTGACGACTCGATCGGATGGCTCGACTTAATTCGGATGCTAGCTGGTGAGATGCATTTCTTGGGAGACTCCCGATACGAGGATAGCCGTTGGAGCTCAGTCCATGTAGCCACGATGAGACGAGTCCGAAGCAGTCGACATTAGAGAAAGTGGAGTAAAGAGGTCCGTACAAGATCTGGATAAGACGACGTTCCACTCCGCCGACATCAGAGATGCGATACGCATGCCGAGGCAGAGTACTGGATATACCTTCCAGAAGGAGTCGTGATGGGTATGCAGCCGTTCCGGAGCAAGATGCAGATATAGGAAAGGACGATGACTTCCGGACAGTTGGCAGAGACGAGACATGGAAGAGACTGTGAGCAGGATTCCTTCCAGGACACTGCTGCAATGATACTTGCACCCAGGATCAGATGTGTCACGTACATTCAGAGAGCCAGAGGCCGACGCCAGTGATATGCTGTCTTACGAGTGGTCGCGATGATTGACCGGGAGATGACAAGAGACGTGCCAGAACGGGATCATCCCCGTTAGCATACCTGACAAGGCCGATGAGCCGATGGGCCGAAAGATTGGTAATTCCCAGTGAAGACCTTGACCCATGAGTGGTCATTGTTACGCACACAAGCCGGCCAGAATTCATGATCATCGACGAGACGTCCCACTAGTGACCGCGACAGTTGGCCCGAGATTCTTAGAGGATGCGCTTGAGCGGTACTATTCTGCCATTATTGATTTCGATGTTTTGGGTGATTTATTCGAATGATTTGATTTTGATGATTGAGGATTTACGATCTTTGCACAGTGTCGCACTTGATATCGTTTTCGTGATTGGGTTTCACATGTTTGTGATTTTACGGTTTTAGACATTTGAGTTGATTTTGTGCGTATGCACACACACGATTTGGTTCCTGCACTCTGTATAGTTTATATATGCTTGCAGTGCAGTGATACGCCTTTTGTGCACTTAGATGCATTGGACTTCGATTTCGATTGTGATACTCGATATTTGTTTTGTGCACCTTGTGCACCTGATTTGATTTTGCGCATGTTCAGCGCTTGATATTGGATTTCATGATTTCGTGCATGATGGATGCCCCTGGTTTTGGGTTTTCGCGCATGTTGAGCGCATGTCTTGAGATGCGATTTTGGTGCACACCAGATGCACTAAATCGAGATTTTTTTCGTGCATGTCAGATGTACCCGATTTTGCTGTCAGGCACACACGTTGCCTACGATAGATGCTTTGTGCACACCCGATGCACTTAGATCTTATTTCTGTGCACTTGTATGGCACGTATATGGATTTTGATTGTCGTGCGCACCAGACGCACGTAGTATTCATACGCGTATTTTGGGATTGATTTTTCTTATAGAGCAGTGTGTTTTTATGATACTTGCTATGTGTTTTCATATTGAGCAGGACTAGTCAGAGGACAGTACCTGAATATATTTTGCATGCATTGATAGTTATTGAAGGGATTTCCAAAAAAAAAAAGGCAAGCTATAGTCTCAGTATTTACCTACGTGTCTGATATGACACGAAATGTTTAAAACAAGAAGACCCTTCTAAATTGTTTCCAAAACGGCGGAACGTACATTTCAAACAAAGGTATATATGTATATAGTTATTTTCTTATGATAGACGTCCGCCACTGTGCAGTGTTATACGCGTTGCACAGCGACTTTAAGAGATTTGGCATGCATTTCCTTCAGATATTTACATATGTAGATTTGATATTTACGCGTATAGTTTTGAGTTATATCATATTGGTTTTGTATTGGGTTTGACATTTGTGTCTTTAATATGACTCTGATGATTGCGAGATACTTGACGGAGTTTTGATTTTGAGTTATATGCTCATTTTTCATGCGCATGCGCTGCGCTACGATTGGTTTTATGTATTTATGATTTCGGAGCCCCGGCGATTTGATGGTTTTGGCTGAAATATTTCAGTATTTGGGGGGAGTTTTAATTTAAATTCGGGGACCGAATTTCTTTAAGGGGGGAAGATTGTAACGTTTTGAAAATCGTTTCGGTGAAATTTCGAAAAAACGGTAAAATATGGAGGTTTTTTGTAAAAAGACAAAATACAAATATCTTTATTATAAAATTAAATATACATATTCTAGCTATATAATTGCTAGTATTTGGTGTTTATTGAACCACTGGTGAAATTTTAAATTTTCTGAAAATTTTTCCGAAATTAATTATTTTAATATTATTTTAAGCAGTCACTAATATATTTAATGAGGGAAAATTACAAATTGAAATGAGTTGAAACAAATTTTGTACATCATAAAACATTAAATAAAATTTTATCATGTGGTTTTTGAAACGAAATCGTTTGCCAAAACGGTTTAGAAAATTATTGAAGAAAAAGGCTTAAATGGTGAAAATAAGTTAAATGGAGATTTGGGGTATTATATTTATCATTTTCCCTCACCCCACACACACACCCACACTCACACAACCCCATATTCAGCAGCCCTCTCCAAGTGTTCCTCACTTATTGATAGAAGAAAAGAAATCATGAGAAAGAAAACAAAGGAAGTGAGAAAATAGTAAAAAGAGTATAGTCTTTTGTTGACTTGGTCTTCTTTTCTCCCATTGACTTCACCCACCCCCACACCACACCTCACTCCTCTGCTCCCTTGGCTGAATCTGAACTGTTGGCAGCCCCCCCATTTTTCTCCAAGTCCTCATCTTCCTTCACCTCCAAATTCATTCAAAAATCAACCAAAATCAACACAAATCAAAGCAAACTCAAAATCTAATCCCTACCCATTTCTCATTAGCCAAACTTGAATGGATCTAGGGAATAAGTTGGCATTTTAGAGGCTTTGATTTCCATATTTGATCTCTTGATCATGAGGTATAATTCTAACCTTTTTCTTAATTTGTTGGTTATTGCTTTAATTTAGCTTAATTTGGAAATTAATTATGGTTCTAATTGAAAGATTTGAGTTTCAAGAGAAGGATTAATTTATAGTTAGGGTTTTTTTGTTGTGTGTTTATGGATGCATAGTGTAATTCATCATATTGTGAAATGAAAAACCTAATCTAATTGCTAGTTTGCAAATTGTTAGGTTGAAATTGTGGTAATTACACTAATTTGCAAACTAGGTTTTGGAATTTAATTGCAAATGTTAGATTAAAAATCTAAATATGTTTTTCATGACTTCATTAACATTTTAAAGTGTAGTTTAATGTTATAGATCATGCAAATCCAAGCTAGATTGTAGTTTGTGCATTTTTGCTATAAAATTGTTAAAATTGGTTATGTATGCAAACTAGATTTTTTGAGATTAATATTAAGAGTTAAGTTTAAAATCTAATTAAAATTGGTATGACTTAATTAAGATATTTAATAAGTATTATGGCCATTAGATTTGTTTAAACGTCGAGTTTTGTACTAAAACGGGTAATTTGTGCTTGCTAGATTTTCGGAAAAATGGCTTTTAAAGTGAATTTGGGCTTTTTTGTGAATTTTAAGCTATTTTATATTATAATTAGTGCTTGTGATTGTACAAATGAGTATGTTTGGGTTTTTCTTGATGGTCTGGCGTTTGTACACCGACGTCGAGAGTTTTTGGGTTGATTTGTGAAAGCAACCATAGGTTTTGACCTATGTGGGATTCGTGTGTCGTTTTGGTTATGAGTCGGATTTTAATGCGATACGATGCATTGTGATATGTAGGTACCCCCATGTGGACTTCGAGATGACAAGCAAGCGCGTGGCGACGTCGGCACCGGCGACCGAGGACCAGGTGAGTAGATTTATATCTACGGGGAGAAGTCGGGTGGATGGCGTATAGCACCCCCGCAGCCCGTAGTGTAGCTCATATATATATATTTATATAGGTGTTTTATGATACGAGAATGTTCATTCATATTATGTTTATGTGTTCATGGAGTACCTTTGGGTTAGTTGCGAAACCCTAGAGTAGTTGTTATACCCACATACGCACACACAGACTTGCATACTTGACTTTCTTGTGCGCAGATTGGGATGTGTATATATGTATATATGCGTGGGTATGGGACTATGCGTATGTACATTCATATACGCATGTATGGATAATAAGGACAGTACTTGGGATTTAAGATGAGTCGATGAGATTTAATTTAAGGCCGTGAGATCGGTGATATAGCAGGGTTCGTATTTGAGATACGACATGACGTTGTAGCGGGTCCTTGACGTAGTGTTTCACACACGTCCATGCATATTTTGGCGGTATCAGTATTGTACTAGACGTAGATCAGTACCCCGATCATGATATTTGATAAAGAGGATACCAGGTGAATAGTATGATGAATGTGATATTGACCCGTACCCAGATTTGGGGATGCCGTACGACGGATTTACGTACGAGCTATATTTTGATGATTGATCCGCACTCTTGACTTGGGATGTCTGGTTATAGATATGGTATCGGATATGATATTATTGAGGCAGGATCACCGACTATATATATATACAGGTATGTATATGTATCGACTCAGATATTAGGCGGTTTCCTTACCTGCAGTCCAGCTTGTTAACTTAGTCCTTTCGTTTAGTTTAGTTGTTAGATTAGATTCGATTCTTACCTATTTCAAAAACTAACGAATCGTGGGTATTTTAAAAGACAGCCGAAGGGATCCTACGGATATTTCAAAAGACGTATCTTTTCATAAAAACACCGTAGCCCCTATTTTCAAAATCCCATGATTCGTGTTATTTCAAAAGGCACCATTTGTAGGATTTATATTAGGGTAATGCAGATTAGTTATCGTTGTGTTTAGTATTTAGTTCCCGCTCATTATTACTGTTCGCTCCGCATCGCATACTTATATTATAATTTCTTATTGCATTGTTGATATCATACTGTTAGGACACCAGCACCATTACCGATGATGCGTATGTACCACGTACACTTGCTTGCCGGCTCACACACATCTTCATCGGTAATTGCCATGTCACGCACACCTTAGAAAATATTATCGCCTAATGTAGCTTGTTAACTAGTAGTTTTGACATGATGATTAGTTGCTTGCATTATATGCTAGTTTAAACATTTTAGTTGTTACTTGTCACTTCGTGCATACTGTTATTCATTATATGCCGTATTCATGGATGCTCATGCTTATATTCATGGTTTTACATGCTTTTGATGATTCGGATTTCCATGATATTTTCTGGATTTGGAGGAAAATCGCAAAACATATATAAACTGCTTTCTCTCTTTTTAAATAAAAAATGCAGTTTTCCCATGATGTATGAGTCGTCCACCATGAGTTTGCTGATGGATTTCGAGACCCGATTCGAGGAGATGGATGAACCGTTTCGGGTACATGGTGGGCCCGGTAAGGTACCCCGGGGCAAGAAGCTCGTGGTGATGATGATGAGCCTGGCAGGGGGAGACTACCTACCGGTGATTTTACCCGACGCGTCGGATATCCGGAGGATACCGTCGTGGTCTTGAGATGGATGGTAGGGGCCGGTCTGGATTGACGGCGCCCTAGATATTGTGATTGAGATATTGAGATTTTGAGATATTGAGGTACAGAGATTGTGATACAGAGATATCGAGATATTTGGACACTTGTTTTGTGTCGATGCTGAGCACTGTTTTATGCTGATTTCATTTATGGTACCTCACTTTTAAAATACAGAAATCTCACTGGTTAATGAAAGCGGTTTTCTTCAGTACATGCATTCTGTTCCATGCATTCATACATCATTCATATGATACATTGCTACCTGAGGCACTGACACGGGCACATGGAATTACACTTGGGTTAGTTATTTGCCCTAACCATTGTTATGGGTTGCTGGTTATATATTTGAGGATATATTATGATTCATTGACCTAGGATTGCGTTATTTATGCGATTTCTTTTCGTAGATGTTTTTCTATTCACGAGTTGGCAACTCACCCCCGTTGTGCCCCAGTTTCTTGCAGGTTTGTCGTACAGGTTTCATTACGGCTTGCGGGCATAGTTTCCTTCGGGTGATTTGCTCGTAGGTGGGTTTACTTGTATCGTACCCCAATTATATATCTTGTATATTATTATTCTGTTGTATCTAGAAGTTCCATCAACCAAACATGTATTTATTTGAGATAGAGACCAGTGATGTTATTCCTTCGACCTTAGAGTCGCACGTTATATTTCTGTGGTTTTCTTGTGGTTTTGAGTTTCCTTTTGAATTTTGATCCTCGCCGTTGGCGTTGTATATTATATTGCTTGTGTGGTTGTGACCGTCGATTGACGAAGAGCTAGCTCCCGCTTAGGGATGCCTTTTTATTGATTTCGTATACTATTCATGTTGTATCCCGTTTGGGGCCAATATTTACAAAGGAGACTCTGCTGAAATTTTCGGGAAATATTTGATGTTTTTTTTAAAAACCGCATAATTCGGCTTATGCTATTAAAACTACTTGTTTTAAATTGGTTTTTCTTCACTCAACTACTTTTCTTGGTTTGGGTTTCTGGGTTTTCGGCTTACTTAGATTACGTACGCCTCGAGACGTTCGTAGTTTAAGTGCCGGTCATATTCCGTACTTTCGGGACGTGACACTTCATGTCCGAGTTGCTTCGGTTTTGAAGCGAGAGCCTGTAAAAAGTTTCCTTGACGTGGTGCCACTTCGATGAGGAGACCGGAGATCGAGCGAGATCAAAGATGCCGTGATGAGCTAAGGATGGTGGCTAAAGACCGAAGGACACGGATCGATCGGTATAGCCATTCTAACTTCTTGTCGTTAGCTAGTATAGAGTTAATGGTACGATCCGGGTAAAAGTCTGCGTTAGCGCCAGTTTCGTAAAAAGTTTTTCTTCTGCATTTGGCCTTAAATTGACGGCCGGGGCATTACCGTAGACTTACACTTCCAGCCTGGGATAGCCGAGCGGGGTAGCCGCTCGGCTGCCTCTTGGTGAGGGCTTTGGTCCTTGGCTTGGGAGGGGCCGTACGATGCCTGCTAAGGATGGACCGAGCAGGACTATCGCAGGGATTTGTCCGACCCCCCTGACATGCTAACATCGGGAAGGGTAACAGTCGCAGATGACACGTGTTAGGAACGTACGTGGGAGGGCCGAACATTTTTGGATGCCGTGTCATTTCTGCCATGTGGCTGCGTGGCATTGGACAAGTCGCTGTGATTCATAAGATCTGCGCCGATACGCGCGAGAATTCGGGTCCTTGAAGATTTTGCTTGGGGTTATAAATAGGGAGGGAGATGGCAGCTCCTTCGGCACCACTTCCTTTGAGATGACTGGGTGCGTTTATTTGATCGAAGAGATCATCTCCCTTGGTGATGTCTCTTTGTACGACCAATCTCTGGCCGAGGATGGGTACCGGGGAGTGGTTCAGCACCTCGAGTATCACTTTGGCCGGCTTCTCTCTATGCGGCCGTCCCTGCTTTAGATGTTGATGTATGCGATCTGGAGGAGGTCCCCGTGTCTGGATAACCCCTACACCGAGGAGCTTCTGGATGAAGCGTTCGACAAGGTGCGTTCGATCTTCTTGTTCAGCCTTATCTCGAAAGCCAGACACGATCGATCCTTGGCACTTATTCTAGAGTGCTTCAAGATGAGGTACACCGTGTGCCATGGCTCAGAGGGTGAAGCGTCGGGTGCTTCCGTGGAGTTGGCAACTTTTGCATCTCCTGACGAGCTTCTGGGCGTCTTCGTGAATATTTGTCCAGTAGTACCCCTGGAGCAATGCCTTATGGATTAAGGTTCGGGCTCTTTGATGTGTGCCGCCAACCCCTTCATGTATTTCACGAAGGACGTAGTCAGCTTCGTGGGGGTCGATGCACCGGAGCAGGGGCTGAGTGAAGGATTTCTTGTAAAGGTTCCCATTGCTCTACACGAAGTGACGGGCTTTGGCTCGGAGACGGCGGGCTGCTCCTCGATCTTCTGGGAGCGTACCATCCCTTAGTAATTCCATGAGGGGCTTCCTCCAGTCTTGGTCATCTTCCTGCGCTGTGTATACATGAAGTATTGTCGCCCCGTCTTCCACGCTGGGCTATAGCAAGGTCTCGAAGAGGATAGATCGCTTGTTGTTGGCCGAGTAGGATGAAGCCAGCTTGCTCAGGGCGTTGGCTTGGCCATTGAGCTGCCTGGGTATTTTCTCTACCTGGACTTCATCGAAGTTCTTCCGAAGTTTTCTTACCTCGGCCAGATACTTCACCATTAGAGGTTCTCGAGCCTCGATGTGGCCGGTCACTTGGCCAATAACTAGGGCCGAGTCACTGCGGATTCGAATTGTTTTCAGCCCCAGCCCGGAGGCCATGCGCAGTCCAGCCAGTAGGGCCTCGTACTCTACCACGTTGTTTGAGGCCTTGAATTCAAGATTTAGAGAGTACTTCATTTCTGCCTCGTTCGGGCCCCGAATGATGAGGCCGGCGCCACAGCCTTCCTCGGTTGAGGACCCATTGACGTAAATGATGCACTCGGGGATCGAGTCGGGTCTCCCTACGATCAGGTGTCGAGCTGCGAGGGTCGGCGTAGACTCCGGTTCCTTTCTAGGGATGGAGCACTCGATGATAAAATCGACCAGGGCTTGTGCTTTGATAGCCTGCCTTGGGCGGTATTTTATGTCAAACTGGGACAGCTCCTCCCTCCACTTCTCTAAGCGGCCTGAGGATTTGGATGAGGCGGGGATAGCCCCCAGCGGGCGCTTGGTGAGAACGAGGATAGTGTGTGCCTGGAAGTAGTGTCGTAGCTTCCTTGAGGCCACAATGAGTGCTAAGACGATCTTCTCTATGGCCGGATCCCTCGTTTCTGCGTCTTTGAAGACGTGGCTCACGTAGTATACCGGCTTCTGCACTCCGTCGACCTCTCATACAAGCACTGAGCCCACTGCTTGGCCGGATACTGCCAGATATAATGAGAGCTCGTCTCCTTCAACTGGCCGAGTTAGCAGCGGTGGCGTTGCGAGGTGCCTCTTTAATTGATCGAAGGCGGTCTGGCACTCCTCTGACCACTCGAACCTCGGGACTTCTTCAGAGCTTTGAAGAACGGGAGGCACTTCTCCCCAGACCTTGACATGGAATGGCTTAGAGCGGCCACCCGCCCTGTTAGTTGCATGATCTCGACGTTGGTCTTGGGCGCGACCATGTTGAGGATAGCGTCGAATTTTTATGGGTTAGCTTCGATTCTACGGTGGGTGACCATGAAACCGAGGAACTTCCCCCAGTGAACCCGAACGCTCACTTGGCGGGGTTCAATTTCATTTCGAACTTGCGGAGTATCTCGAAGGCTTCGCCCAGATCCTTGGCATGGTCAACTGACGAGATTGATTTGAAGAGCATGTCGTCGACGTAAACTTCTATGTTCCTTCTGATCTGCGGCTTGAACATGCGGTTGACCAATCGCTGGTATGCAGCTTCGGCGTTTTTGAGGCCGAAGGGCATCACCTTATAGCAGTATACCCACGGTCTGTTGTGATTGCGGTGAGGTCTTCGTCTGCCAGATTCATACGGATCTGATTGTAGCCGAAAAAGGTGTCCATGAAGCTTAGTAGCTCGTGGCCTGCCGAGCTGTCGACGAGTTGATCTATCAGAGAGACGGGATAGTTAACCTTGGGGCAGGCCTTATTGAGGTCGGTGAAGTCGACGCACATGCACCACTTCCCGCTGGACTTTTTAACCAGAACTACGTTCGCCATCCATTCCGAATAGGGCACATTCCGAATGAAGTTGGTGGCGAGGAGCCAATCTACCTCGTCCTCGATAGCCTTTTGTTTGACCGGGGTGAACCTTCTCTTTTACTATCTGACGGGTCGGGCCGTACCCCGAGCTTGTGAGATATAACTTTGGGGTCGATCCTAAGCATGTCAGCAGGCGCCCAGGCAAACACGTCGGAGTTGTTTATAAGGAAATGAACCAGGTCATCTCGCTGAGTTCCTGTCAGAAGCGACCCGATCTGAACGAGTTTCTCGTTGTCCCCTTCTACGAGGGGGACCTCTGTCAGAGGCCCCACCGGGGTCCCTCGGACCTCTTTTTCATCATCTTGAGTGTCCAGAGAATCCTGATGTCACCTTCACCTTCAACATCATTGACCGGACTCTTAGAAGAAGATGTTGCGGTGAAGCAAACCTTTGCAATTCGCTTGTAACACCCTAGAATGTGATTAGGAGTTATTATGCTTTAATGTAGGGTTTTTAGTAAAAAGTTTACCAAATCGGTTTTCAAATATTTTATAAGATATAATGAATATTTTTCTAGAATTTAATTTGGACTCCAACAGCAGCAGCAGCTGAAGCAACAGCAGCAGCAGCAACAACTTCAGCATCAGCAGCAGCAACAGCAGCAGCTACAGCAGCACACCCCCCACCCTCTTCTCCTCTTCTTCTTCTTCTCCTTCTTCTTGCACCCTAGGATCAAGCGAGGTATAATTTTTTCAAACTCAATTTCTTCTTTTGCTAAGCATGTAGTTATTTAGCTTCGGTTAGTGTTTAATGTGGATTTTGTGCTAGTTTGTGGTTTAAGTGGGGTTTAAGCTAAGTTGGGATTATTATGGCTTAATTGACTTAGGTAGGTGTTATTAGTGCTGTTTTAATCTAGTAGTGTCACTAGATTTCGCTAAATCACCTTAAAGTCTCAAATTTGAAATCTTAAAATACGGTTTTGAAGCTAGTTGTAGGATATATGAGATCTACTACATCTGTGATCTTTTTCTAGTTTAGCAAACATGTTCAGAATAGTGTGCAGGCTTTTTAGAGTAGTGTGTAGGATTTCGTGCTCGTTTCCCTCCCCAAAATCCTGTGACTTCCCCATGATTTCCGGCGTCGCTGGCCCCCCTGAAGAGTTGGGTGTTGGTGATATGCTGAGTGATGTCTGTAAGTATTTGTCTATGTTTGGTATTGTTTGGTTTTAGGGTTTTTGCAGTTGGTGAAAATCTAGGGGGAGTTTGGTTAGTTTTAGTGTTTTGTGGATTTTGACGATAATTTGATGGTTAAGTTGGAAAATAGGGTAAGTCAGGGTTTTAAGGTTAGATTAGCTCTAATATGTGTTGTTGGTATCACTTAGTTACTGTAATTTCACTAGTGCACCCTATCGTTGGAAATTAAATGTTTTGAAACATTTTTGAAACTAAATTTTAGGATACTAGAATCTGCTTTATCTGGGATAATAATTTTTGTAAGTAAACATATACATTAGGCTATACTTTGTGTTAGGAATATAGTGTAGAAACTTGGACCTCTTTCACCTGATTTTGGCCGATATCATTCCTATGGTGGCCGGCCCAAATGTTTGGGAATCCGTTGAATTTTTGCAGGTAGTTGTCTGTAGGTATTGTGAGAGCTTTGGTCTTGTTTGATATTCTTGTTTTTGATCCAGATTAAATCTTGGACCGCTTACCTATAATTAGCGTAGCGGGACTTACGCGACACGTATGATACGAGTTGAGTTGGTATGCTGTGTGTCACAGCGTGTCGCGGTGGTTTTTGACGTATGCACACACGTTACGTATACGCACGCGTTTAGCTTGCGACGCTAGTTTTTCGTGTAATCTTAATATCGCGTTTTTGCAGGATTGTGCCTGATGTGTATTGCTTATGTGTTTCTAGGGTCGATCGCGGAGACATCGGACGCGGCGCGGAGGGGAAAAGCGGTGGTTGGACCCGGCTAGCACGAGATCACGGGTGAGTAGATGTAACATCTACGGGGGAAAATCGTTTGGATGGCTCAAGACGCCCGGTAGTTTGGACAGTTTAAAAGACTTCTAGTGGTACTAGTATTTATGAGTATAGTGCCTAGTTATCTATTTTGCTGCATTGCATGATCTTTTATATCCATATATGTGATGGTTCATCATGTAGAACCTATTGAACCATTTAAACGAATTATGCGACACGAGTAATATCTAACTTGCTTCGTTTATTATATATATATCTATGCAAACTCATCTCATAGGACACTTGCACCATTACCATGGTTTTATGCAGCACGAGCACTATTCATGCGGACACACACACACACCTTGGTAATTGCTATGTCACAAATACTAGATAACTTGTTTAAACTAGAATCTAGAATAATTTTACTATATAGGACGTGTAAACCTGTACTAATACATTAAATTCTTCAAGATAAACATGAAGGATGGCTAGCCACATATACATACATTATAGCATCATACTTCATACATAGTTTCTGTTCGTACATTGCATAGTATATACTATCATATTATAGACATACATTATCATCGGCATGCTTACACATTGTGATTTCTTCTTGAGAATTCAGTATTTATGAGATTTTTGGATTTTTGGGAAAACCGCAAGAATTTATAAACTTATTATCCCTCTTTTAAAAAAAATGCAAGTTGTGGTTTTCTTGTGATGTATGAGTCGTCCACCATGAGTTTTCATTTTTTCTGGTTTTCGAGACCCGATTCGAGGAGTGGATGAACCGTCTCGGGTACATGGTGGGCCTGGTAAGGTACCCCGGGGCAATAAGCTCGAGTTGTAGACGATGAGCCTGGCAGGGGAAGACTACCTACCGGTGACTGTTGGCACGGTGGATATCCAGAGGATACCGACCGTGGTCTTGGGATTTTGAGATATTGATACTTTGAGATGGGCCAGCCCGACGGCTAGGGCCTAAGATATTGTGATACCGATACTTAAGATTTTCAGATAGTCGTTTGAGGTGTCGTTGCTGGACACGGATTTCTGTTGATTCTATTGATATTATGCTGATATTTCAAAGGGGTTTTCTAAGAAGGAAATAATGATTTTCTTATATCAATATATTCGGATCACGAGTTGAAATTGATTCATGTTGCATACATACCTGCTAGTACATCATGCCAGATCAGTATAGCAAATTGATTCATGTTAGATACATATCTGCTAGTATATCATGCCATATCAGTATTGTTTATATTATGACACTTGCGTGAATGCTTACGATAGTCTCTATAGATGTTACTTATTACTCACGGGTTGGCAACTCACCCCTGCTGTACCACAGCCTTTTGCAGGTCCGCTCCGTCAGCACTGTAGCGACGGACGCACTTGCTCCTTTTGCTCCTTTTTCCTGGACTTGAGACTTTTTCTCGTAGGTAGGTTGTGATATTATTTTGTTTCCACCGTGTATATTCATTGTATCTAGAGTACTCCATCTACTGTACCTGCTACTTGTATTGATGTATATTGACCTAGAGACGAGACGGTGAGATTTGTGGACTTTTATGTTATTTCGCTGGGTCGAGCTCACTTGAGCCGACATGATGCGTATTACTTGTGCCTTTTATGCTTATTTCGCACATTGATGATTTACATTGCATGGGATTTGAGTCCATTCGGCGAAGAGCTAGCACCCTCTTGGGGATGCCTTATTTCATGTTATTCATATACTCCTGTTTTGTACCCGTTTAGGGGCCTGTATTTACAAAGGAGACTCTGCCGAAATTTTCGTAAAAATGGATGTTGCTTTTAAAAAGCTTGATGTGACATTTTTGATTTAAATCGCTTTCAATAAATTGGTTTTCCTTCACTCTATTGCTTAAATGGGTTTTGATTTCTGGGCTTTAGCTAACTTAGATTACGTACGCCTTGAGACGTTTCGTAATTTAAGTGCCAGTCGCGTTCCGTACCTTTCGGGTCGTGACAAAGTTGGTATCAGAGCGATAGGTTTTACCTTTCTGAGTGTAGGATGACCCTTGGTAGATGGAGTAAGTGACTTAAGCAGGGTAACGTAGCGTATGTATGTCCGCGGCATACTTGCGGTACGGTACTCCGCCTAAGTGACTTTAGGATATACTTGCTTAAAATTCCTCCTTCAATTCCGTGTATCTTATGATTCTATTGCACTATTCTTATTATCCTGTTTCTTGTACCAGCCACTATGCTGCCGCAGGCTACGAGGGCCGAGTGGGGTGCCGCCAGAGATGTGATCAGGGCAGGTCCGACCGAGACAGGGACCGACCAGGACGGTACACCCATCTTTCAGGAGCAGGCTGATTCGCTTTCTACAGACCCTATCGCTAGGCTGGAGGCTAGTTTACAAGACTTACGCCAGATGATCGGATCCTCGATAGAGATCAATCGAGCGTAGAGATTGGATATTACTTCCCCTACGGTTTCTTCAAGACCAAGTCGGATTCGCACTGATATGTTAGCACCCAGGAGGGTTCGCAGAGGCCGTGGCGGATTCCTTAGGAGCCAGTTGTATTGCCTTCACCCACATGGCCAGCAGGCGTCGCCAGGATGTTTTCGGTGCGGGAGTCCATATCATCGTGTTAGAAACTGTATGTTGATACGACAGGGTGCGGAGACAGTTCCACACGTGACTTTACCACCTTCACCACCTCCTCAGAGAGCTCTACTTCCTACCCCTGGTGATGCACCACGTCAGTTAGACGCCCCCAGAGGCCGTGGACACGGCGGTCCTATTCAGAGAAGACAAGGAGGCAGAGGCCGAGGCAGAGGTCAGCCAGCTATTGGTGGGGGACAGGCCCGAGTATTCGCTTTGACTTTGCAAGATGCACAGGCATCCAATGCCGTTGTGACAGGTACCTTGCCAGTATGTTCTTTCGACGCACGGGTATTATTCGACCCAGATTCCATACATTCGTATGTATCTACACACTTTGCACCGATGTTGGGCCGTGAGTCATCGTCGTTAGATCAGCCGCTTATTGTTATTACTCCGGTAGGCGAGTCGTTTGCAGCTCGTTTTGTGTTTTGTTTGTGTTCCGTTCGTATCGGGGAGAGGGATTCATCGGTTGATTTGATTCTCCTCGATATGTTGGACTTGATGTGCTTCTGGGCATGGACTGGCTAGCCACTTGTTATGCATCTGTGGACTGTCGTGAGAAGGCAGTCAGATTTAGCCTTACGGGAGAGCCAGTCCTTGTTCTTCAGGAAGATCGCGCTGTCACCCTTCCCAGCTTGATTGCGTCTCTTCACACCGGTCAGCTCTTGCGGAAGGGATGTCAGGGATTCTTAGCATCTGCTTGTGATACTCGAGCTGCAGAGGTTCCGTTGGACCAGGTCCCGATTGTGTGTGAGTTCCCTGATGTTTTCCCTGACGAGCTGCCTAGGTTACCGCCTGAGCGCGATGTTGAGTTCTGCATTGACTTGATTCCCGGCTCGGGGCCTATTTCCATACCGCCTTATTGGATGGCCCCGGTGGAGCTTATAGAGCTGAAGGATCAGTTGCAGGAATTATTAGATAAAGGGCTTATTCGACTTAGTGTTTCTCCGTGCGCTGCTCCTGTCCTGTTCGTCAAGAAGAAAGATGGCAGTTTGCTATTGTGCATTGTTTCCTGCCAGCTGAACAGGGTTACTGTACGGAACAGATATCCCTTACCATGTATCGATGATTTTTTCGACCA
The DNA here is from genome assembly GCA_030015575.1 of Agapanthus africanus. NCBI lineage: Eukaryota > Viridiplantae > Streptophyta > Magnoliopsida > Asparagales > Amaryllidaceae > Agapanthus > Agapanthus africanus. Next base: position 352,747,938 of record JASDDO010000018.1, read on the forward strand.
GCTTCACGGTGCGGGATACTTTTAGAGGATTGACTTGCGATTGGGTTACCATCAGTTGCGGGTGCGGCAGGAGGATATTCCGAGGATGGCTTTTCGCACGCGTTATGGGCACTATGAGTTTTTGGTGATGTCGTTCAGACTCACCACTGCACCAGCCGTGTTTATGGACTTGATGAACCGCATTTTCAGGCCGTATCTAGATCGGTTCATCATCGTGTTTATTGACGACATTTTGGTGTATTCCTGGAGCCGAGAGGAGCACGAGCAGCACCTGCAGATCACATTGCAGACTTTGAGTGAGCACCGGCTGTTCGCTAAATTTTCTAAGTGCGCGTTTTGGCTTGACAGCGTTGATTTTTTGGGTCACGTGATTACGAGAGTTGGCATATGTGTCGACCCGAAGAAGATCGAGGCCGTTCAGCATTGGCCCAGACCGACATCAGTTACGGTGATCCGTAGTTTCTTAAGCCTGGCTGGCTACTACCGACGATTTGTTCAGGACTTCTACCGTATCGCTGCACCGTTGACCGGGTTGACCCGGAAGGGAGTTCCTTTTGATTGGACCGAGGCGTGCGAGCATAGCTTCCAGCAGTTGAAGACTCATCTGACTACTGCACCAGTGTTGTCATTGCCTTCGGCATCGGGCGGATTCGTGGTTTATTGCGACGCTTCTCGTGTGGGACTAGGTTGTGTGTTGATGCAGCACGACAGAGTTATCGCGTATGCTTCTCGGCAGCTGATGACACCTGAACAAAACTATCCTGCGCACGATTTAGAGATGGCTGCAGTGGTGTTTGCACTCAAGATCTGGAGACATTACCTATATGGAGAGTCGTGCCAGATATTTACGGACCACAAGAACTTAAAGTACATATTTCAGCAGCGAGACCTGAATCTGAGACAGCGCCGTTGGATGGAACTGGTGAAAGACTATGATTACGAAATCCTTTACCATCCGGGCAAGATGAACGTGGTGGCAGATGCTTTGAGTCGGAAGCCCGGAGGTAGTTTATCTTGTTTGAGCGCCGTGCAGAGGCATTCATCAGCAGATTGGCAGAATCAATGCGACAGCCGAGTGGAGTTCGAGTTCACTCTGACCGCGGGACAGCTTGTGCATATTCGTGCACGTCCACAGTTGCTTGACCGTATTCACGAGGCACAGCCCAGTGATGACCGTCTTTTAGAGATCATGGAGCAGATTAGGCAGGGCAGAGATTCCGAGATCGTGATCGATGATCAGGGAGTACTGCGATTTGGGACTCGATTGTGCGTACCAGATTCTGAGGGACTGCGGCGTGAGATTCTTGAGGAGGCGCATAGATCGATATATAGCGTTCATCCAGGTTCTACCAAGATGTACCGCGATCTGAGAGATGTTTATTAGTGCGACGGAATGAAGAAGGACATCACAGAGTTCGCGTCGAGATGCCTGACTTGTCACCAAGTCAAGGCCGAGCACCAGAGGCCCGCAGGGGATTTGCAGCCTTTGCCCATTACGTAGTGGAAATAGGAGCAGATTTCTATAGACTTCGTTGTGGGTCTACCCAGGACCAGTCGAGGGTATGACTCTATTTGGGTGATCGTGGATTGATTGACGAAAGCGGCTCACTTCCTGCCAGTGAAGAACACTTTCGGTTTTGCTAAGTATGCCCAGATTTACATTGACGAGATTGTACGGTTGCATGGCGTCCCGACTATTATCGTGTCAGAACAAGGCACCCATTTTACCAGCCGACTATGGCAGAGACTTCAGGAGGCATTGGGCACCCGTTTGAGTTTCAGCACATCATTTCATCCGCAGACCGACGGCCAGTCAGAGCGAACTATTCAGACTCTCGAGGACATGCTCCGAGCGTGCGCATTAGACTTCGGTGGTAGCTGGGATCATCATTTACCCTCAGTGGAGTTCTCTTACAACAACAGCTTCCAGGATACTATTCAAATGGCACTTTTCGAGGCCTTGTATGGGAGGAGATGTAGATCGCCGTCTGTTGGACTGAGCTTAGCGAGAGCAGTATTTTAGGGCCGCAGATCGTGCAGGAGACGACCGAGAAAGTACAGTTGATTCGTGATCGGATGAGAGCGGCTCAAAGCAGGCATAAATCGTATGCGGACAGACGCCGTCCCAGACTAGAGTTCACAGTTGGCGATCACGTTTTTCTGAGGGTCTCTCCGATGAGGGGCATGATGAGATTTGGGCGAAAAGGGAAGCTTAGTCCTAGATTTATGGGTCCCTTCGAGATCCTCGAGCGTGTCGGCGCAGTTGCATATCGTTTGGCTCTTCCACCTAGCTTTCCGGATGTTCACCCCGTCTTCCATGTGTCGATGCTTCACAGATATCTTCATGACACTTCTCACATAATTCAGCATCAGACCGTTCAGCTTGAGCGCGATCTTTCGTTCATCGAGCAGCCAGTAGTGATATTGGATCGGCAGGTGAAGAAACTTCGATCAAAGGTCTTGCCATCTGTGAAGGTTCTTTGGCGCAGCCCGATTGGTGAAGAGATCACTTGGGAGGCATAGGGCGAGATGCAGAAGAAATTCCCTCATCTCTTTGAAGGTACGCATAGCTATATTTCAAATTCGGGGACGAATTTTCTTTAAGGGGGAAGATTGTAACACCCTAGAATGCGATTAGGGGTTATTATACTTTAATGTAGGGTTTTTAGTAAAATGTTTACCAAATCGGTTTTCAAATATTTTATAATATTTAATGAATATTTTTCTAGAATTTAATTTGGACTACAACAGCAGCAGCTGAAGCAACAGCTTCAGCATCAGCAGCAGCAACAGCAGCAGCAACAGCAGCAGCTGCAGCAGCACACACACCCCACCCTCTTCTCCTCTTCTTCTTCTTTTCGTTCTTCTTGCACCCAAGGATCAAGCGAGGTATAATTTTTTCAAACTGAACCTCTTCTTTTGCTAAGCATGTAGTTATTTAGCTTCGGTTAGTGTTTAATGTGGATTTTCTGCTAGTTTGTGGTTTAAGTGGGGTTTAAGCTAAGTTGGGATTATTATGGCTTAATTGACTTAAGTAGGTGTTATTAGTGCTGTTTTAACCTAATAGTGTCACTAGATTTCGCGAAATCACCATAAAGTCTCAAATTTGAAATCTTAAAATACAGTTTTGAAGCAAGTTGTAGGATATATGAGATCAGCTACATCTGTGATCTTTTTCTAGTTTAGCAAACATGTTCAGAATAATGTGCAGGCTTTTTAGAGTAGTGTGTAGGATTTCGTGCCCGTTTCCCTCCCTAAAATATGGCGACTTCCCTATGATTTCCGGCGTCGCCACCCCTCTGAAGAGTTGGGTGTTGGTGCTGTGCTGAGTGATGTTTGTGGGTATTTGTCTGTGTTTTGTATTGTTTGGTTTTTGGGTTTTTGCAGTTGGTGAAAATCTGAGGGGAGTTTGGTTAGTTTTAGTGTTTTGTAGATTTTGACGATAATTTGACGGTTAAGTTAGAAAATAGGGTAAGTCAGGGTTTTAAGGTTAGATTAGCTCTAATATGTGATGTTGGTATCACCTGGTTACTGTAATTTTACTTAATTTCACTAGTGCACCCTATTGTTGCAAATTAAATGTTTTGAAACGTTTTTGAAACTAAATTTTAGGATACTAGAATCTGCTGTATCTAGGATAATAATTTTTGTAAGCAAAGATATATATTAGGCTATACTTTGTGTTAGGAATATAGTGTAGAAACCTGGACCACTTTCACTTGATTTTGGCCGATATCATCCCTATGGTGGCCGGCCCAAATGTTTGGGAATCCGTTGAATTTTTGCAGGTAGTTGTCTATAGGTATTGTGAGAGGTTTGGTCTTATTTGATTTTCTTGTTTTTGCTCAAGATTAAATCTGGGACCGCTTACCTATAATTAGCGTAGCGGGACTTGCGCGATATGTACGATACGTGTTGAGTTGGTCTGCTGTGAGTCACAGCGTGTCGCGGTGTTTTTTGACGTATGCACACACGTTACATATACGCTCGCGATTAGCTTGCGACGCTAGTTTTTCGTGTAATCTTGATATCGCGTTTTTGCAGGATTGTTCCTGTTGTGTACTGCTTGTGTGTTTCTAGGGTCGATCGCGGAGACATCGGACGCGGCGCGGAGGGGAAAAGCGGTGGTTGGACCCGGCTAGCACGAGATCACGGGTGAGTAGATATAACATCTATGGGGGAAAATCGTTTGGATGGCGCAAGACGCCCGGTAGTTTGGATAGTTTAAAAGACTTCTAGTGGTACTAGTATTTATGAGTATAGTGCCTAGTTATCTATCTTGCTGCATTGCATGATCTTTTATATCCATATATATGATGGTTCATCATGTAGAACTTATTGAACCATTAAAACGAATTATGCGACACGAGTAATATCTAACTTGCTTCGTTTATTATATATATATCTGTGCAAACTCATCTCATAGGACACTTGCACCATTACCACGGTTTTATGTAGCACGAGCACTATTCATGCGGACACACACACCTTGGAAATTGCTATGTCACAAATACTAGATAACTTGTTTAAACCGGAATCTATAATAATTTCACCATATAGGACGTGTAAACCTGTACTAATACATTAAATTCCTCAAGATAAACATGAAGGATGGCTAGCCATATATACATACATCATACATAGTTTCTATTCGTACATTGCATAGTATATACTATCATATTATAGACATCCATTATCATCGACATGCTTACACATTGTGATTTCTTCTTGAGAATTCAGTATTTATGAGATTTCAGGATTTTGGGGAAAACCGCAAGAATTTATAAACTTATTATCCTCTTTTAAAAAAAATGCAAGTTGCGGTTTTCTTGTGATGTATGAGTTGTCCACCATGAGTTTTCATTTTTTCTGTTGGTTTTTGAGACCCGATTCGAGTAGTGGATGAACCATCTCGAGTACATAGTGGGCCCGGTAAGGTATCCCGGGGCAATAAGCTCGAGTTGTAGACGATGAGCCTGACAGGGGAAGACTACCTACCGGTGACTGTTGGCTCGGCGGATATCCAGAGGATACCGACCGTGGTCGTGGGATTTTGAGATATTGATACTTTGAGATGGGCCAGCCGGACGGCTGTGGCCTGTGATATTGTGATAACGGTACTTGAGATTTTGAGATAGTCGTTTGAGGAGTCGATGCTGGACACAGATTTATGTTGATTCTATTGATATTATGCTGATATTTCAAAGGGGTTTTCTAAGAAGGAAATGATGATTTTCTTATATCAATATATTCGGATCACGAGTTTAAATTGATTCATGTTGCATACATACCTGCTAGTACATCATGCCAGATTAGTATAGTAAATTGATTCATGTTCCATACATATCTGCTAGTATATCATGCCATATCAGTATTGTTGATGTTATGACACTTGCGTGCATGCTTACGATAGCCTCTATAGATGTTACTTATTACTCACGAGTTGGCAATGTAGGGTTACTAGGCACTCTCAAAAGGGTCTTTAAGGCATCAACCATGCCCGATTTAAATTTTAGACGTGCCAAACAAGCCTAACGAAGATCTTAAACTAGAGATTAGGCGAAACAAAGCAAGTAAACAACTTTACTTCTAAGAGTTTGGGATTACAACCTTTGTAGTCCGGTCCTTCACTTCATAAAGCTCCATGTTGAGGTCCCTTCGCTACGATCATCGAGTATCTGGACTCTAGAGAGGCTCCACGAAGAGAATGATGCAAACTTGCTTCCAATCTTCGATAACTAAGATGATCTACTATGAAAAAACTCAAGCCCAAGTTTTTGCTTCACTAATCAAGTATTAGCAAAGCAAACACCCTAATCTAAATGGCTAGGATAGATTAGGATGATGAAGTAGGCATTTAGCTCTCATTTGTTTTCGATTTCTCACTCATTATCATCACTTCACAAAAAGCTAGAAAGCTTTTCATACAAGGAAAAAGAAGGAAGAAGATGATCTCCTTTTGTGATGAATAATGAATTGTAATTATAATTACAAATGCAACCTATGGTTAAAGATGAAGAGGCTAACCATTGTAGAGAGTTTACTAGGGTTAAGGGTTTGGGTTAGGTTAAAGAATATCTCACAAAATATCAACACAAATATCTTTGCAAGAAAACAAAACAAAAGCTTCTAGAAGCTTCTAGAAAAATTAACCCAAATCAAACCCTAACCATGTTTAATCTCCACTAATCATGTTGTATTAGTAATCATAACTTGTTACAATATTATATATCACATATACAATATTTATTGCAACAAAATAAAATAATACAATTAACATATATCACATATATATCAATGTATTACCCGAGTGAGAAAAAGAATATTTTAGTCAGCTTATATCAGTTAATGTAATTTAATATATCAAATATATAATTATACATTAAATTATCGAATCAACACTTGATCCGATAATCCGGCTATTTCACAAATAACCGACTAATATAATCTGTAACAGTTCATCGAATCAACACTTGATCCGATGACTCGGCTATATCACATTTACCCGGCCGATATCACATATCGCGAGAATCTAATACGGTATCGCATACTCGTATTATTCTCTGTCCTGCACATATCACATATGTGCTCCTACTCCGTTTTGCCTGAGCCAGGAAACCTCTGTGTAGCACTCTAAAGAATCGTCAATACGCTGGCAGTAAGTGATGATCATATGAAACACCCACAAGCTGCAAGCGGTCAGCTAAACGTAACAGCCACCCAGGTATTGAGCGATCAGAAGATCAATAAGTAAGCCTGTACATTCTCCTGTGAATCCAATCAGTAACACTCCCGTACAGTCCGGTCTCTTCGTCTGATATGTCGCATATCTCGCCTGTGGGTGGTATACGCCAGACCCCAGTAGCTTGATAAGTCGTGTCGATATTAGGTCCATAACAGTTCGAGAAACTACTGATAACACAAACCAGTAAATCTCAGCAACCCTGGCTAGGGATTTCCAATTATAGCCAATCGAACACAGCGCAACATCAACTCGCTATACCGGGAGAGACGAATCCCCTCCTATCGCTCATCGCCTCCATGTGATTCGGGACTGTACCCAAAAGCCACCTTTTTGCACGCCCTCTTGGACGTGGTATGATGGAAATCAAAGCACAGTGGGAATCACACAAGACTCTATGACGATCTCGGGTCTACAGACTAACATGTACCAGTGTCACCACAGAACTACCATCTGATGTGAGGTATAATTCCATCTGGGAGTTCTCGGCGAGTCCGTTCAGTGTACCCAGTCTCCACTGAGCACCCATATACCTTCTCCGATGTCAAACACCAATGGATATGGGATCATCCATCGCCCATCATATGGGTCAAGAAGCGCATACGCTAGTCTACTCTGGTATATCGATGCCCTGTCTCGATACACCTACGACTAGGAACATTTGAAGGATGTACTTGGTGACTACACTGTCCCACTAGTATGATCTGCATCATAGTCCTGGTAGTCAAGTACTCATCCTAAGGGCTTCATCAACATGTAATATAGAGACAATCAGAGTACATGTTAAGATAAAGAGCAACTAGACCAGATAGCGTACTATCATGTCGAGCAAGAAAGTCCTCCCTATATATGTCCAAGCATCCACTATAATATACATCGTATGTACAGTAATGGCCTCTAGGGCATACATATAACTAACAATCTCCCACTTGCACTAGGGCCATCTGTTGTGGTATCGCATACCCAACAATCGGCTGTGGTTGAAGTCTCTCATACTCACCCATAAAGGTCTCTACTGGGAAACAAGCCTTTGTGAGTGGATCCGTGCTGTTGTCTTCTGTGTCTACTCTCCTAACCTGGATCTCCCTGGATATCTACCATCTCCATGATCAGGTGATACTGTCTAAGAATTATATCTGGATTTCTGATGCGACAGGGGTTCCTTGGCATAAGCCACAACTCCATTGTCATACAATGGTAGGAACGAAGTTCATCTCATGAACGTATATATATCCAGACTTCCTCTTTTGTAGTATCCTTGGTAACGATGTATCTTGCTTTTAATCGTCTAGTAAGTCACGGTGTCTAGCTTGGAACTCTTGCAACATACTGTCCCTCCACTGAGGGTAAAGACAATGCCTGCAACTGACATTCAGTCGTCCTTATCACCCTGGAACCTTTCCAGTGATTCTCCCCAGGATCGATTGATACCATCTCACTACAACTAGTGAGAATCCTAACATCCATTTAGATCTATCTCATAGATATAAAACCTAGGATTTAGGAGGTATCACTTTGATCCTAAATGGAGAATCCTTGTGATAAGCAGAGATTGACTGAGCGTAGCATAGGAAACACCTTCCCTATCATGAGTATGTCATCCACGTACAATATGAAGATCACCACCATACTCCCTACTACCTTTTTGTATATACAAGGTTCATCTACCATTTTGATGAAGTCAAACTCTTTGACTACCACATCAAAACAGCTGTTCCAACTCCACGATACCTGTTTTATCACATAAAACATCTTGCACACGTTTCTGCCGCTCCCACTGTCTACGAAGCCCTCTGGCTGTGTACTTATAGACGCTCTTTTCTAAATCGACATTTAGAAATGCAGTCATGACACCTAACCGCCAGATATCGTAGTCATGGTATGTAGCCATGGCAAGTAGGATCTGGATGGACTTAAGCATAGCTTTGAAAGTCTCAACTTTTCCATATACACCAAGTAATCTTCTCAAGATATACTTGCTCCTGATGGGGATTTAACCTTTCAGATAAAGCAACCAAAGTCCATACTTTGTTGGTGTATAAGGATTCCATCTCAGATTGCTAAGCATCCAACCATTCTTACAGAGTCCCACTCCTAATGGCCTGCTCGAAATAAGTTGGTTCATCATCTTATGATGCAATCCTCGCTCCCACCGTCATAGAGAAAACCGAAGTAACTCTTAGGTGGGTGAGGAACCCTACTAGATCGGCGGAGAGGCTGAGCTTCGTTGGAAACTATTGAATCCTTTGGTTCTACCAAATCATCAGTTGTAGTTTGTATAGCTGGAACTGTTTCCAGTTCTATCTCATGACCACTAATTCTTCACAAGAAATTCCCTTTCACAAAGGTGGCATGCTGAGAAACAAAACATCTTTTGTCCCTCGGTTTGGTAGAAGATATTCCTTTGCGAATGCTTGGGATATCCAACAAACTTCTACAAAACTGACTTTGCCTCGAGCTTGTCCAGATTATGCTTTTAGACATAGGCCGAACAACCCTAAATCTTAACTTACTTAAGATATAGGCTCTTCCTATTCCATATCACATATGAAGTGGTAGGCATCTGATTTGGTTGGAACCCTATTCAATAGGTATGCAGCTTCTCAAGTGCATAACTCCCAAAAGGAAATAGGAAACTCAGTAGTACTCATCATAGAGCGCACCATATCAAATAGGGTGTGATTGCTCTGCCCCGATACACCGACATGCTGTGGTGTATACGGAGGAGTAATGCTGAGAGAGAATCTTATTCTCCTTTAGAATAGTCCAGGAATCCCGTGCTCAAGTATTCTCCTCCCTGATCACATCAAAGGACATAATACTTATACCCGTTTTAGTTCTCTACTTCTAACTCATATTCATTGAATTTCTCAAAAGGTTCAGACTTGTGTTTCAACAGGAACATATGTCCGAATCTTGAGAGATAAACAATGAATGTAATGAAGTATAAAGAACCGGTCTTGGCATGTGTAGAGAGGGGACCTTACATACATCATCATGTATCAATCCCAAGAGTTCACTAACTCTTTCTCTGCTTCCAATAAACAGAGCTATGGTCATCTTATCTTTGTGACATGACCGGAAATTTTCACAAGATGTAAATTCAAACTAATTTAAATATGCATCTAAATGTAACTTAGCTAGTTGGGTCGCATTGATATGACCTAGTCTACAATGCCTCAAGAAGGATTCGTTCATTTCTGAACTCTTCCTCTTGTGTGTATTATGTATACTAAGAACTGTAGTTTGATTTAGAACGTCAATGCTTTTAGATAACGTGCCTGAACCGATCAACTCTTGATATAGGAAATCCAACAATACAAAATTATATCCTTCTTTACTAATAAAGAGACTGATATAATATTGTATATCAGGTTCCGTATCTAATAACATTCGTTTAGAATCAATGTATTCTGGTAATACAGGGTGATACCTGCCAACAAACTTGGCTGCAACACTTGCATCGTTTCCAACTCTTGAAACATATCACCCGTTCTCAGTCCTCTACCTATCTGTAGCCCATGTAACAGATTACATTTGCGGGATCCTGATCCGGTATCACATACCCAGGACGTAAAGGATATTAAGAAACAGTTCTCGGTAATGAATACACCCGAAGAAGATGCATCAACATATACTTTCTTCGTTTGGGCGGCACTGGAATTCTGGTAATCCCCTATTTCCTGCTCTGTCTTATAATAATTATAAGTTGGAACGGGACCAACGTTCCCCAGCGCAGTACAACAAGCGGGTTCGGTCAATACATCCGTATTATTATCTTGATTAAGGCGTGACATGGTCGCTACCTGGAGAGAGAGAGAAGAAAACACTCAGCGTATACTCTTGCAAGGTTTAGATTGGTTATTAATATATCTAATCAGGATGTCTCCCACTGTTTTAGTCAAATCTTCCTTCAAACTCTAAAAGGAAAGACTAGCCGGGATTAATTACTCCCTACAAGTTCGCTAATCTTTCAGCCAGGCCAGTGCCGGTACTTTGAGGGAGGTTCCCCGTGCTTTCACACGGACCTAATTAAAGTAAATCTTGTTTTCCCAGGGGCGTAACCCCATTAACACCTTTCTAGACACCTACTTGATTGGCTAATTGTAATGTGTATAACTCACCCAGGAGTAACTCTTACTCGCAGCGGGTATCGGGATCCAACTATCTCATAGAAGGTATGCAATCTCATTGCAAATTTCAACACTTGAAATTCCCAATAATATTTTACCCCTAGCGTGCTATGACCTTGACGCATGCCAAACAACCCATAGTCCGCTAGTCAAGTTCAACCCGTACATTTCTTGATTGAATTAAACCCACCCGCACGACCCTTGACGCATGCCAAACAATGTCGTACAAATACCCTAATCCAATCGCATCGTATGCAAGTAGATAAGCACTAGTTAGCTACCGTACACTACGCCTTAACGAATGCCTAATTACCGCAGCACAAATACTAAGTAGTACTTATCTAAAATGACGGAGGGCTACGACAGGTTTTTAAGAAAACCCTTTACGTAATGAACTTGATATCGTTGTAGAATCGAGTGATTTTTAGAAGGAATGTTTTTTAGGCCTTTTCTAGTTTTGCTAAAGAGGTCACCCCCGGTGAAGGGATCTCGGCTCTTTCCTCATCGAATAAGGTGCAGGATATTTCACAAATATCACTATGCAAAGCAAAAACTATAGAAGCAATCAAAAGACAAACCTGTAAGTGCACGGCGGCGCCCCGTCCGTCAATCCGACGGCCAAATGCGGAAGCGGTGATAAACTTTAATTTTTCTTGAACTGGCAAACCGCCGCGCACTAATACCCGGATCGAACCATTAATTAGTCCTAGCCAACTACAAGAAAGGGAATAGAGATATACCGACGATCCAAGTCCTCCGGTCTTCTCGTCATCGTCCCGATCTCCTCCTCGTCGCCGGAAGTGCACCACATCGCCTACTTCTTTTACGGGCTCCCACCTCAATGCCGAGGCAACTCGGGCACGAAGCTGGCTAGTCGACGTGCCCAAGGTTTGCTGTAGAATGTGTGTAGAACCATGTCTCACTTTGGGGTAGTGGAATTGCCATTGGTGGAGGGATTGAACTTGGAGCTTTGGAGATGGATCTTGTGGGATTTTTGCAAAGCTAGAATAACAAAAATCCCACCCCAAGAATTTTGGACAGCCCCCTAATGCTTTGGCCGGCCATCACAAAATGGAGAGGAGAGAATGAGAGAGTGGAGAGTGTATCAAAAGATAATCAACCTCATAATGCAAGAGAGAGAGGGAGAAAAACTATCATGCACAAACATGATAACAAACTAAAACCAACACTCCACAACCAAATCATAACCCATCATCAAGCATGATGACTTCAAAAAGTCAAGCCATCATGAAGAAGTCAAGAAGTCAAGGTCAATGGATGGTGCACCATCATGAAAGCCATCATGATGCAACAAGATGCAAAGAACCCCCTCCACAAACACTTATTTGCAACAATGCAAATAAGCCCTCCTCCACCAATCTTCGGCCAATGAACGATACAAAGGAAATTGGCCGAAACGGAAAGCAAACTGGCAACTCCAGAAAACTGGTCCCGTAATAAATTACAGGAAAACCCCGATACTGTGCATACACACCCGTATTTGTGTTTCGACCGAAATACAAATGCAATGAGACAAAATCTACACTGTACTATACTAGGATCCGGCTTAAACCAAAGCCGGCTAGTAATATCCGTTCGATCCTGATCCGTGCAATACCGCACGTATCTGATCGAACCCTGCCATATAACCATACGGCCTATAGTACAAATTGTCCGATCCTGATCCGTGCAATACCGTACGTATCTGATCGGACCCTGCCATATCTCTATACGGCCTCTACAACCTTTCGCCCGAAAGCTTGAGCAACTGAATGTGGGGGACTCTAAAGACTCGTCAACACCTTGGTTATGGATTTAACCACTAGCACGTTAGAGGTATAAGCCAATACATAACGGGCTACCAGGTATTGACCAAAAGGGACGTCTGTGAGCGAACTCAGCCTGACAACCCTACTGAGCCTGTCAGTGACAATATCCGTACAGTCCGGTCCGTTCGTCTATGAGCATCGCATGGCGGGCCTAGGGGGTTGGTAAAAGTCTGACCCCCAAAAGCGGTACAAGTCGTGTCGGAGTGTAGCCCAGAACACCCTGAGATACTACTGGAATACCTACCAGTAAATCTCCTTGCCTCGGCCGAGGGCTTCGTGTAATGGCTCTCCTAGACACAGCGCGACCTCACCCCCAATACCGGGAGAGACGAACCCCTGAAGATACGCTCACTGCCTCCATGTGGCTCGGGACTGTACCCAACTAAAACCTGTTTGCACGACTCCTTTGAGCCGTGGTAGGGTAGTAATCAAAGTACAGTGGGAACTCACACGAGACAAATGACGATCCCCAGGTCGATGAACTAACCTGCACACATGTCACCAGGAAACTGCCATCTGACGTCTGGTATATGACCAACTAGCATGTTCCCGGCGAGTCCTGTCCGGTGTACTCATAACCCAATGAGCACCTGTATACATCTTAGGTGATCCAACTGACACTAGTGGCTTGTGAGACTAGCCACCGCCCCTCGTCGGGGTCTCGACTGTATACACTAGTCTACTCTGGAGTATCGATGCCCTGTCTCGAAACTCATACGACTAGGGACCATTTAAGGATATGCTTATAGACCCCAGCTCCCACTTATATGATCGCCCTCATACTGCTGGTGGTCAAGCAAGAATCCTAGGGGCTCCATCAACGTGTAATAGCAACTTGTCAGGTCACCTAAAACAGTACACGATGATAAAGGTAAACCAGATAGCATACTATCATCTCGAGTAAGACTGTCCTACCGGGATAGGTCCTCCATCAATCATTGCAATCACGTACCTGTGACCTAATAATTGACTCTGAGGGCACTATCTCCAACAATCTCCCACTTGCACTCAAGGCTAATTATTGCGATGTCGCATACTCACAGCCCGTGTGATACCGAACACCCAACTCCTCTACTAGTCAGTCTCACAAAGCTCGTTTGTGAAACTATTGCGTTCGAGGAATAGCCTTAGTGAGTGGATCCGCTTTGTTGTTTCTTTCTATGTCTCTCTATATCTCAAGTTCGTGGAGAAAGCCATCTCCCGAAAAGAGTAATACCTGTCTTAGAATGTGTCTGGATGTCTGATGGGACCTAGCTCATAAATGAACTCCAAATCCAAACTTCTTAGACAGTACCGACTACTGAACTTAATCAGTGTCCTGCGCCATACCACCCTCAGTATTGCCTTGGATCACCTGTCCAAAATACTGCCCCTCGTTAGAAGGAAAAACTATAGCTCTGACAACCTCCTTGTCGTCCATGTCACCTTGGAAGCCTGGAATGATAACTGTTTTCCGAATGAGGCTGTCGTTATCATATCCCTAGAACATCCACTTATGTTCTAAAACTGCTTCCGACTGTTTCTCCAGGATTGGATTAATGTCAACTTATCGCATCTAGTGCAAGAATAACATCTGGTGTGGTACTTGACATCTCATGATTGACTCAATTGCCTAAGCAAGTGATCTGTCAATCATGCACATCCCTCTCCCCTTTAGTCTATAAGACACCTTTAGAGAGGGTGACTCCATCTTCTGTAGGTACACTACCGTGCATGGAGTCGTCCATTCTAAATACCCTTAGAATGCTGTCTAAGTACCCAGATTGGGAGACTACCCAAATCTAGATCTAAAGCCATAGATCTAGTAACCAGAATGTCTGATATAATGTCCAAGCCCCATGTGGAGAAACCACTGTGTGACGACCAAAGTATAACCGATCGTAGTATAGGAGTTTCCTTTCCTACTTTGTGTATGTCATCCAAATACCAGGATATCACACCCTACTACCTTCTCAACAGATCCATCCCCTATTCTGATGAAGTCAAACCTATGACTGTCACGTCAGAAATAGATGATCTATCTCCGCTGCATCTGCTTTAGTCTATAAATAGACATAAGCTACCTGTCCACCAATGCTTCCGTTGCTCCCACTGACTACGACAACCCTCTGGCAGAGTCATATACACGTACACTTCTAAAACTAGTTTAGAACGACGCTATACTCATCCTCCCGCCGGGTCTCGCAACCTGGAACAACAACAATGGCAAGTGTGGGTAAACAAGAACTTCCCTGTCACCGTCCTTGAGGCTACCGGAGTACCTCTCGGGTGCCTGAAGTTACCCACCGTATCTGCGGAGTGGCCAATGGAATGTCAATCCAGATTGAATCTTTAGGTTCCTTATCAAATCTTCAGTAATCGTTTGTGGTTCTGGAATCACTTCCAGTTCTACCATACTCCCACTACTGTTTTTCTGAAAAAATCCATTTTTAATAAAACTGTGGCGAGTCTAGAACAATATTGCTATTGTTCATCCAGATGGTAGAAAGTCAACCCTCGTCATAGCCTGGGTCAACCCACAAACAGCCACTACAGAAACGTGCCTTGGGTTATCCAGAGTCTGGTTTTAATCATAAACCGGACAACTCCCCGTACCTTAATGATGTTAAGATATGAACTGTACTATATCCCATATAGAAACAGAGGCACTGATTTAATTGAACCAGATTCAAATCATGCAGCTGTCTCCAGTGCATGTCAACTAAATGGAAGGAGGCCGATCAGTGTTACTCAACTTAGGAATGCTTCCAATTATGAGTAACCTGAAAGAGAAGCAATTTCTCTTAATCATTACTATCAACTGAATACCATATACAAGTATCTACATCTTCGATCACTTTGAAGAATCCCGATACTTGCTACACCTGGTTCTCTACTCTATTCAAATACCTATAACTTCTCAAAATTCGGACCCTGTGTTTCCACGAAACACCTGTCTAAAAACTAAAGAAGTCATAAGTAAGCCGAATATAGTACGAGGACCAACCCCTTTGTCCTGATGGACCCTGGACAACATACAATACTCTGTATAAGTCCCTTGAGTCTGATAACTCATTCACTGTGTGTCGTAGGTTGAAAACTGTACTTATGGTTAAGAAGAATTACACCGCTGTTTAATGCTCCTTACCTAACCATCCACTGATATAGGTAAATGTCATAGACATAATATCAAAAAGGTATATCTCACTCTATGAAAATAGACGTACAGATATATCAATTTGAAATTGGTGCATAAAAGCGGATATTCAAAACCAAATATTTGCCGACCGGCAAACAGCCCAGGTGATTTCCTCAAATATCACCGATTACAACGAATCCCGATATAATGAGGATGATCACCCAATTCCCAATAACCTACTCCCACTCATCATCTGTAAAACCATACAGATGTGAGAATCGTACCTGGTAAATACATACCCTGGAGTAAGTATCTAATCGGGAAATCAGTTTTCCTTTAACATTACACAGTGAAACTGAAACATTGAAATGTTCCGATGGGGTATTCTGGTATTCCTAGTAATGCCTCTTCCAGATTCACGACTGTAACCGTATAGTTCTTTGCCACCTCTCCAAATCCCTTCATATGTCTTTAGTCTTTACCTTCTGTACACCCCTTTAGGCCAAATGGTTTTCTTCCTTCCCTACCGTTCGGCACCAGCCTATGGTTTGGAAGAAGACTATCCAATAAGCATAAAGGGTGTACTGTTCTAATCCTAGGAACACTCGCAATGCGAGAGAAGGTGAAGATAAAAGACACCTGAATAAAACTTATTCCTATTTCTCCTGAACCAGAATCCATCCCCGAACTGGAACAAGTTCCTTTCGAGTTCGTATATAACCATACGATGGAGTATCCAATAAACTATGGATCTTCGTAGTGATACGGAGTGTCCTGGAGAAATACAAAGGTGATTTTAGGATTGGCGAAGGAATACTTGGTTTGGTCGTGAATATCTGTTGCAATTTACTTTGCCCTCTTACTAATCCCTTGCTTTGTCTGAACTTAATACCTTCTGTACACCATCATTATGCTAATTGGTTTTCTTCATTCCCTACCGGTCGGCACCTGCCTATAGTTTGGAAGAAGACTATCCAATTTGCGTAATAGGTGTACTATCTCCTAAACCTAGGAGTACTCGCAACTTGAGAGAAGGTAAAAAGGAAAAGACAACTGAATAGTCCTATCCGTTTTCTCCAGAACCAGAAACCATCCTCGAATCAATCCCTTCGAGTTCGTATATAACCATACGATGGTTTTGTCCAATGGAAGTGGACGTTCGTAGTAATACGGGGTGTCCTGGAGAAAAGGGTAAAAGTAGGAGTGGCAATGAGGTCTGCAACTCTGACAATCCAAAAGCCAGTGTTAAGAAGGTTCGGTCAACTTGGTCACTGAGTCATAGTCTTAGGGTCGGGTCAATGGTCGCTGCCAAAGAGAGAGAGAAAAGAAACACTCAGCGTGCACTCTAACCTAGATCAGAATGGTTACCAATTTATCTAATCTGGAAACCTCCCACTGTACCTCAAATTCTCCTCCAAACCTGAAAGAAGAATTAGTCGGGAACACCCGAGGAGTAAACCAACTCATCAGTGGGAATCGGGATCCAACTATCATCGCATGACAACGTGACGGAATCCGCTCACGGTATCACACTCCAGAAGGTATGCGCATATCTGGCAAGTTTCAGTTCTTTTGAAACTCCCGATGTGATTTCTGCCCTATGCTCTTATGACCTTGACTTTGGCCAACAAATCATAAGTCACATGTCAAGTTCTACCCGTCATTCTCCAGGTTGATTCGAATCCACCCGCACAAGCCCTTGACTTTGGCCAACAAGGCTATACGACTGTTCCAAACCAACGCATCTATCTATGCTGCATATGAATAACCAACAGCTACCAAACACTGTGCCTTGACTTTGGCCAACAAACACAGCTTGAAAACTATTGACTACCCATATGAAACGACGGAGGGCTACGAATGGTTTCTGGCGAAAACCTTTAACGTAAAGAACTTGATATCGTTGAAGGAACTGATAGCTTTTTGAAAAATATAGTAACGAAAACCTTCGCTAAAGAGGTCACTCCCGGTGAAGGGATCTCGGCTCTTTCCCCGTAGAATGAGGTGCAGGATATTCCAACTGAATACCACGATGCAAAGAAAAAGTAATCGGCTATAGTGAAGTTAATGCCCTGACGCAAACTTTTGTCCAAGGGGTCACTCCCGGTGAAGGGATCTCGGCCCTTGCCTCGTCGCCTGAGGAGCAGGATATTCCATCTGAATACCACGATGCAAAACAAAAGTGAACGTCCTTGCAATAACAGCTTTTTGAAAAAGTATTCCAACAACATCAGATTAGGTTTGTTTTTAACTTGCATTGATCCGAATCAACGCAGTCCCATCAATTGATCACACCACAAAGAACAAAAATAATATGACGTACGTATATGCCATCCGCATTTGCCACTGGGTCCCGTCATTACCCGTTAGGTTAGCTAACTAACGACAGAGCGGGGACTGGACTAGCGCGGATGCAAAACATATACAACATCTACTAATATATATACCAATATATTATATTCGCTCAAGGCGTGATAAAATGCAACATCACAGAAATGTACAGCATCACAGAAACAATACAGATATCTGGGATCCCCGGGTTTCACAGAGCCACTACTGAAACCCGACGTTCCCCTGGTCGTGTGGATAGCCTGTGCAATGAAATCCTAGACCCCTACGGGCGCGGCAAGTTACCCGCCAAAACCTGAAGCGAGGCAGCCCCCTTCAGCACCGTGAATGGACCACCCAGCACTTCACGGAATCCGGTAACTTGGGCACCCCTCCTGGGTCAACCTGTACCCCCTACGAGTGCGGTGAATAGCCCGCCAATCCTAGAGTGAAGCCCCCTCCCTCTCTATGCCATGAGATGCGGGCTTGTTGCCCTCCAGAATCCGGCTATCCGTGCACCCCTCCGCGGGGAAATCCTAGTACAGAAAGTAAAGTATACATACAACGGGTACATCGACCGCAACCAGGTCGTGCCCCAAAATAATACAAACAGGCAGTGACGGCAGTCCACATGTCGGACGCTCGCCCCGCAATATCAAATGTACATAATACAACCACAACTGTACTAGCATTGCATCCAGGCTATCCCCCACGACCGATCCGCAACATAACAGCAAAAACAGAACATCAACGTGAAAGTCACGTTCGCAAATCCGTCTAACCGGGCTATAGCAGTTAGACCGGATTTACCGATCAAGTGACATTCACGGTCGCAGATATAATGTAAATACTGTGAAATAATGTGTTTAAAAAATATCCGATCGATCAAATTATAACAAGTGGGCCCCCAAGCACTACTGTAGCACATCAAGAAACTCTGGGCCCAATATTAATATTCCAAAACCCCTAAAATCACCCCAGAAGCCCACTGGAGAAATTTGGCCCATTGATCTTTACATACTGCGGCGGAACCGCGGCCCAAGGTGGGTTTTGGCCGCGGTTCCGCGCTCCCCTTGTTGGATCAATGAACCGAATTTTTCCAGAAGCCTTATAACTTCCTGTACAGTACTTTTATACAACCTGAAAAATTTTTAGAGACTAAAAAATTTCGACAGAAAACTGTCGTGGGTGATATTGGGTTTTCGGAACATTTGTTCGATCGGAATTGTAAAACACATTAAACGAAGCTAGACTATATTAATGGCGAGGCTCTGATACCACTGTAAGTGCACGGCGGCGCCCCGTCCGTCAATCCGACGGCCAAATGCGGAAGCGGTGATAAACTTTAATTTTTCTTGAACTTGCAAACCGCCGCGCACTAATACCCGGATCGAACCATTAATTAGTCCTAGCCAACTACAAGAAAGGGAATAGAGATATACCGACGATCCAAGTCCTCCGGTCTTCTCGTCATCGTCCCGATCTCCTGCGGAATGTCCCGTCTCCTCCTCGTCGCCGGAAGTGCACCACATCGCCTACTTCTTTTACGGGCTCCCACCTCAATGCTGAGGCAACTCGGGAACGAAGCTGGCTAGTCGACGTGCCCAAGGTTCGCTGTAGAATGTGTGTAGAACCATGTCTCACTTTGGGGTAGTGGAATTGCCATTGGTGGAGGGATTGAACTTGGAGCTTTGGAGATGGATCTTGTGGGATTTTTGCAAAGCTAGAATAACAAAAATCCCACCCCAAGAATTTTGGACAGCCCCCTAATGCTTTGGCCGGCCATCACAAAATGGAGAGGAGAGAATGAGAGAGTGGAGAGTGTATCAAAAGATAATCAACCTCATAATGCAAGAGAGAGAGGGAGAAAAACTATCATGCACAAACATGATAACAAACTAAAACCAACACTCCACAACCAAATCATAACCCATCATTAAGCATGATGACTTCAAAAAGTCAAGCCATCATGAAGAAGTCAAGAAGTCAAGGTCAATGGATGGTGCACCATCATGAAAGCCATCATGATGCAACAAGATGCAAAGAACCCCCTCCACAAACACTTATTTGCAACAATGCAAATAAGCCCTCCTCCACCAATCTTCGGCCAATGAACGATACAAAGGAAATTGGCCGAAACGGAAAGCAAACTGGCAACTCCAGAAAACTGGTCCCGTAATAAATTACAGGAAAACCCCGATACTGTGCATACACACCCGCATTTGTGTTTCGACCGAAATACAAATGCAATGAGACAAAATCTACACTGTACTATACTAGGATCCGGCTTAAACCAAAGCCGGCTAGTAATATCCGTTCGATCCTGATCCGTGCAATACCGCACGTATCTGATCGAACCCTGCCATATAACCATACGGCCTATAGTACAAACTGTCCGATCCTGATCCGTGCAATACCGCACGTATCTGATCGGACCCTGCCATATCTCCATACGGCCTCTACAACCTTTTGCCCGAAAGCTTGAGTAACTGAATGTGGGGGACTCTAAAGACTCGTCAACACCTTGGTTGTGGATTTAACCACTAGCACGTTAGAGGTATAAGCCAATACATAACGGGCTACCAGGTATTGACCAAAAGGGACGTCTGTGAGCGAACTCAGCCTGACAACCCTACTGAGCCTGTCAGTGACAATATCCGTACAGTCCGGTCCGTTCGTCTATGAGCATCGCATGGCGGGCCTAGGGGGTTGGTAAAAGTCAGACCCCCAAAAGCGGTACAAGTCGTGTCGGAGTGTAGCCCAGAACACCCTGAGATACTACTGGAATACCTACCAGTAAATCTCCTTGCCTCGGCCGAGGGCTTCGTGTAATGGCTCTCCTAGACACAGCGCGACCTCACCCCCAATACCGGGAGAGACGAACCCCTGAAGATACGCTCACTGCCTCCATGTGGCTCGGGACTGTACCCAACTAAAACCTGTTTGCACGACTCCTTTGAGCCGTGGTAGGGTAGTAATCAAAGTACAGTGGGAACTCACACGAGAGAAATGACGATCCCCAGGTCGATGAACTAACCTGCACACATGTCACCAGGGAACTGCCATCTGACGTCTGGTATATGACCAACTGGCATGTTCCCGGCGAGTCCTGTCCGCTGTACTCATAACCCAATGAGCACCTGTATACATCTTAGGTGATCCAACTGACACCAGTGGCTTGTGAGACCGGCCACCGCCCCTCGTCGGGGTCTCGACTGTATACACTAGTCTACTCTGGAGTATCGATGCCCTGTCTCGAAACTCACACGACTAGGGACCATTTAAGGATATGCTTATAGACCCCAGCTCCCACTTATATGATCGCCCTCATACTGCTGGTGGTCAAGCAAGAATCCTAGGGGCTCCATCAACGTGTAATAGCAATTTGTCAGGTCACCTAAAACAGTACACGATGATAAAGGTAAACCAGATAGCATACTATCATCTCGAGTAAGACTGTCCTACCGGGATAGGTCCTCCATCAATCATTGCAATCACGTACCTGTGACCTAATAATTGACTCTGAGGGCACTATCTCCATCAAACCCGTGTATGCAGCATCTGCTAGTTTCGCTAAAGAGCTCACTCCCGGTGAAGGGATCTCGGCTCTTTCCTTATCGAATAAGGTGCTGGATTTTCTACAAGGAACACCGCTATGCAAAGCAAGAACTAGAGATACCAGTTTTTAAACAAGTTTCTACAACATCTTTAGCTTTCTTTTATTTCATTAATCTCATTAATGAAGTCCCATTTTAATTATGCTTCACAAGCATCACATTTGAAACGAAATCTGCAATATAACATATATCTTATATATATAATATAAACATTCGTCTCAGGCAGTAATTTGATCTCATCACAGAACATTGCAGCAGAAGAACATATATGAAATATTTGATATACTAGGACGTCCGTGTTTTAATACGAGCCTGCATAAAATACGGATTCCTCGGTCGCAATGAATAGCTAAACCCACATCCCTAGACCCCTACAAGAGCGGCAAGTAATACTGCTAATTCTAGGGTTAGGAAACCCGGTCTCGACTCCTCGAGATGGTCTCCCACTGGACCCTAGAACCCGGTTACTTGTGCTCCCCGCCTTGGGTCTACCTAATGCGGAAAAGTAAATAATATGCAATGGAGACATCATCCTCAGGCCGGAAGTGCCCCAATAAAAGAATATTACACACATTGAATTTTACATGAATGAAAAATAAAATTCTCATCTCACATAAAACCCCCGGCTATTCAAAACATGACGATCCAATACAACATATCACAGCAACACATAATATCACATATCATCAACGTAAGTAAATATGCGTATCCCAATTTTCGTTGATGTATAGCAACGAAACCGGCGATACACCATATATTACACTTACGGTCCCAGAAAAGAAAGTGTAAAACTACAACAATTGGAATCTGCAACCTCCTTAGATATCGCATGCCTAACCAAATGAATTCCTTAGATATCGCATGCCTAACAATTATAAACCCCGCAGTTTAGTCTGAATATCGAAAACACTTTTCAATATCTAGTCGGGCAATTCAACAAGATTCCTGATATCCTGATCGAATGCTCGTCGAAATCTTTAGTAGACAGCCGCACCCCCGATGCCGTCGACGAAGTGCACTAAGTCGGAACACCGCTGCCGCGAGCACCCGAACGGATGCTTTTGGCGACGGGGTTCTCCTACTGTCACTTGGTCGGTGCTATGGGGCGTGGCTATCTATTAAGTTTACCCGGCGAGTATCCGCGTACGCTCCGTGATTGCGACGGACTTTTGATCACATAAAAATCCCATGGCAACCGATCATCTGAGACTAAACTGCTAGATTTATAACATTCAAATTAGTTATCTCATAACTACCTGTGGATTCCAAATATTGTATCATATTCCAGATAAATAGACAATGTTAAACTTTCCGATCGAATAATCAAACATCCAAGTTTTCCCAAATGGCTCAACACTTGAGCGGAGTTTAAAAGCATCCATCACATGCCACAGTACCAATAGCCCAGCCGTAGAAGGGTCAAACCAACGCCTCATATGTGGCAACGCCGTACTGCCCCAAACCCTAAGATTTAGAGGCAGTTCAGACGGTCACATAATCGAGTTAAGGTTTGTGTTCTTCTAGAGGGTCCACCGCGTTACTTGCACGACTTAGAATGTTCTTTAACTAAGGAAAAATCCAACACTTGGAAATTTTCCTACAGGGGAAAAAATGAGTTATTGATATCCGTTCGAACTTTTTAACATGTTCTAAATTATCCGGACAAAACTTAAACGAAGTTAAACTTTTCGATCGAATCAATGAGTACCCAATAATTCCCAGAAGACTCAACGCATGAGTAGAATTAAAAATTCCCAGAACTATGAAAAAGGACCCAAGAATAAATACCTGAAAAACCAGACCCCAATTCAAACTTTTAGCCGCGGAACCGCCGCCAAACCCTAGGTTTGGCCGCGGTTCCGCTGTCAAGTGAACGAATTGATGGTCCGTACTTCACAGTATTTCTTAAATTTCCCTGCATGATTTTCTGAGTATTTTTAATATGAAAAATGTCAACTTTTGAAAATTTTTCTAGAAACTAGGTTTTATCGGGTATTCGGAGTTCGATCGGACTTAAAACTTCGCCTAGATTTCGCCTAAAGCTCTAGCTTAGCTCTGACGCCACTGTAGGGTTACTAGGCACTCTCACAAGGGTCTATAAGGCATCAACCATGCCCGATTTAAATTTTAAACGTGCCGAACAACCCTAACCAAGATCTTAGACTAGAGATTAGGCGAAATAAAGAAAGTAAACAACATTACTTCTAAGAGTTTGGGATTACAACCTTTGTAGTCCGGTCCTTCACTTCATAAAGCTCCGTGTTGAGGTCCCTTCGCTGCGATCATCGAGTATCCGGACTCTAGAGAGGCTCCACGAAGAGAAAGATGCAAGCTTGCTTCCGATCTTCGATAACTAAGATGATCTACCTTGAATAAACTCAAGCCCAAGCTTTTGCTTCACTAATCAAGTATTAGGAAAGCAAACACCCTAATCTAAATTTCTAGGATAGATTAGGATGATGAAATAGGAATTTAGCTCTCATTTATTTTTGATTTCTCACTCATTATCATCACTTCACAAAAAGCTAGAAAGCTTTTCATGCAAGGAAGAAGAAGGAAGAAGATGATCTCCTTTTGTGATGAATAATGAATTGTAATTATAATTACAAATGCAACCCATGGTTAAAGATGAAGAGGCTAACCATTGTAGAGAGTTTACTATAGTTAAGGGTTTGGGTTGGGTTAAAGAATATCTCACAAAATATCAACAGAAATATCTTTGCAAGAAAACAAAACAAAAGCTTCTAGAAGCTTCTAGAAAAATTAACCCAAATCAAGCCCCAACCATGTTTAATCTCCACTAATTATGTTGCGTTAGTAATCATAACTTGTTACAATATTATATATCACATATACAATGTTTATTGTAACAAAATAAAATAATACAATTAACATATATCACATATATATCAATGTATTACCCGAGTGAGAAAAGAATCTTTTAGTGAGCTTATATCAGTTAATGTAATTTAATATATCAAATATATAATTATATATTAAATTATCGAATCAACACTTGATCCGATAATCCGGCTATTTCATAAATAACCGACTAATATAATCTGTAACAGTTCATCGAATCAACACTTGATCCGATGACTCGGCTATATCACATATACCCGGCCGATATCACATATCGCGAGAATCTAATACAGTATCGCATACCCGTATTATTCTCGGTCCCGCACATATCACATATGTGCCCCTACTCTGTTTTGCCTGAGCCAGGAACCCTCTGTATATGACTCTAAAAAATCGTTAATACGCTGGCAGTAAGTGATGATCATATCAAACACCCACAAGATGCAAGCGGTCAGCTAAACGTAACAGCCACCCAGGTATTGAGCGATCAGAAGATCAACAAGCAAGCCTGTACATTCTCCTGTGAATCCAATCAGTAACACTCCCGTACAGTCCAGTCTCTTCGTATGATATGTCGCATATTTCGCCTAGGGGTGGTAAACGTCAGACCCCAGTAGCTTGAAATTGTAGGGTTCCTAGACACTCTCAAGAGGTCTCACAAGGCATCAACCATGCCAATTTCAAATTTTACGGTGCCGAGAAACCCTAAACTACGGATCGTTGGCTAGATGTCTAGGCGAAAAACAAACTAGTTAACACTTAACTAAGAGTACGGAAATACAACCTTTGTAGATCCGTTCCTCCACCTCCACGGCTCCGTGATGAAGTCCTCTCCGCTGTCCAAATGCAAGTCCCGGGCTCTAGCATCGGCTTCATCGGAGAAAGAGCGGGCTAGGTCATCGACGACGTGCCGAAGATGATCTACGTCGAGGCATCGCTAGATCAAGCTCCACCTTCACCAAGCCATGAAAACTTGTGAAGAAAACACCCTATACTACTTGGCAAGAGGTAGAGGATGAAGAAATAGGAAGTGGGTTCACTTTAGAATTGGATTTCTCACACTTTTCATCAATCCACCATTGATGAAGTCAAGGTTTCTTCTTTGAAGAAGATGAAGAAGAAGAAGAAAGTGTTATGATAAGTTAATTAAAAATAGAATAGAAAATCAATACTTATCATAATATTAACTATAGTTATGTGTAGAGAATTGACCAAGGTTAAAGGAATGGTTAGGGTTAAGCATGAAGACAAGAATGGTTACAAAGTCAAAGCTTCATGAAGCTTCAACTAAACTACAAAACTAGCAACCATTCTTTTCTCATCTATTCAAAATAAATAAATAAATAAGTAAGAAAAGAAAACCCTAATCATTAGTTTAACCATGGCTTAATTCATTACACTTAACTATAGTTAAACATGTATCATCAAACATGATACAATCAAGTGCACAAAAGTATATCACATATACAATGTGAACATCCGAGTGAGAATATCCATTTAAAGTGAACCAATAATAGTTAATGCAAAGTAATATATCAAATATATAATTATACATTAAATCATTAAATCAACACTTGGTTTAACGATCCGGTCATATCGCATATAACCGACTAGCATCCAATGTATCGGCTTATCGAATCAATCCTCGATTCGATAACTAGGTTATATCGCATACAACCATTCGACACATTCATCGTGAGAATAGAATACGGTATCACATACACGCATTATTCTCGGTCCAGCATATATCTCATATGCGCTCCTATTTCGTTTTGCTTGAGCCAGGAAACCTCTGTGTAGGACTCTAAAGACTCGTCAATACGCCGGCAGCAGGTGATGATCATATCAAACACCCACAAGCTGCAAGCGGTCTGCTAAACGTAACGGCCACCCGGGTATTGAGCGATCAGAAGATCGACGAGCAAGCCCGCTCACACTCCTGTGAATCCAACCAGTAACATTTACCGTACAGTCCGGTCTGATCGTCTGATACGTCGCATATCTCGCCTAGGGGTGGTAAACGTCAGACCCCAATAGCTCGATAAGTCGTGTTGATATGAGGTCTATAACAATTCGAGAAACTACTGGTAACACTTACCAGTAAATCTCTGCAACCCTGGCCAGGGATTTCTTGTTATAGCTAATCGAACACAGCGCAACATCTACCCCCTATACCGGGAGAGACGAATCCCCTCCTATCGCTCATTGCCTCCATATGACTCGGGACTGTACCCAAAAACCACCGTTTTGCACGCCCTCTTGGACGTGGTAAGATGGAAATCAAAGCACAGTGGGAACCACACAAGACTCTATGACGATCTCGGGTCAACAGACTACTCTGTACCAGTGTCACCAGAGAACTGCCATATGACGTAAGGTATAATACCATCTGGGAGTTCTCGGCGAGTCCGTCCAGTGTACCCAGTCTCCACTGAGCACCCGTATATCATCTCTGATGTCAAACACCAATGGATATGGGATCATCCATCGCCCATCTGTATGGGTCGAGAAGGTATACGCTAGTCTACTCTGGTATATCGATGCCCCGTCTCGATACACCCACGACTAGGGACTTTGAAGGATGTACTTATGGACTACCATGTCCCCACTAGTATGATCCGCATCATAGTCCAGGTAGTCTAGTACACATCCTAAGGGCTTTACCAACATGTAACAGAGAGACAATCAGTGTACACGTTAAGGTAAAGAGCAACCAGATAGCATACTATCATATCGAGCAAGAAAGTCCTCCCTCTATATGTCCCAGCATCCACTGCAATATACATCCTATGTATAGCAATGGCCTCTAAGGTATACATATAACCAACAATCTCCCACTTGCACTAGGGCCATCTGATAGCAGTGGTTGTAGTATCTCATACTCAACCATCCCATAAAAATCTCTCTCTGGGAACAGGCCTTTGTGAGTGGATCCGCTGTGTTTGTCCTCTGAGTCTACTCTCCAAACCTCGATCACCCTGGAGATCAACCATCTCCATGATCAAGTGATACTGCCTTAGAATATGTCTGGATCACTGATGGGACCTGCGTTCCTTGGCATAAGCCACAACTCCATTGTCTCACAATGGTGGGAACGTAGTTCATCTCATGAACCAATATACACCCAAACAGCCTCTAGGGTAGCATCTTAAGTAGCAATGTATCCTGCCTTTATCGTCTAGTATGTCACGGTATCTAGCTTGGAACTCTTCCAACATACCGTCCCTCTACTGAGGATAAAGACAATGCCTGTGACTGACACTCAGTCGTCTTTATCACCCTGGAACCCTTCCAGTGATTCTCCCCAGGATCGATTGATACCATCTCACTACAACTAGTGAGAATCCTAACATCTATTTAGATCTATCTCATAGATCCAAAATCCAGGATTTAGTAGGTATCATTTTGATCCTACGTGGAGAATCTTTGCAATAAGCGGAGATTGATCGAGCGTAGCATAGGAAACTCCTTCCCTATCAAGAGTATGTCATCCACGTACTCTACGAGGATCGCCACCATACTCCCTACTACCTATTTGTATATACAAGGTTCATCTGCCATTTTGATGATGTCAAACTGTTTGACTACTGCATCAAAACAGATGTTCCAACTCCGCGATACCTGCTTTATCTTATAAAGCATCTTGTGCACGTTTCCGCTGCTCCCACTTTCTACGAAGCCCTCTGGCTGTGTACTTACAGACTCTCTCTTCTAAAACATCATTTAGAAAAGCAGTCATGTCACCCAACCGCCAGATATCGTAGTCATGGTATGTAGCCATGGCAAGTAGGATCTGGATGGACTTAAGCATAGCTACTTGAAAAGGTTTCATCATTATCCACGCCTGGTTGATGACGAAAAGCTTTAACAAGTCTAGCTTTGAAAGTCTCAACTTTTCCATCTACACCAAGTAATCTTCTCAAGATATACTTGCTCCTGATGGGGATTTAACCCTTCAGATATAGCAACCAAAGTCCATACTTTGTTGGTGTATAAGGATTCCATCTCAGATCACTAAGCATCCAGCCATTCTTACAGAGTCCCACTCCTGATGGCCAGCTCGAAACTAGTTGGGTCATCATCTCATGACGCAATCCTCGCTCCCACTGTCATAGAGCAACCGAAGTATCTCTCAGGTGGGTGAGGAACCCTACTAGATCGGCGGAGAGGCTGAGGTTCGTTGGAATCTACTGAATCCTTTGGTTCTATCAAATCATCTGCTGTAGTTTGTATAGCTGGAACCTTTCCAGTTCTACATTTCAGACCTTGCCTCGAGCTTGTCCGGATTTTGCTTTTAGACATAGGCCAGACAACCCCAAATCTTAACCAACTTAAGACATTGGCTCTTCCCTTTCCATATCACATATGAAATGGTTGGCAACTGATTTGATTCGAACCCTATTCAATAGGTATGCAGCTTCACAAGCGCATAACTTCCAAAAAGGATATAGGTAACTCAGTAGTCCTCATCATAGAGCGCACCATATCAAATAGGGTGTATCTGCTCCGCCCCGACATACCATCATGCTATGGTGTATACGGAGGAGTAATGCTGAGAGAGAATCTCATTCTCCTTTAGAATAATCCAGGAATTCCGTGCTCAAGTATTCTCTTCCTTGATCACATCAAAGGACATAATACTTATACCCGTATTTTGGTTCTCTATTTCTCGCTTATATTCTGTGAATATCTCAAAGGGCTCGGACTCATGTTTCAACAGGAACAGATGTCTGAATCTTGAGAGATTATCAGAGAATGTAATGAAGTACAAAGAACCAGTCCTGGCATGTGTAGACAGGGGACCTTACATACATCAACATGTATCATCCCAAGAGTTTACTAACTCTTTCTCTGTTTCCAATAAACAGAGCTGTGGTCATTTTATCTTTGTGACATGACTCGCAAGTTTCATAAGATGTAAATTCAAACTAATTTAAATATGCATCTAAATGTAACTTCAGCCAGTCGGGTCGCATTGATATGACCTAGTCTACAATGCCTCAAGAAGGATCCGTTCATTTCTGAACTCTTCCTCTTGTGTGTGTTCCGTATACTAGGAACTGTAGTTTGATTTAGAACTTCAATGCTTTTAGATAACGTGCCTGAACCGATCAACTTTTGATATAGGAAATGTTCAAAACATTATCCAACTATACAAAATTTTATCATTTATTTACTAATAAAGAAATAGATATGATTTTGTATATCAGGTTCGGTATCTAATAACATTCGTTCAGAATCAATGTATTTGGAATAAAGGGTGACAGTGACCAACAGACTTGGCTGCAACACTTGCCCCGTTTTCTGCCTCATGAAACTTATCACCCGTTCTCAGTTCTCTACCTTTCTGCAGCCCTATGTAACAGATTACATATCTGGGATCCTGATCTGGTATCACATATCCAGGACGTAAAGGATACTGAGAAACAGTTCTCTGTAATGAACACACCCGAAGATGATGCATCAGCATGCACTCTCTTCGTTTGGGTGGCACGGGAAATCTGGTATTCCCCAATTTCCTGCTCTGTCTTATAACAATTATAAGTTGGAGCGGGACCAACGTTCCCCATCTCAGTATAACAAGCGGGTTCGGTCAATATTCCGTATTATTATCTTGATTAAGGCGTGATATGGTCGCTACCTGGAGAGAGAGAGAAGAAAACACTCAGCGTGCGCTCTTGCAAGAATAGATTGGTTATTATTTTATCTAATCAGGATGGCTCCCACTGCTTTTTATCAAATCTTCCTTCAAACCCTAAAAGGAAAGACTAGCCGGGATTAATTACACACTACAAGTTCGCCAATCTTTCAGCCAGGCCAGTGTCGGTACTTTGAGGGAGGTGCCCCGTGCTTTCGCACGGACCTAATTAATGTAAACCTCGTTTTCCCAGAGGCGTAACCTCGTTAACACCTTTCTAGACACCTACTTGATCGGCTAATTGTAATGTATAAAACTCTCCCAGGAGTAACTCTTACTCGCAGCGGGTATCGGGATCCAACTATCTCATAGAAGGTATGCAATCTCATTGCTAATTTCAACACTTGAAATTCCCGATAATATTTTTCCCCTAGCGTCCTATGACCTTGACGCAGGCCAACAAACCATAGTGCGCTAGTCAAGTTCAACCCGTCATTTCCTGATTGAATTAAACCCACCCGCACGACCCTTGACGCAGGCCAACAAAGTCGCACGACTACCCTAATCCAATCTGCATCATATGCATAAGCAGATAAATACTAGTTAGCTACCGCACACTACGCCTTGACGCAGGCCAACAAACGTAGCACGAATACTAACTAGCACTTATCTGAAATGACGGAGGGCTACGACAGGTTTTTCTGAAAACCTATTGCGTAATGAACTTGATATCGTTGTAGAATCAAATGATTTTAAAATGGAGTGTTTTTGAAGCTTTTCTAGTTTTGCTAAAGGAGTCACTCCCGGTGAAGGGATCGTCGGTCCTTTCCTCGTCGAATGAGGTGCGGGATATATCACATATATCACTGTGCAAAGCAAAAAACTCTTAAAAGTAATCAAAAGACAAACCGAGTGTGTAGCATCTGCCAGTTATTGCTAAAGGAGTCACTCCCGGTGAAGGGATCTCGGTCCTTTCCTCATCGAATAAGGTGCAGGATATATCACATATACCTCTGTGCAAAGCAAGAACTGTAGCTACCTGTTTTATTTTGAAATTCGATTCTACAACATCTTTAGGTTTCTTTTATATTCATTAATCTCATTAATGAAGTCCCATCATTTAAGTACCTAAACATCACAGATAAATACGACGTACACTTATGCCATCCGCCTTCGCCTCGATGTCCCCTCGTGCACCGTTAGGTTAGGTAACTAACGACAGAGCAGGGCAGGGCTAGCGCGGGTGTAAAACATAAGTAACGTCTATATAATATATCATATATACTATATACTGTATCTATCACAGAACATCACATGATCACATCACAGATATCGCAGCAGAAGAATCATATGAAATATTGGATATACTAGGACGTCCGTGTTTTCAATACGAGCCAGTATAAAACACGGATTCCACGGTCGCGATGAATAGCCAAACCCACACCCTTAGACCCCTACGAGAGCGGCAAGCAACCCTACTAATTCTAGAGTTAGGAGACCCGGACTCGACTCCTCGAGTTGGTCTCCCACTGGACTCCAGAACCCGGTTACTTGTGCCCTCCTCCTTGGGTCTATCCTAGTGCGGAAAAGTAAATAATATACAAAGGGTGACATCTTCCGCAACCTGGAAGTGCCCCAATAAAAGAATATTACATACAAGTTTTTACATGAATGAAAATGAAAAACACTCATCTCACATAAAACCCCCCGGCTATTCAAACACGACGATCCAATATAACATATCCAGCAACACATAACATCACATGTCATCAACGTAAGTAAGTATGCCCATCCCAATTGTCGTTGACATATAGCAAAGAAACCGGCGATATCACATATTACACTTACGGTCACAGAAAAGAAAGTGTAAAACTACAACAGTTGGAATCCGCAACTACCTCAGACATCGCATGCCTGACCAAATGAATTCTTTAGACATCGCATGCCTAACAATTATAAACCCCGCATTTTAGTCTCATTATCGAAAACACTTTTCAATACCAAGTCGGGCAATTCAACAAGATTCCCGACATCCTGATCGAATGCTCGTCGCAAACTTCAGTAGACGGCCGCACCCCCGATACCGTCGACGAAGTGCACCAAGGCGGAACACCGCTACCCCGAGCATCCGGACGGATGCTTTCGGCGACGGGGTTCTCCTACAGTCACTTGGTCGGGGCTATGGAGCGAGGCTGTCTATTAAGTTTACCAGGCGAGTATCCGCGTACACTACGTGATTGCGACGGACTTTTGATCACATCAAAATTCCGTGGCAACCGATCAAGTGAGACTAAACTGCTATGTTTATAACATTCATTAAGTTATCTCATAACTATTATGAATTCCAATTATTGTATCCCATTCCAGATAAATAGAAAATGTTAAACTTTTCGATCGAACAGTCAAACACCCAAGTTTTCCTGATACAGATCAACACATGAAATAAGTCTAACAACATTCAGTTCGTGCCTCAGTACCAACGGTCCAGCCGTAGAAGGGTCAAGCCAACGCCTCACATGTGGCACGCCGTACTGCCCCAAACCCGATGGTTCAAAGGGCAGTTCAAGACGGCCACATAATCGAGTTAAGGTTTGTTGTCTTCTAGAGGGTCCATCGCGTTACTTGCACTACTTAGAACGTCGTTAAACTACGGAAAAATCCAACACTTGGAAATTTCCTGACAGGGAAAAAATTGGGTATTTATATCCGGTCGAACTTTTTAACATATTCTAAAAATTATCCGTAAAGCCACATAGACAAAATCTGATACTCCGATCGAAACACCGAATCCCCAAAACAACCCAGAAAATAAAACTCTGGAATAAATATAAAAATATTCCCAGGAAAACCAGCACTGACTATTATTGATTATGGTGCAAATTTCGATGAGCAATACGACAGAACGGCCGCGGATCCGCCGCACAATCTATGCTTGTGCCGCGGATCCGCGGCGCAATGATGGAATTAGGTCATCAAAATTCACCGTAACTCTTAGATATCCCTACTGATTTTTCTGCATATTTTTAATGTTGAAAAATCCCAGATTTTAGAAAAAGGACAGAGAGCATGTTTGGAATTGGGTTTCGGGTTCGTTCGGACTTCAAATTGCGTCTAGACTTCGCCTAAGGCTCTAGCTAGGCTCTGATACCACTGTAGGGTTCCTAGGCACTCTCAAGAGGTCTCACAAGGCATCAACCATGCCAATTTCAAATTTTACGGTGCCGAGAAACCCTAAACTACGGATCGTTGGCTAGATGTCTAGGCGAAAAACAAACTAGTTAACACTTAACTAAGAGTACGGAAATACAACCTTTGTAGATCCGTTCTTCCACCTCCACGGCTCCGTGATGAAGTCCTCTCCGCTGTCCAAATGCAAGTCTCGGGCTCTAGCGTCGGCTTCATCGGAGAAAGAGCGGGCTAGGTCATCGACGACGTGCCGAAGATGATCTACGTCGAGGCATCGCTAGATCAAGCTCCACCTTCACCAAGCCATGAAAACTTATGAAGGAAACACCCTATACTACTTGGCAAGAGGCAGAGGATGAAGAAATAGGAAGTGGGTTCACTTTAGAATTGGATTTCTCACACTTTTCATCAATCCACCATTGATGAAGTCAAGGTTTCTTCTTTGAAGAAGATGAAGAAGAAGAAGAAAGTGTTATGATAAGTTAATTAAAAATAGAATAGAAAATCAATACTTATCATAATATTAACTATAGTTATGTGTAGAGAATTGACCAAGGTTAAAGGAATGGTTAGGGTTAAGCATGAAGACAAGAATGGTTACAAAGTCAAAGCTTCATGAAGCTTCAACTAAACTACAAAACTAGCAACCATTCTTTTCTCATCTATTCAAAATAAATAAATAAGTAAGAAAAGAAAACCCTAATCATTAGTTTAACCATGGCTTAATTCATTACACTTAACTATAGTTAAACATGTATCATCAGACATGATACAATCAAGTGCACAAAAGTATATCACATATACAATGTGAACATCCGAGTGAGAATATCCATTTAAAGTGAACCAATACTAGTTAATGCAAAGTAATATATCAAATATATAATTATACATTAAATCATTAAATCAACACTTGATTTAACGATCCGGTCATATCGCATATAACCGACTAGTATCCAATGTATCGGCTTATCGAATCAATCCTCGATTCGATAACTAGGTTATATCGCATACAACCATTCGACACATTCATCGCGAGAATAGAATACGGTATCACATACACGTATTATTCTCGGTCCCGCACATATCTCATATGCGCTCCTATTTCGTTTTGCTTGAGCCAGGAAACCTCTGTGTAGGACTCTAAAGACTCGTCAATACACCGGCAGCAGGTGATGATCATATCAAACACCCACAAGCCGCAAGCGGTCTGCTAAACGTAACGGCCACCCGGGTATTGAGCGATCAGAAGATCGACGAGCAAGCCCGCTCACACTCCTGTGAATCCAACCAGTAACACTTACCGTACAGTCCGGTCTGATCGTCTGATACGTCGCATATCTCGCCTAGGGGTGGTAAACGTCAGACCCCAATAGCTCGATAAGTCGTGTCGATATGAGGTCTATAACAATTTGAGAAACTACTGGTAACACTAACCAGTAAATCTCAGCAATCCTGGCCAGGGATTTCCTGTTATAGCCAATCGAACACAGCGCAACATCTACCCCCTATACCGGGAGAGACGAATCCCCTCCTATCGCTCATTGCCTCCATGTGACTCGGGACTGTACCTAAAAACCACCGTTTTGCACGCCCTCTTGGACGTGGTAAGATGGAAATCAAAGCACAGTAGGAACCACACAAGACTCTATGACGATCTCGGGTCAACAGACTACTCTGTACCAGTGTCACCAGAGAACTGCCATCTGACGTAAGGTATAATACCATCTGGGAGTTCTCGGCGAGTCCGTCCAGTGTACCCAATCTCCACTGAGCACCCGTATATCATCTCTGATGTCAAACACCAATGGATATGGGATCATCCATCGCCCATCTGTATGGGTCGAGAAGGTATACACTAGTCTACTCTGGTATATCGATGCCCCGTCTCGATACACCCACGACTAGGGACTTTGAAGGATGTACTTATGGACTACCATGTCCCCACTAGTATGATCCGCATCATAGTCCAGGTAGTCTAGTACACATCCTAAGGGCTTTACCAACATGTAACAGAGAGACAATCAGTGTACACGTTAAGGTAAAGAGCAACCAGATAGCGTACTATCATGTCGAGCAAGAAAGTCCTCCCTATATATGTCCCAGCATCCACTGCAATATACATCCTATGTATAGCAATGGCCTCTAGGGCATACGTATAACTAACAGATATGTCGTCTCGATATGAGGTCCATAACAGTTTGAGAAACTACTGATAACACTTACCAGTAAATCTCAGCAACCCTGGCCAGGGATTTCCAGTTATAGCCAATCGAACACAGCGCAACAGCAACTCCCTATACCGGGAGAGACGAATCCCCTCCTATCACTCATCGCCTCCATGTGATTCGGGACTGTACCCAAAAGCCATCTTTTTGCATGCCCTCTTGGACATGGTATGATGGAAATCAAAGCACAGTGGGAATCACATAAGACTCTATGACGATCTCGGGTCTACAGACTAACCTGTACCAGTGTCACCAGAGAACTGCCATCTGACGTGAGGTATAATTCCATCTGGGATTTCTCAGCGAGTCCATCCAGTGTACCCAGTCTCCACTGAGCACCCGTATACCTTCTCTGATGTCAAACACCAATGGATATGGGATCATCCATCGCCCATCATATGGGTCAAGAAGCGCATACGCTAGTCTACTCTGGTATATCGATGCCCTATCTCGATACACCTACGACTAGGAACATTTGAAGGATGTACTTGGAGGCTACACTGACCCCACTAGTATGATCTGCATCATAGTCCTGGTAGTCAAGTACTCATCCTAAGGGCTTTATCAACATGTAACATAGAGGCAATCAGAGTACATGTTAAGATAAAGAGAAACCAGATAGCGTACTATCATGTCGAGCAAGAAAGTCCTCCCTATATATGTCCAAGCATCCACTACAATATACATCGTATGTAAAGTAATGGCCTCTAGGGCATACATATAACTAACAGGCAACTCACCCCCGTTGTGCCACAGCCTTTTGCATGTCCACTCCGTCAGCACTGTAGCGACAGACGCACTTGCTCCTTTTGTTCCTTTTTCCTGGACATGAGACTTTTGCTCGTAGGTGGGTTGTGATATTATTTTGTTTCCACCTTGTATATTCATTGTATCTAGAGTACTCTATCTACTGTACTTGCTACTTGTATTGATGTATATTGACCTAAAGACGAGACGATGAGATTTGTGGACTTTTATGTTATTTCTCTGGGTCGAGCTCACTTGAGCCGACATGATGCGTATTACTTGTGCCTTTTATGCTTATTTCGCACATTGATGATTTACATTGCGTGGGATTTAAGTCCTCTTCGGCGAAGAGCTAGCTCCCGCTTGGGGATGCCTTATTTCATGTTATTCATATACTCCTGTTTTGTACCCGTTTGGGGGCCTGTATTTACAAAGGAGACTCTGCCGAAATTTTCGGAAAAATGGATGTTGCTTTTAAAAAGCTTGATGTGACATATTTGATTTAAATCGCTTTCAATAAATTGGTTTTCCTTCACTCTATTGCTTAAATGGGTTTTGATTTCTGGGCTTTGGCTTACTTAGATTACGTACGCCTTGAGACGTTTCATAATTTAAGTGCCAGTCACGTTCCGTACCTATAGGGTCGTGACATCGCTGGTCTCCATATACCCGACCTATCCCGCCCTGGTCGAGAGGGAACTTCATCGCCAGGTGGTAGGTCGATATCTGGGACCGGAGAGAGTTCAGCGTTGGGCGACCGAGAAGGATGTTGTAGGCCGATGGAATTCTCGCTATGATGAATTCCACAAGCACTGTCTCCGTACGGCCGGCCTCCCCGACGTTAAACTGCAGAGTGATTAACCCTTCCGCCGAGATGCAGTGGTTGGTGAATCCTGAAAGGACGTGGGAGGTCAGCCTTAGACATGCCGTGGTGAGCCACATGGACAGAAAGCAGTCGTAGAAGGGAATGTCTGCCGAGCTTCCCGAGTCGACCAGGATTCTGTACACCTCGTATTGATAGACCCGAGCCGTAATCACCAGGGGGTCGTTGTGGGGTAGCGATAAGACGTGAAATTCCCCGTCGTAAAAAATGATCAGCTCGGTCTCCCTGGCCTTCTTCCTCGGACGGCTGTCGGCCTCCGCGGTTGGCGTGGAGTGCTGAGTCTCGCAGGTACTCGACGTACCCCTCGCCGTCATGACCATGATTTTTGATGAGCCCCATGGCGAGGTAGTCTTCGAGCGGCCGGGACGAGTCCTGTCTGCACGACCCCGTCGAGGGAGGGTGTCACGACCCGAAATGACACATGATTGGCACTTGAATCATATAATGTCTATAGGACCCCATCTGTCATGACCCGAAAGGTACGGAACATGACCGACACTTAAATTATGAAACGTCTCGAGGCGTACGTAATCTAAGTAAGCCAAAACCCAGAAATCAAAACCAAAGAA
The DNA here is from genome assembly GCA_030015575.1 of Agapanthus africanus. NCBI lineage: Eukaryota > Viridiplantae > Streptophyta > Magnoliopsida > Asparagales > Amaryllidaceae > Agapanthus > Agapanthus africanus. The sequence continues at coordinate 352,785,815 of JASDDO010000018.1, forward strand.
GTAGTAAAGTGAAGGAAAAACCAATTTAAAGTAAGTAGTTTTAACAACATAGGCCGAAGTATGTATTTTAAAAGTATTTTCTGAAAATTTCGGCAGAGTCTCCTTTGTAAATACTGGCCTCAAACGGGATACAACATGAATAGTATACGAAATGAAACAAAAAGGCATCTCCAAGCGGGAGCTAGCTCTTCGTCAATCGACGGCCAAAACCACGCAAGCCATATAATATACAACGCCAAGGGCGAGGATCAAAACTCAAAAGAAACTCAAAACAACATGAAAAACATAATAATACAACGCGCGACTCTAAGGTCGAAAGAATAACATGTCTGGTTTTCAATCTTTCTCAAATATACAATCTGGTTGATGGAGTTTCTAGATACAACTAAAATAATAATAAACAATGGTAGTCCAGATGCAAAGAACCCACCTGCCAAAGCAATCATCCGGAAAGAACAGTGTGCCAGCATAGCCGCAAAGAACCTGTACGGCAAAACCTACAAGGAACTGTGGCACAACGGGGGTGAGTTGCCAACTCGTGAGGAGAAAACATCTACTAGTAGAAATCGCATGCATAACGCTATCCTAGGTCATATCAGGTAATATTCTCAAATAAAAATCCTGGTCCGGCTATGTATAGTGTAATACTACCTGCTCGTGCCAGTACCTCCGATAGCAACATATCAGACATATGATGTATGAATTCATTACGAATGGAAACAGAATATATCATGAGTGAGACAACTATTTTCTTTAATCAATGAGATTTCTATATGTTTGTCAATCACGTATCATCAATGAATGCAACAGAGAAATTAGTGTCAAGCATCGACGCAAAACATAAGTCTTAGTATCTCAATATCAAATCTCAATATCTCAAATCTCAAATCTTAAATCAATTATCAATATCTCAGGCATCCGTATCATCTGCGGGATCGGCCCTCGGGCTCTGGCAGAACGAATCAGCCCATAACATCAATCTCACGGCCACGAACGGTATCCTTCGGATATCCACCGCGCCAGGTAAAATCACCGGTAGGTAGTCTGCCCCTGCAAGTCTCATCGTCTACTACTCAAACTTCTTTCCTTGGGGTACCATACCGGGTCCACTATGTACCCACAGACGGTTCATCCAACTCCTCGAATCGGGTCTCGAAAACTATCTCAGAACCGAGAAAACATCATGGTGGGCACTGTAAGTCCATGCTACCTCTCCCGGTACTTTCGGGAATGCGGAATTTGGTAAAAAACGATTTTTATAGAGGTGGTAACATGGACCTAAAACCCGGATCTTGGTTAAACATCTATCTAACAACCTAACTACGAGTTTCTAGCTACTCGGTTAGGGGGTTATACCTTGCTTGTCTTGAACTCCTTCGTCTTCAAGCTCCGATGGTGGTCCGGATTGGCTTCTTCCCGTCGTCTCCGTACGCCGAAGATAGATCCACCTGAAAGCTCCAACCTTTGGCTCCTTCTTCGAACTTTGAAGAAACTAGTTCACTCGGTTTGTTAAACCTTGTGAACTAGAGTGAGTAGAGAAGAGTTTGTATGGGATTTTATCTATGGTTCTTGATTCTCAACTCATGAGACAAGAGAACCATAGAGTCAAGAGAGGGAGCAAGAGGTTGAGGGTGAGAGCAAAACAAGAGAGCTCAAGAACAAGAGAGAGAATGAGCAAGAAAGAATAAGCAAGTCTTATGTCTCTCACCCTCTCATAATCCAAAGTCATGATAACTCATCATACCAAAAAAAAGTCTTATGTGATGGTTGAAGCAACCATAACCATATCATTTCATGCACTCATTTTACACAAATGAGCAAGCAAGTAAAAGTCTTTGCCATGAAATGATGGCTATGGTTATCATGATGGTCAACTAGTCAAGCCTAGTCAACCGGTCAACAAAGTCAACAAGTCAACAAAAGTCAACAAGTCAACAAAGTCAACAAAAGTCAACAACCATGTCACCATAATACTTAATTAATATAATAGTTAATCACATATCATATTCTCATTAGGGTTGAGCAAAAAGTCAAATAGTCAACGGTCAACTGTCAACAACCCTAATGAGAATCCGCTGCATCTGCCTCCCTGTCAACTGTGCATACACACCCGCATCCGCGTTCCGAGGAACACGAATGCACACTGGATAAATCCAATCCCAAAAGGTACACTAGGATCTGGCTTAAACCAAAGCCCGCTAGTGCAAACTGTCCGGACACTGTACGTGCACAAGTGCACGGATGTGACCGAACCCTGTCGCAAAACCATGCGACCTCTACTCTTTTGCTTAAAAGCGAAAAGCTTTCTGTGTGGGACTCTAAAGACTCGACACTACGCTGGCAGTGGGTTTAACCACAGACCGCAAGCGGCACTAGCTGTGCGTAACGGTCCCCAGGTAATGCCGACAAGAAGACCGACGAGGCGAAACCCATCTGAACTCCTACTGAGCCTGAGTGTGACATTCTCCGTACAGTCCGGTGTGTTCGTCTGATACATCGCATGGCGGGCCTAGGGGGCGGTAAATGTCAGTCCCCCAATAGCGGTACAAGTCATGCCGGAGCGAAGCCCAAAACACCCTGAGATAACACTGGAAGCCTACCAGTATATCTCGTTTGCCCTGGCCAGGGACTACTCGTGTAATGGCTCTCCTAGACACAGCGCGATGTCAACCCCCAATACCAGGAGAGACGAATCCTGTCTAACCGTCACTGCCTCCAAGTGCTTCGGGACTGCACCCAACCACCACCTATTTGCACGACTCCTTTGAGCCGTGGTAGGGTAGTGATCAAAGTACAGTGGGAACACACTCGAGGCGAAGTGACAGTGTCAAGTCAGCGGACTAAGCTGTACTCATGTCACCTGGGAACTGATAACTGACGATAGGCATAATACCAACTAGTCAGTTCCCGACGAGTCCTGTCCAGTGTACCCGTAACCTAACGAGCACCCGCATACTATCTCAAGTACGACGTACTGACGGCTGTAGGACAGACCGTCTCCCACACTGGGATGAGAAGCGCATGCGCTGGTCTACTCCGGAGTATCGATGCCCTGTCTCGATAGTCCTGCGAACAGGGACCTGCATAAGGATGTGCTTATAGATTACCCAGCCCCACTAGTGTGACGGCCATCACATCGCTGGTAATCAAGCAAAGATCCTAAGGGCTCCACTAATGTGTATAGGCGATATACAAAAATAAATACATGTACACATTGAAGTAGAAACAAACCAAGTAGCACACTACTATTTTGAGCAAGATTGTATATACAAGGTGAATATCCCAAGCATCCATTAAGTAATATACAAACCAGTATGATACAGTAATGGCCTTTAGGGCATATACACTAACAATCTCCCACTTGCACTAAGCCCATGTACTGGCGTATCGAAGACCTATCATCTCGATCAGCCGATTGAACTGAGTCTGGGGCAAGGCCTTGGTGAATGGATCTGCAGTGTTATCTTCTGAAGCGACTCTCCGAACCTCGATCTCCTGGCGATCCACGATCTCCCTGATCAGGTGATACCGCCTCAAGATGTGCCTGGATCTCTGATGGGACCTGGGTTCCTTCGCTAAAGCTATAGCCCCGTTGTTGTCGCAATACAGAGGTATTAGATCAACAATGGACGGAACCACCTGAAGTTCTTTCAAGAACTTCCTCTTCCAGACAGCTTCTTTTGCGGCATCAGATGCAGCGATGTATTCCGCTTCCATCGTCGAGTCTGCAACGGTTTCCTGTTTGGAACTCTTCCAACACACCGCCCCTCCATTGAGGGTAAAGACAAAACCCGACATGGACTTGGAATCATCCTTGTCACTCTGGAAGCTGGAGTCAGCAAAGGCCTCGATCTGGAGGTCTTTTCCGCCATACACCAAGAACATATCCTTAGTCCTTCTCAGGTACTTGAGAATGTTCTTTACCGCTATCCAGTGTTTCTCCCCAGGGTTTGACTGATACCGGCTTACCACACTCAGTGCATAAGCTACATCCGGTCTGGTACACAACATCGCATACATTATAGAGCCTACCGCAGAAGCGTAGGGTATAATAGACATGCGATCCCTCTCCAAATCAGTCTTGGGAGACATCTCTTTAGAGAGGGTGATCCCGTGACAAGCCGGTAGGTTACCGCGCTTGGAATCTTCCATACTGAATCTTTTCAGCACGGTGTCGATGTACCTGGACTGAGAAAGTCCTAATATCCTCTTGGATCTATCACGGTAGATCCGGATACCCAGAATGTATGAGGCATCACCCAGGTCTTTCATGGAGAACCTGTGTGACAAGAACCCCTTGACAGATTGTAGCATAGGAATGTCATTTCCTATTAAGAGAATGTCATCCACGTATAAAATGAGGAATACTACAGTTCTCGCTACAAATCTACTATAGATGCATGGTTCATCTGGATTTTTGATAAAGCCAAATTCTTTGACCGTCTCATCAAAGCAGATGTTCCAACTCCGTGATGCCTGTTTTAGTCCATAGATGGACTTAAGCAACTTGCACACCTTTCCGCTGCTCCCACTCTGAATGAAACCCTCTGGTTGGTCCATATAGACACACTCCTCTAAATTTCCATTTAGAAAAGCGGTCTTTACGTCCATTTGCCAGATCTCATAATCGTGGAAGGCAGCAATGGCAAGAAGGATCCGAATAGATTTCAGCATGGCTACTGGAGAAAAGGTTTCGTCATAGTCCACGCCAGGTCTTTGACGAAATCCCTTTGCTACCAGTCTAGCTTTATAGGTCTCAACCTGTCCATCTACACCAATCTTCCTTTTGAAGATCCACTTGCATCTTACGGGTTTTACCCCGTCTGGAGCAATGTCCAACGTCCATACCTTGTTGGTGTACATGGACTCCATTTCGGTCCGCATTGCATCCAGCCATTTCACTGAGTCAACGCTCTGAACGGCCTGCTGGAAGCTAGTAGACTCATCATAATCTATGATGCAATCCTCTCTATCCCCGTCTATGAGAAAACCGTAGTATCTCTCGGGCGGATGAGTCTGCCTACTACTCCTGCGGAGCGGCGTAGGAATGTCCTGTTCTGTTGAACCCTCTGGTTCCACTAAGCTTTCAGTAACAGTCTGTGGTTCTGGAACTTCTTCCAGTTCTATTGTGCTCCCACTTATCTGGGTTTCCAAAAACTCAGTTTCCAAGAAGCGGGCATGCTGAGAAACAAAAACCTTTTGTTCCTCAGCGGAATAGAAAAGATACCCCCTGGAGTTCCTTGGGTATCCCACAAACTTACACTGTACTGAACGTGCCTCAAGCTTGTCCGCATGCTGCTTTTTTACAAAAGCTGGACATCCCCATACCTTAAGATACTTAAGACAGGGTTTCTTCCCAGTCCACATCTCATATGGGGTGGTAGGCACAGTCTTGGTGGGAGCCTTGTTCAAGAGATACGCAGCTGCTTCTAGTGCATATCCCCAGAATGATCGCGGTAACTCAGCGTTACTCATCATGTACCGCACCATATCCAATAGGGTGCGGTTCCGTCTCTCCGATACACCGTTATGTTGCGGGGTGTATGGAGGAGTAAGCTGAGAGAGAATTCCGTTCTCTTTTAAATAGTCCAGGAACTCGGCACTCAAGTATTCTCCACCTTGATCCGATCTTAGAATCTTGATACTTTTGCCGGTCTGTTTTTCTACTTCATTCTTATACTCCTGGAATTTTCCAAAGGCTTCAGACTTATGTTTCATTAAGAAGACATAACCGTACCTTGAAAAGTCATCCGTAAAAGTAATGAAGTAAGAATAACCGCTTCGCGCATGTGTAGACATTGGACCGCACACGTCACTGTGTACGAGTCCCAAGAGCTCGCTTGCTCTTACTCCACGTCCAGTAAACGGAGTCTTTGTCATCTTTCCTTTGAGACAGGATTGACAAGTGGCATACGATTGATATTCGAACGCATTCAAATATCCTTCTGTATGTAACTTAGTCAACCTTCTCTCATTGATGTGACCCAGTCTACAATGCCACAAGAAAGTCTGATTTATTTCTGGAGACTTTCTTTTGTGTGTATTCTGGACATTGAAAATCTGTGGTTGGTTCAATACGTATATACCATTACTCAATGTACCTGACCCAATCAGAACTTGATTAAGGTGAATGTTTACAACATTGCTTACAAACGCAAATTCATAACCTTCTTTAGAAACTAAAGATACAGAAATGATATTACAAGTTGCGTTGGGTACAAAAAAGCAATTACGCAAAACCAAAACATGTCCATCTGACATTCCCAGGTGATAGTCCCCCACGGCTTTAGCATCCATGCTAGCTCCGTTCGCAACTCTGAGGGTCATGTCACCTGCCTTCAAAACACTACGGTTTCTCAACGCCTGCAAAGAATTACAGATATGAGATCCTGATCCGGTATCCAATACCCAGGAAGTAGAGTTTATTGAAAGACAGTTTTCAATAACATACACACCTGAAGCTGAAGCTGCAACCTGCTTCAATTCCTGTGTTCTGGCCTTCCAGGCCCTGCAATCATTCTTCCAGTGTCCTTTCTTATGACAATAGAAGCATTCTTCCTTATCCACAAGCTTCCCCGCTATCTTTGTTGCTTTAGCTTTTCCCTTTGTATCCACTTTACTAACACCGCCCCTTGGTTTGGCGGGGGCTTTCTTCTTCTTTCCCTTGGCTTTCGCCTTGGACCTAGAAGAAGATGATCCTCCTACAAACAAAGTGGATGTTTCCCTACTTTTCTGTAGGGTGCCCTCTGCGCTCCTCAGCATGTTGAGGAGCTCTGAAAGTTCAACCTCTTTTTCTTGTAAGTTGAAGTTCAGTATAAACTGGGCGTAAGTGGAAGGAAGGGACTGGAGAACTATGTCCGTATAGAGTTCACTCTCCAATGTGGTCCCTAGGTCCGCGAGCTCCTCAATGTAGCCGATCATCTTTAGCACGTGCTCGGCTACTGATGATCCGACGGCCATCTTTGCCGAAAATAACTTTTTCGACACTTCGTATCTTGCGATACGAGATTTCTCTCCATACAGTTCTTTTGTATGAAGAAATATGGATTCCAAGTCCATATTCTCGTGCCTCCTCTGATGTTCATTGTCCATAGAGGAAAGTACGAGGCATTTGGCCTTCGCGCTATCAATCTCCCAAGTCTTACGGATTTCCTTATCCGCGACGCTGGAGGTGGGACCAGGGACAGGGGGAGCTTTGGTGGTAAGAAGATACCCCAGCTTGTCGTAAGTGATTGTTATCTTGACATTCCTGAGCCAATCTTTGTAGTTTGGCCCTGTCAGTTTGTTTTTATCTAGGAGTAACTTAAGTCCAGTCATGTCGATTTGGTCGCTGCAATTAGGAGAGAGAAGAAGAAACACTCAGCATGATGCTCTTGAAAGTTTAGAGTGGTTGTTAGTTTGTCTAAACAGGATGGCTCCTACTGTTTCTCGAATCCCTCCTCAAACCATAAAGGAAGAATTAGTCGGGATCAATCCCACCGTACAATACTTGCTTAACCGTTCAGCCAGGCCAGTGTCGGTACTTCGAGGGAGGTTTTCCAACGCTTTCGCGAAGTTCCTTAATTAAAGAACCTCTTTTCCCTGGGGGCGTAGCCCCGCTAACACCTTTCTAGGCACCTACTAGGTTTATAGCATTGATCGTTTAGTGAGAAATTTCCCGAAGAGTAGCATATACTCACAGTAGGATCGGGATCCAAATATCATCGCGTGACGAAACTGAAGGAATCCTACCAGAATCATCACACTCCAAATGGTATGCAAATCTAGCAAGTTTCACTACTTATGAAACTCCCGATGTGGATTTTTGCCCCATGCTCTTCTGACCTTGACGAAGGTCAACAAATCATAAGTCACATGTCAAGTTCTTCCCGTCATTATCCAGGTTAATTTGAATCCACCCGTATATACCCTTGACGAAGGTCAACAAGGTAATGCGAATGTCCCAAACCAACGCATCTATCTATGCTACATATGAATACCCAACAGCTACCAATCACTATGCCTTGACGAAGGTCAACAAACATAGCTTGAATACTATTGAATATTCATACGAAACGACGGAGGGCTACGAATGGTTTTGGCGAAACCGTGAACGTAGTGAACTTGATATAGTCGATGGAACGAGATAGCTTTTAAAAGGAGTGGCTCAAGCTCCGCATTTAAAAGTTGTTTTGGAAAAGAACCGAGTGGTTTTTCGAAAGTGTTCCAACGACTTTAACTTGGTTTATTATCTTGCATTAGTTCTTTTAATGTGTGATATTCTTGCATTAGTTCTTTTAATGCGTCCCATCATTTAATCCTACCATTGCAGAAAACAACCAAAATATGACGTACGCTTATGCCATTCGCATTCGCCACGGGGCCCCGTCATTACCCGTTAGGTTACTTAACTAACGACAGAGCGGGGGCTGGGCTAGCGCGTCTGTAAAACATAAGCAACGCCTAAATAATATCATATATAAATATACTGCAATGATAAACATTTCAGATCACAGATGAATACATTGGATATACTAGGAATCTGTAATTCGTACGAGCCTGTAACGAAAGACAGATTACACGGTCGCGGTGAACAGCCAATACCCCACCCAAGACCCCTACGGGTGCGGCAAACTACCCGCCAAGTACCCGAAACGTAGCAACCTCCCTCATCTCCATGAGTAGGCCACTCGACACTTCGGCATACCCGGTAGTTTGTGCACCCCCTCCATGGGTCTATCCTAGGAGCAAAAACAGTAAAAAGAAATTATACAATGACGGCTACAACCCCGACCCGGTTGTGCGGCCATACAAATAATTATTACATCAATTTACAAATTTACATGAATTGAAAGAAAAGAAAACTCTCATCTCACAACCCCCGGCTATTCACCCGCGACAATCCAACATATTCATATACACATTCCAGCAACATTACAGATCACAGATTTGTATAACCCCCACTAATCGACATATAGCGATTAGTAGACGTTCAATACAAATATCACATTACAGAAAAACCCGTTAGCTTAAGTCTTTTAGAAGTTCGATCAAAAATACGGATTTTCGGGACCCCAAAAATAAAATTTTCGTTCTGGAAAATCTGGGCAGAAAATATATATTCCAAAAATCCCAAAATACCCCTGCAAGTACACTGTAGCAAAGAAACACCAGAGAGGGGCCGAGGAGGCCGCGGAACCGCGGCAATAGCAAGCTATTGCCGCGTTTCCGCGGTCGTTTAGGGGGATCTCTTGGTGATTTTTCTACAGTGGCTTTTAAAAACCCTGAGCCGATTTTAGGTGTGAAAATAATCAACTTTTGAACAGTATAAAAATCGACAGAAACTCGAATTTTTAGGGTTTGTTTTCGAGACTTTTTCTTTGATCGATCTTCTAGTTACATGCTAACATGTTAGATAGAGTTTAACTAGGCTCTGATACCACTGTAAGTCCATGCTACATCTTCCGGTACTTTCGGGAATGCGGAATTTGGTAAAAAACGATTTTTATAGAGGTGGTAACATGGACCTAAAACCCGGATCTTGGTTAAACATCTATCTAACAACCTAACTACGAGTTTCTAGCTACTCGGTTAGGGGGTTATACCTTGCTTGTCTTGAACTCCTTCGTCTTCAAGCTCCGATGGTGGTCCGGATTGGCTTCTTCCCGTCGTCTCCGTACGCCGAAGATAGATCCACCTGAAAGCTCCAACCTTTGGCTCCTTCTTCGAACTTTGAAGAAACTAGTTCACTCGGTTTGTTAAACCTTGTGAACTAGAGTGAGTAGAGAAGAGTTTGTATGGGATTTTATCTATGGTTCTTGATTCTCAACTCATGAGACAAGAGAACCATAGAGTCAAGAGAGGGAGCAAGAGGTTGAGGGTGAGAGCAAAACAAGAGAGCTCAAGAACAAGAGAGAGAATGAGCAAGAAAGAATGAGCAAGTCTTTTGTCTCTCACCCTCTCATAATCCAAAGTCATGATAACTCATCATACCAAAAAAAAGTCTTATGTGATGGTTGAAGCAACCATAACCATATCATTTCATGCACTCATTTTACACAAATGAGCAAGCAAGTAAAAGTCTTTGCCATGAAATGATGGCTATGGTTATCATGATGGTCAACTAGTCAAGCCTAGTCAACCGGTCAACAAAGTCAACAAGTCAACAAAGTCAACAAGTCAACAAAGTCAACAAAAGTCAACAACCATGTCACCATAATACTTAATTAATATAATAGTTAATCACATATCATATTCTCATTAGGGTTGAGCAAAAAGTCAAATAGTCAACGGTCAACTGTCAACAACCCTAATGAGAATCCGCTGCATCTGCCTCCCTGTCAACTGTGCATACACACCCGCATCCGCGTTCCGAGGAACACGAATGCACACTGGATAAATCCAATCCCAAAAGGTACACTAGGATCTGGCTTAAACCAAAGCCCGCTAGTGCAAACTGTCCGGACACTGTACGTGCACAAGTGCACGGATGTGACCGAACCCTGTCGCAAAACCATGCGACCTGTCGCAATACCATGCGACCTCTACTCTTTTGCATAAAAGCGAAAAGCTTTCTGTGTGGGACTCTAAAGACTCGACACTACGCTGGCAGTGGGTTTAACCACAGACCGCAAGCGGCACTAGCTGTGCGTAACGGTCCCCAGGTAATGCCGACAAGAAGACCGACGAGGCGAAACCCATCTGAACTCCTACTGAGCCTGAGTGTGACATTCTCCGTACAGTCCGGTCTGTTCGTCTGATACATCGCATGGCGGGCCTAGGGGGCGGTAAACGTCAGTCCCCCAATAGCGGTACAAGTCGTGCCGGAGCGAAGCCCAAAACACCCTGAGATAACGCTGGAAGCCTACCAGTATATCTCGTTTGCCCTGGCCAGGGACTACTCGTGTAATGGCTCTCCTAGACACAGCGCGATGTCAACCCCCAATACCGGGAGAGACGAATCCTGTCTAACCGTCACTGCCTCCAAGTGCTTCGGGACTGCACCCAACCACCACCTATTTGCACGACTCCTTTGAGCCGTGGTAGGGTAGTGATCAAAGTACAGTAGGAACACACTCGAGGCGAAGTGACAGTGTTAAGTCAGCGGACTAAGCTGTACTCATGTCACCTGGGAACTGATAACTGACGATAGGCATAATACCAACTAGTCAGTTCCCGACGAGTCCTGTCCAGTGTACCCGTAACCTAACGAGCACCCGCATACTATCTCAAGTACGACGTACTGACGGCTGTGGGACAAACCGTCTCCCACACTGGGATGAGAAGCGCATGCGCTGGTCTACTCCGGAGTATCGATGCCCTGTCTCGATAGTCCTGCGACTAGGGACCTGCATAAGGATGTGCTTATAGATTACCCAGCCCCACTAGTGTGACGGCCATCACATCGCTGGTAATCAAGCAAAGATCCTAAGGGCTCCACTAATGTGTATAGGCGATATACAAAAATAAACACATGTACACATTGAAGTAGAAACAAACCAAGTAGCATACTACTATTTTGAGCAAGATTGTATATACAAGGTGAATATCCCAAGCATCCATTAAGAAATATACAAACCAGTATGATACAGTAATGGCCTCTAGGGCATATACACTACTACTCATCATATCAAGGAAAGACCGCATTTTTCTCTTTAAAATACATCATCAGTTATAAAACTTTCACATGCGGTTTCCAAATCCAGAAAATCTCAAGACGGATCCGAAAACATCAAATCACCATGTCAATGAAAGTGAAAACCGATATAATCTCCATAATACTGTATAACCAATGAATATATGAATGCATCTGATATCATGCAATTAATGCAATAGTTCAACTAGCATATGAAAGCTATAACATATTGCAACATCAGCTATCAAGCTATGTCAATGAAATTGTATTTTCTAAAGTTTACGTGACATGGCAATTACCGATGATGATGTGTGTGAGCCGGCAAGCAAGTGTATGTGGAGCATACGCATCATCGGTAATGGTGTTGGTGTCCTGACAGCATGGTTCATAATCACTAAGTACACAATAAACATGCAATGAGACGATAACAACATGATAAATGGCAAAAGGTAGTAATTGCAACAATAATATGCGGAACATGAATGATAACATAACGATAAGGATTCTACACTGCTACACCTGTGTTATACTGTTTTGCCGTTTGAAAAAGTACGAATCGTAGCGTTTTGAAAATAAGGGCTACGATGTTTTTAAGGAAATGTACGTCTTTTGAAATATCCATAGTATCCCTTGACATGGCTTTAAAATTCTCACAATTCATTAGTTTTGGAAATAGGTATGCCTCGGGTCCTGTCTAACATTTATTAGGTAAACTACATGTCTAACTAATAACCAAATGAAAGGGGTATGAAAACTACCTAAATCTGAGTCGATATATATATACATGCATAATAGTTGGTGATCCCGCCTCAATAATATCATGTACGATACAACATATCATATGACATCCTCGAATCAAGAGTGGGGATCTATCGTCAATATATAGCTCGCACGGTAAATCCGTCATACGGCCTCCCAAATCTGGGTACGGGTCAAATATCACATCTATCATATTAATCATCTGGTATCTCTTTATCAAATATCATGATCGGTGTACTGATCTACGTCTAGTACAATACTGATACCATCTATGAAATGCATGCGTGTGTATGAAAACACCACGCCTAAAGAACCCGCTAAAATATCATGTCGTATCTCAAATACGGACCATATCACATCACTGATCTCATGGCCTCAAGTCCAATCTCATCGACTCATCTCCAAATATCATACAATATCCTCAACATTCATGCATGTGTATATAAATGTATATATGCATAGTCCCATATCCATGCGTATATACATATATACACATTCCCATATACGCACAAGAAAATTATATATGCAAGTGTATATGTGTGCGTGTATGCAAATCCTTACTCTATGTTTTCGTGACTAAGAAATCCGCTAAAGTCCTTTCTTCAATTCTCGCTAATCCTAAACCCATAAGCTCCTAAGGCTTCTTTTACTAGGTGTTCATATCTCATAATAACATATAAAAGTATATCGTTACCACATCACCTCATTCCTCACAACTTTGCGGGGGTGCTATACGCCATCCACCCGACTTCTCCCCGTAGATATAAATCTACTCATCTGGTCTTCGCTCGCCGGTGCCGACGTCACTACCCGCTTGCTTGCTGTCTCGAAGTCCACATGGGTACCTACATGTCACAATGTATCGTATCGCATAAAAACCCAATTCGAAATCGAAACGGCATACGAAAACCAATTCGACACGCGTATCACATACAGGTCAAAACCTATCGCCTACGCATGCAAGAATAGCCAAAGCACCCATCGATGTCGATGTACAAACATCAACCCATCGAGAAAAACCCAAACGCACCCATTTGCACATTCACAAACACTAATTATAATATGAAATAGGTTAGAATTCACAAAAACCCCAAACTCATTTTAAAAGCTATTTTTCCTAAAACCTAGCAAGCAAAATTTACTGTTTTAGTACAACACTTGATGTTTTAACAAATCTAGCGGCCGCAATGTTCACTAATTAGCTTGATTGGGCCACACAAACATTCACTACTAATTTATCTCAGCAAACTATATACGTTTTAAAAACCTAGTTTGCAATTTTATCCAATTTCAACCATTTTATAGCAAAAATGCACAAACAACAATTTAGCTTGGATTTGCATGATCTAAAATAATAAACTACAATTTAAAATGCTAATAATTCCATGAATAACCTAATTAGATTTATCTCTTAAATATATTCATAGTTTACAAAAACCTAGTTTATAAACAAAAGCTTAATTTGGAGATTTTACATCTACCAATTTACCTATTAGCAACTAGATTAGGTTTTCATTTCCATAAGATGATAATCTTGTAGGGTTCCTAGTCACCCTAATGAGGTCTCACAAGGCATCGAACATGCCAATTTCAAAAAAAACTAGGGGCCGAGAAACTCTAACAAGGACCGTTGGCTAGAAATCTAGACGAAAAAGAAACTAGTTAACACTTAACTAAGGGAATACGGAAATACAACCTTTGTAGATCCGGTGCTCCACCTCCATAGCTCCGCAACGAAGTCCTCTCCGCTGTCCAAATCAAATCCGGGCTCTAGCGTCGGCTTCGTCGGAGAATGGGCAAGCTAGGTCGTCGATGTCCATGCCGAAGATGATCTACGTCGAGGCATCGCTAAATCAAGCTCCGACTTCACCAAGTCCAAAAACTTGTGAAGAGAACATGCTCTACTACTTGGCAAGAGGTAGAGGATGAAGAAATAGGAAGTGGGTAGACTTTAGAATTGGATTTCTCACTTGTTTTCATCAATCACCATTGATGAAGTGAACTTTCTTCATGTGAAGAAGATGAAGAAGAAGAAGAAAGAAATATGATAAGTTAATTAAAAAGAATAGAAAAACCAAAACTTATCATAATTCTAACTATGGTTATGTGTAGAGAATTGACCAAGGTTAAAGGAATGGTTAGGGTTAAGGATGAGATAAGAATGGTGGACAAAGTCAAAGCTTCATGAAGCTTCAACTAAACAACAAATAAAGCCACCATTCTTTTCTCTTTTCCTTTTATTTTCCAAAATGTATAGTCAAATAAATAATGGAAAAATAAAACCCTAATTATATGTTTAACCATGGTTTAATTCTTTACACTTAACCAAGTATACATGTATCATCAAACATGATACAATCAAGTGTACAAAAGTATATCACATATACAATGTGCACAAACCAAGTGAGAAAATCCATCTTAAGTAAACCGATACTAGTTGATGCAAAGTAATATATCAAATATATAAATATGCATTAAATCATTAAATCAACACTTGATTCAATGATCCGGTCATGTCGCACACAACCGACTAGTATACAATGTATCGGCTTATCGAATCATCGCTTGAATCGATAACTAGGTTATATCGCATACAACCATTCGATACATTCATCGCGAGAATGAAATACGGTATCACATACACGCATTATTCTCGGTCCCGCACATATCTCATATGCGCTCCTATTTCGTTTCGCTTGAGCCAGGAAACCTCTGTGTAGGACTCTAAAGACTCGTCAATATGCCGGCAGCAGATGATGATCATATCAAACACCCACAAGCCGCAAGCGGTCTGCTAAACGTAACGGCCACCCGGGTATTGAGCGATCAGAAGATCGACGAGCAAGCCCGCTCATACTCCTGTGAATCCAACCAGTAACACTACCGTACAGTCCGGTCTGATCGTCTGATATGTCGCATATCTCGCCTAGGGGTGGTAAACGTCAGACCCTAATAGCTCGATAAGTCGTGTCGATATGAGGCTCATAACGGGTCGAGAAACTACTGGTAACACTTACCAGCAATTCTCTGATCAGCCCTGGCCAGGGACTTCCTGTTATAGCCAATCAAACACAGCGCAACATCAACCCCCTATACCGGGAGAGACGAATCCCCTCCTATCGCTCATTGCCTCCATGTGACTCGGGACTGTACCCAAAAACCACCGTTTTGCACGCCCTCTTGGACGTGGTAAGATGGAAATCAAAGCACAGTGGGAACCACACAAGACTCTATGACGATCTCGGGTCAACAGACTACTCTGTACCAGTGTCACCAGAGAACTGCCATCTGACGTGAGGTATAATACCATCTGGGAGTTCTCGGCGAGTCCGTCCAGTGTACCCAGTCTCTACTGAGCACCCGTATATCATCTCCGATGTCAAACACCAATGGATATGCGATCATCCATCGCCCATCTGTATGGGTCGAGAAGCTACACGCTAGTCTACTCTGGTATATCGATGCCCCGTCTCGATACACCCACGACTAGGGACTTTGAAGGATGTACTTATGGACTACCATGTCCCCACTAGTATGATCCGCATCACAGTCCAGGTAGTCAAGTACACATCCTAAGGGCTTTACCAACATGTAATAGAGAGACAATCTGTGTACACGTTAAGGTAAAGAGCAACCAGATAGCATACTATCATGTCGAGCAAGAAAGTCCTCTCTATATATGTCCCAGCATCCACTACAATATACATCCAATGTACAGTAATGGCCTCTAGGGCATACATATAACTAACAATCTCCCACTTGCACTAGGGCCATCTGTAGCAGTGGTTGTAGTATCTCATACTTAACCATCCCATAATAGTCTCTCTCTGGGAATAGGCCTTCGTGAGTGGATCCGCCGTGTTGTCCTCTGAGTCTGCTCTCCTAACCTTGATCACCTGGAGATCAATCATCTCCACGATCAGGTGATACTGCCTTAGAATATGTCTGGATCACTGATGGGACCTGCGTTCCTTGGCATAAGCCACAACTCCATTGTCACACAATGGGAGGAACATAGTTCATCTCATGAAGCAATATACATCCAAACAGCCTCTTTGGTAGCATCTTAAGTAGCGATGTATGCTGCCTTTATCGTCTAGTATGTCACGGTATCTAGCTTGGAACTCTTCCAACATACCGTCCCTTTACTGAGGGTAAAGACAATGCCTGCGACTGACATTCAGTCGTCTTTATCACCCTGGAACCCTTCCAGTGATTCTCCCCAGGATCATGTGATACCATCTCACTTCGACAAGTGAGAATCCTAACATCCATTTAGATCTATCTCATAAATCCAAAATCCAGGATTTAGTAGGTATCACTTTAATCCTATATGGAGAATCTTTGTGATAAGCGGAGATTGATCGAGCGTAGCATAAGAAACTCCTTTCTTATCAAGAGTATGTCATCCACGTACTCTACGAGGATCGTCACCATACTTCCTACTACCTTTTTGTATATACAAGGTTCATCTACCATTTTGATGATGTCAAACTCTTTGACCGCTTCATCAAAACAGATGTTCCAACTCCGCGATGCCTGCTTTATCCTATAAAGCATCTTGCACACGTTTCCGCTGCTCCCATTGTCTACGAAGCCCTCTGGCTGTGTACTTATAGACGCTCTCTTCTAAATCATCATTTAGAAAAGCAGTCAAGACACCCAACCACCAGATATCGCAGTCATGGTATGTAGCCATGGCAAGTAGGATCTGGATGGACTTAAGCATAGTCACTTGAAAAGGTTTCATCATGATCCACGCCTGGTCGATGACGAAAAGCTTTAACAAGTCTAGCTTTGAAAGTCTCAACTTTTCCATCTACACCAAGTAATCTTCTCAAGATATACTTGCTCCTGATGGGGATTTAACCCTTAAGATATTGCAACCAAAGTCCATACTTTGTTGGTGTACATGGATTCCATCTCAGATCGCTAAGCATCCAGCCATTCTTACAGAGTCTTACTCCTGATGGCCAGCTCGAAGCTAGTTGGGTCATCATCTCATGATGCAATCTTCGCTCCCACTGTCATAGAGAAACAGAAGTATCTCTCAGGTGGGTGAGGAACCCTACTAGATCGGCGGAGAGGCTAAGGTTCGTTGGAATCTACTGAATCCTTTGGTTCTACCAAATCATCTGCTGTAGTTTGTATAGCTGGAACATTTCCAGTTCTACATAACAGACCTTGCCTCGAGCTTGTCCGGATTTTTCTTTTAGACATAGGCCGGACAACCCCAAATCATAACCAACTTAAGATATGGGCTCTTCCCTTTCCATATCACATATGAAGCGGTAGGCAACTGATTTGATTGGAACCCTATTCAATAGGTATGCAGCTTCTCAAGTGCATAACACCCTAAAGGAATTAGGTAACTCAGTAGTACTCATCATAGAGCACACCTTATCACATAGGGTGTGATTGCTCCACCCCGATATACCATCGTACTATGGTGTATACGGAGGAGTAATGCTGAGAGAGAATCTCATTCTCCTTTAGAATAGTCCAGGATTTCCGTGCTCAAGTATTCTCCTCCTTGATCTCATCAAAGGACATAATACTTTTACCCGTGTTTTGGTTCTCTACTTCTCACTTATATTCTGTGAATATCTCAAATGGTTCAGACTTGTGTTTCAACAGGAACATATATCTGAATCTTGAGAGATTATCAGAGAACGTAATGAAGTATAAAGAACCGGTCCTGGCATGTGTAGACTGGGGACCTACATACATCATCATGTATCATCCCAAGAGTTCACTAACTCTTTCTCTGTTTCCAATAAACAGAGCTGGTGTCATTATATCTTTGTGACATGACTCGCAAGTTTCATAAGATGTAAATTCAAACTGATTTAAATATGCATCTATATGTAACTTCAGCTAGTCGGGTCATATTGATTTGACCTAGTCTACAATACCTTAAGAAGGATCCGTTCATTTCTGAACTCTTCCTCTTATGTGTGATCCGTATACTTAGAACTGTGGTTTGATTTAGAACGTCAATGCTTTTAGATAACGTGCCTGAACCGATCAACTTTTGATATAGGAAATGTTCAAAACATTATCCAACAATACAAAATTTTATCATTTCTTTACTAATAAAGAGACTGATATGATTTTGTATATCAGGTTCGGTATCTAATAACATTTGTTCAGAATCAATGTATTGGTAATACAGGGTGACAGTGACCAACAGACCTGGCTGCAACTCTTGCCCCGTTTCCTGCCTCATGAAACTTATCACCCGTTCTCAGTTCTCTACCTGTCTGTAGCCCTATGTAACAGATTACATATCTGGTATCCTGATCTGGTATCACATACCCAGGACGTAAAGGATACTGAGAAACAGTTCTGTATAATGAACACACCCGAAGATGATGCATCAGCATGCACTCTCTTCGTTTGGGCGGCACGGGAATTCTGGTAATCCCCAATTTCCTGCTCTGTCTTATAACAATTATAACTTGGAGCGGGACCAACGTTCCCCAGCTCAGTATAACAAGCGGGTTCGGTCAATAATCCGTTTTATTATCTTGATTAAGGCGTGATATGGTCGCTACCAGGAGAGAGAGAGAAGAAAACACTCAGCGTGCGCTCTTGCAAGAATAGATTGGTTATTATTTTATCTAATCAGGATGGCTCCCACTGCTTTTTATCAAATCTTCCTTCAAACCCTAAAAGGAAAGACTAGCCGGGATTAATTACACACTACAAGTTCGCCAATCTTTCAGCCAGGCCAGTGTCGGTACTTTAAGGGAGGTCCCCCGTGCTTTCGCACGAACCTAATTAATGTAAACCTCGTTTTCCCAGAGGCGTAACCCCGTTGACACCTTTCTAGACACCTACTTGATCGGCTAATTGTAATGTATAAAACTCTCCCAGGAGTAACTCTTACTCGCAGCGGGTATCGGGATCCAACTATCTCATAGAAGGTATGCAATCTCATTGCAAATTTCAACACTTGAAATTCCCGATAATATTTTGCCCCTAGCGTCCTATGACCTTGACGGAGGTCAACAAACCATAGGCTACTAGTCAAGTTCAACCCGTCATTTCTTGATCGAATTAAACCCACCCGCACGACCCTTGACGGAGGTCAACAAGGCCGCACGACTACCCTAACTCAATCTGCATCATATGCATAAACAGATAAATACTAGTTAGCTACCGCACACTACGCCTTGACGGAGGTCAACAAACGTAGCACGAATACTAAATAGGACTTATCTGAAATGACGGAGGGCTACGACAGTTTTTTCTGAAAACATATTGCGTAATGAACTTGATATCGTTGTAGGATCGAATGAATTTTGAAATGGAGTGTTTTTTAGGCTTTTCTAGTTTTGCTAAAGGAGTCACTCCCGGTGAAGGGATCGTCGGTCCTTTCCTCGTCGAATGAGGTGCGGGATATATCATATATATCACTGTGCAAAGCAAAAACACTTAAAAGCAATCAAAAGACAAACCGAGTGTGTAGCATCTGCCAGTTATTGCTAAAGGGGTCACTCCCGGTGAAGGGATCTCGGTCCTTTCCTCATCGAATAAGGTGCAGGATATATCGTATATACCGCTATGCAAAGCAAGAACTGTAGCTACCTGTTTTATTTTGAAATTCGATTCTACAACATCTTAGGTTTCTTTTATTTCATTAATCACATTAATGAAGTCCCATCATTTAAGTACCTAAACATCACAGATAAATACGACGTACACTTATGCCATCCGCATTCGCCTCGATGTCCTCTCGTGCACCGTTAGGTTAGGTAACTAACGGCAGAGCGGGGCAGGGCTAGCGCGGGTGTAAAACATAAGTAACGCCTATATAATATATCGTATATACTATATACTGTATCTATCACAGAATATCACATGATCACATCACAGATATCGCAGCAGAAGAATCATATGAAATATTGGATATACTAGGACGTCCGTGTTTTCAATACGAGCCAGTATAAAACACGGATTCCACGGTCGTGATGAATAGCCAAACCCACACCCCTAGACCCCTACGAGAGCGGCAAGCAACCCTACCAATTCTAGAGTTAGGAGACCCGGACTCGACTCCTCGAGTTGGTCTCCCACTGGACTCCAGAACCCGGTTACTTGTGCTCCCCTCCTTGGGTCTATCCTAGTGCGGAAAAGTAAATAATATACAAACGGTGACATCTTCCACAACCTGGAAGCGTCCCAAATAAAAGAATATTACATACAAGTTTTTACATGAATGAAAATGAAAAACACTCATCTCACATAAAAACCCCCGGCTATTCAAACACGACGATCCAATATAACATATTCAGCAACACATAACATCACATGTCATCAACGTAAGTAAATATGCGCATCCCAATTGTCGTTGACATATAGCAACGAAACCAGCGATTTCACATATTACACTTACGGTCACAGAAAAGAAAGTGTAAAACTACAACAGTTGGAATCCGCAACCTCCATAGACATCGCATGCCTAATCAAATGAATTCCTTAGACATCGCATGCCTAACAATTATAAACCCCGCATTTTAGTCTCAAAATCGAAAACACTTTTCAATACCAAGTCGGGTAATTCAACAAGATTCCCGACATGCTGATCGAATGCTCGTCGCAAACTTTAGTAGACGGCCGCACCCCCGACGCCGTCGACGAAGTGCACCAAGGCGGAACACCGCTGCCGCGAGCACCCGAACGGATGCTTTCGGCGACGGGGTTCTCCTACAGTCACTTGGTCGTGGCTATGGGGTGTAGCTGTCTATTAAGTTTACCCGGCGAGTATCCGCGTACGCTACGTGATTGCGACGGACTTTTGATCACATCAAAATTCCGTGGCAACCGATCAAGTGAGACTACACTGCTATGTTTATAATATTCATTCAGTTATCTCATAACTTTTTGTGAATTCCAATTATTGTATTCCATTCCAGATAAATAGAAAATGTTAAACTTTCCGATCGAACAATCGAACACCCAAGTTTTCCCAATACAGATCAACACATGAAATAAGTCTAACAACATTCAGTTCGTGCCTTAGTACCAACGGTCCAGCCGTAGAAGGGTCAAGCCAACGCCTCACATGTGGCACGCCGTACTGCCCTAAACCCGAAGGTTCAAAGGGCAGTTCAAGACGGTCACATAATATAGTTAAGGTTTGTTGTCTTCTAGAGGGACCATCGCGTTACTTGCACTACTTAGAACGTCGTTAAACTACAGAAAAATCCAACATTTGGAAATTTCCCGACAGGGGAAAAATTGGGTATTTATATCTGGTCGAACTTTTTAACATATTCTAAAAACTATCCGGAAAGCCACACAGACAAAATTTGATACCCCGATCGAAACACCGAATCCCCAAAACAACTCCAGAAAATTCAACTCTTGAATAAATATTAAAAATTTCCAGAAAATCCAGCATAATATAATAGGAGTTACTGTGCAAACAGTGTACGATGACGTCATCATTCCGCCGCGGAATCGCCGCGGAAGCCAGGCTTCTGCCGCGGTTCCGCCGCGGTTTGTACTGTTCATCAGTAAAATTTTGCATGGTAATTCTTATTTTTCCCTGCTGAATTTTTTAGCAATTTTTAATTTGGAAAAATCCACGTTTTCAGAAAACGTCCAGAGAGCAATTTGTATTGGGGTTTTCGGGTTCGTTCGGGTTTCAAATTCCGTCTAGACTTCGCCTAAGGCTCTAGCTAGGCTCTGATACCACTGTAGGGTTCCTAGGCACCCTAATGAGGTCTCACAAGGCATCGAACATGCCAATTTCAAAAAAAACTAGGTGCCGAGAAACTCTAACAAGGACCGTTGGCTAGAAATCTAGGCGAAAAAGAAACTAGTTAGCACTTAACTAAGGGAATACGGAAATACAACCTTTGTAGATCCGGTGCTCCACCTCCATAGCTCCGCAACGAAGTCCTCTCCGCTGTCCAAATCAAATCCGGGCTCTAGCGTCGGCTTCGTCGGAGAATGGGCAAGCTAGGTCGTCGATGTCCATGCCGAAGATGATCTACGTCGAGGCATCGCTAAATCAAGCTCCGACTTCACCAAGTCCAAAAACTTGTGAAGAGAACATGCTCTACTACTTGGCAAGAGGTAGAGGATGAAGAAATAGGAAGTGGGTAGACTTTAGAATTGGATTTCTCACTTGTTTTCATCAATCACCATTGATGAAGTGAACTTTCTTCATGTGAAGAAGATGAAGAAGAAGAAGAAAGAAATATGATAAGTTAATTAAAAAGAATAGAAAAACCAAAACTTATCATAATTCTAACTATGGTTATGTGTAGAGAATTGACCAAGGTTAAAGGAATGGTTAGGGTTAAGGATGAGATAAGAATGGTGGACAAAGTCAAAGCTTCATGAAGCTTCAACTAAACAACAAATAAAGCCACCATTCTTTTCTCTTTTCCTTTTATTTTCCAAAATGTATAGTCAAATAAATAATGGAAAAATAAAACCCTAATTATATGTTTAACCATGGTTTAATTCTTTACACTTAACCAAGTATACATGTATCATCAAACATGATACAATCAAGTGTACAAAAGTATATCACATATACAATGTGCACAAACCAAGTGAGAAAATCCATCTTAAGTAAACCGATACTAGTTGATGCAAAGTAATATATCAAATATATAAATATGCATTAAATCATTAAATCAACACTTGATTCAATGATCCGGTCATGTCGCACACAACCGACTAGTATACAATGTATCGGCTTATCGAATCATCGCTTGAATCGATAACTAGGTTATATCGCATACAACCATTCGATACATTCATCGCGAGAATGAAATACGGTATCACATACACGCATTATTCTCGGTCCCGCACATATCTCATATGCGCTCCTATTTCGTTTCGCTTGAGCCAGGAAACCTCTGTGTAGGACTCTAAAGACTCGTCAATACGCCGGCAGCAGATGATGATCATATCAAACACCCACAAGCCGCAAGCGGTCTGCTAAACGTAACGGCCACCCGGGTATTGAGCGATCAGAAGATCGACGAGCAAGCCCGCTCATACTCCTGTGAATCCAACCAGTAACACTACCGTACAGTCCGGTCTGATCGTCTGATATGTCGCATATCTCGCCTAGGGGTGGTAAACGTCAGACCCCAATAGCTCGATAAGTCGTGTCGATATGAGGCTCATAACGGGTCGAGAAACTACTGGTAACACTTACCAGCAATTCTCTGATCAGCCCTGGCCAGGGACTTCCTGTTATAGCCAATCGAACACAGCGCAACATCAACCCCCTATACCGGGAGAGACGAATCCCCTCCTATCGCTCATTGCCTCCATGTGACTCGGGACTGTACCCAAAAACCACCGTTTTGCACGCCCTCTTGGACGTGGTAAGATGGAAATCAAAGCACAGTGGGAACCACACAAGACTCTATGACGATCTCGGGTCAACAGACTACTCTGTACCAGTGTCACCAGAGAACTGCCATCTGACGTGAGGTATAATACCAACTGGGAGTTCTCGGCGAGTCCGTCCAGTGTACTCAGTCTCTACTGAGCACCCGTATATCATCTCCGATGTCAAACACCAATGGATATGGGATCATCCATCGCCCATCTGTATGGGTCGAGAAGCTACACGCTAGTCTACTCTGGTATATCGATGCCCCGTCTCGATACACCCACGACTAGGGACTTTGAATGATGTACTTATGGACTACCATGTCCCCACTAGTATGATCCGCATCACAGTCCAGGTAGTCAAGTACACATCCTAAGGGCTTTACCAACATGTAATAGAGAGACAATCTGTGTACACGTTAAGGTAAAGAGCAACCAGATAGCATACTATCATGTCGAGCAAGAAAGTCCTCTCTATATATGTCCCAGCATCCACTACAATATACATCCAATGTACAGTAATGGCCTCTAGGGCATACATATAACTAACAAATCTACACTTTGTAACCCTAATGATGTAGTAAAACCCTAACTAGAATTTTAGAAATTCATCTCTTGAAGGTTAAACCTTGCAATAAAAACATAATTAACATCTAATTTAGTTGAATTAAAGTAATAACAAACAATTTAACAAAAATGTTAAGATTTTTATACCTAACAACCTATTGATCCAACTTGAAATCTAGCCTCTCAAATTGCCATCTTGTTCCCTAGATCCATACTAGATAGGCTAAAGAAAAATGGGTAGGGATTAGATTTTGCGTTTGTGGGATTTTTGGTGGATTTTTGATGCATTTTTGATGAATTTTTGAAGAGAAAAGAGAAGGGAAAATGGGGGGGAGGCTGCTGCTGCTGCTGTTGGGGTCGGCCAAAATGGGGAGGAGAGGTGAGGGAGTGAGGTGGGGAAAAAGTCCAAGTCAAAGAACCCATACCTCAAATGTTTACACCATACTTCATTTCCTTTTAATTCCTTTTCTTTTCTTTTCATTTGTTTTCTTTTTGCAAAAACAAGTGGGGAAATGTGGGAGGAAACTTGGGGCTGCTAATTTGGGGAGAGGAGAGAGGGTGTGGGTGAGTGTGGGTGAGGGAAAAATGATAAATTTTATACCCCAATATCTATTTACACTAATTTCACTATTTAAGCCCTTTTTCTTCGATATTTTCTAAAACCGTTTGACAACTTCGTTTCATTTCAGAAACAATATTTTACTTGTTAGTTTAATGTGTCATGATTCACAAAATTTGTATCAACCCATTCCAATTTGTAGTTTTCCCTAATTAAATGTATTAGTGATGGCTTAAAATAATATAAAAATAATTAATTTCAGAAAAAATTTCAGAAATTTTGAAATTTTAACAGTGGCTCAATAAACATCAAAAACTAGCAATTACATAACAAGAATATGTATATTTAATTTTTATATTAAAGATATTTTTATCTTGATTTTTACGGAAAAAACCCGTTATTTTACCGATTAACCGAAATTTCACCTGAACAATTTTCAAAACGTTACAATCTTCCCCCTTAAATAAATTCGGTCCTCGAATTAAAATTAAAACTCCACCAATTACTAAAACATTTAAGCAAAACCAACAAGTCGTCGGGGCTCCGAAATCATAAATGCATAAAATGTTGGAGATAGTGCCCTCAAAGTCAATTATTTGATCGCAGGTACGTGATTGCAATGATTGAGGCAGGACCTATACCGATATGACAGTCTTGCTCGAGATGATAGTATGCTATCTGATTTGTCTTTATCATCGTATACATGCTTTAGTTCACTATTGCATGATGATAGAGCCCATAGGATTCTTGCTTGACTACCAGCAGTATGATGGCTATTATATACGTGGGAGCTGGGGTCTGTAAGCACATCCTTAAAGTGTCCCTAGTCGTGGGTGTTTCGAGACAAGGCATCGATACTCTAGATTAGACTAATGTATACAGTCAAGACCCCGACGAGGGACGGTGTCCAGTCTCACAAGCCACTGGTGTCAGTTGGATCACTTAAGATGTATACAGGTGCTCATTGGGTCATGAGTACACCGGACAGGACTCGCCGGGAATATGCTAGTTGGTATTGTACATATCGTCAGATAGCAGTTTCCTGGTGACTTGTGTACAGGTTAGTTCATCGACCTGAGATCGTCATTTGTCTCGTGTGAGTTCCCACTGTGCTTAGATTACTACCCTACCACGCTCAAAGGAGTTGTGCAAACAGGTTTTAGTTGGGTTCAGTCCCGAGCCACATGGAGGCAAGTGAGCGGATCGGCAGGAGATTCGTCTCTCCCGGTATTGGGGGTGAGATCGCGCTGTGTCTAGGAGAGCCATTACACAAAGCCCTCGGCCGAGGCAGGAGATTTACTGGTAGGTACTCCAGTAGTATCTCAGGGTGTTCTGGGCCACTCTCTGACACGACTTATACCGCTAATGGGGGTCTGACGTTACCAGCCCCCTAGGCAGATATGCGATACTCATAGACGAACGGACCGGACTGTATGTATATTGTCACTGTTAGGCTCAGTAGGGTTTATAGATGAGTTCCCTCGTCGGATTCCCTTCTAATCAATACATAGGCAACCGTTACGTACAGCTTGTACCTCTGACGTGCTAGTGGTTATACCCAGTGCCAGTGTGTTGATGAGTCATTAGAGTCCCCCACAGACACTTTCTCAAGTTCGGGCAAAACGTTGTAGAGGCCGTATGGTTTTATGGCAAGGTTCGGAAAATGCACGTGCGTTTTCGCACGTGTCATTTTTCGGGCAGATAATACTAGTAGGCTTTGGTTTAAGCCGGAACCCAGTATTATACTGTGTAGATATAATATCTTTGTCTCAGTTGTATTTGTATTCGGTCGTAATACAAATGCGGGTATGTTTATATTGTTACGGGGTTATCCTGAAATACGTTTCGGGATCGTTTTTGGAAGTTGCCAGTTTCCAGTTTTCTATCACCCGTATTTAACATTCGGTTAAAGACGGATTTATCTTTTCTTGATGAGGGTGAGTCGTGCTTCTAGAAGATTCTAGATGGTGACTAGGATGGTGAGGTGGCTTTGTTCATTAATTGGTCATTTAATGTTATGATGACTAGGGTTTAAAGTTCAATGTATGCATTAATGTGATGCTAGGTGTTACATTTGACTCATGCTTTTGATTTAGTGCTTATGGTCACCTCTTTGATCCTACCCTCACCTCCCTCCCTCTACATATATGGCCGGCCCCCTCCCCTTGAAATGGATGATTGATTTGGGAAAAAGAAAGGGTTGTTAAAAATGAGAAGAAAGATTTAGTCCATATATATTTTCATAGCTCATTTCATATCGATCCAAAAGGCAACTTCATTAACCGTTCGTCCATAGCCTTGGACGTAACGAGACAAAGTGTTCGACTCATTCTTTACATCAATCTTGGTCATCTCTTTTAGCAAACTTGACGACCGAGTTGCCTCGGTTCAGAGGCGGGAGCCCGTTTAAAGATCCGTCGACGTAGTGCCACCTGGACGACGAGACTGGAGATTCAGGAGATCGGAGCAGCCGCAACAAAGCGTGGGATGAGGGTTGAAGACCGAAAGACTCGGATCGTTCGGTGTAACATTTCTACCCACTTTGTAGTTTGTTAGTTTAGCTTTAATGACAGATCTGGATTATAGTACGCGATAGCGCCAGTTGTAAAAAGTTTTTGTTCCGCATTTGGCGTTTGTTAGACGGCCGGGGCGCTACCGTGGACTTACAGTGGTATCAGAGCCTCACCATTAAGCTATACTAACTTGTGCTAATGCGTTTAAAAGATCGATCGAACGGAATTTCCGAAATCACAATTTTCAAGCACACAAGTTTCTGTCGATTTTTAAAAGGGCCTAAAAATAATTTTGCATATCACAGAAAAGCGTGCAGGGTTTTCTAAGCATTGTGGAAAAATTTGGGCACGTGATCCCACAAGACCACCGCGGATCCACGGTCAAACCTACGATTTGACCGCGGAACTGCGGCGCTTCAGTGGGAACAGTGCTTCAGTTTTTTCCAGAGAGCTTCTATGTGGAAATTGTGGTTTTTGGTATAGTTCTTTTGGGCCCAGATTTTGTAACTGTGCAGCAGATGTACGTGGGGCCCACTTCAGGAAATTTAGTCGATCGAAATTTTAAACTTGTTAGTATGCAGTATTTACATTATATCTCCGACCGGGAATGTCATTTGATCGGTAAACCGCGTCTGATTGCTATAGTTCTTTTAGACGGGTTTGCAAACGTGACATTCGCGTTGATGTTCTGTGTTGTGCTGTGATGTTGCGGATATGTCATGGTGGATAGCAGTGTGCAATGGTAGTGCAGTTTGAATTTATTTGTACATTTGATATTGCGGGGCGAGCTTCTAACATGTGGACTGCTGTCACTGCCTGTTGTATAATATTCTTTTGGGGCACGACCGGGTTGAGGTCGATGTACCCGTTGTACATATTTTTATTTCTGTACTAGGTTTATCCCGCGAAGGAGTGCACGGATAGCCGGGTTCTGGAGGGCAACGGGTCCGTATCTCATGGCTTTGAGAGGCAGAGGGACCTCACTCTAAAATTGGCAGACTATTCGCCGCACTCGTAGAGGGTACAGTTTGACCCAAGGAAGGGTGCTCAATTTACCGGATTCCGTGAAGTGCCGGGTGTTCCATTCACTATGCTGTAGGGGACTACCCCGCTTCAGCTTTTGGTGGGTAACTTGCCGCACCCGTAGGGGTCTAGGTTTCATTGCACAGGCTATCCACACGACCAGGGGAACGTCAGGTTTCAGCAGCGGCTCTGTGAAACCCGGGGATCCCAGATTATCTGTATTGTTCTGTGATGCTTATTACTTTTCTGTAATGTTGCATATTATCACTCCTGGAGCGATTATTGTATATTGGTATATATACTATTAGATGTTGTATATGTTTTACACCCGCGCTAGTCCAGCCCCCGCTCTGTCGTTAATTAAGTAACCTAACGGGTGATAACGGGACCTAGTGGCGAATACGGATGGCATATACGTACATTATATTTTCGTTCTTTTCTGGTGTGATTAATTGATGGGACTGCATTGATTCTTATCAATGCAAGGATAAAACAAACCTATATTTGATGTTGTTGGAACAAATTTCAAAAGGTGCTATTACAAAAATGTTTCCTTTTGTTTTGCATAGTGATATTCAGTTAGAATATCCCGCACCTCATTCGACGAGGCAAGGGCCGAGATCCCTTCACCGGGAGTGACCCCTTGGACGGAAGTTTACGTCAGGGTAGTAACTTCAATATAGCCGATTACAAGTTGCTTTGCATCGCGGTATTCAGTTGGAATATCCTGCACCTCATTCCACGAGGAAAGAGCCGAGATCCCTTCACCTGGAGTGACCTCTTTAGCAAAACGTTTTCACCACTATATTTTTATAAAATCTATCAGGTTCCTACAACGAGATCAAGTTCATTACATTAAAGGTTTTTCGCCAAAAACCAGCAGTAGCCCTCCGTCATTTATTATGGATGGTCAGTAGTATTCAAGCTATGTTTGTTGGCCTTCGTCAAGGCATAGTTTTTGGTAGTTGCTGGGTATTCATTTGTTGCATAGATAGATATGTTGGTTTGGGACAGTCGTATAGCCTTGTTGGCCTTCGTCAAGGGCTTGTGCGGGTGGGTTCAAATTAACCTGGACAATGACGGGTAGAACTTGACATGTGACTTATGATTTGTTGGCCTTCGTCAAGTTCATAAGAGCATGAGGCAAAAATCACATCGGGAGTTTCAAACATACAGAAAACTTGCCAGGTATGCGCATACCTTCTGGAGTGTGATAACTTGAGTGGCTTCCATCAAGTTATCATGCGATGATAGTTGGATCCCGATTCTCACTGATGAGTTGGTTTACTCTTCGGGTGATCCCGACTAATTCTTCTTTCAGGTTTGGAGGAGAATTTGAGATAACAGTGGGAGGTTTCCTGATTAGATAAATTGATAACTATTCTGATCTAGGTTAGAGTGCACGCAGAATGTTTCTTTTCTTTCTCTCTCTTTGAAAGCGACCTTTGACCGACCCTAGACTATGACTCAGTGACCAAGTTGACCGAACCTTCTTAAAATACTGGCTTTTGGATTGTCCATGTTGCATAAGTTATTGCCGCTCCTTCTTTTACCCTTTGTATTTCTCAAAACACCCCGTATTACTACGAACATCCACTTCCATTGGATAGATCTATCGTATGGTTATATACGAACTCGAAGGTACTACTTCGAGGATGGATCCAGGTTCAGGAGAAATAGAATTGGTATATTCAGTTGTCTTTTATTATCACCTTCTCTCAGGTTGCGAGGGCTCCTTGGTTTAGGAGAGTACACCTATTACGCTTATTGGATAGTCTTATTCCAAACCATAGGCAGGTGCCGAAAGGTAGGGAATGAAGAAAACCAATTAGCCTAAGTAGGGTGTGCAGAAGGTAATATGTAAAGACAAACTAAAGGGATTAGAAAGAGGGCAAAGTAAATTGCGACTGTTATCATTCATGACCAAACCGCGTACTTCGTCGCCACTCCTATTTCACCTTTGTTTTTCCCCAGTTCGGGAGAAATAGAATAAGGTATTATTCAGTTGTCTTTTATCATCACCTTCTCTCAAGTTGCGAGTACTCCTAGGATTAGGAGAGTACACCTATTATGTTTACTGGATAGTCTTCTTCCAAACCATAGGCTGGTGCCGAACGGTAGGGAAGGAAGAAAACCACTTAGCCTAAAGGGGTGTACAGAAGAAAATGAATAAAGACAAATAAAGGGATTTGGAGAGGTGGCAAAGAGATATACGATTATAAAGTCATGAATTGGATTATGGAAGAGGAATTGCTAGGAATACCAGGATACCCCTATGAAACATTTTCATGTTTCAATGCATTGTTAAAAGAAAACTGATTTCCCGATTAAATACTTACTCCAGCGTATGTATTTACCAGGTTTCATTCTTATATCTGTATGGTTTTACAGATGATGAGTGGGAGTAAGTTATTAGGAATTAGGTGATCATCCTCATTATATCGGAATTCGTTGTAATTGGTGATATTTGAGGAAATCGCCTGGGTACAGTTTTCAACCTACGATGCACGGGTTTTGAGTTATTCAACTCAGCGGACTTGTACAGAGTATTGTATGTTATCCTGTGTCCGTCAGGACAAAGGGGTAGGTCCTCGTACTATGTTCTGTTTACTTATGACTTCTCTAGTTTTTAGACAAGTGTTTCGTAGAAATACAATGTCTAAGTTTTGAGAAGTTGTGGGTATAAGAATAAAGTAGAGAACCAGGTATCACAAGTATCAGGATTCTTCAAAGAGATCGAAGATGTAGATTCTTGTGATTGGTATTCAGTTGATAGTAATGGTTTTGAGAAACTTGTTTCTCTTTCAGGTTACTCATAATTGGATGGATTCCTAAGTTGACTAATGCTGATTAGCCTCTCTCCATTAAGTTGATATGCACAGAAGACAGCTGCATGTTTTTGAATCTGGTTCCAATTAAATTAGTACCTCTATTTCTATATTCTATATAGAATGGTTCATATCTTAACGATGTTAAGATACGGGGAGTTGTCCAGCTTATGCTTAAAACCAGACACTGGATAACTCAAGACACGTTTCTGTAATGGCAGTTTGTGGGTTGACCCTGGCTTTGACGAAGGTTAACATTTCTACCATCTGATAGATCAATAGTGATATTGTTCTTGACTCGCCACAGTTTTAGTAAAATGGATTTTTTCAGAAAACAGTATTGGGAGTATGGTAGAACTGGAAGTGCTTCCAGAACCGCAAACGATTACGGAAAATTTAATAGGACCTATATATTCAATCAGGTTTGACATTCCAATAGCCACTCCGCAGATATGGTGGGTAACCTCAGATACCCGAGAGGTGCTCTGGTAGCCTCAAGGACGGTGACCGGGAGGTTCTTGTTTACCCAGACTTGACACTACTGTTGTTCCAGACTATGAGACCCAGCAAGAGAATAAGTATAACGTCGTTCTAAACTAGCTTTAGAAGTGCACGTATATATTATTCTGCCAGAGGGTTGTCAGAGTCAGTGGGAGCAGCGGAAGCATAGTGGGCAAGTAGCTTATGTCTATTTATAGGCTTGAGCAGATATAGCGGAGATAAGATCATCCATTTTTGATGAGACAGTCATGGCATTGACTTCATCAGAATAGGGGATGGATCTGTTAAGAAGGAAGTAGGGTGTGATGTCCTGGTATTTGGATGACATACACAGAGTAGGAAGTAAAATTCCTATAATACGATCGGTTGTACTATGGTTGTCACACAGTTGTTTCTTCGCGAAGGACATGGATATAATATCTAACATTCTGGTTACTAGATCTATGGTTTTAGATCTAGATTTGGGTAGTTTCCCAATATGGGTACTTTGACAGTATTCTAATGGTATTTTAGAATAGATGACTCCTGGCATGGTGGTGTACCTGCAGGTGATGGAGTCACCCTCTCTAAAGGTGTCTTACAGACTAAAGGAGAGAGGAATGTGCATGATTGGCAGATCACTTGCTTAGGCAATTGAGGCAATCATGAGATGTCAAGTACCACACCAGATGTTGTTTTTGCACTAGATGCGATAAGTTTATATTAATCCAATCCAGAAGAAATATTAGGAAGCAGTTTTAGAACATGAGTGCATGTTCTACGGATTTGATGACGGCAGCATCCTTCGGGAGACGGTTATCATTCCAGGCTTCAAAGGTGACATGAATGACAGAGTGATTGTCAGAGTTATAGTTTTCCCTCTGACGAGGGACAGTATTATGGACAGGTGGTCTAAGAGGATACTGTGGGAGGCCTGGTGCTGGATACTGATTAGGTTCAGTTATCGATACAGTCTAAGAAGTTTGGATATGGAGTTCATTTATGAACTAGGTCCCATCGGATATCCAGAAATATTCTAAGACAGGTATTACTCGATTCGGGAGATGGCTTTCTCCGTGAACTTGAGATTTAGAGAGACATAGAAAGAAACATCAGGGCGGATCCACTCACTGAGGCTATTTCTCGAACACAAGAGTTTTACAAACTAGCTTTGTGAAACTGATTAGTAGAGGAGTTGGATGTTCGTAATCACAGGGGCTGTGAGTATGCGACATCACAATAATTTGCCTTAAGTGCAAGTGGAAGATTGTTGGAGATAGTGCCCTCAAAGTCAATTATTGGATCGCAGGTACGTGATTGCAATGATTGAGGCAGGACCTATACCGATATGACAGTCTTGCTCGAGATGATAGTATGCTATCTGGTTTGTCTTTATCATCGTATACATGCTTTAGTTCACTATTGCATGATGATAGAGCCCATAGGATTCTTGCTTGACTACCAGCAGTATGATGGCGATCATATACGTGGGAGCTGGGGTCTGTAAGCACATCCTTAAAGTGTCCCTGGTCCTGGGAGTTTCGAGACAGGGCATCGATACTCCAGAGTAGACTAGTGTATACAGTCGAGACCCCGACGAAGGGCGATGGCCGGTCTCACAAGCCACTGGTATCAGTTGGATCACCTAAGATGTATACAGGTGCTCATTGGGTTATGAGTACACCGGACAGGACTCGCCGGGAACATGCTAGTTGGTATTACACATATCGTCAGATGGCAGTTCCCTGGTGACATGTGTACAGGTTAGTTCATTGATCAGAGATCGTCATTTGTCTCGTATGAGTTCCCACTGTGCTTAGATTACTACCCTACCACGCTCAAAGGAGTTGTGCAAACAGGTTTTAGTTGGGTACAGTCCCGAGCAACATGCAGGCAAGTGAGCGGATCGGCAGGGAATTCATCTCTCCCGGTATTGGGGGTGAGATCGCGCTATGTCTAGGAGAGCCATTACACAAAGCCCTCGGCCGAGGCAGGAGATTTACTGGTAGGTACTCCAGTAGTATCTCAGGGTGTTCTGGGCCACTCTTTGACACGACTTATACCGCTAATGGGGGTCTGACGTTACCAGCCCCCTAGGCAGATATGCAATACTCATAGACGAACGGACCGGACTGTATGTATATTGTCACTGTTAGGCTCAGTAGGGTTTATAGATGAGTTCGCTCGTCAGCTTCCCTTCTAATCAATACATAGGCAACCGTTACGTACAGCTTGTACCTCTGACGTGCTAGTGGTTATACCCAGTGCCAATGTGTTGATGAGTCATTAGAGTCCCCCACAGACACTTTCCCAAGTTCGGGCGAAACGTTGTAGAGGCCATATGGTTTTATGGCAAGGTTCGAAAAATGCACGTGCGTTTCGCACGTGTCATTTTTCGGGCAGATAATACTGGTAGGCTTTGGTTTAAGCCGGAACCCAGTATTATACTGTGTAGATATAATATCTTTGTCTCAGTTGCATTTGTATTCGGTCGTAATACAAATGCGGGTATGTTTATACTGTTACGGGGTTATCCTGAAATCCGTTTCGGGATCGCTTTTGGAAGTTGCCAGTTTTCAGTTTTCTATTACCCATATTTAACATTCGGTTAAAGACGGATTTATCTTTTCTTAATGAGGATGAGTCGTGCTTCTAGAAGGTTCTAGATGGTGACTAGGATGGTGAGGTGGCTTTGTTCATTAATTGGTCATTTAATGTTATGATGACTAGGGTTTAAAGTTCAATGTATGCATTAATGTGATGCTAGGTGTTACATTTGACTCATGCTTTTGATTTAGTGCTTAGGGTCACCTCTTTGATCCTACCCTCACCTCCCTCCCTCTACATATATGGCCGGCCCCCTCCCCTTGAAATGGATGATTGATTTGGGAAAAAGAAAGGGTTGTTAAAAATGAGAAGAAAGATTTAGTCCATATATATTTTCATAACTCATTTCATATCGATCCAAAAGGCAACTTCATTAACCGTTCATCCATAGCCTTGGACGTAACGAGACAAAGTGTTCGACTCATTCTCTACATCAATCTTGGTCGTCTCTTTTAGCAAACTTGACGACCGAGTTGCCTCAGTTCAGAGGCGGGAGCCCGTTTAAAGATCCGTCGACGTGGTGCCACCTGGACGACGAGACTGGAGATTCAGGAGATCGGAGCAGCCGCAACAAAGCGTGGGATGATGGTTGAAGACCGAAGGACTCGGATCATTCGTTATAACATTTCTACCCACTTTGTAGTTTGTTAGTTTAGCTTTAATGGCAGATCCGGGTTATAGTACGCGATAGCGCCAGTTGTAAAAAGTTTTTGTTCCGCATTTGGCGTTTGTTAGACGGCCGGGGCGCTACCGTGGACTTACATAAAACACATCATAACGTAATGCATGCGCATGAAAAACATATATATAAACCAAAATCAAAACTCCGTCAAGTATCCCGCAATCATCGGAGTTATGGGGGAGACATCAGTGTCATGATCCAATACGAAAACCAACATGATATACAACATTAAAACATCTGGAAGCAATGCATGCCAAACCTTTTTCAAATCGCCTTACGATGTTCGCAACACTGTATAGTGGCGGACATCTATCGTAAGAAAATAACTATATATATATATATATATATATATATATATCCTTTGTTTAATATGCACGTCCCGCTGTTTGAAAGCAATTTTAGAAGGGTTTCCTTTATAAAATGTTTCGTGTCATCTCGGACACGTAGGTAAATACTGAGACTATAACTCCTCTTTGGAAATCCCTTCGAAACTATCAATGCGTGCAAAAATATACTCAGGTACTGTCCTCTGACTAGTCCTGCTCCATACTAAATCAAATAGCAAGTATCATAAAATATACTTCTCCAAACGAAATCAATCCCACATATATATATGAAAGCCACGTGCGTCTGGTGCGCACGGAAATCGAAATCCATGAATGTGCCATACATGTGCACAAAATCAAATCTAAGTGCAACGGGTGTGCACAAAACACCTGTTAAGGGGAACGTGTGTGCTTAACAGCAAAACCAGGTGCATCTGATATGCATGAAGAATCTCGATTTAGTGTATCTGGTGTGCACCAAAATCGCATCAAGCGCATCAAATATGCGCAAAATCCAAGTCAAGTGCACATGTGCACGAAAACAAATATCGAGTATCAAAATCAAAATCGACGGTATACAACATATCTTAATCCAAATCCAAATCAGGTATACCGTGGTATATAATCTCACAACTATGTGCATCAGCGTGCACAAAATCGAATCAAAATACTAAAAGTGCATGAAAACTATGTCGAAAGCCTAAGTCAAATCATATGCATGCCCTAGGCATGAAATCAAATATCATGAAACTCGGTCAGCAAAACTCAATCATGAAATAAATCACCCAAAAATACCGAAATCCAATGTGACTGATACGTGATAGTCAACTCACGAAATCACAAATCGTAAATACTGTCGTCGATATGTCCGTCCTTCAGGGTCAAGAAGATGTCGGTGCATCAAATGCTAGCAGAGCAAGATATCTACTTGCCTTCTGATCATGGCCTGTTGCCTGGTGCCTTTAGGCTCTCACCTCTCACTGCGAATTGCTAAGTTCATAGCTCTTTGGCGCAACGGTCTAATATGGAAACGATAATGGAAGTAGTCAGCTCTGACACATCTTCTAAAGATCTCTAGTCAACTATCACGGTTACTCATAACATATCTCGTCGACGATGTCGAACTCTGGCCTACTGGGTGTGCGTCATATGTTAGTTATATGTATGCCCCAGAGGCCATTACTATACATGAGATGTATATTGTAGTGGATGCTTGGACATATATAGGGAGGACTTTCTTGCTCGACATGATAGTATGCTATTTGGTTACTCTTTACCTTAACGTATACTCTGATTGTCTCTCTGCTACATGTTGGTAAAGCCCTTAGGATGTGTACTTGACTGCCTGGACTATGATGTGGATCATACTAGTGGGGACATGGCAGTCCACAAGTACATCCTTCAAAGTCCCTAGTCGTGGGTGTATCGAGACGGGGCATCGATATACCAGAGTAGACTAGCGTATAGCTTCTCGACCCATGTAGATGGGCGATGGATGATCCCATATCCATTGGTGTTTGACATCAGAGATGATATACGGGTGCTCAGTGGAGATTGGGTACACTGGACGGACTCGCCGAGAACTCCCAGATGGTATTATACCTCACGTCAGATGGCAGTTCTCTGGTGATACTGGTACAGGTTAGTCTGTAGACCTGAGATCGTCATAGAGTCTTGTGTGATTTCCACTGTGCTTTGATTTCCACCTTACCAAGTCCAAGAGGGCGTGCAAAACGGTGGTTTTTGGGTATAGTCCCGAGTCACATGGAGGTAATGAGCGATAGGAGGGGTTTCGTCCCTCCCGGTATTGGGGGTTGATGTTGCGCTATGGTCGATTGGCCATAACAGGGAAGTCCCTGGCCAGGGCTGGTTTAGAGATTTACTGGTAAGTGTTACCAGTAGTTTCTCGACCCGTTATGAGCCTCGCATCGGCATGACTTATCGGTTTTTAGGGTCTGACGTTTACCACCCCTAGACTTGATATTCGACAAATTAGACGAGGAGACCGGACTTTACGGTAGTGTCACTGTCAGGCTTTTTGCAGGAGTTGGAGCGGGCTTGCTTGCTGATCTTCTGATCGCTTAATACCCGGGTAGCCGTTACGTCC
The DNA here is from genome assembly GCA_030015575.1 of Agapanthus africanus. NCBI lineage: Eukaryota > Viridiplantae > Streptophyta > Magnoliopsida > Asparagales > Amaryllidaceae > Agapanthus > Agapanthus africanus. Next base: position 352,823,250 of record JASDDO010000018.1, read on the forward strand.
AGCTAGTACCGCTGACGGCTTGTGGGTGCTTGATATGAACATCACCTACTGCCGGCGTATTGACGAGTCTTTAGAGTCCTACATAGAGGTTTTACTGGCTCAAGCAAAACGAAATAGGAGCGCATATGTGATATGTGCGGGGCCAAGAATAATGCGAGTATGAGATACCGTATTCTATTCTCGCGATGTTTGTATCGATCGGTTATATGCGATATAACCAGGTTACCGAATCAAGGGTTGATTCGATAAGTCGATACATTGGATGTTGGTAGGTTATATGTGATATAACCGGATTATTAAGTCAAGTGTTGATTTAATAATTTAGTGTATAATTGTATATGTGATATACTAATTTACATTAACTAACATTGGTTCACTTAAGCATTTGTTTTTCTCACTTGTGCACAACTTAATATATATGTGATATATATTTATTTGTGTTCATTTTGTATCATGGTTGTTGATACAACTTACATGGGTGTATAAGACTTGTACCATACTAATTATAGTGATTAGGTTTTTATATTTAAAGTGATTCTAAAATTAGTGGATGATGAGGTCACGTGCATGAAGCTTCATGAAGCTTTGGGTTGCATTGACTTAGTCTACTAATTTTGTTTTACTTGAGATATTAATAAACCTAACCATTATAATGTAGCCATGGTTATATCTCTACATGAGTTAATATATGATATAAACTCACCTATGGTTTACTCTCTTTCTTGATGATTTAGTTTCCATTCTCATTTTTGAGCTCATCTTCTTCCTCCTTCAAATTCTTGCTAGGTTTTGATAAAGAGAGAGAAACATTGTGAGAAAAGAAATTCTAAAATGTACTCATTTCCTATTTCACCATCCTCTACTAGACTAGCACTTTAGTTTAGGGTGTTTGCTTCACTAATTCTTTAGTTAGTGAAGTAGAAGCTTGAGTTCGTATTCTCTCGACGTAGATCATCTTCGGCCTCAAAAACTTCAAGCAAAACCGTAGCCCTCTTCTCATGGAGCCGTCCGAGAGTCCGGGAGTTCGATGATCGCAGCGAAGGGACTACTACAAGAAGCTTATGAAGTGAAGGACCGATCTACATGTTAGTTGTATGTATGCCCTAGAGGCCAGTATTGTTCAGATGATGTATATCATATTGGATGCTTGGACATATATAGAGATGAATTTCTTGCTCGATATGATAGTATGCTATCTGGTTGCTCTTTATCTTAACATGTATACTTGTCTCTTTATACTGTCTTAGAGTTACATGTTGGTAAAGCCTTTAAGATGTGTACTTGACTACCTGGACTATGATGCAGATCATACTAGTGGGGACATGGTAGTCCATAAGTACATCCTTCAAGGTCCCTAGTCGTGGGTGTATCGAGACGGGGCATCGATACACCAGTGTAGACTAGCGTATACGCTTCTCGACCCATGAGATGGGCGATGGATGATCCCATATCCATTGGTGTTTGACATCAGAGATGGTATACGGGTGCTCAGTGGAGACTGGGTACACTGGACGGCCTCGCCGAGAACTCCCAGTTGGTATTATACCTCACGTCAGATGGCACTTCTCTGGTGACACTTGTACAGGTTAGTCTGTAGACCCGAGATCGTCATAGAGTCTTGTGTGATTCCCACTGTACTTTGATTTCCACCTTACCACGTCCATGAGGGCGTGCAAAATGGTGGTTTTTGGGTACAGTCCCTGTTAGTGTATATGCCCTAGAGGCCATTACTGTATCATACTAGTATGTATATTACTTGATGGAAGCTTGGGATATTCACAGTTGTATAGACAATCTTGCTCAATATAATAGTATGCTACTTGGTTTGTCTCTGCTTTAATGTGTACTTGTGTGTTTATTTATTATATCACCTATACGCATTAGTAGAGCCCTTTGGATTATTGCTTGATTACCGGCGTTGTGATGGCAATCACACTCGTGGGGGCTGAGTAATCTACAAGCACATCCTTATACACGTCCCTAGTCATGGGAGTATCGAGATAGGGCATCGATACTCCGGAGTAGACTAGCGTATGCGCTTCTCACCCCAGTACGGGAGACGGTCTGTCCCACAGCCGTCGGTACGTCGTACTTGAGATAATATGCGGGTGCTCGTTGGGTTACGAGTACACTGGACAGGACTCGTCGGGAACTGATGGTCGGTATTATACCTATCGTCAGTTATCAGTTCCCAGGTGACATGAGTACAGCTTAGTCCGCTGACTTGACACTGTCACTTCGCCTCGAGTGTGTTCCCACTGTTCTTTGGTTACTACCCTACCACGGCTCTACTGAGTCGTGCAAACAGGTAGTAGTTGGGAGCAGTCCCGAAGCACTTGGAGGCAGTGACGGTTAGACAGGATTCGTCTCTCCCGGTATTGGGGGTTGACATCGCGCTGTGTCTAGGAGAGCCATTACACAAGTAGTCCCTGGCCAGGGCAAGCGAGATATACTGGTAGGTTCCAGTGTTATCTCAGGGTGTTCTGGGCTTCACTCCGACACGACTTGTACCGCTATCAGGGGTCTGACGCTTGCCGCCCCCCTAGGCCCGACATGCGATGTATTAGACGAACAGACCGGACTGTACGGAGATTGTCACATACAGACTCAGTAGGAGTTCGGATGGGTTTACCTCATCGGCCTTCTTATCGACATCTACCTGGGGACCGTTACGTACAGCTAGTGCCGCTTGCGGTCTGTGGTTAAACCCACTGCCAGCGTAGTGTCGAGTCTTTAGAGTCCCACACAGAGAGTTTCCCTGCACTGAGCGAAACATGTAGAGGCCGTATGGTTTTACGGCAGGGCTGCGATCACTTACGTACACTTCTGTGCGTATGGTGTTCGGGCAGGCAGTACTAGTAGGCTTTGGTTTAAGCCGGATCCTAGTATTGCACGAATGGATTTGTTTTGTCTTCTGTGCATCCGCATTCTACGGAATACGGATGCAGGTGTGTATGCACAGTTTTTCGGAGCGATGAAGGAGGACGTGCCTCATTAGGGTTTTGGCAGTTGGTTCGGCCAAAACCGTTATGCGGCAGGCTCATTAGGGTTTTGACAGTTGATTCGGTCAAAACCATTTTGAGGCAGGCTCATTAGGGTTTTGACATTTCGTTTGATCAAAACCATTATGAGCCGCGAACATCATTTACTAATCCTATTAGTGATAATCTTATGATGGCTAATTGCATTGACCATTTGACCCCGTTGACCTCTCTTGACTTTGTTGACCGGTTGACCGGGTTGACCATTGACTTTCAAGAGGGTTCCACACTCTTCTTTTCTTTTCTCTTTTCTTTTGGATTATGATAATGGTCATTTCAAAGTAGCCATCAACTTTATCTTGATGGGATTAGTAATGATGTTGTTTTGCATTATTTGCAACCATGGTTGTTTTTCTTTTGTATCATAATTTTATTCTCATTCTCTCTCTTGAAATGAGAAGCTCCATGGTTGCTAGCAAGCTCCTTCTTCTTCCTCCTCTTGATTTCTCCTTTGATCTCATGTGTTGAGAGAAAAAGGATTCCACTTGACAAACACATCCATACATCTCCTCTATACTTCCTAGGGCTTCTAGATTAGCAATCTCCTTGCCCTAGTTACCTCGGCTTTAGGTGGAGCTCGGTGTACATCTCTCGGGTGGATCGTCTTCGACTCAAGGAGGCCGCGGAGGTGACCAAAGTCCGGATCAACCATTGAGCAAGCAAAGAGAAGAACAACAAGAAGAGAAGAACAACAAGAAGTGAAGAACAACAAGAAGAGAAGGAGTTCAAGTTGAGGTATAACCCCTAACTGAGTAGATAACATCTCAAGTTAGGATGCTAGTGTATTGTTTAGCAAAGATCCGGCTTTTACGGTCCATGTTACAAAGTTTAGAAAAAAATTTGTTTTACCGTTTCCGCAACCCCGAAAGTACCGGGAGAGGTAACGTGGACCTAACAGTGGTATCAAAGCCTAACTAAACATAAACTAGCTTGGTAGTGAAGTGTATCGAAGTTCGAAACGGAAAAATCGAAAAACCGAGTTGCGAAAAATCTGAGTTTCTGTTAAAAATTTTTCTGGTCAAAACAAAATTTGTCATAGTCCAAAAATCATCTCAGGGTTTTTAGAAGAAAGCCACCAAAAACGAGCCAGCAACTCGACCAAAGAGCCGCCTTTCCGCGGCAATAGCAAGCTATTGCCGCGGAACCGCGGCCATCTTGGTGAGTCACTGGGTCGATTTTGGTGCAGTGTCTTTCTGACTTGGTTTTAGGATTTTTAAGATGGTTTATATGTGCCCAGATATTTCAGAATAGAAATTTGTTTTTGGGGGCCTATAAATCCGTATTTTTCCGAACTTCAATATACTTTGACTACAAAGGTTATATCTGTGATGTTCATATGTATTGAACGTCGGCTAATCGCTATATATCGATTAGTCGGGGTTATACATATCTGTGATCTGTGTTGTTGATGGTTTGTGTATATGAACTCGTTGGATTGTCGCGGATGAATAGCCGGGGTGGATGTGAGATGAGAGTTTTTTTTTCTTTCATTCATGTAATAAATTTGTAAATTGATGTAATATTATTTGTTTGGCCGCACAACCGGGTCGGGGTTGTAGCCGTCATTGTATAATTCTTTTTACTGTTTTTGCTCCTAGGATAGACCCATGGAGGGGGTGCACAAACTACCGGGTATCTCGAAGTGCCGAGTGGCCTACTCATGGCGTTGAGGGAGGTTGCTTCGCTTCAGGTACTTGGCGGGTAGTTTGCCGCACCCGTAGGGGTCTTGGGTGGGGTATTGGCTATTCATCGCGACCGTGTAATCCGCTTTTCGTTGCAGACTTGAACGAATCGCGGGTTTCTAGTATATCCAAAGTGTTCATCTGTGATCTGGATTGGCTATCATTGCAGTATATCTATATATATAATAACTATTTAGGCGTTGCTTATGTTTTACAGCCGCGCTAGCCCAGCCCCCGCTCTGTCGTTAGTTAAGTAACCTAACGGGTAATGAAGGGGCCCAGTGGCGAATGCGAATGGCATAAGCGTACGTCATATTTTGGTTGTTTTCTGCAATGGTAGGATTTAAATGATGGGACGCATTAAAAGAACTAATGCAAGAAAATAAACCTAAAAGACGTTGTTGGAACAATTTTTCAAAAAGCTGTTATTGCAAGGACGTTCATTTTTGTTTTGCATCGCGGTATTCGGTTGTGAATGCCCAGCACCTCAGTCGACGAAGCAAGGGCCGAGATCCCTTCATCGGGAGTGACCCCTTGGACAAAAGTTTGCGTCAGAGTAATAACTTCACTATAGTCGATTATTCTTCCTTTGCATCGAGGTATTCAGTTTGGGATATCCTGCACCTCATTCGACGAGGAAAGAACCGAGATCCCTTCACAGGGAGTGACCTCTTTAGCAAAAGTTTTCGCCACTATATTTTCAAAAAGGTGCAATCATGTTCCTTCAACGATATCAAGTTCATTACGTTAACGGGTTTTTCGCCAAAAACCCAGCCGTAGCCCTCCGTCGTTTCGGATTAATATTATTCAGTATTCGTGCTGCGTTTGTTGACCTAGTCAAGGCGTAGTGAACGGTAGCTAAATAATATTTTTCTGTGGATTGCAAATGTGATTGGTTAGGACAGTCGTGCGGCCTTGTTGACCTAGTCAAGGGCACGTACGGGTGGGTCTAATGCAATCAGGATTATGACGGGTAGAACTTGTCTAACAGTTTGTGGCTTGTTGACCTAGTCAAGGTCATGAACCGTTAGGGGCAAAAACCACATCGGGAGTTTCAAAAGAACTGAAACTTGCAGATTTAGCATACCTTCTGGAGTGTGGTGACTAGAGTGGATTCCATCTAGGTTATCACACAATGACAGTTGGATCCCGATCCCACTGATGAGTTGGATTACTCTCGGGAGATTATTTCACTTAAACGATCAATGCTATAAACCTAGTAGGTGTCTAGAAAGGTGTTAGCGGGGCTACGCCCCCAGGGAAAAGAGGTTCTTGAACTAAGGAACTTCGCGAAAGCGTTGGAAAACCTCCCTCGAAGTACCGACACTAGCCTGGCTGAAAGGTTAAGCAAGTATTGTGACGTGAATTAAAACCCGGCTAGTTCTTCTTTTAAAAGGGTTTTAAGAAGAATTTGAGTAAACAGTGGGAGACATCCTGGTTAGATAAATTAATAAACCAATCTAATCTTGCAAGAGCATACGCTGAGTGTTTCTTTTTCTCTCTCTCCAGGCAGCAACCATTTTACGCCCTAATCAAGATAATAAAATGTATCGCTTGACCGATCCGAATTCTTATTCGGGACTGGAGAAAGTTGGTTCAGCTCTAACTTGTGACAACAGTCATGAGTATGAGAATGGGAAAGGGGATTGTATAGATTTCCAGGATACCCAGTTGAAGAAGAAGCATGGTTTTGCATCTACTTCAGGTGTTCTTGTAATTGAGAACTGTTTTACGGTCAGCCCTACCTCCTGGGTACTTGATACCGGATCAGGATCTCATATCTGTAATTTATTGCAGGGACTGAGAAAAAGTAGGAAAGTTGCACCGGGTGATATGTCGCTCAGAGTAGCGAACGGAGCACAAGTTAATGCGGCAGCCATCGGTGAATATCACCTAGTATTGCCAAACGGCAAGACTATGATTTTGAACGATTGCTACTATGTACCCTCCATGGTTTACAACATCATATCAGTTTCTATACTCGATAAAGATGGATAAAACTTTGTTCTTGAAAAGAATATCATGAACATTTACCTTCATAAGGTACTGGTTGCAGAGGGTACACTGTGTAATGGTATCTACGTTCTAAATCAGAATACAGTTCTCAATATACAAAACACATGCAAGAGGAAGAATTCAGATACGAATGAATCCTACTTGTGGCATTGTAGACTTGGTCATATCGGAGAGAAAAGACTGAGTAAGTTGCATAAAGATGGACTCTTGAATGCGTTCGAGTTTTCATCTTATGAAACTTGTCAGTCTTGTCTCAAAGGGAAGATGACCAAATCTCCGTTCACCGGACATGGAGAAAGAGCAACCGAGCTCTTGGGACTCGTACATAGTGATGTATGCGGTCCGATGTCTATACATGCAAGGGGTGGGTTCTCGTACTTCATCACATTCACTGACGATCTCTCTAGATTCGGATATGTGTATCTTATGAAACACAAATCTGAAGCTTTTGAGAAATTCAAGGAATTTACAAACGAAGTAGAGAACAAGACAGGCAAAAGTATCAAGATCCTCCGGTCTGACAGGGGAGGGGAGTACTTAAGCACGGAATTCCTAGATTACTTAAAAGAGAATGGTATTCTCTCTCAGCTTACTCCTCCTTATACACCACAGCACAACGGTGTTTCGGAGCGGAGGAATCGTACCCTACTGGATATGGTTCGCTCCATGATGAGTAATGCCGAGTTGCCTCTTTCATTTTAGGGACATGCGCTATTGACAGCAGCATACCTATTGAATGATGTTCCGTCTAAATCCGTGCCTAAGACTCCGTTCGAGATATGGAAAGGAAAGAAGCCATATCTTAAAAGATTTAAGATATGGGGTTGTCCGGCTTATGTTAAAACACATAAACCGGATAAACTAGAGGCACGGTCAGTTTTATGTAAGTTTGTGGGATATCCAAAGAATGGTTATGGATATCTATTCTACCACACCGAGGAACAGAAGGTGTTTGTTGCTCAGCATGCCGTTTTCTTAGAAACGGAGTTTCTTGCAAAAGAAATTAGTGGGAGCACGGTAGAATTGGAAGAAATTCAGCGACCACAAACTGAAACTGAAAATTTGACAGAACCTCAGGATTCAATAACCCCAGAAAAACCTCAGCCACTCCGCAGATCTGGTAGGATTTCTCATCCGCCCGAGAGATACTACGGTTTTCTCATAGACGGGGATCGAGAGGATTGCATCTTGGAAGAAGATGACCCTACCAGTTTCAGGCAGGCCATTATCAGTAGGGACTCTGATAAGTGGCAGGAAGCAATGCAATCCGAAATGAAGTCCATGTACGCCAATAAAGTGTGGACCTTGGATATTGCTCCACCTGGGGTAAAACCAGTTGGATGCAAATGGATCTACAAAAGGAAACTTGGTGTAGATGGGCAGGTGGAAACCTATAAAGCTAGACTCGTTGCAAAAGGTTTTCGTCAAAGACCTGGTTTGGACTATGACGAAACCTTTTCTCCGGTGGCTATGCTCAAATCCATTCGGATCCTACTTGCCATTGCTGCCTTCCATGACTATGAAATCTGGCATATGGATGTTAGGACGGCTTTCCTAAACGGTTGTTTGGAAGAGTGCGTTTACATGGATCAACCAGAAGGTTTCGTAGACAGTGGGAGCAGCGGAAAGGTGTGCAAGTTGCTTAAATCCATTTATGGATTAAAGCAGGCATCGCGGAGCTGGAACATCTGTTTTGATGAGGCAATCAAGGAATTTGATTTCATCAAGAACGAAGATGAACCCTGTGTTTATAAGAAGATTGTAGGACGAACTGTCGTATTCCTAGTCTTGTACGTGGACGACATTCTTTTGATAGGAAATGATATTCCTATGCTACAATCGGTCAAGCTATTTTTGTCACAAAGGTTCTCCATGAAGGACCTGGGTGATGCCTCGTACATTCTGGGGATCAAGATCTATAGAGATAGATCCAAGAAACTATTGGGACTTTCGCAGTCCAGGTACATAGAGACCGTGCTAAAGAGATTTAGTATGGAGGGTTCCAAGCGCGGTAACATACCCGCATTGCACGGAATTACCCTCTCCAAGAAGATGTCTCTTAAGACTGACGAGGAGAGGGTTCGCATGAGCACTATACCCTACGCTTCGGCGGTAGGATCTATAATGTATGCGATGCTATGTACAAGACCAGATGTAGCTTACGCGTTGAGCGCGGTAAGCCGGTATCAGTCAGACCCAGGGGAGGACCACTGGACAGCAGTGAAGAACATTCTCAAGTACCTGAGAAGGACTAAGGAGATGTTCCTGGTTTACGGTAATGGAGACCTCAGGGTCGAGTCCTTTACCGATTCAAGCTTCCAGAGTGACAAAGAAGACAGCAAGTCTGTCTCGGGTTTTGTGTTTACCCTCAACGGAGGGGCGGTATGTTGGAGGAGTTCCAAGCAGGATACCGTCGCAGACTCGACGATGGAGGCTGAATACATTGCTGCAAGCGATGCCGCAAAAGAGACGGTCTGGATAAAGAAGTTCATTAGTGAACTTCAGGTGGTTCCGTCCATTGTTGACCCAGTACCTTTGTATTGTGATAACAATGGGGCTATAGCTTTAGCGAAGGAACCAAGGTCCCATCAGAAATCCAGGCACATCTTAAGGCGGTATCACCTGATCAGGGAGATCATTGATCGCCAGGGGATCGAGGTGTGGAGAGTGGACACAAAGGACAACACTGCGGACCCATTCACGAAGGCTTTACCCCAGACTCAGTTCGAGCGGCTGATCGAGATGATAGGTCTTCGATACGCCAGTACATGGCCTTAGTGCAAGTGGGAGATTGTTAGTGTATATGCCCTAGAGGCCATTACTGTATCATACTAGTATGTATATTACTTGATGGAAGCTTGGGATATTCACAGTTGTACAGACAATCTTGCTCAATATAGTAGTATGCTACTTGGTTTGTCTCTGCTTTAATGTGTACTTGTGTGTTTATTTATTATATCACCTATACGCATTAGTAGAGCCCTTTGGATCTTTGCTTGATTACCGGCGTTGTGATGGCGATCACACTCGTGGGGGCTGAGTAATCTACAAGCACATCCTTATACACGTCCCTAGTCATGGGAGTATCGAGATAGGGCATCGATACTCCGGAGTAGACTAGCGTATGCGCTTCTCACCCCAGTACGGGAGACGGTCTGTCCCACAGCCGTCGGTACGTCGTACTTGAGATAGTATGCGGGTGCTCGTTGGGTTACGAGTACACTGGACAGGACTCGTCGGGAACTGATGGTCGGTATTATACCTATCGTCAGCTATCAGTTTCCAGGTGACATGAGTACAGCTTAGTCTGCTGACTTGACACTGTCACTTCGCCTCGAGTGTGTTCCCACTGTTCTTTGGTTACTACCCTACCACGGCTCTACTGAGTCGTGCAAACAGGTAGTAGTTGGGAGGAGTCCCGAAGCACTTGGAGGCAGTGACGGTTAGACAGGATTCGTCTCTCCCGGTATTGGGGGTTGACATCGCGCTGTGTCTAGGAGAGCCATTACACAAGTAGTCCCTGGCCAGGGTAAGCGAGATATACTGGTAGGTTCCAGTATTATCTCAGGGTGTTCTGGGCTTCACTCCGACACGACTTGTACCGCTATAAGGGGTCTGACGCTTGCCGCCCCCTAGGCCCGACATGCGATGTATCAGACGAACAGACCGGACTGTACGGAGATTGTCACATACAGACTCAGTAGGAGTTCGGATGGGTTTACCTCATCGGCCTTCTTATCGACATCTACCTGGGGACCGTTACGTACAGCTAGTGCCGCTTGCGGTCTGTGGTTAAACCCACTGCCAGCGTAGTGTCGAGTCTTTAGAGTCCCACACAGAGAGTTTCCCTGCACTGAGCGAAACGTGTAGAGGCCGTATGGTTTTACGGCAGGGCTGCGATCACTTACGTACACTTCTGTGCGTATGGTGTTCGGGCAGGCAGTACTAGTAGGCTTTGGTTTAAGCCGGATCCTAGTATTGCACGGATGGATTTGTTTTGTCTTCTGTGCATCCGCATTCTATGGAATACGGATGCAGGTGTGTATGCACAGTTTTTCGGAGCGATGAAGGAGGACGTGCCTCATTAGGGTTTTGGCAGTTGGTTCGGCCAAAACCGTTATGTGGCAGGCTCATTAGGGTTTTGACAGTTGATTCGGTCAAAACCATTTTGAGGCAGGCTCATTAGGGTTTTGACAGTTCGTTTGGTCAAAATCATTATGAGCCGCGAACATCATTTACTAATCCTATTAGTGATAATCTTATGATGGCTAATTGCATTGACCATTTGACCCCGTTGACCTCTCTTGACTTTGTTGACCGGTTGACCGGGTTGACCATTGACTTTCAAGAGGGTTCCACACTCTTCTTGTCTTTTCTTTTTTCTTTTGGATTATGATAATGGTCATTTCAAAGTAGCCATCAACTTTATCTTGATGGGATTAGTAATGATGTTGTTTTGCATTATTTGCAACCATGGTTGTTTTTCTTTTGTATCATAATTTTATTCTCATTCTCTCTCTTGAAATGAGAAGCTCCATGGTTGCTAGCAAGCTCCTTCTTCTTCCTCCTCTTGATTTCTCCTTTGATCTCATGTGTTGAGAGAAAAAGGATTCCACTTGACAAACACATCCATACATCTCCTCTACACTTCCTAGGGCTTCTAGATTAGCAATCTCCTTGCCCTAGTTACCTCGGCTTGAGGTGGAGCTCGGTGCACATCTCTCGGGTGGATCGTCTTCGACTCAAGGAGGCCGCGGAGGTGACCAAAGTCCGGATCAACCATTGAGCAAGCAAAGAGAAGAACAACAAGAAGAGAAGAACAACAAGAAGTGAAGAACAACAAGAATAGAAGGAGTTCAAGTTGAGGTATAACCCCTAACCGAGTAGATAACATTTCAAGTTAGGATGCTAGTGTATTGTTTAGCAAAGATCCGGCTTTTACGGTCCATGTTACAAAGTTTAGAAAAAATTTTGTTTTACCGTTTCCGCAACCCCGAAAGTACCGGGAGAGGTAACGTGGACCTAACAGTCCCGAGTCACATGGAGGCAATAACCGATAGGAGGGGTTTCGTTTCTCCCGGTATTGGGGGATGATGTTGCGCTGTGCTCGATTGGCCGTAACAGGGAAGTCCCTGGCCAGGGCTGATTCAGAGATTTGCTGGTAAGTGTTACCAGTAGTTTCTCGACCCGTTACGAGCCTCACATCGGCATGACTTATCAGTTATTGGGGTCTGACGTTTACCACCCCTAGACTTGATATGCGGCATATCAGACGAGGAGACCGGACTGTACGGTAGTGTTGCCGGTTGACTCGACGGGAGTTGTAGTAGGTTCGCTTGTTTTCTTCTGATCGCTCAATACCCGGGTGGCCGTTACGTTTAGCTGACCGCTTACAGCTTGGGGGTGCTTGATATGATCATCACCCACTGCCGGCGTATTGACGAGTCTTAGAGTCCCACAAAGGAGTTACCTAGTCCAGGCGAAACGTTGTGGTGCGCGTATGCGATATGCGCATGGACCCGATTAAAATGCGTGTATAGGATACCGTATATTGATCGAGCGGCTTGCTTTTGGTGGGGTCATATGTGATATGGCCGGATTGATAAATCAAGTGTTGATTTATCATTTAACCATTAGTTTTCTCACTTGAAATCTTTTCTTGTACATGATGGATGTATGCATGCATGTATGCTTTCTTTCTTTTAGTTTCATGCACATATGGATGTGCATACATACATACATACATACATACATAATCCTTCATGGTTGATTACACATTGAAAATGGTGGCAATATAAGACTCACACCATGGTTTAAATTTATGGATTATTATTTAATTTTTGTTAAAACAAAAGAAATAAAGAAAAGGATAATTCATGGTTAGTTTCTACACTCTTCCTTAACCTAACCGCGCTCACCTACTTCTAACCATGGGTTAACCTTCTCTTTGTGCTTTAACTCAAATTAAATAATATCTTAAACTTTTAACCATGGTTTGAGATGATAAGAGAAAAATATATATACATATATTTTTCTTTTTCACACAAGAGTTTTTCTTTTTCACTCTTGTCAAAAAAAAGCCATCATCTTCTTCCTCCTTCAGCATTTGCTCTCTAGACTTTTGTAGTGAGCAATAAACTCATCAAGTTAGGTTTTTGAAGTGAGAAAAGCCACCACAACATCATTCTACACAAGTTTAGCCCACTTGTTTAGAGTGTTATCTTCATTTCTTCTCTTGAAAAGTAAAGTTGCAAGCTTGGACTAGGAGCTTCGGGTGGATCGTCGTGGACACTAGGAGACTTCAAGCGAACCCTCCTCCAACCCTCAAGTGGCCAAGGAGTCTAGCGTAGGGAGCTACAAAGGTTGTACTCTCAAAACCCTAGCCTTTGTTACTTGTAATGTTTTAGAACCCTAATTTTCTAGGAACGATTCTTTGTTTGTTAACTTAGCACCCTAAAATTTTAATCTTTGGTACATGTGATACTTCCAATCTCTTCATGAGGTGCTAGGTTAACCCAACATTGGTATCAGAGCCGACCTAGAACATTAGGTGACACTTTTACGAAGTAAAAACTCCGATCGAACCGAAATACGACTTTTTAGAACCCTCTCTGGACATTTTTCCGAACCTGGTTATTTTCAGAATTAAAAATATGTAGAAAATAGAGCAGGGAATTCTAAGAAATACTGTGCAAAATGAAACCCTAATTGGCCAATTCCACAGCGGAACCGCGGCCATAGCTTGCTACGGCCGCGGAACCGCGGCCATAGCTTGCTACGGCCGCGGATCCGCGGCCGTACAGAGCCATTAAGGCTTCATTTTTTGTACAGTGTGATCTTGTCTGCTTGTAGATGGTTTTGGGTATTTTTAATCTGAATTTAGTACTGTATATTCTGGAGATGGTTTTGGACTCGTCGATTCGATCGGAATTTTCATTTCGTGAATTTTCCGGATAAATTAGAAGGTATTGAAGTGTTTGAACGAGTATCATTTGCTCACTTTTCACAGGGTTTAAATATTTTGGAGATACGTGCAAGTTTTATGGTGGACCCTCTAGAAGACAACAAACCTTAACTCGATTATGTGACCGTCTTGAACTGCCCTTTGAACCTTAGGGTTTGGGGCAGTACGGCGTGCCACATGTGAGGCGTTGGCTTGACCCTTCTACGGTCGCTACTACTGTGTCACACTCCGGGTTTTTTGAACTCCGCTCAAGTGTTGAGCTTTAGGGAATTTTGGGTATTTGATTGTTCGTTCGAAAACTTTAATACTGTCTATTTATCTGGAATGTGATGCAATGTGTGGAATTCATATCACTGGACATGAAATACGAAGTATGTGATATTTCGTATTTACGATGTCTAAAGAGAATGTGGATTCCAGATATTGCAGTTTTACACTTTCTTTTCTGTGACCATAAGTGTAGTATGTAGTGATATTGCCGATTGTCGTTGCTATACGTCGACGACAATCGGTGTATGCATACTTACTTACGTTGATGATATGAGATATTATGTGTTGCTGAGATATGATGTGCAGGATTGTCGCGATTGAATAGCCGGGGAGTTTTATGTGAGATGAGAGTTTTATATTTTCATTCATGTAAATTCAAATGTAATGTAATATTCTTTTATTTGGGGCACTTCCGGGTTGAGGTTGCTGCCAACAGTGTTGTATATTATATACTTTTCCGCATTAGGATGGACCCAAGGAGGGGAGCACGGGTGACCGGGTTCTGGGGTTCAGTGGGAGGCCATCTCGAGGAGTCGAGACCGGGTCTCCTAAACTCCAGAATTGGTAGGGTCGCTTGCCGCTCTCGTAGGGGTCCAGGGTGTGGGCATGGCTATTCATCGCGACTGTGGAATCCGTATTTTCTATTGTTGGCTAAATACTAAATACGGACGTCCTAGTATATCCCACATTATATCTATGTTTCTGCTGCGATATCTGTGATGTGATCATGTGATGTGCTGTGATAGATACAGTATATAGTATATATGATATATTATATAGACGTTACTTATGTTTTGCACCCGTACTAGCCCTGCCCTGCTCTGTCGTTAGTTACCTAACCTAACGGTGCACGAGGGGACATCGAGGCGAATGTGGATGGCATAAGTGTACGTCGTATTTATCTGTGATGTTTAGGTGACTTAAATGATGGGACTTCATTAATGTGATTAATGAAAGAAAAGAAACCTAAAAGATGTTGTAGAATCAAATTTTCAAATAAAAGGGTAGCTACAGTTTTGCTTTGCATAGCGGTATATATGATATACCCTGCACCTTATTCGATGAGGAAAGAGCCGAGATCCTTTCACCGGGTGTGACCACTTTAGCGAAACTGGCAGATGCTACAACACTCGGTTTGCTTTTGATTGCTTTTGGAGTTTTGCTTTGCACAGTGATATATATATGATATATCCCGCACTTTATTCGATGAGGAAAGAGCCGAGATCCCTTCACCGGAAGTGACCTCTTTAGCAAAACTAATAAAAGCCTCAAAATCTGTCACGCCCCGCTTCCCAGAGTACGCTAGATTGGGCACATGACATAGCCAACCATGCTACCTGTGGGTAGGAAGTATCCATCCACAGTCACATTACGGCTGTAGAGATATCAAGAACAAGATAAAACTATCTAAAACATGTCCATAATCCAGAATAACAGGAGTCAATAATAAATAAATGCGGAAGCAAATGATCCAATACAAATAACTGAAAAGTGTGTCCCATAATGCGGGCACACATCAGGAAATAAATGCAGGAAATAAAACTAACTACTACTGAACTCACAGCTCAGCCTGCTGGCTGAAGTACTCCTGCTCGGACTGCAACAGCGGTACGGAATCTGGGCCATGCAAAACCCAGACGTCAGCGCGTCATGTCATCAAGTAATATAATATGAACAGTGTAGCAGGCAATGTAATATAAACATGAATACAGCAAGAATAACAATAATATGAATCATACCAGTACAGGGTAGCGTGCAGTGGGTAAACTAAACCGTTCTATCAGGTTTTCTATTCTAAAGTCTTTGAAATCAATTTGAGTAATCCTCCATGTAACTCAAAGGATATGTCCCGTTACCCCCCGGGACCACGGATCAGGAATATGTGAACCAATAGTGGTTCTGTCCCGTTACCCCCCGGGACCATGGATCAGGAAAATGTAAGAGTCACGAATGGCTCTGTCCCGTTACCCCCCGGGACCACGGATCAAGCAATACCCTTTTAAGTTACACTTTAGTTTACACTTTTGATTTCCCCATACCCCCAAGTTGTGTATGTCAAGTCAGGTATTCAGTAATCAAGGACTAATGCCAACACAGGATCAGGTAAAAGCAGGTTTGTCTGGATAGACAACAGGAACGGTCCATGAGGACTACATGTCAGGTTTGTTGGCATTAGACACAAGATCAGGTAACGGGTCGAGTCATGGTACATCGGTCAAGTCAACAGTACACGGTACCATGTCAGGTATAGTAGGAAGTGTAACAGGTTATGTCAGGAAGCACAAGATGTCATGTGGGTGCTCATAATCAAACTAACATAAGCATGTGTATAAATAAACAAGCATGAGTACTATCAGAACAATAAACTGGAACATGTAATATGATATGCAAATAGATATAATTTCAAGGACATGGATGCACAGTTATCGATTAGGGTTACATTTATAGTTCCAATATTAATTAGGATGCAATTTATTAAACATGGAGCGTTAATATCACATTATTATGTAGTAATGTGATCTATGGATGCAATTATATGTATCTTAAATGCGATGGATGCAAACGGGTATCCGAAAAGTTATAAAACTATAAAATGGTAATGTGGGATGTACAACTAAGCAATATGTGATATAAATATTTATATAATAATATTAATATGGATAGCATATTCAAAGCGATTAATAACTAAAAAAGTGGTATTGATTAACCATGCACAAGAAAGTTCCGTTCAGAAATTCAGCGTCACCCTAATTTGTAAAATAGCTTAAAAATAACAAACGTTCTCAAAAAGGGACGTGTCTTATACCAAAACAAAGATAATTCAATAAGGTTTTCAGTTTTATAAGTATAAGCATCTCAGGTTGTTCTTAAAAAAAGTTATAAACATTCGAAGTTGAAAGTTTGCTGCTGGAATTTCCCTGGACAGCAGTTTGGAGACATTTTCATTTGCATTTTACGTTATTTAAACAATTTATTTTGCAAGTAAATATTTCATAGAGTTATATTATTCTGAGTTAGCTTCGTAACGAACTAAAGAACGTATACTAATGATTTTTCTATGATTTATAATGAATTTTATAAGATACGGTGTACAGTAAATTTCAGATTTGTCATATCCGATTTTTCAACGACGTTTCATGTGTGAACTATAATATTTTAAATATATATAATATCATAAAATGCAGATTATAAACTAATTAAAGATAATAATAAGAAATATTACGACGATATATATTTTAATTGATATGGATGCAGTATAATGTAATCTAGTATGTCACAAGAAAAGTTTTCATGATCTAGATTTAATATGATATAAACGGATGCAAACGGAACATCGAAACGTTATAAAATTAAACATGGGGCACTAGATTTAAACTATAGGTTTGGTATTTATTTAAATAGGTATAAAATGAATTATATAGCATGTAGCAAGATTAACTTGCCTCGATGGGTCGTGAATCGGGAAAACGGAACGTTAACCGTTGGCGGGGAAAACTCGCGATGGGTGCACGGTTCACGGAATGAACCCAAATGACGAACAAAGGAACCACACGGGTCGGGGTACCTCGCTGGAATGTCGAGAAATGTCACCGGCACGACGGAATTCCGGCAACAAAAGAACTGTTAAAAAAAATGAGAAACGAGACATGAAGTAAGAAGAGAAAGAATGATAAAGAGAAGTACGAGAGAATATATGAGGGGGGATAGAGAGAGAAAAAGTGGAGAGAGAGAAGAGGGAGAGAGGGAAAGTGGGGCCCACGGGGTTAAAGGGGAGGTTGCGATTGGCTGAGAGAATAAATTGAGAAGGATATAAAAGATTGTAAAAATATTATATGGTTAACTTAAAGATTTAAAAGATAGGTAATGAACAGTAAGATATCAGGTTAGTTAGAAAAATATATGCGATGGTTTTAATAATATTAAAATTTGGGATTTTGGTGCCAAATAAAACATTTCCAAATTGAGCCCGGGTCGAGTCCAAAAATTTGAATTGAAATAATAGGATTTTAAGCGCGATCCAAATTTTAAAATTAAGTGTTTTATGATTAAAAAGCATACCCCCAAAACGGACACACGTACGTGCACGTAGCCATCCAAACTCGTCCGTTTCACTGAACGGGACGAGAACACAATGCACGGACGCTACCGCGAGGCTAGGGGTGTCAAGTAGGCCATGATGAATATTTTCAATTTTATTTTAGATGCCAAAATTTGTTATATGCAGAAATGAATTTACCGGGTAAAAATTTACAGTAAGCAACAAACAAGCAAGTTAAATGAAATGAGTACCACATTATGCTCAAACAGTAACTGAAAATAGTAGCATTGGGCTCGGGTGTTCATTATACCCAACTACAAAAAGAATTTCGTTCTCGAAATTCCAAGAATACAAAGATAGATAACTACAAGAAAAGGTGAGGAAACTTCTGCCGGATTTCATCTTCTCGTTTCCAAGTGGACTCTCTATGCGAGCGATTACCCCAAGAAACAAGCACAAGGGGGATAACCTTGTTCTTAAGAACCTTTTCCCTTCGATCCACGATTTCAATCGGTCGCTCCTCAAAAGTCAAATCTTCTCGTACTGTTAGCTCCGAATGATCCAAAATGTGTGTTTCATCTCGACATACTTACGGAGTTGAGATACGTGAAACACATCGTGCACATTTGCCAAGGACTGTGGTAACGCCAAACAATACGCTACCTCACCAACACGCTCCACGATCTCAAGGGTCCAACGAATCGAGGACTAAGCTTTCCTCGACTTCCAAAACGAATCACCCCTCTAGTCGGTGATATCTTCAAGAATACCAAATCACCCACGGTGAACTCCAGAGGTCTTCTTGACGTATCTGCCCAACTCTTCTGTCGGTCCTGTGCTGCCTTCATATGATTTCTGATAGGGTTAACCTTCTCAACTATCTGCACAACCAAATCTGGTCCCAATAATCTTCGTTCACCGACATCGTCCCAACAAACAGGTGAACGGCATTTACGACCATACAAAGCTTCAAATGGAGCCATCTGAATAGTTGCCTGAAAACTGTTGTTGTAAGACAACTCCACCAAAAGTAGATGATCCTCCCAAGACCCCTTGAAGTCCAACCTGCATGTTCTCAACATATCCTCAAGAGTTTGGATCGTTCTCTCCGACTGACCATCAGTTTAAGGATGATAAGCTGTGCTAAACTTCAATCGTGTCCCCAAACTTTCCTGTAAACTCCTCCAGAAGTGTGATAAGAACCGAGTGTCCCGATCGGACACGATGCTCACCGGTACTCCATGCAATCTTACGATCTCCTGCATGTACCGCTCTGCCAAAGTCTCTGTTGATTGACCAACCCGAAAAGGAATAAAGTGAGCTGCCTTGGTCAATCCGTCAACAATTACCTATACTGCATTATTGCCTTTTGGACTCCGCGGTAAAGCCGTCACGAAATCCATGGTTATATGTTCCCACTTCCCCTGAGGAATCGGAAGTGGTTGCAATAAACCAGCAACCCTTTGATGTTCAGCCTTAACTTGCTGACACACCAATCACTTTGCCACAAAGCGAGCAATCTCCCGCTTCATGCCCTCCCACCAGAAATGCTGTCGAATATCTCGGTACATCTTTGTGCCTCTTGGATGTACAGAAGAAGCTGAACTGTGTGCCTCCTTCAAAAGCTCTTCACGAACATCACCCTTTGGCACACACAAACGGCTACCATACCTCAACGAACCATCTTCGTGGATCAATAAATCTGTTCGTAGCTCGGCTTCAACCTGCTCTCGAAACTTTTGCAGTCTAGGATCCTGCGATTGAGCTGCTTTAGTATTCTCTATCAAAGACGAATGTACTTGCAGCTGCAACAACTGTCCCGTAGAACGCGGCAGCACAACCTCCAAGTCAAATCTTCGAAAATCTGCGACAATCTCCTTCTGCGTAGTTAACACCTGAATTACTGGTAACCGACTAAGCGCATCCGGCACAACATTAATCTTCCCCAGATGGTACTTAAGATCAAGATCGTAGTCAGCCATCAGCTCCAACCATCTACGCTGCCTCATGTTAAGCTCCTTCTGTGTGAACACATACTTCAAGCTCTTATGATCTGTAAAAACTTCGACTCTTTCGCCCAAAAGGTAGTGTCTTCAAATCTTCAAAGCGAAAATCACAGCCGCAAGCTCTAAGTCATGAGTTGGATAATTCTTCTCAAGGGTCTTCAACTGTCTCGATGCATGCTACAACCTTCCCATGCTGCATCAAAACACATCCCAATCCTTTCCCAGATGCGTCGCTGTGAATCACCAATACTCCGGAATTGTCTGGCACGGTCAGAATAGGGGCGGTTATCAACTTCTGCTTCAACGTCTCGAAAGCTAACGCACACTTATCCGCCCATACAAAAGGTACCTCCTTACGCGTAAGCTTGGTCAACGGCTCTGCCAGACAAGCAAAGTTCTCCACAAATCTCCTATAGTATCCGGCTAATCCAAGGAAACTTCTTATCTCAGCAACATTCTTTGGAATCGGCCAGTCTCGAACTGCTGCAATCTTTTCTGGATCGACGGCAATTCCATCGCCAGACACAACATGCCCCAAAAACCTTACTTCCTCCAGCCAAAACTCGCACTTACTCATCTTCGCATACAATTTCTCCTGTCTCAACGTCTGCAGTGCGATCTTCAAATGCTCAACATGCTCTTCAAAACTCTTCGAGTAAACCAGAATATCGTCAAAGAATACCACAATGAACTGATCCAAGAACGGTGAAAAGATTCGGTTCCTCAAGTCCATGAATACTGCCGGCGCATTCGTTACTCCGAAGGGCATCACTAAGTACTCGTAATGTCCATACCGAGTTCGGAACGCCGTCTTGCAAATATCTTCTGTTTTCACTCGGACCTGATGATATCCGGATCGCAAATCCAGCTTCGAGAATACCCTCGCACTACTAAGCTGCTCAAAAAGTTCTCCAATGCGAGGGATAGGGTACTTGTTCTTAATAGTCACCCGGTTTAATTCTCGATAGTCGATGCACATCCTTCTTGTGCCATCCTTCTTCTTTACTAGAAGAACTGGAGCTCCCCAAGGCGAGTTACTGCTTCGAATCCAACCCTTTTCAAGCAATTCAGCAACCTATTTCTTTACTTCTTCCAACTCTACTGGCGCCATTGGATAATACGTTTTAGATACTGGCGCTGCACCAGGAATAAGATCAATTGCGAACTCCACGTCTCTCCTCGGCGGTAAACCCGATATATCTTCAAACACGTCCATAGAATCACGAACAACAGCCGGCTCTTTACTTTCATCACTTCCATTGATGCAAGAATATTATTTGTCGGCCTAGCCCTAAATTCGACTGGCCAGACAGAAAAACTCCCCTCCATCCGAGATAAACTCTGCTGCTCTCGGCTGCCGCAATTACTTGTGAGAAAGTGGTCAAACCCAGGGAGACAATCTACCTCTGGATGTCCACGTCCAGGCTGCGCATGAACCTCCGTGCCCTGTCTGCATCGTTGGCAACTAAAGGTCCAACGAAACTACTGAGTCTCGTCCATTCTGCTGCATGCACATCTACGGGTGCTCCCTTCTGCTTTAGTCCGATGAACTTCACTTCCATTTCCTCCCGTGCAGTCCGCGGGAAGAACTTCTCCAGGAGACTCTTCGAAAAATCCGCCCACTTGATCGGCTTGGGCAAACGGTTCTCCTCAACAAGCCACCATTCTCGGGCGTAGTCCACTAGCTGAATGCGTACCACAACAACCTTTTTGTCATCTGGAATCTGTGCCGCAAAAAGCAAGTTCTCTGTGTCAACTAGCCACTGCTCCACTGGCAACGACTCCTTTAAACCAGTAAATGTAGACGGACCCAACCGCCTGAAATCTGCTACGGTCCCTACTCGGTCAACTGGTCTAGCTCCAACATTGTTCACAGACTGCTGAACGATCTGCAAACCTTCCCAAAATGAGTCCTCTTGCTGCTGGATCAGCTCGATCTGTTTCTTTGAATCTCCAGCATTCCTCTTATCACTCCAAGCATGGCGGCTTCGTCCACACGCCTCTGGTATGTCTTCAATTTCTTACCGGCCATAATCCTGAACTCAAAATACCCAACATTAGCATGATGATAGATTCTGAATATAGATCAAGGCTAGAACTCCAAGATACTTAAATAGAGTACCGCATTGTAACTATGCCGCGGTATCATAGCCACAATTACATAACTCCATCCAAGTCGCCTAAGTCCTAGAGATAACAAGGAATCAGGTTTTCGAATCGATATGCAAAGGAAGTTTGCACATCGTAAAAGGTATAATCAGGAAGAATGTGATTCAAGAATGGTAAAACGGTCAAGGTGGCAGGACATGTTTCCTAAACACGGGTATTCTGATTCGTGTATTGGGTATAATACCCAACTACAAAAGAATCAACCCGACTATCCTATGTCTCTGATACCAAAAGAACCATGTCACGCCCCGCTTCCCAGAGTATGCTAGATTAGGCACGTGACATAACCAACCATGCTACCTGTGGGTAGGAAGTATCCATCCACAGTCACATTACGGCTGTAGAGATATCAAGAACAAGATAAAACTATCTAAAACATGTCCATAATCCAGAATAACAGGAGTCAATAATAAATAAATGCGGAAGCAAATGATCCAATACAAATAACTGAAAAGTGTGTCCCATAATGTGGGCTCACATCAGGAAATAAATGCAGGAAATAAAACTAACTACTACTGAACTCACAGCTCAGCCTGCTGGCTGAAGTACTCCTGCTCGGACTGCAACAGCGGTACGGAATCTGGGCCATGCAAAACCCAGACGTCAGCGCGTCATGTCATCAAGTAATATAATATGAACAGTGTAGCAGGCAATGTAATATAAACATGAATACAGCAAGAATAACAATAATATGAATCATACCAGTACAGGGTAGCGTGCAGTGGGTAAACTAAACTGTTCTATCAGGTTTTTTATTCTAAAGTCTTTGAAATCAATTTGAGTAATCCTCCATGTAACTCAAAGGATATGTCCTGTTACCCCCCGGGACCACGGATCAGGAATATGTGAACCAATAGTGGTTCTGTCCCGTTACCCCCCGGGACCACGGATCAGGAAAATGTAAGAGTCACGAATGGCTCTGTCCCATTACCCCCCGGGACCACGGATCAAGCAATACCCTTTTAAGTTACACTTTAGTTTACACTTTTGATTTCCCCATACCCCCAAGTTGTGTATGTCAAGTCAGGTATTCAGTAATCAAGGACTAATGCCAACACAGGATCAGGTAAAAGCAGATTTGTCTGGATAGACAACAGGAACGGTCCATGAGGACTACATGTCAGGTTTGTTGGCATTAGACACAAGATCAGGTAACGGGTCGAGTCATAGTACATCGGTCAAGTCAACAGTACACGGTACCATGTCAGGTATAGTAGGAAGTGTAACAGGTTATGTCAGGAAGCACAAGATGTCATGTGGGTGCTCATAATCAAACTAACATAAGCATGTGTATAAATAAATAAGCATGAGTACTGTCAGAACAATAAACTGGAACATGTAATATGATATGCAAATAGATATAATTTCAAGGACATGGATGCACAGTTATCGATTAGGGTTACATTTATAGTTCCAATATTAATTAGGATGCAATTTATTAAACATGGAGCGTTAATATCACATTATTATGTAGTAATGTGATCTATGGATGCAATTATATGTATCTTAAATGCGATGGATGCAAACGGGTATCCGAAAAGTTATAAAACTATAAAATGGTAATGTGGGATGTATAACTAAACAATATATGATATAAATATTGATATAATAATATTAATATGGATAGCATAATCAAAGCGATTAATAACTAAAAAAGTGGTATTGATTAACCATGCACAAGAAAGTTCCGTTCAGAAATTCAGCGTCACCCTAATTTGTAAAATAGCTTAAAAATAACAAACGTTCTCCAAAAGGGACGTGTCTTATACCAAAACAAAGATAATTCAATAAGGTTTTCAGTTTTATAATTATAAGCATCTCAGGTTGTTCCTAAAAAAAGTTATAAACATTCGAAGTTGAAAGTTTGCTGCTGGAATTTCCCTGGACAGCAGTTTGGAGACATTTTCATTTGCATTTTACGTTATTTAAACAATTTATTTTGCAAGTAAATATTTCATAGAGTTATATTATTCTGAGTTAGCTTCGTAACGAACTAAAGAACGTATACTAATGATTTTCTATGATTTATAATGAATTTTATAAGATAAGGTGTACAGTAAATTTCAGATTTGTCATATCCGATTTTTCAACGACGTTTCATGTGTGAACTATAATATTTTAAATATATATAATATCATAAAATGCAGATTATAAACTAATTAAAGATAATAATAAGAAATATTACGACGATGTATATTTTAATTGATATGGATGCAGTATAATGTAATCTAGTATGTCACAAGAAAAGTTTTCATGATCTAGATTTAATATGATATAAACGGATGCAAACGGAACATCGAAACGTTATAAAATTAAACATGGGGCACTAGATTTAAACTATAGATATGGTATTTATTTAAATAGGTATAAAATGAATTATATAGCATGTAGCAAGATTAACTTGCCTCGATGGGTCGCGAATCGGGAAAACGGAACGTTAACCGTCGGCGGGGAAAACTCGCGACGGGCGCACGGTTCACGGAATGAACCCAAACGACGAACAAAGGAACCACACGGGTCGGGGTACCTCGCTGGAAAGTCGAGAAACGTCACCGGCACGACGGAATTCCGGCAACAAAAGAACAGTTAAAAAATGAGAAACGAGACATGAAGTAAGAAGAGAAAGAATGATAAAGAGAAGTACGAGAGAATATATGAGGGGGAGATAGAGAGAGAAAAAGTGGAGAGAGAGAAGAGGGAGAGAGGGAAAGTGGGGCCCACGGGGTTAAAGGGGAGGTTGCGATTGGCTGAGAGAATAAATTGAGAAGGATATAAAAGATTGTAAAAATATTATATGGTTAATTTAAAGATTTAAAAGATAGGTAATGAACAGTAAGATATCAGGTTTGTTAGAAAAATATATGCGATGGTTTTAATAATATTAAAATTTGGGATTTTGGCGCCAAATAAAACATTTCCAAATCGCGCCCGGGTCGAGTCCAAAAATTTGAATTGAAATAATAGGATTTTAAGCGGGATCCAAATTTTAAAATTAAGTATTTTATGATTAAAAAGCATACCCCAAAACGGACACACGTACGTGCACGTAGCCATCCAAACTCGTCCGTTTCACTGAACGGGACGAGAGTACAATGCACGGACGCTACCGCGAGGCTAGGGGTGTCAAGTAGGCCATGATGAATATTTTCAATTTTATTTTAGATGCCAAAATTTGTTATATGCAGAAATGAATTTACCGGGTAAAAATTTACAGTAAGCAACAAACAAGCAAGTTAAATGAAATGAGTACCACATTATGCTCAAACAGTAACTGAAAATAGTAGCATTGGGATCGGGTGTTACAAAATCACTCCATTTCAAAACATCACTTGATTCTACAACGATATCAAGTTCCTTACGCAATAGGTTTTCAGAAAAACCTGTCGTAGCCCTCCGTCATTTCAGATAAATCCTACTTAGTATTCGTGCTACGTTTGTTGACCTCCGTCAAGGTGTAGTGTGCGGGAGCTAACTAGTATTTATTTGCTTATGCATGTGATGCAAATTGGATTAGGGTAGTCGTACGACCTTATTGACCTCCGTCAAGGGTCATACGGGTGGGTTTGATTCAATCAAGAAATGACGGGTTGAACTTGACTTGCACCCTGTGGTTTGTTGACCTCCGTCAAGGTCATAGGATGCTTGGGGCAAAACATTATCGGGAATTTCAAGTGTTGAAATTTGCAATGAGATTGCATACTTTCTATGAGATAGTTGGATCCCGATACCCACTGCAAGTAATTGTTACTCCTGGGAGAGTTTTACACAGGACAATTAGCCGATCAAGTAGGTGTCTAGAAAGGTGTCAACGGGATTACGCCTCTGGAAAAATGAGGTTTATTTTAATTAGGTCCGTGCGAAAGCACGGGGAACCTCCCTCAAAGTACCGACACTGGTCTGGCTGAAAGATCGGCGAAGTTGTAGGGTGTAATTAATCCCGGCTAGTCTTTCCTATTAGGGTTTGAAGGATGATTTGATAAAAACAGTGGGAGCCATCCTGATTAGATAAGATAATAACCAATCTGATCTTGCAAGAGCATACGCTAAAGTGTTTTTCTTCTCTCTCTTTCTAGGTAGCGACCATGTCATGCCTTAATCAAGATAATAATATGGATGTATTGACCGAACCCGCAAGTTATACTGTGCTGGGGAACGTCGGTTCCGTTCTTTCTTATAAGACTTATAAGACTGAACAGGACATAGGGGAATACCAGGATTCCCATGCCACCCGAATGAAGAAAGTACATGATGATGCATTTTCTTCGGGTGTGTTCGTTACAGAGAACTGTTTCTCCATTTGCCCTACGTCCTGGGTATTAGATACCGGGTCAGGATCCCATATATGTAATCAGTTACATGGGCTTAGGAAAGGTAGAGAACTTGGAGAAGGTGATAAAGACATAAGAGTTGGAAATGGTGCAATTGCTGCAGCTAAGACTGTCGGGGAATATCACCTTGCATTACCAACTGGTAATACATTGGTTCTGAACGAATGCTATTACATGCCGAACCTGATATGCAACATTATATCGGTTTCTTTGTTGAGTAAAGAGGGATATAATTTTGTATTACAGGATAATGTTATGAACATTTTCCGTAACCAAAAGTTGGTTGGATCAGGCACGTTGTGCAATGGCATTTATGTTCTAAATCAATCAACAGTTCTGAGTATAACAAACACACACAAGAGGAAGAGTTCGGAACTGAACAAATCCTTCTTGTGGTATTGTAGACTGGGTCACATCAATGCGATAAGACTAGCTAAGTTACATAAAGATGGATGTTTGAATCCGTTTGAATTTTCATCTTATGACACTTGCCAGTCAAGTCTCAAAGGCAAGATGACTAAAACTCCGTTTACGGGACATGGAGAAAGAGTTACTGAACTCTTGGGACTGATACATAGTGATGTATGCTGTCCCATGTCTACACATGCCAGGGATGGTTCTTCATACTTCATTACATTCACTGACGATCTCTCTAGGTTCGGGTATGTGTTCCTGATGAAACACAAATCAGAAGCTTTTAAGAAATTTAGAGAATATAAACAAGAAGTCGAGAACCAAACCGGAAAAAGTTTTAAAATCCTACGATTTGATCGAGGAGGTGAATACTTGAGCATTGAATTCCTGGACTTCCTAAAAGAGAAAGGGATTCTCTCTCAGCTGACTCCTCCATATACACCACAGCACAACGGTGTATCAGAACGGAGGAACCGCACCCTATTGGATATGTTGCGCTCTATATGCCCTAAAGGCCATTACTATACATAGGATGTATATTGTAGTGGATGCTTGGACATATATAGGGAGGACTTTCTTTCTCGACATGATAGTATGCTATCTGGTTGCTCTTTACCTTAACGTGTACACTGATTGTCTCTCTGTTACATGTTGGTAAAGTGTAGCGTTTTGAAAATCGTTTCGGTGAAATTTCGGAAAATCGGTAAAATGAGGGGGTTTTCTGTAAAAAGTCAAAATACAAATATCTTATTATAAAAATTAAATATACATATTCTAGCTATGTAATTGCTATTATTTGGTGTTTATTGAGCCGCTGGTGAAATTTCAAATTTTCTGAAAAAAATATTATTTTATTATTATTTTAAGCCGTCACTAATACATTTAATTAGGGAAAATTACAAATAGGAATGAGTTGAAACTAATTTTGTGCATCATAAAACATTAAATAAAATTTTATCATGTGGTTTTTGGAAAGAAATCATTTGCCAAAACGGTTTAGAAATTATTGAAGAAAAAAGGCTTTTTTTTAGCGTAAATGGATGTTTGGGGTATTGTATTTATCATTTTTCATCACCCCACACCCGTGCCCACACCCACACACCCCCACTTACTCCTCCCCATGGCAGAATTCAGCACCCACCGTATTTTTCCCCACTTGATTTTCAAGGAAAAAGAAATGAAAGAAAAGAAAAGAAAATGAGTGAAGTAGTTAGACTTTTGATTTTGTTTGACCTTGACCTTGTCCCCCCCCCCCCCATTTTCCTCACCTCCCTCTCTCTCCCCCACCCACTTTTCTGGCCAAAAATTCCTTCTCCCCACAGCAGCCCCCCTCCATTTTCCCCTCTCTTTTCCCTTCAAAACTTCATGAAAAATTGCATCAAAAATCCACCAAAAATCCCACAAAATCAAAATCAAAGTCCTACCCATTTTAGCTTAGCCCGTTTAGCATGGATCCTTGTGAAAAGAGAGTATTTTGGAGGGCCATGGATGCTTGTGGACCTTCATATATTTTTGGGTATAATTCTAAAACTTTTTGTTGCTTAAATTGTTACTAATTTCTTAAGCTAATTTAATTAAGTGTTATTTGGATATGTGAGTTTAATTGCAAGTTTTGGAATTCAAGTTGTGAAATTGAATGCAAGTTAGGGTTTATAAAATTGGTGTATGGTTGTGTGTTATAATTAGGCTTTGTTGTCATGTTAATACAAGGTTAGTAGCTAGTGTGAATGGTTAGTTTTAAAATTGTGTTAATTTGCTAAATTGCTTACTAGGTTTTTGAAATTTGTTAAATTCTTGGGATTAAAAATGTGTTTAGGGTTTTCATGACTTCATTAACTTTATTAAGTGTGGTTTAATGCTTTAGATCATGCAAATCTAAGCTAGATTGTAGTTTGTACATTTTTGCTTTGAAATTGTTAAAAAGGGTATTTTTGTAAACTAGAATATTAGGATTTTTGGAATTTAATGAGATTAAATTCCGGAAATTGTTTATACGACTTATTTAAGATATTTAATAAATATATTGGCCGCTACATTCATTTAAACATCGTGTTTTGTACAAAAACGGCGAATTGTGCTTGCTAGATTTTCGGAAAAAGGACTTTTTAAGTGAAATTGGCGTTTTTGTGAGTTTTAACCTAGTTTATATTAAAATTATTGTTCGTGAATGTGCAAATGAGTGTGATTGGATTTTTCTCGATGGTTTGACGTTTGTACATCGACATTGAGGGTTCGTTTTACTATTCTTGCATGCGAAGGCGATAGGTTTGGACCTATGCGTGATACGCGTGCCGATTTGATTTTCGTATGCCGTTTCGATCTCGAATTTAGTTTTAATGCGATATGGTGCGTTATGATATGTAGGTACCCCCATGTGGACTTCGAGACGACAAGCAGGCGCGTGGCGACGTCGGCACCGGCTAGCGAGGTCCAGGTGAGTAGATTTATATCTACGGGGAGAAGTCGGGTGGATGGCGTATAGCACCCCCGCAGTCCGTGGTGGTGTATACGGATGCGTATACACACCAACAATTATTATATGTTATTTGGGATTAATAACGATGCTTAGGATGGATATTGGTGTGTTGGATTATTTTAGCGTTGCGAACCCTAGGGTAGTGTTGCACTACACATACACACACATACACACATACATACTTGCATACATTCCTATTGATATGTGCTCATGGAATTCTTTATAGTTATGTGTTCACATGGGTATGGGACTATGTGTTCACATACGGATTGAGGATGATACTTGGAATTGAGCTGAGTCGATGAGATTTGATTTGAGGCCGTGAGATCGGTGATATAGCAGGGTTCGTATCTTAGATACGACATGACGTTGTAGCGGGTCCTTGACGTAGTGTTTCACACACGTCCATGCATACGCAGGCGGTATCAGTATGGTACTAGACGTAGATCAGTACCCCGATCATGATATTTGATAAAGAGGATACCAGGTGAATAGTATGATGAATGTGATATTGACCCGTACCCAGATTGGGATGCCGTACGACGGATTTACGTACGAGCTATATTGATGATTGATCCGCACTCTTGACTTGGGATGCCTGATTATAGATATGGTATCGGATATGATATTATTGAGGCGGGATCACCGACTATATATATACAGGTATGTATATGTATCGACTCAGATGATAGGCGGTTTCTTTACCTGTAGTTCAGCTTGTTAGTTCAGCCGTATAGTTTAGTGTAGTTGTTAGATTAGATTAGACTTCTTACCTATTTCAAAAACTAACGAATCGTGAGCCTTTTTAAAGACAGCTCAAGGGAATCTACGGATATTTCAAAAACGACGTATCTTTTCATAAAAACACCGTAGCCCCTATTTTCAAAACCCCATGATTCGTGTTATTTCAAAAGGCACCATTCGTAGGACTTATATTAGATTATTGCAGATTAGTTATCGTTGTGTCTAGTATTCAGCTCCCGCACATTATTGCTGTTCGCTCGGCCTCGCATATTTATTTTGCTGCATATTCCATTATTGATATCATGCTGTTAGGACACCAGCACCATTACCGATGATGCGTATGTACCACGTACACCTACTTGCCGGCTCACACACATCTTCATCGGTAATTGCCATGTCACGTACACTTTAGAGAATATAATTGCTTGACTTAGATTGTTAGCTGGTAGTTTTGACATGATATTAGTGTACTTCCCTTATATGCCATATTAGACATTGTAGTTATTACCTACCACTTCATGCATACTGTTATTCAGTTGTTCATGCCTAGTTCATTATCATTGACATATGCACTTGTGATGATTTCTTGAGATTTATGATATTTCTGGATTTCGGGGAAAGCCGCAAAATTTACAACTTATGATCTTTTAAAATATAAAATGTTGCGGTTTTCTAGTGATGTAAAGTGTCGTCCACCATGAGTTTGCTGTGGTTTTGGAGATCCGTGTCGAGGAGTGGAGGAACCGTCACGGGTACATGGTGGGCCCGGTATGGTACCCCGGGGCAAGAGGAATGTGGTGTTGACGTTGAGCCTGGCTGGGGAGCACTACCTACCGGTGATATTACCCGACGCGTCGGAGATCCGGAGGATACCGTCGTGGTCTTGAGATGGATGGTAGGGGCCGGTCCGGACTGACGGCGCCCTAGATATTGAGCTTGAGACATTGATATTTCGAGACAGTGAGATTTATGTTTTGTGTCGATGCTAGACACTGTTGATACTGATTTCATTATGATACCTCAGTTTAAAAATACGAAGGAAATCTCACTAATTTATGAAAACAGTTTCTTCATTTACATGTATTCTGTTTCATGCATTCATATGATATATTGCTACCTGAGGCACTGACACGGGCACATGAAATTATACTCGGGTTAGATATTACCTTAGTCATTGTTATAGGCTGCCTGTTATACTTATATTTGAGGATATATTATGATCATTGACCTAGGTTGCGTTATTTATGCGATTTCTATGCGTAGATATTTTTCTATTCACGAGTTGGCAACTCACCCCCGTTGTGCCCCAGTTTCTTGCAGGTTGCCTTACAGGTTCATTACGGCTTTGCGGGCATAGTTTCATTCGGGTGATTTGCTAGTAGGTGGGTTTACTTGTATCATACCCCCATTATATATCTTGTATATCATTATTCTGTTGTATCTAGAAGTTCCATCAACCAAACATGTATTTATTGAGATAGAGACCAGTGTTGTTTATTCTTTCGACCTTAGAGTCGCTCGTTATATTTCTGGTGGTTTTGAGTTCCCTTTTGAGTTTTTGATCCTCGCCGTTGGCGTTGTATATTATATTGCTTGTGTGGTTGTGACCGTCGATTGACGAAGAGCTAGCTCCCGCTTGGGGATGCCTTTTTCTTGATTTCGTATACTATTCATGTTGTATCCCGTTTGGGGGCCAGTATTTACAAAGGAGACTCTGCCGAAATTTTCAGTAAATTTTTGATGTTTTAAAAACCGCATAATCCGGCTTATGCTATTGAAATTACTTGCTTTAAGTTGTTTTTCCTGCACTCTACTATTTTCTTGGTTTGGATTTCTGGGTTTTCGGTTTACTTAGATTACGTACACCTCGAGACGTTCGTAGTTTAAGTGCCGGTCATGTTCCGTACTTTCGGGTCGTGACATAAAGCCCTTAGGATGTGTACTTGACTACCTGGACTATGATGCGGATCATACTAGTGGGGACATGGTAGTCCATAAGTACATCCTTCAAGGTCCCTAGTCGTGGGTGTATCGAGACGGGGCATCAATATACCAGAGTAGACTAGCGTATACCTTCTCGACCCATACAGATAGGCGATGGATGATCCCATATCCATTGGTGTTTGACATCAGAGATGATATACGGGTGCTCAGTGGAGACTGGGTACACTGGACGGACTCGCCGAGAACTCCCAGATGGTATTATACCTTACGTCAGATGGCAGTTCTCTGGTGACACTGGTACAGGTTAGTCTGTAGACCCGAGATCGTCATAGAGTCTTGTGTGATTCCCACTGTGCTTTGATTTCCACCTTACCACGTCTAAGAGGACGTGCAAAACGGTGGTTTTTGGGTACAGTCCCGAATCACATGGAGGCAATGAGCGATAGGTGGGCATTCATCTCTCCCGGTATAGGGAGTTGATGTTGCGCTGTGTTCGATTGGCTATAACCGGAAATCCCTGGCCAGGGTTGCTGAGATTTACTGGTAAGTGTTACCAGTAGTTTCTTGAACTGTTATAGACCTCATATCGACATGACTTATCGAGCTACTAGGGTCTGACGTTTACCACCCCTAGGCAAGATATGCGACATATCAGACGAACAGACCAGACTGTACGGTAAGTGTTACTGGTTGGATTGACAGGAGTGTGCGCGGGCTTGCTCGTCGATCTTTGGATCTCTCAATACCCGGGTGGCCGTTACGTTTAGCAGACCGCTTGCGGCTTGTGGGTGTTTGATATGATCATCACCTGCTACCGGCGTATTGACGAGTCTTTAGAGTCCTACAGAGAGGTTTCCTGGCTCAAGCGAAACGAAATAGGAGAGCATATGAGATATGTGCGGGACCGAGAATTATACCAGTATGTGATACTATATTCTATTCTCGCGATTTGTATCATTGGTCGGTTATATGTGATATAGCCGGGTTACCGAATCAAGTGCTGATTCGATACATTGATACACTTGATATTAGTCGGTTATATGCGATATGACCGGATCGTTAAATCAAGTGTTGATTTAATGATTTAATGTATAATTATATATTTGATATATTACTTTACATTAACTAATATTGGTTCACTTAAGATATTTTTCTCACTTGTTTGTGCACATTGTATATGTGATATATTTTTGTGCACAAGTTTGTATCATGTTTGATGATACATGCAAACTTGGGTGTATGTTTGAATTAAACCTTGGTTAGGTAAATGGTTAGGATTTTTATTTATTTATTTATTCATTTATTTATTTATTTTTGGCAAAAGAAAACAAAATGGTGGCTTTTTTGTTTTATAGTTGAAGCTTCATGAAGCTTTGAAAAAGTCTACCATTTTTGTTTCATGCTAAACCTAACCATTCACTTAACCTTAGTTTATTCTCTACACTTAACCATGGTTGCTAATATGATAAGAATGACTTATTTTCTATTTTCCAATAATACTTATCATATTATCTTCTTCTTCTTCTTATTCAAGAAGAAAGAAGCTTGCTAGCTTCAATGGTGAAATGAGAAAAAGAGTGAGAAATCCAATTCTAAAGTGAACCCACTTCCTATTTCTTCATCCTCTACCACTTGCCAAGTAGTATAGGGTGTTTTCTGTTAGGTCCACGTTACCTCTCCCGGTACATTCGGGGTTGCGGAAACGGTAAAACAAATTTTTTTCTAAACTTGGTAACATGGACCGTAAAAGCCGGATCTTTGCTAAACGATACACTAGCATCCTAACTAGAGATCTATCAACTCGGTTAGGGGTTATACCTCAACTTGAACTCCTTCTCTTCTTGTTGTTCTTCTCCTTGCTTGCTCCGAGGGTTGATCCGGACTTTGGTCACCTCCGCGGTCTCCTCAACTTGAACTCTTTCTCTTTGGTTGTTCTTCTCCTTGCTTGCTCTGAGGCTTGATCCGGACTTTGGTCACCTCCGCGGCCTCCTTGAGTCGTAGACGATCCACCCGAGAGATGTGCACCGAGCTCCACCTCAGCCGAGGTAACTAGGGCAAAGAGATTGCTAATCTAAAAGCCCTAGGTTGTGTAGAAGTGATGAAGGGATGGTTTTGTCTTTATGGGATCTTTATCTCTCAACACATGAGATCAAAAGATAAAATCAAGAGGAGGAAGAAGAAGGAGGAGCAACAACCATGGTTCATTTCTTTTCTTCTCACTTGAAAAACAAGAGAGAGAATGAGAAAGAAATTATGATACAAAGAAAAGTAACCATGGTTGCAATAATGTAAAAACAACATCATTACTAATCCCATCAAGATAAAGTTTGATGGCTATATTGAAATGACCATTATCATAATCCAAAAGAAAAAGAAAAAGAAAAGAAGAGTGTAGATCCCTCTTGAAAGTCAATGGTCAACACGGTCAACCGGTCAACAAATGCAAGAGAGCTCAACGGGGTCAAATAGTCAATGCAATTAGCCATCATAAGATTATCACTAATAGGATTAGTAAATGATGTCCGCGGCTCATAATGGTTTTGACCAAACGAACTGTCAAAACCCTAATGAGCCTGCCACATAACGGTTTTGGCCGAACCAACTTCCAAAAACCCTAATGAGGCACCTCCTCCTTCATCGCTCGGGAAAACTGTGCATACACACCTGCATCCGTATTCTGTAGAATGCGGATGCACAGAAGACAAAACAAAACCATCCGTGCAATAATAGGATCCGGCTTAAACTAAAGCCCACTAGTATTGCCTGCCCGAACACCACACGCATACAAGTATACGTAAGTGATCGCAGCCCTGCCGTAAAACCATACGACCTCTACACGTTTCGCTCAGTGCAGGGAAACTCTCTGTGTGGGACTCTAAAGACTCGACACTACGCTGGCAGTGGGTTTAACCACAGACCGCAAGCGGCACTAGCTGTACGTAACGGTCCCCAGGTAGATGTCGATAAGAAGGCCGATGAGGTAAACCCATCCGAACTCCTACTGAGCCTATATGTGACAATCTCCGTACAGTCCGGTCTGTTCGTCTGATACATCGCATAGCGGGCCTAGGGGGCGGTAAACATCAGTCCCCTAATAGCGGTACAAGTCGTGTCGGAGTGAAGCCCAGAACACCCTGAGATAACACTGGAAACCTACCAGTATATCTCGCTTGCCCTGGCCAGGGACTACTTGTGTAATGGCTCTCCTAGACACAGCGCGATGTCAACCCCCAATACCGGGAGAGACGAATCCTGTCTAACCGTCACTGCCTCCAAGTGCTTCGGGACTGCTCCCAACTACTACCTGTTTGCACGACTCAGTAGAGCCGTGGTAGGGTAGTAATCAAAAAACAGTGGGAACACACTCGAGGCGAAGTGACAGTGTCAAGTCAGCGGACTAAGCTGTACTCATGTCACCTGGGAACTGATAACTGACGATAGGTATAATACCAACCATCAGTTCCCGACGAGTCCTGTCCAGTGTACTCGTAACCTAACGAGCACCCGCATACTATCTCAAGTATGGCGTACTGACGGCTGTGGGACAGACCGTCTCCCGTGCTGGGATGAGAAGCACATACGCTAGTCTACTCCGGAGTATCGATGCCCTATCTCGATACTCCCATGACCAGGGACGTGTATAAGGATGTGCTTGTAGATTACCCAGCCCCCATGAGTGTGATCGCCATCACAACGCCGGTAATCAAGCAAAGATCCTAAGGGCTCTACTAATGCGTATAGGTGATGTAATGAATAAACACACATGTACACATTAAAGCAGAGACAAACCAAGTAGCATACTACTATATCGAGCAAGATTGTCTATACAACTGTGAATATCCCAAGCATCCATCAAGTAATATACATACTAGTATGATACTGTAATGGCCTCGAGGGCATATACACCAACATTTTCTTCACAAGTTTCATGGCTTGGTGAAGTTGGAGCTTGATCTTGTGTTGCCTCGACGTAGATCATCTTCGGCATCGAAGTCGACGACCTAGCCCGCCCATTTCTCCGATGAAGCCGACACTAGAGCCCGGGATCCGATGATCGCCGCAAGGGGACTTCATCACGGAGTTATGGAGGTGGAGGACCAGATCTACAAAGGTTGTATCTCCGTTCACTTAGTTAAGTTGTTAACTAGTTGCCTGTTTCGCCTAATTTCTAGTTAACGATCCGTATTAGGGTTTCTCGGCACCGGAAAATTTTGAATTTGGCATGGTTGATGCCTTGTGAGACCTCATTAGTGTGTCTAGGAACCCTACAGTGGTATCAGAGCCTATCTAGAGCCTTAGGCGATGCGTAGATGATGTTAGAAACCCGATCGAACCCCGAAACCCTAAATTTCAACCCTCTCTGGACATTTTTTCAAAACTGGGTTTTTTCCAGATTAAAAATTCTTTAAAAATTCAGCAGGAAATTCTAAGAATTACGGTGCAAAAATGACCCAATGATACGGCTAAAGCGCGGCGGAACCGCGGCAGAAGCTTGGCTTCTACGGCGGTTCCGCGGCCAAATGATGAGATTAGACTTCCATTTTTGCACAGTAATTTGTCTCCTCAGGTGCTGAGTTTTCTGGGAATTTTTAATTTGCACTCAAGAGTTGAGTTTTCTGGGGTGTTTTGGAGCTTCGATGATTCGATCGGAAATTTCAAATTTTGTCTATGTGCTTTTCCGGATAATTTTAGAATATGTTAAAAAGTTCGAGCGGATATAAATACCTACTTTTTCCGCTGCCGGGAGATTTCCAAGTGTTGGATCTTTCTGAAGTTTGAGAACGTTCTGAGTAGTGCAAGTAACGCGATGGTCCCTCTAGAAGACAACAAACCTTAACTCGATTATGTGACCGTCTTGAACTGCCCTTTGAACCTTAGGGTTTGGGGCAGTACGGCGTGCCACATGTGAGGCGTTGGCTTGACCCTTCTACGGCTGGACCGT
Source organism: Agapanthus africanus (assembly GCA_030015575.1). Lineage (NCBI taxonomy): Eukaryota > Viridiplantae > Streptophyta > Magnoliopsida > Asparagales > Amaryllidaceae > Agapanthus > Agapanthus africanus. The sequence continues at coordinate 352,860,285 of JASDDO010000018.1, forward strand.
TGGTACTGAGGCATGAAGTGAATGTTTTTTAAACTTATTTCATGTGTTGAGCTATTTCGGGAAATCTTGGGTAATCGATTGTTCGATCGGAAAATTTAACATTTTCTATTTATCTGGATTGTGATACAACATTTGGAATTCACAAGTAGTTATGAGATAACTGAATGAATGTTATAAACATAGCAGTTTAGTCTCACTTGATCGGTTGCCACGGAATTTTGATGTGATCAAAAGTCCGTCGCAATCATGTAGCGTACGCGGATACTCGCCGGGTAAACTTAATAGACAGCCTCACTCCATAGCCCCGACCAAGTGACTGTAGGAGAACCCCGTCGCCGAAAGCATCCGTTTGGGTGCTCGCGGCAGCGGTGTTCAGCCTTGGTGCACTTCGTCGACGGTGTCGGGGGTGCGGCCGCCTACTAAAGTTTGCGACGAGCATTCGATCAGTTTTTCGGGAATCTTGTTGAATTGCCCGACTTGATATTGAAATGTGTTTTCGATATAGAGACTAAAATGTGGGGTTTATAATTGTTAGGCATGCGATGTCTAAGAAATTCATTTGATTAGGCATGCGATGTCTAAAGAGGTTGCGGATTCCAACTGTTGTAGTTTTACACTTTCTTTTCTGTGACTGTAAGTGTAATATGTGATATCGCCGGTTTCGTTGCTATATGTCAACGACAATTGGGATACGCATGTTTACTTACGTTGATGACATGTGATGTTATGTGTTGCTGGATATGTTATATTGGATCATCGTGTTTGAATAGCCGGGTTTTTTTATGTGAGATGAGTGCTTTTCATTTTCATTCATGTAAAAATATGTATGTAATATTCTTTTATTGGGGCACTTCCAGGTTGCGGAAGTTGTCACCGTTGTTGTATATTATTTACTTTTCCACACTAGGATAGACCCAAGGAGGGGAGCACAAGTAACCGGGTTCTAGAGTCCAGTGGGAGACCAATTTGAGGAGTCGAGTCCGGGTCTCCTAACTCTAGAATTGGTAGGGTTTCTTGCCGCTCTCGTAGGGGTCTAGGGGTGTGGGTTTGACTATTCATCGCGACCGTGGAATCCGTGTTTTATACTGGCTTGTATTGAAAACACGGACGTCCTAGTATATCCAATATTTCATATGATTCTTCTGCTGCGATATCTGTGATGTAATCAATTGATGTTCTGTGATAAATACTGTATATAGTATATATGATATATTATATAGATGTTACTTATGTTTTACACCCGCGCTAGCCCTGCCCTGCTCTGCCGTTAGTTACCTAACCTAACGGTGCACGAGGGGACATCGGGGCGAATGCGGATGGCATAAGTGTACGTCGTATTTATCTGTGATGTTTAGGTAATTTAAATGATGGGATTTCATTAATGTGATTAATGAAAGAAAAGAAACCTAAGATGTTATAGAATCGAATTTCAAAAATAAAGCAGGTAGCTACAGTTCTTGCTTTGCACAGCGGTATATATGATATATCCTGCACCTTATTCGATGAGGGAAGGGCCGACGATCCCTTCACCGGGAGTGACCCCTTTAGCAATAACTGGCAGATGCTACACCCCTCGGTTTGTCTTTTGATTGCTTCTATAGTTTCTGCTTTGCACAGTGATATATATGATATATCCCGCACCTCATTCGACGAGGAAAGCCGATCCCTTCACCGGGAGTGACCCCTTTAGCAAAACTAGAAAAGCCTCGAAAACACTCCATTTTAAAATAATTTGATTCTACAACGATATCAAGTTCATTACGCAATAGGTTTTCAGAAAAACCTGTCGTAGCCCTCCGTCATTTCAGATAAGTAGTAGTTAGTATTCGTGCTGCGTTTGTTGGCCTTTGTCAAGGCGTAGTGTGCGGTAGCTGACTGGTGCTTATCTGCTTATGCATATGATGCAGATTGGGTTAGGGTAGTCGTGTTGGCCTTTATCAAGGGTCGTGCGGGTGGGTTTAATTCAATCAGGAAATGACGGGTTGAACTTGACTAGCATCCTATAGTTTGTTGGCCTTTGTCAAGGTCATAGGAGGTTAGGGGCAAAATTATCGGGAATTTCAAGTGTTGAAATTTTCATTGAGATTGCATACCTTCTATGAGATAGTTGGATCCCGATACCCGCTGCGAGTAAGAGTTACTCCTGGGAGAGTTTTACACATTACAATTAGCCGATCAAGTAGGTGTCTAGAAAGGTGTTAACGAGGTTACGCCTCTGGGAAAACGAGGTTTACATTAATTAGGTTCGTGCGAAAGCACGGGGGACCTCCCTCAAAGTACCGACACTGGCCTGGCTGAAAGATTGGCGAACTTGTAGCGTGTAATTAATCCCGGCTAGTCTTTCCTTTTAGGGTTTGTAGGAAGATTTGATAAAAACAGTGGGAGCTATCCTGATTAGATAAAATAATAACCAATCTGATCTTGCAAGAGCATATGCTGAGTATTTTCTTCTCTCTCTCTCCAGGTAGCGACCATATCACGCCTTAATCAAGATAATAAAACGGATATATTGACCGAACCCGCTTGTTATATTGAGCTGGGGAACGTTGGTCCCGCTCCAACTTATAAATTTTATAAGACAGAGCAGGAAATAGGGGAATGCCAGAATTCCTTTGCCGCCCAAACGAAGAAAGTGCATATGATGCATCTCCTTCGGGTGTGTTCATTACAAAGAACTGTTTCTCTGTATCCTCTACGTCCTGGGTATATTTGTTACCGGATCAGGATCCCGTATATGTAATCTGTTACATAGGGCTACAGAAAGGTAGAGAACTGAGAACGGGTGATAAGTTTCATGAGACAGAAAATGGGGCAAGTGTTGCAGCCAAGTCTGTTGGTCACTGTCACCCTGTATGATCAGTACATTGATTCTGAACAAATGTTATTAGATACCGAACCTGATATACAAAATCATATCAGTCTCTTTAGTAGTAAAGAAAGGATATAATTTTGTATTGTTGGATAATGTTTTGAACATTTCCTATATCAAAAGTTGATCGGTTCAGGCACGTTATCTAAAAGCATTGATGTTCTAAATCAAACTACAGTTCTTAGTATACGGAACACACACAAGAGGAAGAGTTCAGAAATGAACGAATCCTTCCTGAGGCATTGTAGACTAGGTCATATCAATGCGACCCGACTGGCTGAAGTTACATTTAGATGCATATTTAAATTAGTTTGAATTTACATCTTGTGAAACTTGCCAGTCATGTCACAGAGATAAGATGACCATAGCTCCGTTTACTGGAAACAGAGAAAGAGCTAGTGAACTCTTGGGATGATACATGTTAATGTATGTAGGTCCCCTGTCTACACATGCCAAGACCGGTTCTTTGTACTTCATTACATTCTCTGATGATCTCTCAAGATTCAGACATATGTTCTTGTTGAAACACAAGTCCGAACCTTTTGAGATATTTACAGAATATGATTTAGAAGTAGAGAACCAAAATACGGGTATAAGTATTATGTCCTTTGATGTGATCGAGGAGGAGAATACTTGAGCACGGAAATCCTGGACTATTCTAAAGGGGAATGAGATTCTCTCTCAGCATTACTCCTCCGTATACACCATAGCATGATGGTATATCGGGACGGAGCAGATACACCCTATTTGATATGGGACGATGAGTACTACTGAGTTACTTTTTTCCTATTGGATGTTATGCACTTGAGAAGTTGCATACCTATTGAATAGGGTTCCAATCAAATCAGTTGCCTACCGCTTCATATGTGATATGGAAAGTAAAGAGCCCCGTATACACCATAGCATGATGGTATATCGGGGCGGAGCAGATACACCCTATTTGATATGGTGTGCTCTACGATGAGTACTACTGAGTTACCTTTTTCCTATTGGGTGTTATGCACTTGAGAAGTTGCATACCTATTGAATAGGGTTCCAATCAAATCAGTTGCCTTCCGCTTCATATGTGATATGGAAAGGAAAGAGCCCATATCTTAAGTTAGTTAAGATCTGGGGTTGTCCGGCCTATGTCTAAAAGAAAAATCCGGACAAGCTCGAGGTAAGGTCTGTTATGAAGAACTGGAAATGTTCCAGCGATACAAACTGCATCCGAGAAGATTTGGTAGAATCGAAGGATTCAATAGTAACCAATGAACCTCAGCCTCTCCGCCGATCTAGTAGGGCTCCTCACCCACCTAAGAGTTACTTCGGTTTCTCGATGACAGTAGGAGCGAGGAATGCATCATGAGATGATGACCCAACTAGTTTCGAGCTGGCCATCAAGAGTGGGACTCTGTAAGAATGGCTGGATGCTTAGCGATCTGAGATGGAATCCTTATACACCAACAAAGTATGGACTTTAGTTGCTTTATCTGAAGGGTTAAATCCCCATCAGGAGCAAGTATATCTTGAGAAGATTACTTGGTGTACATGGAAAAGTTGAAACTTTCAAAACTAGACTTATTAAAAGTTTGCATCATTGACCAGGTATGGATTATGATGAAACCTTTTTCTAAGTAGCTATGCTTAAGTCCATCCAGATCCTACTTGCCACGGCTACATACCATGACTACGATATCTTGTGGTTGGGTGCCATGACTGCTTTTCTAAGTGATGTTTTAGAAGAGTGTGTCTATAAGTACACAGCCAGAGGGCCTCGTAGACAGTGGGAGCAGCGGAAACGTGTGCAAGATGTTTTATATGATAAAGCAGGCATCGCGGAGTTGGATATACAAAAAGGTAGACGAACCTTGTATATACAAAAAGGTAGTAGGGAGTATGGTGGTGATCCTCGTAGAGTACGTGGATGACATACTCTTGATAAGGAAGGAGTTTCCTATGCTACGCTCGGTCAATCTCCGCTTATCACAATGATTCTTTATATAGGATCAAAGTGATACCTCCTAAATCCTGGGTTTTGGATCTATGAGATAGATCTAATTGGATGTTAGGATACTCACTAGTTGTAGTGAGATGGTATCAATCGATCCTGGGAAGAATCACTGGAAAGGTTCCAGGGTGATAAAGACGACTGAAAGTCAGTCACAGGCATTGTCTTTACCCTCAGTAAAGGGACGGTATGTTGGAAGAGTTCCAAGCTAGATACCGTGGCAAACTAGACGATAAAGGCTGGATACATCGCTACTTAAGATGCTACCAAAGAGGCAGTCTGGATGTATATTAGTTCATGAGATGAACTTCGTTCCTACCATTGTGAGACAATGGAGTTGTGGCTTATGCCTAGGAACGCCTGTCCCATCAGTGATCCAGACATATTCTGAGGCAGCATCACCTGATCATGGAGATAGTTGATCTCCAGGGTGATCGAGGTTAGGAGAGTAGACTCAGAGGACAACACGGCGGATCCACTCACAAAGGCCTTTTCCCAGAGAGAGACTTTTATGGGATGGTTGAGTATGAGATACTACAACCACTGCTATCAGATGGCCCTAGTGCAAGTGGGAGATTGTTAGTTATATGTATGCCCTAGAGGCCATTACTATACATATGATGTATATTGTAGTAGATGCTTGGACATATATAGGGAGGACTTTCTTGGTCGACATGATAGTATGCTATCTGGTTGCTCTTTACCTTAACGTGTACACTGATTGTCTCTCTGTTACATGTTGGTAAAGCCCTTATGATGTGTACTTGACTACCTGGACTATGATGCGGATCATACTAGTGGGAACATGGTAGTCCATAAGTACATCCTTCAAGGTCCCTAGTCATGGGTGTATCGAGACGGGGCATCAATATACCAGAGTAGACTAGCGTATACCTTCTCGACCCATACAGATGGGCGATGGATGATCCCATATCCATTGGTGTTTGACATCAGAGATGATATACGGGTGCTCACTGGAGACTGGGTACACTGGACGGACTCGCCGAGAACTCCCAGATGGTATTATACCTTACGTCAGATGGCAGTTCTCTGGTGACACTGGTACAGGTTAGTCTGTAGACCCGATATCGTCATAGAGTCTTATGTGATTCCCACTGTGCTTTGATTTCCACCTTACCACGTCCAAGAGGGCATGCAAAACGGTGGTTTTTGGGTACAGTCCCGAATCGCATGGAGGCAATGAGCGATAGGAGGGGATTCGTCTCTCCCGGTATAGGGAGTTGATGTTGCGCTGTGTTCGATTGGCTATAACCGGAAATCCCTGGCCAGGGTTGCTGAGATTTACTGGTAAGTGTTACCAGTAGTTTCTCGAACTGTTATAGACCTCATATCGACTTGACTTATCGAGCTTTTGGGGTCTGACGTTTACCACCCCTAGGCAAGATATGCGACATATCAGACGAACAGACCAGACTGTACGGTAAGTGTTACTGGTTGGATTCACAGGAGTGTGGGCAGGCTTGCTCATCGATCTTCTGATCGCTCAATATCCTGGTGGCCATTACGTTTAGCAGACCGCTTGCGGCTAGTGGGTGTTTGATATGATCATCACCTGCTGTCGGCATATTGACGAGTCTTTAGAGTCCTACACAGAGCTTTCCTGGCTCAAGCGAAATGAAATAGGAGCGCATATGAGATATGTGCGGGACCGAGAATTATACCAGTATGTGATACTGTATTCTATTCTCGCGATTTATATCATTGGTCGGTTATATGTGATATAGCCGGGTTACCGAATCAAGTGTTGATTCGATACATTGATACACTTGATATTAGTCGGTTATATGCGATATGACCGGATCGTTAAATCAAGTGTTGATTTAATGATTTAATGTATAATTATATATTTGATATATTACTTTACATTAACTAATATTGGTTCACTTAAGATGTTTTTCTCACTTGTTTGTGCACATTGTATATGTAATATATTTTTGTGCACAAGTTTGTATCATGTTTGATGATACATGCAAACTTGGGTGTATGTTTGAATTAAACCTTGGTTAAGTAAATGGTTAGGGTTTTTATTTATTTATTCATTTATTTATTTATTTATTTTTGGCAAAAGAAAAGAAAATGGTGGCTTTTTTGTTTTATAGTTGAAACTTCATGAAGCTTTGAAAAAGTCTACCATTTTTGTTTCATGCTAAACCTAACCATTCACCTAACCATAGTTTATTCTCTACACTTAACCATGGTTGCTAATATGATAAGAATGACTTATTTTCTATTTTCCAATAATACTTATCATATTATCTTCTTCTTCTTCTTCTTCAAGAAGAAAGAAGCTTGCTAGCTTCAATGGTGAAATGAGAAAAAGAGTGAGAAATCCAATTCTAAAGTGAACCCACTTCCTATTTCTTCATTCTCTACCACTTGCCAAGTAGTATAGGGTGTTTTCTTCACAAGTTTCATGGCTTGGTGAAGGTGGAGCTTGATCTTGTGTTGCCTCGACCTAGATCATCTTCGGCATCGAAGTCGACGACCTAGCCCGCCCATTTCTCCGATGAAGCCGACGCTAGAGCCCGGGATCCGATGATCGCAGCGAGGGGACTTCATCACGGAGCTATGGAGGTGGAGGACCGGATCTACAAAGGTTGTATTTCCGTTCACTTAGTTAAGTTGTTAACTTGTTGCCTGTTTCGCCTAATTTCTAGTTAACGATCCGTATTAGGGTTTCTCGGCACCGGAAAATTTTGAATTTGGCATGGTTGATGCCTTGTGAGACCTCATTAGTGTGCCTAGGAACCCTACAAATAGGGTTCCTACCAAATCTGTGCCTACCACCCCATATGAGATATGGGAAGGGAAGAGACCATATCTTAATTTTATTGAGATATGGGGTTGCCCGGCCTATGTCAAAAGACAAAAACCGGACAAACTCGAGGAAAGGTCTGTTTTGTGTAAGTTTGTTGGATATCCCAAGCATTCGCGAGGGTATATCTTCTACCACAGTGAGAAACAAAGGGTGTTTGTTGCTCAACATGCCACCTTTTTAGAAAAGGAATTTCTTGCAAAAGATATTAGTGGCCCTGAGGTAGCACTGGAAGAAGTTCCAGCTATACAAACCACAACAGAAGATTTGGTAGAACCAGAGGATTCGGTTGTTCCCGATGAACCCCAGCCACTCCGCCGATCTAGTAGGGTTCCTCGCCAACCTGAGAGATACTACGGTTTTCTCATGGATGGTGGGAGCGTGGATTGCATCATGGAGGATAATGACCCAACTAGCTTCGAGCAGGCCATCATGAGTGGGGACTCAGTGAAATGGCTGGATGCTATGCTGTTCGAGATGGAATCCATGTACACCAACAAAGTATGGACTTTGGAAGAAGCTCCTGAAGGGGTAAAAACCATTGGGAGAAAGTGGATCTTCAAGAAAAAACTTGGTGTAGATGGGAAAGTGGAGACTTTCAAAGCTAGACTTGTTGCAAAGGGTTTTCGTCAAAGACCAGGTGTGGACTATGACGAAACCTTTTCTCCAGTGGCTATGCTTAAAACCATCCGGATCATGCTTGCCATCGCTGCATATCATGATTACGAAATCTTGCAAATGGATGTTAAGACCGCCTTTCTAAACGGTGATTTAGAAGAGTCCGTGTACATGACTCAGCCAGAGGGCTTCGTAGATAGTGGGAGCAGCAGGAAGGTGTGCAAGCTGCTTAAATCCATTTATAGATTAAAGCAAGCATCGCGGAGTTGGAACATCTGCTTTGACGGTTATCAAAGAGTTTGATTTCGTCAAAAACGTAGATGAACCTTGTATTTACAAGAAGGTAGCAGGGAGTAAGGTTGTCTTCCTCGTATTGTACGTAGACGACATACTCCTGATAGGAAATGACATTCCTATGCTTCAATCGGTTAAGCTCTTCTTATCACAAAGATTTTCAATGAAAGATCTAGGTGATGCCTCCTGCATATTGGGAATCAGGATCTATAGAGATAGATCTAAAAGGATATTGGGATTGTCCTAGTCTAGGTACATTGACACCATGCTAAAACGGTTTAGTACGGAAGAATCCAAGCATGGGAATTTACCCACGATCTCTAGAGTCACTCTCTCCAAAGCGATGTCTCCCAAGACTGATTTGGAGAGAGCTCGCATGCAAGGGATACCCTATGCTTCGGCTGTAGGCTCTATCATGTACGCGATGTTATGTACCAGACCCGATGTAGCATACTCACTAAGTATAGTGAGTAGGTATCAAGCTAATCCTGGAGAGAGTTACTGGACAGCTGTGAAGAGCATTCTCAAGTACTTACGAAGGACTAAGGAGATGCTCTTGGTGTATGGTAACGGAGAACTCCAAGTGGAGTCTTTTACCGATTCAAGCTTCCAGAGTGATAAGGACGAATCTAAGTCGCAGTCGGGATTTTTCTTTACCCTTTACGGAGGGGCAGTTAGTTGGAAGAGTTCCAAGCAGGAAACCATGGCAGACTCGACGATGGAGGCTGAATACATCGCTGCCAACGATGCTGCCAAAGAGGCTGTCTGGATCAAGAAGTTCATTACTGAACTTGGAGTGGTTCCATCCATTGAGCATCCAATACCTTTGTATTGTGATAACAATGGAGCGGTGGCTTTGGCCAAGGAACCCAGGTCCCATCAGCGATCCAGGCACATTCTGAGGCGGTATCACCTGATCCGGGAGATAGTTGATCGCCGGGAGATCGAGGTCAGGAGGGTTGACACGAAGAATAACACAGCGGATCCACTCACGAAGGCCATTCCCCAGATACAGTCTGAGAGACTCTTCGGGATGCTCGGTATGCGATACTACAATAGCTGGCCCTAGTGCAAGTGGGAGATTGTTAGTTGTATGTATGCCCTAGAGGCCAGTATTGTACAGATGATGTATATTATATTGGATGCTTGGGCAAATATAGAGATGACTTTCTTTCTCGATATGATAGTATGCTACCTGGTTGCTCTTTATCTTAACATGTATACTTGTCTCATTATGCTGTCTTAGAGTTACATGTTGGTAAAGCCCTTAGGATGTGTACTTGACTACCTGGACTATGATGCGGATCATACTAGTGGGGACATGGTAGTCCATAAGTACATCCTTCAAGGTCCCTAGTCGTGGGTGTATCGAGACGGGGCATCGATACACCAGTGTAGACTAGCGTATACGCTTCTCGACCCATGAGATGGGCGATGGATGATCCCATATCCATTGGTGTTTGATATCAGAGATGGTATACGGGTGCTCAGTGGAGATTGGGTACACTGGACGGACTCGCCGAGAACTCCCAGTTGGTATTATACCTCACGTCAGATGGCAGTTCTCTGGTGACACTTGTACAGTTTAGTCTGTAGACCCGAGATCGTCATAGAGTCTTGTGTAATTCCCACTGTACTTTGATTTCCACCTTACCACGTCCATGAGGGCGTGCAAAACGGTGGTTTTTGGGTACAGTCCCGAGTCACATGGAGTCAATGAGCAATAGGAGGGATTTCGTCTCTCCCGGTATTGGGGGTTGATGTTGCGCTGTGCTCGATTGGCCGTAACAGGGATGTCCCTGGCCAGGGCTGATTTAGAGATTTGCTGGTAAGTGTTACCAGTAGTTTCTCGACCCGTTATGAGCCTCACATCGGCACGACTTATCAGTTATTGGGGTCTGACGTTTACCACCCCTAGAATTGATATGCGGCATATCAGATGAGGAGACCGGACTTTACGGTAGTGTTGCCGGTTGGCTCGACGGGAGTTGTAGCAGGTTCGCTTGTTTTCTTCTGATCGCTCAATACCCGGGTGGCCGTTACGTTTAGCTGACCTCTTGCGGCTTGGGGGTGCTTGATATGATCATCACCCACTGCCGGCGTATTGACGAGTCTTAGAGTCCCACAAAGGAGTTACCTACTCCAGGAGAAACGTTGTGGTGCGCGTATGCGATATGCGTATGGACCCGATTAAAATGCGCGTATAGGATACCGTATATTGATCGGGCGGCTTGCTTTTGATGGGGTCATATGTGATATGGCCGGATTAATAAATCAAGTGTTGATTTATAATTTAACCATTAGTTTTCTCACTTGAAATCTTTTCTTGTACATGATGGATGTATGTATGCATGTATGCTTTCTTTCTTTTAGTTTCATGCACATATGGATGTGCATACATACATACATACATACATCATCCTTCATGGTTGATTACACATTGAAAATGGTGGCAATATAAGACTCACACCATGGTTTAAATATATGGATTATTATTTAATTTTTGTTAAAACAAAAGAAATAAAGAAAAGGATAATTCATGGTTAGTTTCTACACTCTTCCTTAACCTAACCATGCTCACCTACTTCTAACCATGGGTTAACCTTCTCTTTGTGCTTTAACTCAAATTAAATAATATCTTAAATTTTTAACCATGGTTTGAGATGATAAGAGAAAAATATATATACATATATTTTTCTTTTTCACACAAGTGTTTTTCTTTTTCACTCTTGTCAAAAGAAAGCCATCATCTTCTTCCTCCTTCACCATTTGCTCTCTAGACTTTTGTAGTGAGCAATAAACTCATCAAGTTAGGTTTTTGAAGTGAGAAAAGCCACCACAACATCATTCTACACAAGTTTAGCCCACTTGTTTAGAGTGTTATCTTCATTTCTTCTCTTGAAAATTGAAGTTGCAAGCTTGGACTAGGAGCTTCGGGAGGATCGTCGTGGACACTAGGAGACTTCAAGCGAACCCTCCTCCCACCCTCAAGTGGCCAAGGAGTCTAGCATAGGGAGCTACAAAGGTTGTACTCTCAAAACCCTAGCCTTTGTTACTTGTAATGTTTTGGAACCCTAATTTTTTAGGAACGATTCTTTGTTTGTTAACTTGGCACCCTAAAATTTTAATCTTTGGTACATGTGATGCTTCCAATCTCTTCATGAGGTGCTAGGTTAACCCAACACTACAAAGGTTGTATTTCGTATTCACTTAGTCGTAAATGGTCTTTACTTGCATGTGAAACCCTAATAATCTAGCAAAGATCTTGTTTAGGGTTATTCGGCACGGCTAAAATTTTAATCGGGCATGGTAGATGCGTTGTTGAACCTTGTTAGAGTGCCTAGTAACCCTACAGTGGTATCAGAGCCTAGCTAGAGCATTAGGCGACGTGTATATGAAGTTAAAACTCCGAACGAACCCCGATACGTCAAAATGAACCCCTCTCTGGACATTTTTTAAAAATGTGTTTTTTCTGAATTAAAAATACTTAAAAAAATCAGCAGGAAATTGTTGGTATTACTGTGAAAAACGAGAAAGTAAGTCGTACGGACCGCCGCGGAACTGCAGCAATACCCTGCTTATGCCGCGGATCCGTGGCCGTACAGTGAGATTTTGCTTAGGGTTTTGCACAGTAATACCCGTATCTGTTATTGCTATTTTCTGGATATTTTTAATCCGACTCAAGTGTTGAGTGTTCTGGGGATTATTTTGTAATCGTTGATTCGATCGGAAAATTTAAATTCGTTATGTTTTCCGGATAATTTAGAAAGTATTAAAATGTTCGAACGGATATCATTAACTCATTTTTTCCCGGCACAAAAAACTTTCAAGTGTTAAATTTTTCTTGAGTTTAAATCTTTCGGAAAAACGTGCAAGTAACGTGATGGACCCTCTAGAAGAACACAAACCTTAACTCGATTATGTGACCATCTGAACCACCTCTAAACCTTAGGGTTTGGGGCAGTACGGCGTGCCATATGTGAGGCGTTGGCTTGACCCTTCTACGGCTGGACCATTGCTACTATGATGTATTCTGGAATTTTTGAACTCCGCTCAAGTGTTGAGCTATTTAGGAAATCTTGGGTATTTGATTATTCGTTCGGAAAGTTTAATACTGTCTATTTATCAGGAATGTGATACAATATGTGGAATTCATATAGTTAGACATGAAATGCGAAGTATGTGATATTTCGGATTTATGATGTCTAAAGTGATTGTGGATTCCAAATATTGTAGTTTTACAATTTCTTTTCTGTGACCGTAAGTGTAGTATGTAGTTGTATTGCCGGTTTTCATTGCTATACATCAACGACGATCAGTGTATGCATACTTACTTACGTTGATGACATGTGATATTATGTGTTGCTGGATATGTTATATTTGATCGTCGCGTTTTTGAATAGCCGGGGTTTTATGTGAGATGAGGGTTTTTATTTTCATTCATGTAAAATTAAATGTATGTAATATTCTTTTCTTTGGGGCACTTCCGGGATGAGGTTGCTGTCACCATTTGTATATTATTTACTTTTCCGCATTAGGTAGACCTAAGGAGGAGAGCATAAGTAACCGGGTTCTAGAGTCTAGTGGGAGACCAACTCGAGGAGTCGAGTCTGGGTCTCCTAACCCTAGAATTGGTAGGGTTTCTTACCGCTCTCGTAGGGGTCTAGGGATGTGGGTTTGGCTATTCATCGCGACCGTGGAATCCGTGTTTTATAGAGGCTCAAAATAAAACACGGACGTCCTAGTATATCCAATATTTCATATGTTTCTTCTGCAGCGATATCTGTGATGTGATCATTTGATATGTTGAGATGGATACTGTATATAGTATATATGCTATATTATATAGACGTTACTTATGTTTTACACCCATGCTAGTCCTGCCCCGCTCTGCCGTTAGTTACCTAACCTAACGGTGGACGAGGGGACATCGAGGCGAATGCGGATGGCATAAGTGTACGTCGTATTTATCTGTGATGTTTAGGTGACTTAAATTATGGGACTTCATTAATGTGATTAATGAAAGAAAAGAAACCTAAAAGATGTTGTAGAATCAAATTTTCAAAAAGGGTAGCTACAGTTTTTGCTTTGCATAGCGATATATATGATATATCCTGCACCTTATTCGATGAGGAAAGAGCCGAGATCCCTTCACCGGGAGTGACCTCTTTAGCAAAACTGGCAGATGCTACAACACTCGGTTTGTTTTTGATTGCTTTGGGAGTTTTTGCTTTGCATAGCGATATATATGATATATCCTGCACCTTATTCCATAAGGAAAGAGCCGAGATCCCTTCACCGGGAGTGACCTCTTTAGAAAAACTAATGAAAGCCTCAAAATCACTCCATTTCAAAATTCACTCGATTCTACAACGATATCAAGTTCATTACGCAATAGGTTTTCAGAAAAACCTGCCGTAGCCCTCCGTCATTTTAGATAAGTTGTATATAATATTCGTGCCGCATTTGTTGGCTTTCGTCAAGGTGTAGTGTGCGGTAGCTATATGCTGCTTATCTGCTGCATATGATGCGATTGGATTAGGGTAGTTGTACGGCTTTGTTGGTTTTCGTCAAGGGTCGTGCGGGTGGGTTTAATTCAGTCAAGAAATGTGCGGGTTGAACTTGACTAGCGGGCTATGGTTTGTTGGCTTTCGTCAAGGTCATAGCACGTTAGGGGCAAAATATTATCGGGAATTTCAAGTGTTGAAATTTGCAATGAGATTGCATACCTTCTATGAGATAGTTGGATCCTGATAACCACTGCGAATAATTGTTACTCCTGGGAGAGTTTTACACAGGACAATTAGCCGATCAAGTAGGTGTCTAGAAAGGTGTCAATGGGGTTACGCCTCTGGGAAAACGAGGTTTACTTTAATTATGTCCGTGCGAAAGCATGGGGAACCTCCCTCAAAGTACCGACACTGGCCTGGCTGAAAGATTGGCGAAATTGTACGGTGTAATTAATCCCGGCTAGTCTTTCCTTTTAGGGTTTGAAGGAAGATTTGATAAAAACAGTGGGAGCCATCCTGATTAGATAAAATAATAACCAATCTGATCTTGCAAGAGCATACGCAGAGTGTTTTCTTCTCTCTCTCTCCAGGTAGTGACCATGTCACGCCTTAATCAAGATAATAATACGGATGTATTGACCGAACTCGCTTGTTATAATACTACGCCGGGTAACGTTGGTCCCGCTCCAACTTATAACTGTTATAAGACCGAGCAGGAAATAGGGGATTACCAGGATTCCTGTGCCGCCCAAACGAAGAAAGTGCATGATGATACATCTGCTTCGGGTGTGTTCATTACCGAGAACTGTTTCTCAGTAACCTCTATGTCCTGGGTATGAGATACCGGATCAGGATCCCACATATGTAATATGTTACATAGGCTACAGATAGGTAGAGAACTGAGAACGGGTGATAAAATTTCAAGAGTTGGAAACAGTGCAATTGTTCCAGCCAAGATGTTGGCAGTTATCACCATATATTACCGAAATACATTGATTCTGAACGAATATTATTAGATACCGAACCTGATGTACAACATCATATCAGTCTCTTTATTTAGTAAAGAAGGATATAATTTTGTATTGCTGGATAATGTTTTGAACATTTCCTATATCAAGAGTTGATCGGTTCAGGCTCGCTATCTAAAAGCATATACATTCTAAGTCAAACCACAGTTCTTAACGTATGGAACACACACAAGAGGAAGAGTTCAGAAATGAAAAAATTCTTCTTAAGGCATTGTAGACTAGGTCATATCGATGCGACCCGACTAGCTGAAGTTACATTTAGATGCATATTTAAATAAGTTTGAATTTACATATTGTGAAACTTGCCGGTCATGTCACAAAGATAAGATGACCTGTTTATTGGAAACAGAGAAAGAGTTAGTGAACTCTTGGGATTGATACATGTTGATGTATGTAAGGTCCCCTGTCTACATATGCCAAGACCGGTTTTTTATACTTCATTACATTCACTGTTTATCTCTCAAGATTCGGACATGTGTTCCTGTTGAAACACAAGTCTGAACCTTTTGAGATATTCACAGAATATAAGCGAGAAGTAGAGAACCAAAAACGGGTATAAGTATTACGTCCTTTGATGAGATCAAGGCGGAGAATACTTCAGTACGGGATTCCTGGACTGTTCTAAAGGAGCATGAGATTCTCTCTCAGCATTACTCCTCCGTATACACCATAGCACGATGGAATATCGGGGCGGAGCAATAGCACCCTATGTGATATGGTGTTCTCTATGATGAGTACTGCCGAGTTTCCTATTTCCTTTTGGGAGTTGTGCACTTGAGAAGCTGCATACCTATTGAATAGGGTTCAAATCAAATCAGTTGCCTACCACTTCATATAAGATATGAAAAAGGAAGAGACCATGTCTTAATTATGTAAAGATATGGGGTTGTCCAGCCTATGTCCAACGATAAAATCCGGACAAACTCGAGGCACGGTCTGTTCTATGAAAATTTGTAAGATATCCCAAGAATTCGCAATGGAATATCTTCTACTGCACCGAGGAACAAAAGATGTTTTGTTTCTCGGCATGCCACCTTTTTAGGAAAAGGGATTTATTTTGGAAACAAATTTGTAGTCATGAGGTAGAACTGGAAGGAGTTCCTTCCAAACAAACTGCAGCTGATGATTTGGATGAACCGGAGGATTCAATAGTTTCCAACGAACCCCAGCCTCTCCGCCGATCTATTAGGGTTCCTCACCCACCTGAGAGATACTTCGGTTTCTCTATGACAGTAGGAGCAAGGACTGCATCATGAGATGATGACTCAACTAGTTTCGAGCAGGCCATCAAAAGTGGGGACTCTATAAGAATGGCTGGATGCTAAGCGATCTAAGATGGAATCCATATACACCAACAAAATATGGATTTTGGTTTCTTTATCTGAAGGGTTAAATCCCCATTAGGAGCAAGTATATCTTGAGAAGATTACTTGGTGTACATGGAAAAGTTGAGACTTTCAAAGCTAGACTTGTTAAAGGCTTGCATCATAGACCAGTTGTGGCTAATGATGAAACCTTTTCTGGGGCCTATGCTTAAGTCCATCCAGATCCTACTTGCCCCTGCTACATACCATGACTATGATATCTGGTGGTTGGGTGTCATGACTGCTTTTCTAAATGATATTTAGGAAGAGAGCATCTATAAGTACACAGCCAGAGGGCTTCGTAGATAGTGGGTGCAGCGGAAACGTGTGCAAGATGTTTTATGTGATAAAACAGGCATCGCGGAGTTGGAACATCTGTTTTGATGTGGTAGTCAAAGAGTTTGACTTCATCAAAATGGCAGATGAACCTTGTATATACAAAAAGGTAGTAGAGAGTATGGTGGTGATCCTCGTAGAGTACGTGGATGACATACTCTAAATAGGAAAGGAGTTTCCTATACTACGCTCGCTCAATCTCCTCTTATCACAAGGATTCTCTATATAGGATCAAAGTGATACCTCCTAAATCCAGGGTTTGGATCTATGAGATAGATCTAATTGGATGTTAGGATACTCACTAGTTGTAGTGAGATGGTATCAATCGATCCTGGGGAGA
Organism: Agapanthus africanus; assembly: GCA_030015575.1. Lineage (NCBI taxonomy): Eukaryota > Viridiplantae > Streptophyta > Magnoliopsida > Asparagales > Amaryllidaceae > Agapanthus > Agapanthus africanus. The sequence continues at coordinate 352,877,470 of JASDDO010000018.1, forward strand.
ATCACTGGAAAGGTTCCAGGGTGATAAGGACGACTGAACGTCAGTCAAAGGCATTGTCTTTACCCTCAGTAAAGGGACGGTATGTTGGAAGAGTTCCAAGTCAGATACCGTGGCATACTAGACGATAAAGGCTGGATGCATCGCTACCAAAGATGCTACCAAAGAGGCAGTCTGGGTTTATATTAGTTCATGAGATGAACTTCGTTCCTACCATATTGTGATAATAGAGTTGTGGCTTATTCTTAGGAACGCCCGTCCCATCAGTGATCCAGACATATTCTAAGGCAGTATCGCCTGATCATGGAGATGGTTGATCTCCAGGGGATCGAGGTTAGGAGAGTAGATTCAGAGGACAACACGGCGGATCCACTCACAAATGCCTTTTCCCAGAGAGAGACTATTATGGGATGGTTGAGTATGAGATACTACAACCACTGTTATCAGATGGCCCTAGTGCAAGTGGGAGATTATTAGTTATATGTATGCCTTTGAGGCCATTACTATACATGAGATGTATATTGTAGTGGATGCTTGGACATATATACGGAGGACTTTCTTGCTCGACATGATAGTATGCTACCTGGTTACTCTTTACCTTAACGTGTACTCTGATTGTCTCTCTGCTACATGTTGGTAAAGCCCTTAGGATGTGTACTTGACTACCTGGACTATGATGCGGATCATACTAGTGGGGACATGGCAGTCTATAAGTACATCCTTCAAAGTCCTTAGTCGTGGGTGTATCGAGACGGGGCATCGATATACCACAGTAGACTAGCGTATAGCTTCTCGACCCATGTAGATTGGCGATGGATGATCCCATATCCATTGGTGTTTGACATCAGAGATGATATACGGGTGCTCAGTGGAGACTGGGTACACTGGACGGACTCGCCGAGAACTCCCATATGGTATTATACCTCACGTCAGATGGCAGTTCTCTGGTGACACTGGTACAGGTTAGTCTGTAGACCCGAGATCATCATAGAGACTTGTGTGATTCCCACTGTGCTTTGATTTCCACCTTACCACGTCTAAGAGGGCGTGCAAAACGGTGGTTTTTGGGTACAGCCCCGAGTCACATGGAGGCAATGAGCGATAGGAGGGGTTTCGTCTCTCCCGGTATTGGGGGTTGATGTTGCGCTATGCTCGATTGGCCATAACAGGGAAGTCCTTGGCCAGGGATGGTTTAGAGATTTACTGGTAAGTGTTACCAGTAGTTTCTCGACCCGTTATGAGCCTCGCATCGGCATGACTTATCGGTTATTGGGGTTTGACATTTACCACCCCTAGACTTGATATGCAACATATCAGACGAGGAGACCGGACTGTATGGTAGTGTCACTGTCAGGCTTTTTGTAGGAGTTGGAGCGGGCTTGCTTGCTGATCTTCTGATTGCTCAATACCCGGGTAGCCGTTACGTCCAGCTAGTACCGCTGACGGCTTGTGGGTGCTTGATATGATCATCACCTACTGCCGGCGTATTGACGAGTCTTTAGAATCCTACATAGAGGTTTTACTGGCTCAGGCAAAACGAAATAGGAGCGCATATGTGATATTTGCGGGACCGAGAATAATGCGAGTATGAGATACCGTATTCTATTCTCGTGATATTTGTATCGATCGGTTATATGCGATATAACCAGGTTACCGAATCAAGAGTTGATTCGATAAGTCGATATATTGGATGTTAGTCGGTTATATATGAATTAACCGGATTATTAAGTCAAGTGTTGATTTAATAATTTAGTGTATAATTGTATATGTGATATACTAATTTACATTAACTAACATTGGTTCACTTAAGCATTTGTTTTTCTCACTTGTGCACAACTTAATATATATGTGATATATATTTATTTGTGTTCATTTTGTATCATGGTTGTTGATACAACTTACATGGGTGTATAAGACTTTTACCATACTAATTATAGTGATTAGGTTTTTATATTCAAAGTGATTCTAAAATTAGTGGATGATGAGGTCACGTGCATGAAGCTTCATGAAGCTTTGGGTTGCATTGACTTAGTCTACTAATTTTGTTTTACTTGAGATATTAATTAACCTAACCATTATAATGTAGCCATGGTTATGTCTCTACATTAGTTAATATATGATATAAACTCACCGATGGTTTACTCTCTTTCTTGATGATTTAGTTTTCATTCTTATTTTTGAGCTCATCTTCTTCCTCCTTCAAATTCTTGCTAGGGTTTGATAAAGAGAGAGAAACATTGTGAGAAAAGAAATTCTAAAGTGTACCCATTTCCTATTTCACCATCCTCTACTAGACTAGCACTTTAGTTTAGGGTGTTTGCTTCACTAATTCTTTAGTTAGTGAAGTAGAAGCTTGAGTTCGTATTCCCTCGACGTAGATCATCTTCGGCCACAAAGACTTCAAGCAAAACCGTTGCCCTCTTCTCATAGAGCCGTCCGAGAGTCCGGGAGTTCGATGATCGCAGCGAAGGGACTACTACAAGGAGCTTATGAAGTGAAGGACCGATCTACAAAGGTTGTATTTCGTATTCACTTAGTCGTAAATGGTCTTTACTTGCATGTGAAACCCTAATAATCTAGCAAAGATCTTGTTTAGGGTTATTCGGCACGGCTAAAATTTTAATCGGGCATGGTAGATCCCTTGTTGAACCTTGTTAGAGTGCCTAGTAATCCTACATCATATGACCGCTCCTGGGTCCAGGTCTTCTCGTTTCGTATTTCCAGAAAGATCTTGTCGGGGTCTTTCCCAAATCTCGTTCCTGCCGAACTGCTCGGAAGTTATCATCTCTTACTAAATCTATATCTGGTTTCGGAATGACGCATACTCATCATGACTCCTTCCGGAAGATATATTCATAGACAACACCTCTGCATGCGTATCACATCTCTGATGTCAGCGGATTGGAACGTCATCTCATCAAGATCTCGTACGAACATCTTACTCCACTTTTCTCTAATGTCGACAGCTTCGGACTCGTCTCTTCGTGGCTGCATGGACTGCGCTCCAATGGCTATACTCGTATCTGGAGTCTCCCAATCAATGCATCTCATTACCTGATATCCGAATGAAGTTGAATCATCTGATCGATTTGTCAAAACCTCATTATCCCCTAAGAGCTCAACATCTTGGATACAGTTTAATAGTATCGAATATATGCCGCAGCACCTATGGACAAACCATAGAAGGGTAGACCCAAGCCTCACTAATGGCACCGCTAAACTGCCGCAAACCCTAAAGTTCACCGGCGTTCCATGGTCATTAAATCGAGTTAGGGTTTCATTCTTCTAGAGGGTCCGTAGAATTGCTTGAATTGTTTTCCCAATACTTTAAACTTGGAAAATAGGTTCCTGACATTCGATCGTCTCTATCGACTCTCAACGTATCCGTGTGAAGTCGTCTCTAGCTGGAATCAATCAATCTGATGACCTCGCATCGAGGTAGGCAATGAATCACATGTCCTAGTCTTTCATCTCTGGTGACTAGAAATCTCCTATCATATCTCGAAATATAACTCGTGCGGCGTTAGCTTCAAACATCTGGGGCGATATCTTTTCATTCGCCAAAATCACTGGCTCATTCGTCCGCATGCTGAACAGTGCCTCAATCATCAAAATAATCTGTGCTCTGACGGTCATCACAATCTGGTTGGCCTCTTGAAGTGGCCCAATCCTCTGGTGCTGATCTGCATGTCCGAGAAATCTCGTAAAAGCGATCCATCAAACGCTCGTGGCGCGAAAACACAATAAAACAATGCCTCTAAGCAATCATATGCCCCTGGAATCACGCTCTGGTCAGTCCTCGTCCATGATGAGCTCATGCTGACCGCAACTCTAGTCGTAGCTCTCCATGCCCGTACAACCGTGATAACAAAACCATAACTGGTACTGATGAGGCTAGATCATTGGAATGAATATAATACTGGGCAAGGAAATGTACATCCTAAGACTTCTTAAACGGAGTATCGTATCGTAAATATGCCGCGGAACATACGTATGGTACATCACTCTACTCAAGCTACCTACTCCATCAACCAAGGGTCATCCTACACTCCGAAGGTAAAACCTAACGCTCTGATACCAATTTTGTCATGACCCGAAAGGTACGGAACATGACCGACACTTAAATTACGAAACGTCTCAAGGCGTACGTAATCTAAGTAAGCCAAAACCCAGAAATTAAAACCAAAGAAGCAGTAGAGTGAAGGAAAAATCAATTTAAAGTAAGTAGTTTTAACAACATAGGCCGAAGTATGTATTTTTAAAATCTCAAGTATTTTCTGAAAATTTCGGCAGAGTCTCCTTTGTAAATACTGGCCCCAAACGGGATACAACATGAATAGTATACGAAATGAAACAAAAAGGCATCCCCAAGAGCGAGCTAGCTCTTTGTCAATCGACGGCTCACAACCACGCAAGCAATATAATATACAACGCCAAGGGCGAGGATCAAAAATCAAAAGAAACTCAAAACAACATAAATAAACATAATAATACAACGCGCGACTCTAAGGTCGAAAGAATAACAGGTCTGGTTTTCTATCTCTCTCAAATATACAATCTGGTTGATGGAGTTTCTAGATATAACTGAAATAATAATAAACAATGGTGGTCCTGATGCAAAGAACCCACCTGCCAAAGCAATCACCCAGAAAGAACAGTGTGCTAGCAAAGCCGCAAAGAACCTGTATGGCAAAACCTGCAAGGAACTGTGGCACAACGGGGGTGAGTTGCCAACTCGTGAGTAGAAAAGATCTACGAATAGAAATCGCATGCATAACGCTATCCTAGGTCATATCAGGTAATATCCTCAAATAAAAATCCTGGTCCGGCTATATATAGTGTAATACTACATGCTCGTGTCAGTGCCTCAGATAGCAATATATCAGACATATGATGTATGAATGCATTACGAATGGAAACAGAATATATCATGTGTGAGACAACTGTTTTCTTTAATCAATGAGATTTCTATATGTATGTCAATCACGTATCATCAATGAATGTAACAGAGAAATTGATATCAAGCATCGACACAAAACATAAGTCTTAGTTTCTCAATATCAAATATCAATATCTCAAATCTCAAATCTCAATTATCAATATCTCAGGCATCCGTATCATCTGCGGGATCGGCCCTCGGGCTCCGGCAGAACGGATCAGCCCATAACATCAATCTCACGGCCACGAACGGTATCCTCCGGATAATCGCCGCGCCAAGTAAACTCACCGGTAGGTAGTCTGCCCCTGCCAGGCTCATCGTCTACTACTCGAATTTCTTGCCCCGGGGTACCAAACCGGGTCACCATGTACCCGCAGACGGTTCATCCAACCCCTCGAATCGGGTCTCAAAAACTATCTCAGAACCGAGAAAATATCATGGTGGACAACACTCATCATATCAAGGAAAGACCGCATTTTTCTCCTTAAAATACATCATCAGTTATAAAACATTCACATGCGGTTTCCAAATCCAGAAAATCTCAAGACGGATCCGAAAATATCAAATCACCATGTCAATGAAAGTGAAACTGACATAATGTCTATAATACTGTATAACCAATGAATATATGAATGGATCTGATATCATGCAATTAATGCAATAGTTTAACTAGCATATGAAAGCTATAACATATTGCAACATCAGCTATCAAGCTATGTCAATGAAATGGTATTTTCTAAAGTGTACGTGACAAGGCAATTACCGATGATGATGTGTGTGAGCCGGCAAGCAAGTGTTTGTGGAGCATACGCTTCATCGGTAATGGTGCTGGTGTCCTGACAGCATGGTTCATAATCACTAAGTACACAATAAACATGCAATGAGACGATAACAACTTGATAAATGGAAAAAGGTAGTAAGTGCAACAATAATATGCGGAACATGAATGATAACGTAACGATAAGGAATCTACACCGCTACACTTGTGTTATACTGTTTTGCCGTTTGAAAAAGTACGAATCGTGGTATTTTGAAAATAAGGGCTACGGTGTTTTTAAGAAAAGGTACGTCTTTTGAAATATCCATAGTAACCCTTGACATGGCTTTAAAATTCTAACGATTCGTTAGTTTTGGAAATAGGTATGCCTCGGGTCCTGTCTAACATCTACAAGGTAAACAACAGGTCTAACTAATAACCAATCGAAAGGGGTATGGAAACCACCTAAATCTGAGTCGATACACACACACACACACACATGCATAATAGCCGGTGATCCCGCCTCAATAATTTCATGTACGATACAACATATCATATGACATTCTTGAATCAAGAGTGCAGATCTATCGTCAATATATTGCTCTTACGTAAATCCGTCGTACGGCCTCCCAAATCTGGGTACGGGTCAAATGTCACATCTATCACATTAATCATCTGGTACCTCTTTATCAAATATCATCATCGGGGTACTGATCTACGTCTAGTACAATACTGATACCATCTATGAAATGCATACGTGTGTATGAAAACACCACGCCTAAAGAACACGCTAAAATATCATGTCGTATCTGAAATACGGACCATATCACATCACTGATCTCATGGCCTCAAGTCCATTTTCATCGACTCATCTCCAAATATCATACAATATCCTCAACATTCATGCATGTGTATATAAATGTATATATGCATGTCCCATATCCATGCATATATACATATATACACATTCGTATATACGCACAAGAAAATGATATATGCAAGTGTATATGTGTGCGTGTATGCAAATCCTTACTCTAGGGCTTCGTGACTAAGAAATACGCTAAAGTCTTTTCTTCAATTCTCGCTAATCCTAAACCCATAAGCTCCTAAGGCTTCTCTTACTAGGTGTTCATATCTCATAATAACATATAAAAGTATATCGTTAGCACATCACCTCATTCCTCACAACTTTGCGGGGGTGCTATACGCCATCCACCCGACTTCTCCTCGTAGATATAAATCTACTCATCTGGTCTTCGCTCGCCGGTGCCGACGTCGCTACGCGCTTGCTTGTCGTCTCAAAGTCCACATGGGTACCTACATGTCACAACGTATCGTATCGCATAAAAACCCAATTCGAAATCGAAACGGCATACGAAAACCAATTCGACACGCGTATCACGTATAGGTCAAAACCTACCGCCTACGCATGCAAGAATAGCCAAACCAACCCTCGATGTCGATGTACAAACATCAACCCATCGACAAAAACCTAAACGCACTCATTTGCACATTCACAAACACTAATTATAATATGAAATAGGTTAGAATTCACAAAAAACCCCAACACACTTTAAAAGCTATTTTTCCGAAAACCTAGCAAGCAAAATTTACCGTTTAAGTACAACACTTGATGTTTTAACAAATCTAGCGGCCGCAATGTTCACTAATTAGCTTGATTAGGCGGCAAAAACATTCACTAGTAATTTATCTCACCAAACTATATACGTTTTAAAAACCTAGTTTGCAATTTTATCCAATTTCAACCATTTTATAGCAAAAATGCACAAACAACAATTTAGCTTGGATTTGCATGATCTAAAATATTAAACTACAATTTAAAATGCTAATAATGCCATGAATAACCTAATTAGATTTTTCTCTTAAATATATTCATAGTTTACAAAAACCTAGATTATAAACAAAATATTAATTTGGACATTTTACATCTAACAATTTACATATTAGTAACTAGATTAGGTTTTCATTTCCTTAAGATGATAATCTACACATTGTAACCCTAATGATGTAGTAAAACCCTAACTAGAATTTTAGAAATTCATCTCTTGAAGGTTAAAACTTGCAATAAAAACATAACTAACATCTAATTTAGTTGAATTAAAGTAATAGCAAACAATTTAACAAAAAGGTTAAGATTTTTATACCTCACAACCCATTGATCCAACTTGAAATCTAGGCTCTCAAATTTCCATCTTGTTCCCTAGATCCATGCTAGATAGGCTAAAGAAAAATGGGCAGGGATTGGATTTTGAGTTTGTGGGATTTTTGGTGGATTTTTGATGCATTTTTGATGAATTTTTGAAGAGAAAAGAGAAGGGAAAATTGGAGGGGGGGCTGTTGCTGCTATTGGGGTCGGCCAAAATGGGGAGGAGAAGTGAGAGTGAGGTGGGGAAAAGTCCAGGTCAAAGAACCCATACCTCACATGTTTACACCTTACTTCATTTCCTTTTAATTCTTTTTCTTTTCTTTTCATTTGCTTTCTTTTTGCAAAAACAAGTGGGGAAATGTGGGGGGCAACTTGGGGCTGCTGATTTGGGGAGAGGAGAGAGGGTGTGGGTGAGTGTAGGTGAGGGAAAAATGATAAATGTTATACCCCAATATCTATTTACACTAATTTCACTATTTAAGCCATTTTTCTTCGATATTTTCTAAAACCGTTTGACAACTTCATTTCATTTCAGAAACAATATTTTACTTGTTAGTTTAATGTGTCATAATGCACAAAATTTGTATCAACCCATTCCAATTTGTAATTTTCCCTAATTAAATGTATTAGTGCCGGCTTAAAATAATATAAAAATAATTAATTTCGGAAAATTTTCAGAAATTTTGAAATTTTACCAGTGGCTCAATAAACACCAAATACTAGCAATTATATAGCTAGAATATGTATATTTAATTTTTATATTAAAGATATTTATATCTTGATTTTTACGGAAAACACCCGTTATTTTACCAATTAACCGAAATTTCACCTGAACGATTTTCAAAACGTTACACCATCTAATTCAAGTAAGCTAAGAAATCCGAGAAATCTAAACCAATTAAAAGGAGAAGTGAAGAAAACTTATTTTTAAAGCAAGTAGTTTTAATAGCATAAGCCGAAGTATGCATTTTTAAAATCTCAAGTCTTTTCTGAAAATTTCGGCAGAGTTTCCTTTGTAAATACTGGCCCCAAAAGGGTACAACATGCATAATATGAATAAAGGCATCCCTAAGCGGGAGTAAGCTCTTCGTCAATTGATGGTCACAACCATGCAAGCAATATAATTTACAACGCCAAAGGGCGAGGATCAAGACTCAAAAGGAAACTCAAATCAACATGAAAACCATAATAATACAACGCGCGACTCTAAGGTCTAAATAATATACAATTGCCTTTTAAGGTTAACAAATAATACAGTATGGTTGATGGACTTTTACTAGATACAACTGAATATAAAAAAAGGTACAATGGTGGTCACGATGCAAATGAACCCACCTACCAAAGCAATCACCCGGAATGAAAGCAGTGTGCCGGCAAAGCCGCAATGAAACCTATACGGCAAAACCTGCAAGAACTGTGGCACAACGGGGGTGAGTTGCCAACTCGTGAGTAGAAAACATCACAGAGCAGAAATCATATGTATGACTCAATCCTAGGTCAATACGATCAGTAATATATATATATATATATATATCTTCAATATGATAAAGTCTAAAGCATGATAAGGTGGCAAGGATAAACATCTATGCATAAGTGTAATACTATGTGCTCGTGTCAGTGCCTCAGGTAACAACATATTATAAATATGTGGTTTGAATGCGATATAATGATAACAGAATGCATCATGAATATGAGAACTGTTGTCGTTCTTTAGTGAGATTCTGTATATATATAAATCGATGTATCATCAATGAAATCAACATGAAATCAGTGTCAAGCATCGACACAAAACATAAATCTCAATATATCAATATCTCAGGCTCCGGCAATCCGGACTGGCCTGTAACCTCGAATCTAAATATCTAGGGCTCCGGCTATCCGGACTGGCCCATATCATCAAATCTCAAAACCTTAGGCTCCGGCTATCCGGACTGGCCTATACTCCGATCGGTATCCTCCGGATATCCGTCGAGTCATAATGAAATCACCGGTCAGCAATGCTCCACTGTCTCAGGCTCAACGCCATCATTTGCGACCATCTTGCCCCGGGTACCGCACCGGGTCCACCATGCACCCACAGACGGTTCCTCCTCCTCCTCGAATCGGGTGTATGATATCGCTCAAGAGCCGAGAAAACTCATGGTGGACATATCTCCAATCATATCATGAGAAAACCGCACTTTTACATTTTGAAAGTGATAATCAGTTTATAAATCTTTGCGGTTTCTCTAAATCCAGAAATCTCATCGAAATCCGAAATCATAAATCACGATGTAAATAAATAATGAATACTGGGCTCCGGCAATCCGGATTGACCCAAAATATTGCATGGCAATGAATATATGAATATATACGCATGATATAACGCAGTAAATAAATGCAATATCTAAGCTATCATGTAATGGAAGGCTCACTAGTATCATGTCGAAACTATCAGCTAACAAGCGATATCAATGAATCAATATTCTCTAAACTATGCGTAACATGGCAATTATCGATGATGATGTGTGTGAGCCGGCAAGCAGGTGTACGTGGAGCATACGTATCATCGGTAATGGTGCTGGTGTCCTGACAACATGATTTTGATAATAACTAACGAAAAGCAAAATATAAGCATGCGATGCGAACAATATGAATATGCGGGAGCTGAATAATAAACACAATAATAAATAATCTACATTAATATATATGGTTCATACAGTTTGTCGTTTGAAATAACATGAATCGTGGTGTTTAGAAAATAGGGTTACGATGTTTTTAAGAAAAGGTACGTCCTTTAAAATATCCGTAGAATCCCTTGGCCTGTCTTTAACATACTCACGATTCATTAGTTTTGGAATAGGTATGACTCGAGTCTAGTCTAACATTTACAAGTAAACTACATTACTAAACTAACAGGCTAATCGAAAAGGTAAGGAAACCACTTAAATCTGAGTCGATATATATATATATATATATATAGTCGGTGATCCCGCTTCAATAGTATCATGTATGATACAATATATCATTTGACATCCTTGAGTCAAGAGTGCAGATCTATCATCAATATATAGCTCGTACGGTAAATCCATCATACGGAATCCCAAATCTGGGTACGGGTCAATATCACATTTATCTCATTATTCAACTGGTATCCTTATCATCATATCATGATTTGGGTACTGATTTAAAGTCTACTACATACTGATACCATCTACATATATGTATGCATGTGTATGAAAACACATCGTCCAATGACCCGCTATAATATTGTGTCGTATCTCATAATACGAACCACGTCATATCACCGATCTCATGGCACCATGCCCAATCTCATCGACTCATCTCCAAATACCATATAATATCATCATCATCCATGTATATGTATACGTATATATATACATAGTCCCATACCTATGTGTGTGTATACATATATATACATATCCCCATATACGTATAAGAAATAAAAGTATGCTAGTATGCATGTGTGCGTGTATGCAAATCATTAATTTAGGGTTCGCGACTACAACTAACTAACGACACTATCAAATAATTACACTAAAACTTAACCCATGATCTCCTAAAACTTACTTGCTAGCTATCCATATTTCACATATAACACACACACACACACACAAACACACACACACACACACACACACACACACACACACACACATATATATATCGTATATATAGTATACTACACTTCGAACTGCGGCAGTGCTATACGCCATCCACCCGACTTCCCCCGTAGATATATATCTACTCACCTTCATCTTCGCTTGCCGATACCGATATCGCCACGCGCTTGCTTGTCGTTCAAGTCCACTCGAGAGTACCTACATATATACACACAAGATATCGTAAACCGAAATCACGCACGAAAGCCAAAACGACACAAGTATCTCACATAGGTAAAAAACTATGGTCTACTCGCGCAATTCAACCAAATAACACTCGATATAGACGTACAAACGTCAAGTGATCGATACCAAACACAAATATCAAAACTTAAATTCATAAACATCACGAAATACAAGGCAGCAACCCATAAAAGTGTTCCCAGATTTTAGTTTAGGTCAAAACTAGGTGCACAAACAGTACTGGGGTGATGTATAGGGTGTATATGACCTACAGAAGGAACCTGGGCACTAAATTCATCAATGTGGCCGTCCCCTACCCCCTAAAATCCGGCGTGCTCGGCCATACTGGCTCCGTTTGGGTTCGTGTGTAGAGGGGGTCTCCTAGTGTCAATTCTAGTCCACTGGGGTTGTTTGCATTACTCAAAATTCTCCAGATCACTCGAGATTTCCTGTAGGCATCACAATTCCACAAAACCGACATTGGAAAGTTTCTGTTTTGGGTTTCAGGTTTTTGTCCTGGGTTGGTCTGGGTTTCTAACACCAAGGGGGGTTTAAAGTCACCAATAAAGCTCATTAGAACAAACACAACTCAAGAATTCCACATAACCTCTTGTAGGAAATTTCAATGTTAACTAAACCACGATAAAACACCTTTAAACTTGTATGGTTGCTAAGGTAATCGAAATACAAGACTAATGGTGCATAAATTACCTCATTTGGCAACTCAAGAAAATTCTTGAGTTACCCCAAGTCTCCAAAATTCATCATTTCTTTGTCCAAAGTGCATCTAGTGAGCTTGTGCATGTTTTTAATGAAGTGAGGATGATGTTTTGATGGATTTTTCATGATGAAGTAGGGGGTTGAGGTGGTGGAGGGAGGAGGGTAGCAGCCATGGTGAAGTGATGAAGATGAGATGATGAAAATGAAGGAATGACTAAGACAAAGAAAACCCCTCTCACTCTCTCTCTTGCCCATACCACTCACCATGCCACATTCTTTATCATTTTTTCTTTTTCTTTTCTTTTCATTACTTTTCTTTTCTCTTGTCTTTAAAAATTAAAACCATGCATGCTAAAAAGAAAGAAACCATGAAAGAAAATGTAACAAGTGTAATTTGACATGGTGCATGTCATGTGCACAAATCCGGCTTAATACACGATTAGCGATATTTAATCGCGATTAGCATTAAAATGGAATATAATTAATCATAAAAATTCATAATTTGCTTAATTCATTTAAAACACTCTCATTTCAGTAATTTCTGTAATTTTCCAAATTTTTCCCAATTTATCGGTATTTAACTATACCGCACTATTAAAATATTCATAATATTTATTATTTAATTATAAAATTCCCAAAAATAATATTTTATTTTTCTGAAATGTTACAGAGGGGGTGTCGGTCATGCCTAGGAGCAGGCGAGCTGATCGACATCTCTTTGGGAGGGACAGGTGCGCGAAGGAGCTCGGGGAGAGGTGCCCTGAAGATGTACCTCGGTGTTGAACTGTTGGGCGCCCAGCGGGTCACAGAATGTATCGGCCCGTGGGATCTGCGGCCGTGGGAGGCAGCGAGGTGGTAGTCGGCAGTGCTGACGTGAGCGGAGTCCTCTTCCTCTGCATGGGTCCCAGCTGACGGATGTCGGATCACGTCAAGATGTTACCTTCCGTAGATCCTCTGGGAGCGACGATGGACAGCTGAGATTGGAGTTGGAGGCTGGCTCCTGAAGTGTGTGGATCTCAATGGGTTTGAGCTTGTTTGGGCCGAGCTACCTGCAAGGAAGACCCGAGGTGGTTGTACCACCGAGTACCCTCCGATGGTCAAGTTAGAGAGGAAATCCGAGCAAAGTAACAGCTTAGTGGAGAGAAAAATACTTACTTGAACCGTCTGAAGGAGGGGTTTAAATAGCAGTGGCAGCAGGCAGGCAGGCGCGAGAATCATGCCGGCCATTACGCTCCCGGCGTCACGCCCGCGTGATGAGTGGGATCCGCATTAATGGCGAGACGGGCTCGTTAATGGGGGGATCGTGATAGCGTGGAATGCGGGATGTGATCGGCGGATATCTCACGCATGGCGAGATTCACGGGAGTGAGGCGGTTGCGCCTGTAAGTGGTGACGTTGGTCGGGCGATGAGACCGAGGAAGATGACCTAGGTGGGAGAGCTCACGGACGAGCGGGAGAGCCGAGGTATCTTGGTTCTGCGGTAGCCCGGAGAAGAGCTGAGAGGCCAAGGATGCAAATTGTGGAGGGGGTTAGGAGGTGAGCCAGGGTTTGTTTGTAGGACGGGCATAGGAGTGGTCTAGCCGGCCACTGTAGGTCCTTTCTTGTGATCTTCGGGACACGTCATCTGCCACGTGTCATGATCTGGGAGATCACCGATGTCGAGCATCATCAACATGAATGTCCAAATTGTCCCAAAATATGGCGATTCACTTGATTTTGAATATGTTCATGTATATTTGTTCTTCACATGTACAAGTTGATTTTAAAACAAAGAAATTTATTATGGCAATACTTCGTTTTTGAATATAGATAATATGTTAGATTATCTCTACGCTTTATGAAACATATTTTTGGTTAAACATGTTTAAAATTTGAACAGCAGTCCTGCAATTTTTTAACTTCTTTTGTTCAAGGAAAATAGAATGTTAGTGTATTTTCATTTGGAGAAACATAGGGTGTTAACCAATATTTCGATTACAAGGAAAATGAAGTTTCGGTTACTTCCTATATTTGGTGGAAGCATGGATTTAATATCCACGTTCTTAGAATTCAAGAAGCATAGGGTTAACCACGTTCTTGATGATTTTGTTTGGGGTCCGAATGTCGAAGAAGAAAGAGATGATCTTAATTTGTCTTTCAGTCAAATGATGCAAATAGAAAAGAGGAAGAATGAGAAATGGATTTAAGGGTGTAGGAGATTGAATCTTCTAGTCCTACCTTTTGTCTTCTTATTTTGGAACTTGGCCTTCTTCTTCCTTGTCTACTTTTAAAATTTTAGTTGAATGTAGAATCCCTATTCTTTCTTTTGTGGAAGGAGCATATATGTTCATAACCGATGAAGATAAAGTCCTCTCTCCGTTCTTCGCTGCTACCCTATATTCAAGTCCAAACATTTCTCAATGTATGTCTTCAAGGACATTAAGCCTTTCCCTTTATCCTCCTTAAGGACTCTAAATTTCGTCCATTTATCATCCTCAAGTAACTTGAGAAGTTTGGTTTAGAGTCATTTAAGAGAAGATAAAGTGAGGGAAGTTTAGAGTGCCTGAGGATGATAAATGGAGAAATTTAGAATCCCTAAAGACGATAAAGGGAAAGACTTAATGTCTTTAGAGACATACATTGAGAAATGTTTGGACTTGAATAAAGGGTAGAAGCGAAAAACGGGGAGTGCACCATGTCTTCATTAGTTACTTGCGACTAACAAATATTCAATTTTCAAAAATCCCTAACAAAATGACCCGATATGAAATTCTCGGTGAAGATGATGTTATCATCACTTCGCGGAATGTACTTGTAGCTGTTAGTTATGTATATACCCTAGAGGCCATTGTTGTATATATGATGTATATTATGATGGATGCTTGGATATATACAGAGAGGACTTTCTTGCTCGTGATGATAGTATGTTATTTGGTTTCACTTTATCTTAACATGTTGACTTGTATTGGTTTACTGTCTTTCTCTCACATGCTGATAAAGCCCTTAGGATCTGTACTCGACTACTGGGATTATGATGAGATATACTAGTGGGACCACAGTAGTCGATGAGTACATCCTATAAATGTTCCTAGTCGAGGGTATATCGAAACGGGGCATCGATACACCAAAGTAAACTAGCGTATACGCATCCTGACCCGTATGATAGGCGATGGATGATCCCATATCCATCGGTGTTTGACATCAAGGATGGTGTACGGGTGCTCAGTGGAGACTGGGTACACTGGACGGACTCGCCGAGAACTCCCAGATGGTGATATACCACACGTCAGATGGCAGTTCTCCGGTGACACTGGTACAGGGTAGTCTGTAGACCCGAGATCGTCATAGAGTCTTGTGTGATTCCCACTGTGCTTTGATTTCCACCTTACCACGTCCAAGAGGGCGTGCAAAATGGTGTCTTTTGGGTACAGTCCCGAATCACATGAAGGCAATGAGTGATAGGAAGGGATTCGTCTCCCCCGGTATAGGGAGTTGATGTTTTGCTGTGTTCGATTGGATATAACTGGAAGTCCCTGGCCAGGGCTGATATAGAGATATACTGGTAAGTGTTACTAGTAATTTCTCGACCTATGAGCCTCACATCGACACGACTTATCGGTTACTGGGGTCTGACGTATACCACCCCTAGACTTGATATGCGACATATCAGACGAACAGACCGGACTGTACGAGAGTGTCACTGATTGGATTCACAGGAGAACTGACAGGCTAGCTTGTTGATCTTCTGATCGCTCAATACCTGGGTGGCTGTTACGTTTAGCTAACCGCTTGCAGCTTGTGGGTGTTTGATATGATCATCACCTGCTACCGGCGATTGACGATTCTTTAGAGTTCTACACAGAGGTTTCTTGGCTCAGGAAAAATGGAGTAGAGGCACATATGTGATACGTGCAGGACCGAGGATAATGCGTTATGAGATACCGTATTATATTCTCATGATATTTAGATATGAACCGGGACATCGGATCAAGTGTTTATTCGATAAATTGGTACATGATATATTAGTCGGTTATATTCGATATAGCCGGATCGTCGGATCAAGTGTTGATTCGATGATTTAATGTATAATGATATATATGATATATTATATTACATTATCTAATATTGGCTCGCTTTATTATTTCATTTACTCACCGGATTAATACATTCATATATATGCGATATATGTTAATTGTATTATTTTCTTTTGTTGCAAATATATAATATATATATGATATATATTATTGTGACATGATATGATTTATTATGAAACATGTTTAGGGATGATAAAAAGAGATTAGGGTTTGATTAGGGTTAGCTCCTTCTTATTCAATCTAGAAGGATTTTTTTTTGTCTTGGTTAAGATATTATGGTTGATACTTAGCCATGACTCATTCTTAACCTAACCAAACGCTAGCTCTATTTTATTCTCTACATAGGTTAAGCCTCTCATCCTTGACCATGGTTCCATAATAAATCATATATTCTTATCTACTATTCATCACAAAAGAAATTATCTCATTATTCATCATCTTCTTCTCTTTTGAGTTTTTGAAAGAGCTCACTAGTGATTTCTTTGTAAGTGCACGGCGGCGCCCCGGCCGTCAATCCGACGCCGGAATGCGGAAGCGGTGAATAACTTTAATTTTGCGGACTTTGCAAACCGGCACCACCGCGCACTAAACTCCGGATCGTAACCATTAACAAGTCTAAGCTAACTAGAAGAAGGGAAAGAGATGTACCGACTGATCCGAGTCCTCCGGTCTTCATCTCCACTCCGATCTCCTCGCGGGATCTCCGTCCGTCTCCTCCTCGTCGGAAAGGGCACCACATCGCCTGTAGCTTTTACGGGCTCCCACCTCAATACCGAGGCAACTCGGGCGCGAAGCTGGCGAATCGACGCGTCCAAGATTTGCTGTAGGAAGTGTAGTGTAGAATGTATGTCTCACTTTGGGGTTGGTTGCCATAGATGGAGGAATGGTGTATAGAAAATTGGTACTTTCAATTTTCTAGCAATGGAATGAGATGAAGAATGATATACACAAAATGAATCATTCTCAAAGATGAAGCTCTCTCCTTCTCTTTTCTTCTTCTCTCTTTTCTAATGAAAAACCTCTCTCTTAGAAAATGGTGGAGCAAAGGTTATGAAGCATTAAGGGAGGTGAGTGTAGGAGATGAAAGAGGTGACCACATCAAGAGACAAGAAAACATACAACCATGCTTTACCTTTTTCAAACCATACCCTTTCATGTCACAATAAAAACAAAAGCATGGTGGAAAAGATAATGATGCTATCATAATCAAACTTTTACAAGAAACCCCTTCCACAAATGTTATTTGCACAATTGCAAATAACCCCCTCCATCGGAAAAGTCCGGCCGGGAAAGAACAAAGGAAAACCGGCCGGAACGGAATGCAAACTGGCAACTCCAGAAAACTGGTCCCGTAATAAATTACAGGAAAACCCCGATACTGTGCATACACACCCGCATCTGTATTCCGTCCGGATACAAATGCAAAAAGATAAAATCTACACTGTACTAAACTAGGACCGGCTTAAACCAAAGCCGGCTAGTAATATCCGTTCGATCCTGATCCGTGCAATACCGCACGTATCTGATCGAACCCTGCCATATACCTATACGGCTACTAGTACAAACCGTCCGATCCTGATCCGTGCAATACCGCACGTATCTGATCGACCCTGCCATATCTCCATACGGCCTCTACAGCGTTTCGCCCGAAACTTGAGTAACTGAAAGTGTGGTGGACTCTAAAGACTCGTCAATACTATGGCTGTGGATTTAACCACTAGCACGTCAGAGGTATAAGCCAATACGTGACGGGCCACCAGCTATTGACCAAAAGGGACGTCGATGAGCGAACTCATCCTGACACCCTACTGAGCCTGTCAGTGACAATATCCGTGCAGTCCGGTCCGTTCGTCTATGAGTATCGCATGGCGGGCCTAGGGGGTTGGTAAAAGTCAGACCCCCAAAAGCGGTACAAGTCGTGTCGGAGTGTAGCCCAGAACACCGTGAGATACTACTGGAATACCTACCAGTAAATCTCCTTGCCTTGGCCAAGGACTTTGTGTAATGGCTCTCCTAGATACAGCACGACCTCACCCCCAATACCGGGAGAGACGAACCCCTGAAGATACGCTCACTGCCTCCATGTGGCTCGGGACTGTACCCAACTAAAACCTGTTTGCACGACTCCTTTGAGCCGTGGTAGGGTAGTAATCAAAGTACAGTGGGAACTCACACGAGACAAATGACGATCCCCAGGTCGATGAACTAACCTGCACACATGTCACCAGGGAACTGCCATCTGACGTCTGGTATATGACCAACTAGCATGTTCCCGGCGAGTCCTGTCCGGTGTACTCATAACCCAATGAGCACCTGTATACATCTTAGGTGATCCAACTGACACCAGTGGCTTGTGAGACCGGCCACCGCCCCTCGTCGGGGTCTCGACTGTATACACTAGTCTACTAATGGAGTATCGATGCCCGGTCTCGAAACTCCCACGACTAGGGACCTTTTAAGGATATGCTTGTAGACCCCCAGCTCCCACTTATATGATCGCCCTCATACTGCTGGTGGTCAAGCAAGAATCCTAGGGGCTCTATCAACGTGTAATAGCGACGTGTCAGGTCACCTAAAACAGTACACGATGATAAAGGTAAACCAGATAGCATACTATCATCTCGAGTAAGACTGTCCTACCGGGATAGGTCCTCCCTCAATCATTACAATCACGTACCTGTGACCTAATAATTGACTCTGAGGGCACTATCTCCAACAATCTCCCACTTGCACTCATGGCTAATTATTGCGATGTCGCATACTCACAGCCCGTGTGATACCGAACATCCAACTCCTCTACTAGTCAGTCTCACAAAGCTCGTTTGCGGAACTATTGCGTTCGAGGAATAGCCTCAGTGAGTGGATCCGCTTTGTTGTTTCTTTCCATGTCTCTCTATATCTCAAGTTCGCGGAGAAAACCATCTCCCGAAAAGAGCAATACCTGCCTTAGAATGTCTGGATGTCTGATGGGACCTAGCTCATAAAAGAACTCCAAATCCAAACTTCTTAGACTGTATCGTCAACTGAACTTAATCAGTATCCTGCGCGCCATGCCTCCCTCAGTATTGCCTTGGACCACCTGTCCAAAATACTGCCCCTCATCAGAAGGAAAACTATAACTCTGACAACCTCCTTGTCGTCCATGTCACCTTGGAAGCCTGGAATGATAACTGTCTCCTGAATGAGGCTGTCGTTATCATATCGCTAGAACATCCACTTATGTTCTAAAACTGCTTCCGATTGTTTCTCCAAGATTGGATTAATGTCAACTTATTGCATCTAGTGCAAGAACAACATCTGGTGTGGTACTTGACATCTCATGATTGACTCAATTGCCTGAGCAAGTGATCTGCCAATCATGCACGCCCCTCTCCCCTTTAGTCTGTAAGACACCTTTGGAGAGGGTGACTCCATTAGCTGCAGGTACACTACCGTGCCAGGAGTCGTCCATCCTAAATACTCTTAGAATGCTGTCAAAGTACCCTGATTGGGAAACCACCCAAATCTAGATCTAAAACCATAGATCTAGTAACCAGTATGTCAGATATATAATCCATTTCCTTTGTGGAGAAACCACTGTGTGACGACCAAAGTATAACCGATCGTAGTGTAGGAGTTTCTTTTCCTACTCTGTGTATATCATCCAAATACCAGGATATCACACCCTACTACCTTCTCAACATATCCATCCCCTATTCTGATGAAGTCAAACCCATGACTGTCACGTCAGAAATAGATGATCTATCTCCGCTACATCTGCTCTAGTCTATAAATAGACATAAGCAACCTGTCCACCAATGCTTCCGCTGCTCCCACTGACTACGACAACCCTCTGGCAGAGTCATATAGACGTACACTTCTAAAACTGGTTTAGAACGACGCTATACTCATCCTCCCGCCGGGTCTCGTAACCTGGAACAACAGCAATGGCTATTGTGGGTAAACAAGAACTTCCCTGTCACCGTCCTTGAGGCTACCGGAGTACCTCTCGGGTGCCTGAAGTTACCCACCTTATCTGCGGAGTGGCCAATGGAATGTCAAATCAGATTGAATCTTTAGGTTCCTTATCAAATCTTCAGTAATCGTTTGTGGTTCTGGAATCACTTCCAGTTCTACCATACTCCCACTACTGTTTTCTGAAAAAATCCATTTTTAATAAAACTGTGGCGAGTCTAGAACAATATTGCTATTGTTCATCCAGATGGTAGAAAGTCAACCCTCGTCATAGCCTGGGTCAACCCACAAACAGCCATTACAGAAACGTGCCTTGAGTTGTCCAGTGTCTGGTTTTAATCATAAACCGGACAACTCCCCGTACCTTAACAACGTTAAGATATGAACTGTTCTATATCCAATATAGAAACAGAGGCACTGATTTAATTGAACCAGATTCAAATCATGCAGCTGTCTCCAGTGCATGTCAACTAAATGGAAGGAGGCGGATCAGCGTTACTCAACTTAGGAATGCTTCCAATTATGAGTAACCTGAAAGAGAAGCAAGATCTCTTAATCATTACTATCAACTGAATACCAAATACAAGTATCTACATCTTCGATCACTTTGAAGAATCCCGATACTTGCTACACCTGGTTCTCTACTCCATTCAAATACCTATAACTTCTCAAAATTCGGACCCTGTGTTTCCTACGAAACACCTGTCTAAAAACTAGAGAAGTCATAAGTAAACCGAATATAGTACGAGGACCAACCCCTCTGTCCTGATGGACCCTGGACAACATACAATCCTTTGTATAAGTCCCTTGAGTCTGATAACTTATTCACTGTGTGTCGTAGGTTGAAAACTGTACTTATGGTTAAGAAGAATTACACCGCTGTTTAATGCTCCTTACCTAACCATCCACTGATATAGGTAAATACCGTAGACATAATTTCAGAAAGGTATATCTCACTCTATGAAAATAGACGTACAGATATATCAATTTGAAATTGGTGCATAACAGCGGATATTCAAAACCAAATATTTGCCGACCGGCAAACAGCCCAGGTGATTTTCTCAAATATCACTGATTACAACGAATCCCGATATAATGAGGATAATCACCCAATTCCCAATAACTTACTCCCACTCATCATCTGTAAAACCATACAGATGTGAGAATCGTACCTGGTAAATACATACCCTGGAGTAAGTATCTAATCGGGAAATCAGTTTTCCTTTAACATTACACAGTGAAAATGAAACATTGAAATGTTTCGATGGGGTATCCTGGTATTCCTAGTAATGCCTCTTCCAGATTCACGACTGTAACCGTATAGTTCTTTGCCACTTCTCCAAATCCCTTCATATGTCTTTATTCTTTACCTTCTGCACACCCTTTTAGGCCAAATGGTTTTCTTCCTTCCCTACCGTTCGGCACCAGCCTATGGTTTGGAAGAAGACTATCCAATAAGCATAATGGGTGTACTGTCCCAATCCTAGGAACACTCGCAATGAGAGAGGGTGAAGATAAAAGACAACCGAATAAACCTTATTCCTATTTCTCCTGAACCAGAATCCATCCCCGAACTGGAACAAGTTCCATTCGAGTTCGTATATAACCATACGATGGAGTATCCAAATAAACTGTGGATCTTCGTAGTGATACGGAGTGTCCTGGAGAAATACAAAGGTGATGTGGGAGTGGTAACGAAATATTTGGTTTGGTCATGAATATCTGTTGCAATTTACTTTGCCCTCTTACTAATCCCTTGCTTTGTCTGAACTTAATACCTTCTGCACACCATCGTTATGCTAATTGGTTTTCTTCATTCCCTACCGGTCGGCACCAGCCTAAGGTTTGGAAGAAGACAATCCAATTTGCGTAATAGGTGTACTACCCCTAAACCAAGGAGTACTCGTAACCTGAGAGAGGGTAAAAGGAAAAGACAACTGAATAATCCTATCCGTTTTCTCCAGAACCGGAAACCATCCTCGAATAAATTCTTTCGAGTTCGTATCTAACCATACGATGGTTTTGTCCAATGGAAGTGGACGTTCGTAGTGTGGACGTTCGTAGTAAAACGGGGTGTCCTGGAGAAAAGGGTAAAAGTAGGAGTGGCAATGAGGTCTGCAACTTTGACAATCCAAAAGCCTGTGTTAAGAAAGTTCGGTCAACTTGGTCACTGAGTCATAGTCTTGGGGTCGGGTCAATGGTCGCTGCCAGAGAGAGAGAGAAAAGAAACACTCAGCGTGCACTCTAACCAAGATCAGAATGGTTACCAATTTATCTAATCTGGAAACCTCCCACTGTACCTCAAATTCTCCTCCAAACCTGAAAGAAGAATTAGTCGGGGTCACCCGAGGAGTAAACCAACTCATCAGTGGGAATCGGGATCCAACTCTCATCGCATGATAACGTGACGGAATCCGCTCACGCTATCACACTCCAGAAGGTATGCGCATATCTGGCAAGTTTCAGTTCTTTTGAAACTCCCGATATGATTTCTGCCCCATGCTCTTATGACCTTGACTAAGGCCAACAAATCATAAGTCACATGTCAAGTTCTACCCGTCATTGTCCAGGTTGATTTGAACCCACCCGTATAAGCCCTTGACTAAGGCCAACAAGGCTATACGACTGTCCCAAACCAACGCATCTATCTATGCAGCATATGAATACCCAATAGCTACCAAACACTGTGCCTTAACTAAGGCCAACAAACACAGCTTGAATACTATTGACTACCCATATGAAACGACGGAGGGCTACGAATGGTTTCTGGCGAAAACCTTTAACGTAGTGAACTTGATATCGTTGAAGGAACGGATAGCTTTTTAGAAAATATAGTGACGAAAACCTTTACTAAAGAGGTCACTCCCGGTGAAGGGATCTCGGCTCTTTCCCCGTAGAATGGGGTGCTGGATATTCATAACCGAATATCACTGTGCAAAGCAAAAGTAATCGGCTATAGTGAAGTTAATGCCCTGACGCAAACTTCTGTCCAAGGGGTCACTCCCGGTGAAGGGATCTCGGCCCTTGCCTCGTCGACTGAGGAGCAGGATATTCCAAATGAATACCACGATGCAAAACAAAAGTGAACGTCCTTGCAATAACAGCTTTTTGAAAAGTGTTCCAACAACATCAGAATAGGTTTGTTAAACTTGCATTGATCCGAATCAATGCAGTCCCATCAATTGATCACACCACAAAGAACGAAAATATACTGACGTACGTATATGCCATCCGCATTCGCCACTGGGTCCCGTCATCACCCGTTAGGTTAGATAACTAACGGCAGAGAGGGGACTGGACTAGCGCGGATGAAAAACATATACAACATCTACTAATATATATACCAATATATAGTATTTCGCTCAAGGCGTGAATAAAATGCAACATCACAGAAATGTACAGCATCACAGAACAATACAGATATCTGGGATCCCCGGGTTTCACAGAGCCACTACTGAAACCCGACGTTCCCCTGGTCGTGTGGATAGCCTGTGCAATGAAATCCTATACCCCCTACGAGTGCGGCGAATAGCCAGTCAATCCTGGAGTGAAGCCCCCTCCGTCCCAATGCCATGAGATGCGGGCTTGTTGCCTTCTAGAACCCGGCTATCCGTGCACCCCTCCGCGGGGCAATCCTAGTACAGAAAGTAAAATATACATACACCGGGTACATCGACCGCAACCAGGTCGTGCCCCAAAATAATAATACAAACAGGCAGTGACGGCAGTCCACATGTCGGACGCTCGCCCCGCAATATCAAATGTACATAATACAACAACACTGTACTGGCATTGCATCCAGGCTATCCCCCACGACCAATCCGCAACATCACAGCATAAACATAGAACATCAACGTGAAAGTCACGTTCGCAAATCCGTCTAACCGGGCAATAGCCGTTAGACCGGATTTACCGATCGAGTAACATTCACGGTCGCAGATATAATGTAAATACTGTGAAAAATATGTTTAAAATTTTCCGATTGATCAAACAATTAACAAGTGGGCCCCAAAGAAAACTGTAGCACTCACAGAAATAATTGGCCCAACTTTAATATTCCAGAAAGCACATTTTCAACTCAGGAACATTCTGCAAAATTTTGGGAGCATGAACAGTGAAACTTGCGGCGGAAACGCGGCCAAAGTAGGGTTTTGGCCGCCCTTCCGCGGTGGGATGGTGGGTTCATGGTACCAAATTTTTACAGTATGCTTAGAATTCCCTGCACATCACTCTGAGACAACCTGAAAAATTTTTGGACTCAAAAACAAATCGACAGAAACTGATGTGCTTGAAATACGTGTTTTCGGGATTTTGTTCGATCGGAAACGCAAACACATCAAACGAAAGCTAGACGAAGTTAATGGCGAGGCTCTGATACCACTGTAAGTGCACGGCGGCGCCCCGGCCGTCAATCCGACGCCGGAATGCGGAAGCGGTGAATAACTTTAATTTTGCGGACTTTGCAAACCGGCACCACCGCGCACTAAACTCCGGATCGTAACCATTAACAAGTCTAAGCTAACTAGAAGAAGGGAAAGAGATGTACCGACTGATCCGAGTCCTCCGGTCTTCATCTCCACTCCGATCTCCTCGCGGGATCTCCGTCCGTCTCCTCCTCGTCGGAAAGGGCACCACATCGCCTGTAGCTTTTACGGGCTCCCACCTCAATACCGAGGCAACTCGGGCGCGAAGCTGGCGAATCGACGCGTCCAAGATTTGCTGTAGGAAGTGTAGTGTAGAATGTATGTCTCACTTTGGGGTTGGTTGCCATAGATGGAGGAATGGTGTATAGAAAATTGGTACTTTCAATTTTCTAGCAATGGAATGAGATGAAGAATGATATACACAAAATGAATCATTCTCAAAGATGAAGCTCTCTCCTTCTCTTTTCTTCTTCTCTCTTTTCTAATGAAAAACCTCTCTCTTAGAAAATGGTGGAGCAAAGGTTATGAAGCATTAAGGGAGGTGAGTGTAGGAGATGAAAGAGGTGACCACATCAAGAGACAAGAAAACATACAACCATGCTTTACCTTTTTCAAACCATACCCTTTCATGTCACAATAAAAACAAAAGCATGGTGGAAAAGATAATGATGCTATCATAATCAAACTTTTACAAGAAACCCCTTCCACAAATCTTATTTGCACAATTGCAAATAACCCCCTCCATCGGAAAAGTCCGGCCGGGAAAGAATAAAGGAAAACCGGCCGGAACGGAATGCAAACTGGCAACTCCAGAAAACTGGTCCCGTAATAAATTACAGGAAAACCCCGATACTGTGCATACACACCCGCATCTGTATTCCGTCCGGATACAAATGCAAAAAGACAAAATCTACACTGTACTAAACTAGGACCGGCTTAAACCAAAGCCGGCTAGTAATATCCGTTCGATCCTGATCCGTGCAATACCGCACGTATCTGATCGAACCCTGCCATATACCTATACGGCTACTAGTACAAACCGTCCGATCCTGATCCGTGCAATACCGCACGTATCTGATCGGACCCTGCCATATCTCCATACGGCCTCTACAGCGTTTCACCCGAAACTTGAGTAACTGAAAGTGTGGTGGACTCTAAAGACTCGTCAATACTATGGCTGTGGATTTAACCACTAGCACGTCAGAGGTATAAGCCAATACGTGACGGGCCACCAGCTATTAACCAAAAGGGACGTCGATGAGCGAACTCATCCTGACACCCTACTGAGCCTGTCAGTGACAATATCCGTGCAGTCCGGTCCGTTCGTCTATGAGTATCGCATGGCGGGCCTAGGGGGTTGGTAAAAGTCAGACCCCCAAAAGCGGTACAAGTCGTGTCGGAGTGTAGCCCAGAACACCGTGAGATACTACTGGAATACCTACCAGTAAATCTCCTTGCCTTGGCCAAGGACTTTGTGTAATGGCTCTCCTAGACACAGCACGACCTCACCCCCAATACCGGGAGAGACGAACCCCTGAAGATACGCTCACTGCCTCCATGTGGCTCGGGACTGTACCCAACTAAAACCTGTTTGCACGACTCCTTTGAGCCGTGGTAGGGTAGTAATCAAAGTACAGTGGGAACTCACACGAGACAAATGACGATCCCCAGGTCGATGAACTAACCTGCACACATGTCACCAGGGAACTGCCATCTGACGTCTGGTATATGACCAACTAGCATGTTCCCGGCGAGTCCTGTCCGGTGTACTCATAACCCAATGCGCACCTGTATACATCTTAGGTGATCCAACTGACACCAGTGGCTTGTGAGACCGGCCACCGCCCCTCGTCGGGGTCTCGACTGTATACACTAGTCTACTAATGGAGTATCGATGCCCGGTCTCGAAACTCCCACGACTAGGGACCTTTTAAGGATATGCTTGTAGACCCCCAGCTCCCACTTATATGATCGCCCTCATACTGCTGGTGGTCAAGCAAGAATCCTAGGGGCTCTATCAACGTGTAATAGCGACGTGTCAGGTCACCTAAAACAGTACACGATGATAAAGGTAAACCAGATAGCATACTATCATCTCAAGTAAGACTGTCCTACCGGGATAGGTCCTCCCTCAATCATTACAATCACGTACCTGTGACCTAATAATTGACTCTGAGGGCACTATCTCCAACATTCTTTTGTGATGAGTTCTTGTGAGAAAATGATATAAAAAGAAAGCATAAATACTACTCCATCATTCTCATCTAATCTAGCCCATTAGATTAGGGTGTTCACCTTATTAGAGTGAGAGAGCTTGAGTTATAGAAATTTCGACGTAGATCATCGGAGAAGCGGAACACTACAAGCTAGCATGGATCGTTCGAGTCGTGGAGCCTCTCTTGAGTCCGAGAGATCGTGGATCGCGGCAAAGGGACTTCTACTCGGAGCTTGTGAAGCGAAGGAGCAGACTACAAAGGTTGTAATCGCTCACACTTAGTAGTAAAGATTTTTACTTGCATGTTAAACCCTAATAATCTAGCAAAGATCCCGGCTTTGGGTTGTTCGGCACATCTAAAATTTCATTCGGGTATGTTTGATGCTTTATGAACCTACACAAGAGTACCTAGGAACCCTACAGTGGTATCAGAGCCTAGCTAGAGCATTAGGCGACGTGTTTACGAAGTTAAAACTCCGAACAAACTTCGATACGACGATTTGAACCCCTCTCTGGACTTTTTCTAAAAACTGTGATTTTGTAGAATTAAAAATTCCTAAAACTTCAGCAGGTAAATATAAATATTGCTGTGAAAAACGTGTCACCAATCCGTACATACCACCGCGGAACCGCGGCCTTACCGCGCTTGGGCCGCGGTGGTAATGTGGAGTTGGGTCTTGGTTTTTCTACAGTAATATCAGTATCTGTATTTTATAATTTTTGGGTATTTTTAATCTGACTCAAATGTTGAGCATTCTGGGGTTTATTTTGTAATCGTAGATTCGATCGGAATATTTAAATTCGTTATTATTTCCGAATATTTAGAATCTGTTAAAATGTTCGAACGGATATCATTAACTCAATTTTTCCCGGCACAAAAAACATTCAAGTGTTGAATTTTTCTCGGGTTTAAATCTTTCGGAAAAACGTGCATGTGACGCGATGGACCTTCTGGAAGACAACAAACCTAAACTCGATTATGTGACCGTCTTGAACTGCCTTTTGAACCTTCCGGTTTGGGGCCGTACGGCGTGCCATATCTGAGGCGTTGGCTTGACCCTTCTACGGCTGGACCGTTGCTACCGTGACGTATTCTGGAACTTTTGAACTCCGCTCAAGTGTTGAGCTATTTAGGAAATCTTGGGTATTTGATTATTCGATCGGAAAGTTTAATACTGTCTATTTATCTAGAATGTGATACAATATGTGGAATTCATATAGTTAGGCATGAAATGCGAAGTATGTGATATTTCGGATTTACGATGTCTAAAGTGATTGTGGATTCTAAATATTGTAGTTTTACAATTTCTTTTCTGTGACCGTAAGTGTAGTATGTAGTTGTATTGCCGGTTTTCGTTGCTATACGACAACGACGATCGGTGTATGCATACTTACTTACGTTGATGATATATGATATTATGTGTTGCTGTGATATGTTATATTGGATCGTCGTGTTCTGAATAGCCGGGGGTTTTATGTGAGATGGGTTTTTTTTATTTTCATTCATGTAAAATTCATTTGTATGTAATATTCTTTTATTGAGGCACTTCCGGGATGAGGTTGATGTCACCATTGTGTATTATTTACTTTTCCGCATTAGGTAGACCCAAGGAGGGGAGCACAAGTAACCGGGTTCTAGGATCCAGTGGGAGGCCATCTCGAGGAGTCGAGACCGGGTCTCCTAACCCTAGAATTGGCAGTGTTACTTGCCGCTCTCGTAAGGGTCTAGGGATGTGGGTTTGGCTATTCATTGCGACCGTGGAATTCGTGTTTTATACAGGCTTGTATTGAAAACACGGACGTCCTAGTATATCCAATATTTCATATATGTTCTTCTGCTGCAATGTTCTGTGATGAGATCATATTACTGCCTGAGACGAATGCTTATACTATATATATATATATATATATATATATATATATATATATATGCTGATATATAAATATTACTGCTTTCGTTTCTTCTGTGATGCTTAAGAAGCATAAGCTGATGGGATTTTATAAATGAGATTAATAAAAGGAAAAGAAACCTAAAAGATGTTGTAGAATCAAAATTTATAAAAAGGGTAGCTACAGTTTTGCTTTGCATAGCGGTATATATGATATACCCTGCACCTTATTCGATAAGGAAAGAGCCGAGATCCCTTCACCGGGAGTGACCTCTTTAGCGAAACTGGCAGATGCTATAAAACTCTGTTTGTCTTTTGATTGTTTTTAGAGTTTTGCTTTGCACAGTGATATATGATATGTCCTACACCTTATTCGATGAGGAAAGAGCCGAGATCCCTTCACCGGGAGTGACCTCTTTAGAAAAACTACTGAAAGCCTCAAAATCACTCCATTTCAAAATTCCGCTTGATTCTACAACGATATCAAGTTCATTACGCTCATGGTTTTTTCTGAAAAACCTGCGTAGCCCTCCGTCATTTCAGATAAAGACTAGTTGTATTCGTGCTATGTTTGTTGACTATGTTAAGGCGTAGTGTGCGGTAGCTAATTAGTACTTGTCTGTTAAAACATGAGATGTGATTGGATTAGGGTAGTTGTACGACTTTGTTGACTATGTTAAGGGTCGTGCAGGTGGGTTTAATTCAATCGGGAGTTAAACTTGGCTAGTAATTATGATTTGTTGACTATGTCAAGGTCATATGTTGCTAGGGGAAAAATATATTCGGGAATTTCAAGTGTTGAAATTTGCAATGAGATTGCATAGCTCCTATGAGATAGTTGGATCCCGATACCCACTGCGAGTAAGAGTTACTCCTGGGAGAGTTTTACACAGGACAATTAGCTGATCAAGTAGGTGTCTAGAAAAGTGTTAACGGGATTACGCCTCTGGGAAAACGAGGTTTACTTTAATTAGGTCCGTGCGAAAGCACGGGGAACCTCCCTCAAAGTACCGACACTGATCTGGCTGAAAGATTGACGAAATTGTAGGGTGTAATTAATCCCGGCTAATCTTACCTTTTAGGGTTTGAAGGTAGATTTGATAAAAACAGTGGGAGACATCCTGATTAGATAAGATAATAACCAATCTAATCTTGCAAGAGCATACGCTAAAGTGTTTTCTTCTCTCCCTCTACAGGTAGCGACCATGTCAGGCCATAATCAAGATAATAATATGGATGTATTGACTGAACCCGCTTATTATACTGAGCAGGGGAACGTTGGACCCGTTCTTTCTTATAAGAGTTATAAGACTGAACAGGGAATAGGAGAATATCTGAATTCTCAAGCCGCCCAAAAGAACATGCATGTTGATGCATCTTCTTCATGTGTGTTAGTTATTGTGAACTGTTTCTCAGTTCACCCTACGTCCTGGGTATTAGATACCGGATCAGGATCCTACATATGTAAATTGTTACATGGGCTACGAAAAGGTAGAGAACTGGGAAAAGGTGATCATTCCGTTCAAGTAGGAAACGGTGCAAGTATTGCAGCCAAAGCAGTTGGCGAATATCACCTAGTATTGCCAAGTCGTAATACACTGATTCTAAATGAGTGCTATTATATACCGAACATGATGTGCAACATTATATCAGTTTCTTTATTAAGTAAAGAAGGATATAATTTTGTAGTAAAGGATAATGTTATGAACATATTCCTAGATCAAAAGTTGATTGCATCAGGCTCGTTACATAATGGCATATTCATTCTCAATCAAAATACAGTCCTCAATATACAAAACACACACAAGAGGAAAAGTTCATAAATGAACGAATCCTTCTTGTGGCATTGTAGACTTGGTCATATCAATGCGACACGACTAGCTAAGTTACATAAAAATGGATATTTGAACCAGTTCGAATTATCATCTTATGATACTTGCCATTCATGTCTCAAAGGAAAAATGACCAAAGCTCCGTTTAGTGGACACGGAGAAAGAGTTACGGAACTCTTAGGACTGGTACATAGTGATGTATGCGGTCCCATGTCTACGCATGCCAGGAACGGTTCTTCCTACTTCATTACATTCATTGACGATCTCTCTAGATTCGGACATGTATTCCTGATGAAACACAAGTCTGAAGTTTTTGAGAAATTCAGAGAATATAAGCACGAAGTAGAGAATCAAACGGGCAAAAGTATTAAGATTCTTCGATCTGATCGAGGAGGTGAATACTTAAGCAATGAGTTCCTAGATTATCTAAAAGAGAATGGGATTCTCTCTCAGCCTACTCCTCCTTATACACCACAGCACAACGGTGTATCAGAATGGAGGAATCGCACCCTATTAGATATGGTACGCTCTATGATGAGCGAGGCTGAGTTGCCTATTTCCTTCTGGGGTTATGCGCTTGAGACAGCAGCATACCTATTGAATCAAGTTCCGTCTAAATCTGTACCTACCACACCATATGAGATATGGAGTGGGAAGAGACCATATTTTAAACGAGTTAAGATATGGGGTTGTCCGGCCTATGTCAAAAGGAAAAATCCAGACAAACTCGAGGCACAGTCAGTTCTTTGCAAGTTTGTGGGATATCCTAAGAATTCCCAAGGATATTTTTTCTACCACGCTGAAGAACAAAAAGTGTTTGTTTCTCAATATGCCACCTTTTTGGAAAAGGAATTTCTTGCAAAAGAAATTAGTGGCAAAGAGGTAGAGCTGGAAAAGGTTCCAGAAACACAAACTGCAACTGGAGATTTAGTAGAACCAGAGGATTCAGTAGTACCCGACGAACCCCAGCCTCTCCGCCGATCTAGTAGGGTTTCTCGTCCACCTGAGAGATACTACGGTTTTCTCATTGATGGTAGGAGCGAGGATTGCATCATGGAAGATGATGACCCGACTATTTTCGAGCAGGCCATCACGAGTGGTGACTCCGTGAAATGGCTGGATGCAATGCGATCTGAGATGGAATCCATGTACACCAATAAAGTATGGACTTTGGAAAATGCTCCTGAAGGGGTAAAACCCATTGGGAGCAAGTGGATTTTTAAAAAGAAATTTGGTGTAGATGGAAAAGTTGAGACTTTCAAAGCTAGACTTGTAGCAAAGGGTTTTCGTCAACGACTAGGTGTGGATTATGACGAACCTTTTCTCCAGTGGCTATGCTTAAGTCCATCCGGATCTTACTTGCCATTGCTGCATACCATGACTACGAAATCTGGCAAATGGATGTTAAGACCGCCTTTCTAAACGGTGATTTAGAAGAGTGCGTGTACATGACTCAGCCAGAGGGCTTCGTAGATAGTGGGAGTAGAGGAAAGGTGTGCAAGCTGCTTAAATCCATTTATGGGTTGAAGCAAGCATCGCGGAATTGGAACATCTGTTTTGATGTTGTAGTCAAAGAGTTTGACTTCATCAAAAATATAGATGAACCTTGTATCTATAAGAATGTAGCAGAGAGTAAGGTTGTCTTCCTCGTATTGTACGTGGATGACATACTCTTGATAGGAAATGACATTCTTATGCTGCAATCAGTCAAGCTCTTCTTATCACAAAGATTCTCAATGAAAGATCTAGGTGATGCCTCCTGCATATTGGGATTCATGATCTATAGAGATAGATCTAAACGGATACTGGGATTGTTCCAATCCAGGTACATTGACACCATACTAAAGAGGTTTAGTATGGAAGAATCAAAGCGTGGGAACCAACCCACGATCTCTGGACTCACTCTCTCCAAAGAGATGTCTCCCAAGA
This sequence comes from Agapanthus africanus, assembly GCA_030015575.1. Classification (NCBI taxonomy): domain Eukaryota; kingdom Viridiplantae; phylum Streptophyta; class Magnoliopsida; order Asparagales; family Amaryllidaceae; genus Agapanthus; species Agapanthus africanus. The sequence continues at coordinate 352,910,211 of JASDDO010000018.1, forward strand.
CTGATTTGGAGAGAGCTCGCATGCAAGGGATACCCTATGCTTCGGCAGTAGGCTCTATCATGTATGCGATGCTATGTACCAGACCCGATGTAGCATACTCACTAAGTGTAGTGAGTCGGTATCAAGCAGATCCTGGATAGAGTCACTGGACAGCTGTGAAGAACATTCTTAAGTACTTACGAAGGACTAGAGACATGTTCTTGGTGTATGGTAACGGAGAACTCCGGGTGGAGTCCTTTACCGATTCCAGGTTCCAAAATGATAAGGACGACTCTAAGTCGCACTCGGGATTTGTCTTTACCCTCAATAGAGGGGCGGTATGTTGGAAGAGTTCCAAACAGGATACCGTTGCTGACTCGACGATGGAGGCTGAATACATCGCTGCCAACGATGCTGCCAAAGAGGCTGTCTGGATGAAGAAGTTCATTAGTGAACTTGGTGTGGTTCCATCCATTGAGCATCCAATACCTCTGTATTGCGATAACAATGGAGCTGTGGCTTTGGCCAAGGAACCTAGGTCCCATCAGAAGTCTAGACATATTCTGAGGCGGTATCACCTGATCAGGGAGATAGTTGATCGCCGGGAGATCGAGGTCAAAAGAGTAGATACGAAGGACAACACTGCGGATCCACTCTCGAAGGCCATTCCCCAGATACAGTTTGAGAGATTATTCATGATGCTGTTAGTTATATGTATGCCCTAGAGGCCATTACTATACATAGGATGTATATTGTAGTGGATGCTGGGACATATATAGGGAGGACTTTCTTGCTCGACATGATAGTATGCTATCTGGTTGAACTTTACCTTAACGTGTATACTGATTGTCTCTCTGTTACATGTTGGTAAAGCCCTTAGGATGTGTGCTTGACTACCTGGACTATGATGCGGATCATACTAGTGGGGACATGGTAGTCCATAAGTACATCTTTCAAAGTCCCTAGTCGAGGGTGTATCGAGACGGGGCATCGATATACCAGAGTAGACTAGCGTGTACCTTCTCGACCCATACAGATGGGCGATGGATGATCCCATATCCATTGGTGTTTGACATCAGAGATGTTATACGGGTGCTCAGTGGAGACTGGGTACACTGAAAGGACTCGCCGAGAACTCCCAGATGGTATTATACCTCACGTCAGATGGCAGTTCTCTGGTGACACTGGTACAGAGTAGTCTGTTGACCCGAGATCGTCATAGAGTCTTCTGTGGTTCCCACTGTGCTTTGATTTCCATCTTACCGTCCAAGAGGGCGTGCAAAACGGTGGTTTTTGGGTACAGTCCCGAGTCACATGGAGGCAATGAGCGATAGGAGGGGATTCGTCTCTCCCGGTATAGGGGGTTGATGTTGCGCTGTGTTCGATTGGCTATAACAGGAAATCCCTGGCCAGGGTTGCTGAGATTTACTGGTAAGTGTTACCAGTAGTTTCTCGAAGTGCTATAGACCTCATATCGACACGACTTATCGAGCTATTGGGGTCTGACGTTTACCACCCCTAGGCGAGATATGCGACATATCAGACGATCAGACCGGACTGTACGGTAGTGTTACTGGTCGGATTCACTGGAGTGTGAGCGGGCTTGCTCGTCGATCTTCAGATCGCTCAATACCCGGGTGGCCGTTACGTTTAGCAGACCGCTTGCGGCTTGTGGGTGTTTGATATGATCATCATCTGCTGCCGGCGTATTGACGAGTCTTTAGAGTCCTACACAGAGGTTTCCTGGCTCAAGCGAAACGAAATAGGAGCGCATATGAGATATGTGCGGGACCGAGAATGATACCAGTATGTGATACTTTATTTAATTCTCGCGATGTGACATTGATCGGTTATATGCGATATAGCCGGGTTATCGGATCAAGTGTTGATTCGATAAGTTGTTACTAATGATACTAGTCGGTTATATGCGATATGACCGGATCGTTAAATCAAGTGTTGATTTAATGATTTAATGCATAATTATATATTTGATATATTACTTTGCAATAACTAGTATCGGTTCACTTTGAATGGATTTTCTCACTCGGGCGTGCGCATTGCATATGCGATATGATTTTGTGCACTTGTTTGTATCATATTTGATGATGCAAGCATGCTAGGGTTTTGTGTAAAGAGTTAAACCTAGGTTAAGTAAATGATTAGGGTTTTCTTTTATTAATTCATTTATCTTTTCATTTGGATATAAAAGATAAATGAGAAGAAGAAGACAAAAGGGGTTTCTTTCTTGAAGCTAAGTGAAGCTTCATGAAGCTTTGACTAATCTAACCCTTTTGTCTTCATCTATCAAACCCTAACCATTCATTTAACTATGGTCAACTCTCTACACATTACCATAGTTAAATTATGATAAGAAATGATTATTCTTTTTCTATTCTATTATTCTTATCATAACATTATCTTTATCTTCTTCTTCTTCCTCACAAGAAGAAAGCTCTCTTCATCAATGGTGATTGGTGTTTTTGAGTGAGAAATCCAATTCTAAAGTGAACCCAATTCCTATTTCTTCATCCTCTACCTCTTGCCAAGTAGTAGAGTGTGTTTCCTTCACAAGTTTTCAAGACTTGGTGAAGTTTGGAGCTTGATCTAGTGATGCTTCGACGTAGATCATCTTCGGCACGTCGTCGACGACCTAGCCCGTTCATTCTCCGATGAAGCCGACGCTAGAGCCCGGATTCGTTTTGGACAGCGGAGAGGACCTCATCTCGGAGCTATGGAGGTGCAGAACCGGATCTACAAAGGTTGTATTTCCGTTAAACTTTTAGTTAAGTGTTAACTAGTTAGTTTTTCGCCTAGACATCTAGCAAACGATCCGTAGTCGGGTCTCTCGGCACCTATAATTTTTAAAATTGGCATGTTCGATGCCTTGTGAGACCTCACTAGGGTGCCTAGGAACCCTACAGTTGTATCAGAGCCTAGCTAGAGCCTTAGGCGAAGTCTAGACGGATTTTGAAACCCGATCGAACCCGAAAACCCAAACCCAAAATGCTCTCTGTCCTTTTTCAAAAAACTGGGATTTTTCCAAATTAAAAATGCGTAAAAAATTCAGCAGGGAATTATAAGAATTACGGTGTAATTTTTTTTCCTTGAACAGTAAATCTCGCGGCGGAAGCGCGGCAGAATCCTGCATTCTGCGGCGGTTCCGCCGCACAATGATGACGTCATCCTCCAAGATCTGCACTGTAACTCTTATTATTTTATGCTAGATTTTCTGGGAATTTTTAATACTGTTTCAAGAGTTGAATTTTCTGGAGTTGTTTTGGGGATTCGTATATTCGATCGGATTATCAAATTTTGTCAGTGTGGCTTTCCGGATAAATTTTAGAATATGTTAAAAAGTTCGACCGGATATAAATACCCAATTTTTCCCCTGTCGGGAAATTTCCAAGTGTTGGATTTTTCCGTAGTTTAACGACGTTCTAAGTAGTGCAAGTAACGCAATGGACCCTCTAGAAGACAACAAACCTTAACTCGATTATGTGACCGTCTTGAACTGCCCTTTGAACCTTCGGATTTGGGGTAGTACGGCGTGCCACATGTGAGGCGTTGGCTTGACCCTTCTACGGCTGGACCGTTGGTACTGAGGCACGAACAGAATGTTGTTAGACTTGTTTCATATGTTGATCTGTATCGGGAAAACTTGGGTGTTCGATTGTTCGATCGGAAAGTTTAACATTTTCTGTTTATCTGGAATGGGATACAATAATTGGAATTCACAAATAGTTATGAGATAACGGAATGAATGTTATAAACATAGCAGTTTAGTCTCACTTGATCGGTTGCTACAGAATTTTGATGTGATCAAAAGTCTGTCGCAATCACGTAGCGTACGCGGATACTCGCCGGGTAAACTTAATAGACAGCTTCACTCCATAGCCCCGACTAAGTGACTGTAGGAGAACCCCGTCACCGAAAGCATCCGTTCGGGTGCTCGCGGTAGCGGTGTTCCGCCTTGGTGCACTTCGTCGACGGTATCAGGGGTGTAGCCGTCTACTGAAGTTTGCGACGAGCATTCGATCAGGATGTCGGGAATCTTGTTGAATTACCCGACTTGATATTGAAAAGTGTTTTCGATTTTGAGACTAAAATGCGGGGTTTATAATTGTTAGGCATGCGATGTCTAAGGAATTCATTTGGTCAGGCATGCGATGTCTGAGGAGGTTGCGGATTCCAACTGTTGTAGTTTTACACTTTCTTTTCTGTGACCGTAAGTGTAATATGTGATATCGCCGGTTTCGTTGCTATATGTCAACGACAATTGGGATGCGCATATTTACTTACGTTGATGACATGTGATGTTATGTGTTGCTGGATATGTTATATTGGATCGTCGTGTTTGAATAGCCGGGGGGTTTTTATGTGAGATGAGTGTTTTTCATTTTCATTCATGTAAAAACTTGTATGTAATATTCTTTTATTGGGGCACTTCCAGGTTGCGGAAGTTGTCACCGTTTGTATATTATTTACTTTTCCGCACTAGGATAGACCCAAGGAGGGGAGCACAAGTAACCGGGTTCTGGAGTCCAGTGGGAGACCAACTCGAGGAGTCGAGTCCGGGTCTCCTAACTCTAGAATTGGTAGGGTTGCTTGCCGCTCTCGTAGGGGTCTAGGGGTGTGGGCTTGGCTATTCATCACGACCGTGGAATCCGTGTTTTATACTGGCTCGTATTGAAAACACGGACGTCCTAGTATATCCAATATTTCATATGTTTCTTCTGCTGTGCTTTATCTGTGATGAGATCATGCGATGTTCTGTGGCAGATATTATATATAGTATATATGATATATTATATAGACGTTACTTATGTTTTACACCCGCGCTAGCCCTGCCCCGCTCTGCCGTTAGTTACCTAACCTAACGGTGCACAAGGGGACATCGAGGCGAATGCGGATGGCATAAGTGTACGTTGTATTTATCTGTGATGTTTAGGTATTTTATTGATGGGACTTCATTAATGTGATTAATGAATTAAAAGAAACCAAAGATGTTGTAGAATCGAATTTCAAAATAAAACAGGTAGCTACAGTTCTTGCTTTGCACAGCGGTATATGTGATATATCCTGCACCTTATTCGATGAGGAAAGGACCGAGATCCCTTCACCGGGAGTGACTCCTTTAGCAATAACTGGCAGATGCTACACACTCGGTTTGTTTTTGGATTGCTTTTAAGAGTTTTTGCTTTGCACAGTGATATATATGATATATCCCGCACCTCATTCGACGAGGAAAGGACCGATGATCCCTTCACCGGGAGTGACTCCTTTTGCAATAACTGGCAGATGCTACACACTCGGTTTGTTTTTGGATTGCTTTTAAGAGTTTTTGCTTTGCACAGTGATATATACGATATATCCCGCACCTCATTCGACGAGGAAAGGACCGATGATCCCTTCACCGGGAGTGACTCCTTTAGCAAAACTAGAAAAGCCTCAAAAACACTCCATTTTAAAAATCATTTGATTCTACAACGATATCAAGTTCATTACGCAATAGGTTTTCAGAAAAACCTGTCGTAGCCCTCCGTCATTTCAGATAAGTTGTATATAGTATTCGTGCTGCATTTGTTGGCTTTCGTCAAGGTGCAGTGTGCGGTAGCTATATGCTGCTTATCTGCCAGCATACGATGCGATTGGATTAGGGTAGTCGTGCGGCTTTGTTGGCTTTCGTCAAGGGTCGTGCGGGTGGGTTTAATTCGATCAAGAAATGTACGGGTTGAACTTGACTAACGGGCTATGGTTTGTTGGCTTTCGTCAAGGTCATAGCACGTTAGGGGCAAAATCTTATCGGGAATTTCAAGTGTTGAAATTTGCAATGAGATTGCATACCTTCTATGAGATAGTTGGATCCCGATACCCGCTGCGAGTAAGTGTTACTCCTGGGAGAGTTTTATACATTACAATTAGCCGATCAAGTAGGTGTCTAGAAAGGTGTCAACGGGGTTCCTCCTCTGGGAAAACGAGGTTTACATTAATTAGGTTCGTGCGAAAGCACGGGGGACCTCCCTCAAAGTACCGATACTGGCCTGGCTGAAAGATTGGCGAACTTGTAGTGTGTAATTAATCCCGGCTAGTCTTTCCTTTTAGGGTTTGAAGGAAGATTTGATAAAAAGCAGTGGGAGCCATCCTGATTAGATAAAATAATAACCAATCTATTCTTGACAGAGCGCACGCGGAGTGTTTTCTTCTCTCTCTCTCCAGGTAGCGACCATATCACGCCTTAATCAAGATAATAATACGGAATATTGACTGAACCCGCTTGTTATACTGAGCTGGGGAACGTTGGTCCCGCTCCAACTTATAATTGTTATAAGACAGAGCAGGAAATTGAGGAATACCAGAATTCCCGTGCCGCCCAAACGAAGAGAGTGCATGCTGATGCATCATCTTCGGGTGTGTTCATTACAGAGAACTGTTTCTCAGTATCCTTTACGTCCTGGGTATGTGATACCAGATCAGGATCCCAGATATGTAATCTGTTACATAGGGCTACAGAAAGGTAGAGAACTGAGAACGGGTGATAAGTTTCATGAGGCAGAAAACGGGGCAAGTGTTGCAGCCAAGTCTGTTGGTCACTGTCACCCTGTATTACGATACATTGATTCTGAACGAATGTTATTAGATACCGAACCTGTTATGCAAAATCATATCTGTCTCTTTATTAGTAAAGAAACGATAAAATTTTGTATTGTTGGATAATGTTTTGAACATTTCCTATATCAAAAGTTGATCGGTTCAGGCACGTTATCTAAAAGCATTAATGTTCTAAATCAAACTACAGTTCTTCGTATACAGAACACACACAAGAGGAAGAGTTCAGAAATGAACGAATTCTTCTTGAGGCATTGTAGACTAGGTCAGATCAATGTGACCCGACTAGCTAGAGTTACATAAAGATGCATATTTAAATCGGTTTGAATTTACATCTTGTGAAACTCGCCAGTCATGTCACAAAGATAAGATGACCACAGCTCTGTTTATTGGAAACAGAGAAAGAGTTAGTGAACTCTTGGGATGACACATGTTGATATATGTAGGTCCCCTGTCTACACATGCCAAGACCGGTTCTTAGTACTTCATTACATTCTCTGATAATCTCTCAAGATTCAGACATATGTTCCTGTTGAAACACAAGTCCGAACCTTTTGAGATATTCACAGAATATAAGCGAGAAGTAGAGAACCAGAATACGGGTATTAGTACTATGTCCTTTGATGAGATCAAGGAGGAGAATACTTGTGCACGAAATACTGGACTATTCTAAAGGAGAATGAGATTCTCTCTCAGTATTACTCCTCCGTATACACCATAGCACGATGGTATATCGGGGCGGAGCAATCGCACCCTATTTGATATGGTGTGCTCTATGATGAGTAATACTGAGTTACCCGTTTCCTTTTTGGGAGTTATGCGCTTGAGAAGCTGCATACCTATTGAATAGGTTCGAATCAAATCAGTTGCCTACCATTTCATATGTGATATGGAAAGGGAAGAGCCCATATCTTAAGTTGGTTAAGATTTGGGGTTGTCCGGCCTATGTCTAAAACCATAATCCGGACAAGTTCGAGGCAAGGTCTGTTATGTAGAACTGGAAAGGTTCCAGCTATACAAACTACAGCAGATGATTTGGTAGAACCAAAGGATTCAGTAGATTCCAACGAACCTCAGCCTCTCCGCCGATCTAGTAGGGTTCCTCACCCACCTGAGAGATACTTCGGTTTCTCTATGACAGTGGGAGCGAGGATTGCATCATGAGATGATGACCCAACTAGTTTCGATCTGGCCATCGGGGGTAAAACTCTGTAAGAATGGCTGGATGCTTAGTGATCTGAGATGGAATCCTTATACACCAACAAAGTATGGACTTTGGTTGCTATATCTGAAGGGTTAAATCCCCATCAGGAGCAAGTATATCTTGAGAAGATTACTTGGTGTACATGGAAAAGTTGAGACTTTCAAAGCTAGACTTGTTAAAGGTTTTCGTCATTGACCAGGCGTGGATAATGATGAAACCTTTTCAAGTAGCTATGCTCAAGTCCATTCGGATCCTACTTGCCACGGCTACATACCATGACTACGATATCTGGCGGTTGGGTGCCATGACTGCTTTTCTAAATGATGATTTAGAAGAGTGCGTCTGTAAGTACACAGCCAGAGGGCTTCGTAAACAGTGGGAGCAGCGGAAACGTGTGCAAGATGTTTTATCTGATAAAGCAGGCATCGCGGAGTTGGAACGTCTGTTTTGATGTGTTAGTCAAAGAGTTTGACATCATCAAAATGGTAGATGAACCTTGTATAAACAAAAAGGTAGTAGGGAGTATGGTGGCGATCCTCGTAGAGTACAGGGATGACATACTCTTGATAGGGAAGAAGTTTCCTATGCTACGCTCGAGCAATCTCCGCTTATCACAATGATTCTCCATAAAGGATCAAAGTGATACCTCCTAAATCCTGGATTTTGGATCTATGAGATAGATCTAATTGGATGTTAGGATACTCACTAGTTGCAGTGAGATGGTATCAATCGATCCTGGGGAGAATCACTGGAAGGGTTCCAGGATGATAAAGACGACTGAATGTCAGTCGCAGGCATTGTCTTTACCCTCAGTAAAGGGACGGTATGTTGGAAAAGTTCCAAGCTAGATACCGTGACATACTAGACGATTAAGGCTTGATACATCGCTATTTAAGATGCTACCAAAGAGGCTGTTTGGGTATATATTGGTTCATGAGATGAACTATGTTCCTCCCATTGTGTGACAATGGAGTTGTGGCTTATGCCAAGGAACGCCGGTCCCATCAGTAATCCAGACATATTCTAAGGCAGTATCACCTGATCATGGAGATGGTAGATCTCCAAGGGATCGAGGTTAGGAGAGTAGACTCAGAGGACAAACACAGCGGATCCACTCACGAAAGGCCTGATCCCAGAGAGAGACACTTTTATGGGATGGTTGAGTATGAGATACTACAACCACTGCTATCAGATGGCCCTAGTGCAAGTGGGAGATTGTTAGTTATATGTATGCCCTAGAGGCCATTACTATACATAGGATGTATATTGTAGTGGATGCTGGGACATATATAGGGAGGACTTTCTTACTCGACATGATAGTATGCTATCTGGTTGAACTTTACCTTAACGTGTATACTGATTGTCTCTCTGTTACATGTTGGTAAAGCCCTTAGGATGTGTGCTTGACTACCTGGACTATGATGCGGATCATACTAGTGGGGACATGGTAGTCCATAAGTACATCCTTCAAAGTCCCTAGTCGAGGGTGTATCGAGACGGGGCATCGATATACCAGAGTAGACTAGCGTGTACCTTCTCGACCCATACAGATGGGCGATGGATGATCCCATATCCATTGGTGTTTGACATCAGAGATGTTATACGGGTGCTCAGTGGAGACTGGGTACACTGGACGGACTCGCCGAGAACTCCCAGATGGTATTATACCTCACATCAGATGGCAGTTCTCTGGTGACACTGGTACAGAGTAGTCTGTTGACCCGAGATCGTCATAGAGTCTTGTGTGGTTCCCACTGCGCTTTGATTTCCATCTTACCACGTCCAAGAGGGCGTGCAAAACGGTGGTTTTTGGGTACAGTCCCGAGTCACATGGAGGCAATGAGCGATAGGAGGGGATTCGTCTCTCCCGGTATAGGGGGTTGATGTTGCGCTGTGTTCGATTGGCTATAACAGGAAATCCCTGGCCAGGGTTGCTGAGATTTACTGGTAAGTGTTACCAGTAGTTTCTCGAAGTGTTATAGACCTCATATCGACACGACTTATCGAGCTATTGGGGTCTGACGTTTACCACCCCTAGGCGAGATATGCGACATATCAGACGATCAGACCGGACTGTACGGTAGTGTTACTGGTCGGATTCACTGGAGTGTGAGCGGGCTTGCTCGTCGATCTTCAGATCGCTCAATACCCGGGTGGCCGTTACGTTTAGCAGACCGCTTGCGGCTTGTGGGTGTTTGATATGATCATCATCTGCTGCCGGCGTATTGACGAGTCTTTAAAGTCCTACACAGAGGTTTCCTGGCTCAAGCGAAACGAAATAGGAGCGCATATGAGATATGTGCGGGACCGAGAATGATACCAGTATGTGATACTTTATTTAATTCTCGCGATGTGACATTGATCGGTTATATGCGATATAGCCGGGTTATCGGATCAAGTGTTGATTCGATAAGTTGTTACTAATGATACTAGTCGGTTATATGCGATATGACCGGATCGTTAAATCAAGTGTTGATTTAATGATTTAATGCATAATTATATATTTGATATATTACTTTGCAATAACTAGTATCGGTTCACTTTGAATGGATTTTCTCACTCGGGCGTGCGCATTGCATATGCGATATGATTTTGTGCACTTGTTTGTATCATATTTGATGATGCAAGCATGCTAGGGTTTTGTGTAAAGAGTTAAACCTAGGTTAAGTAAATGATTAGGGTTTTCTTTTATTAATTCATTTATCTTTTCATTTGGATATAAAAGATAAATGAGAAGAAGAAGACAAAAGGGGTTTCTTTCTTGAAGCTAAGTGAAGCTTCATGAAGCTTTGACTAATCTAACCCTTTTGTCTTCATCTATCAAACCCTAACCATTCATTTAACTATGGTCAACTCTCTACACATTACCATAGTTAAATTATGATAAGAAATGATTATTCTTTTTCTATTCTATTATTCTTATCATAACATTATCTTTATCTTCTTCTTCTTCCTCACAAGAAGAAAGCTCTCTTCATCAATGGTGATTGGTGTTTTTGAGTGAGAAATCCAATTCTAAAGTGAACCCAATTCCTATTTCTTCATCCTCTACCTCTTGCCAAGTAGTAGAGTGTGTTTCCTTCACAAGTTTTCAAGACTTGGTGAAGTTTGGAGCTTGATCTAGTGATGCTTCGACGTAGATCATCTTCGGCACGTCGTCGACGACCTAGCCCGTTCATTCTCCGATGAAGCCGACGCTAGAGCCCGGATTTGTTTTGGACAGCGGAGAGGACCTCATCTCGGAGCTATGGAGGTGGAGAACCGGATCTACAAAGGTTGTATTTCCGTTAAACTTTTAGTTAAGTGTTAACTAGTTAGTTTTTCGCCTAGATATCTAGCAAACGATCCGTAGTCAGGTCTCTCGGCACCTATAATTTTTAAAATTGGCATGTTCGATGCCTTGTGAGACCTCACTAGGGTGCCTAGGAACCCTACAGATGCTAGGTATGAGATACTACAGCAGCTGGCCTTAGTGCAAGTGGGAGATTGTTAGTTATGTATATGCCCTAGAGGCCATTGTTGTACATATGATGTATATTATGATGGATGCTTGGATATATACAGAGAGGACTTTCTTGCTCGTCATGATAGTATGCTATTTGGTTTCACTTTATCTTAACATGTTGACTTGTATTGGTTTACTGTCTTTCTCTCACATGTTGATAAAGCCCTTAGGATCTGTACTCAACTACTGGGATTATGATGAGATCATACTAGTGGGTCCACAGTAGTCGATGGGTACATCCTATAAATATTCCTAGTCGAGGGTATATCGAGACGGGGCATCGATACACCAGAGTAGACTAGCGTATACGCATCTTGACCCGTATGATGGGCGATCGATGATCCCATATCCATCGGTGTTTGACATCAAGGATGGTGTATGGGTGCTCAGTGGAGATTGGGTACACTGGACGGACTCGCCGAGAACTCCCAGATGGTGATATACCATACGTCAGATGGCAGTTCTCCGGTGACACTGGTACAGGGTAGTCTGTAGACCCAAGATCGTCATAGAGTCTTGTGTGATCCCTACTGTGCTTTGATTTCCACCTTACCACGTCCAAGAGGGCGTGCAAAATGGTGGCTTTTGGGTACAGTCCCGAATCACATGGAGGCAATGAGCGATAGGAGGGGATTCGTCTCTCCCGGCATAGGGAGTTGATGTTGTGCTGTGTTCGATTGGCTATAACTGGAAGTCCCTGGCCAGTGCTGATATAGAGATATACTGGTAAGTGTTACCAGTAATTTCTCGACCTGTTATGAGCCTCACATCGATACGACTTATCGGTTACTGGGGTCTGACGTATACCACCCCTAGACTTGATATGCGACATATCAGACGAACAAACCGGACTGTGCGGGAGTGTTACTGATTGGATTCACAGGAGAACGGACAGGCTAGCTTGTTGATCTTTTGATCGCTCAATACCTGGGTGGCTGTTACGTTTAGCTGACCGTTTGCAGCTTGTGGGTGTTTGATATGATCATCACCTGCTACCGGCGTATTGACGATTCTTTAGAGTCCTACACAGAGGTTTCTTGGCTCAGGAAAAACGGAGTAGAGGCACATATGTGATATGTGCAGGACCGAGGATAATGCGATATGAAATACCGTATTATATTCTCGCGGTATTTAGATATGAACCGGGACATCGGATCAAGTGTTGATTTGATAAATCGGTACATGATATATTAGTCGGTTATATTCGATATAGCCGGATCGTCGGATCAAGTGTTGATTCGATGATTTAATGTATAATGATATATATGATATATTATATTACATTATCTAATATTGGCTCGCTTTATTATTTCATTTACTCACCGGATTAATACATTCATATATATGCGATATATGTTAATTGTATTATTTTCTTTTGTTGCAAATATATAATATATATGTGATATATATTATTGTGACACGATATGATTTATTATGAAACATGTTTAGGGATGATAAAAAGAGATTAGGGTTTGATTAGGGTTAGCTCCTTCTTGTTCATTCTAGAAGGATTTCTTTTTATCTTGGTTAAGATATTATGGTTGATACTTATCCATGACTCATTCTTAACCTAACCAAACCCTAGCTCTAGTTTATTCTCTACATAGGTTAAGCCTCTCATCCTTGACCATGGTTCCATAATAAATCATATATTCTTATCTACTATTCATCACAAAAGAAATTATCTCATTATTCTTCATCTTCTTCTCTCTTGAGTTTTTGAAAGAGCTCACTAGTGATTTCTTTTGTGATGAGTTCTTTTGAGAAAATGATATAAAAAAGAAAGCATAAATACTACTCCATCATCCTCATCTACTCTAGCCCATTAGATTAGGGTGTTCTCTTCATTAGAGTGAGAGAGCTTGAGTTATAGCAAATTCGACGTAGATAATCGGAGAAGTGGAACATTACAAGCTAGCATGGATCGTTCGAGTCGTGGAGCCTCTCTTGAGTCCGGGAGATCGTGGATCGTGGCAAAGGGACTTCTACTCGGAGCTTGTGAAGCGAAGGAGCGGACTACAAAGGTTGTAATCCCTCACACTTAGTAGTAAAGATGTTTACTTGCATGTTAAACCCTAATAATCTAGCAAAGATCCTGGCTTTGGGTTGTTCGGCACATCTAAAATTTTATTCGGGCATGTTTGATTCTTTATGAACCTTCACAAGAGTGCCTAGGAACCCTACAGTAGCCCCGTGTGTAGAAGTGCTGTCACGACCCAAAGTTTGGCCCGTGACCGGCACTTAACCACGTAACGTCTACCGGCGTAACGCGACTAAGTGAACCGGAAACCCAGAAATCAAACCAATAAAGTATAGAGTATTTTAAATTTTAAAAGGAATCATTTATTAAATGTTAAGAGATCCAAGTAAACAATCACCCAGATAGCAATATACGACGCCGTAGCGAAGATCAAGATCCACAAGTGGGAACATCACAGACAGAAATAAACTGCAAAAGTAAGTCGGCTCACAACGAGCTCGACACCAGAATACAAATAATATACATCGTCCTCACACTGTCTCTAAGTCAATACATAAGTGGTAGATGGAGAATACAAGATACAACCATGTACATAACTGAAAGATAAACAGATACCGCACAAAACCAACCTATCAGTAAAAGAGCTAGTACGCCAACTGTAGGGGTATCTGTGTCAAAAGTTGTAAGAACGCAGCCTGCCGCGACTACTCCGAAAGGCAACCTGCAAACACTGTGGCACAACGGGGGTGAGTTGCCAACTCGTGAATAGATATAATATATAAAGGTAATTGCGAGCATGCACGTACTGCGCTACTCTATCATATGCCAACAGATGATATCAATGTGTGATAAGAAGTATGTGCAAAAATCATGCAAGTACTCTATCAGGTAATATGACTACAGGATGAGATGCAATATTGAATGCTGAGCAGGGGAATATAACATCTACACGAAATGTCAATATGGAATATATACATATATGCACCGCAAATCCCAACAACCCAGACGCCGACACTCCCATCGGCCCTCCAATACTGTACATCCCTGAGAATCACGAGTGCCCAACATCGGCACCCAAATATCATAAATACTCGTGTCTAGCATCGACACGCAAATCCTCCTATATCGGGCATCCGTCAGTCCGGGTCAGCCCTCTCTCAATATATCAGGCATCTGTCAGTCCGGGTCAGCCCTCTCTCAATATATCGGGCATCCCTCAGTCCGGGTCAGCCCTCTCTCAATATATCGGGCATCCGTCAGTCCGGGTCAGCCCTCTCTCAATATATCGCACTCTAGCACCGAGAAAACACAGGGTGGGCGCACCGAAATATCATATCAAAGGAATCGGGTTTTTAAATGATTACATATTTGAAATAGCCACAGTTCCCAAATCCAAAAATCACATGTAATCCAAACCAATATGCAAGTCAATGATCCGATGTGATATGTGCATCAAGTATGAATATCATGTCAAGTCACATAAAGATGAGCTACAACATAATGATCCAATGTAATATATGCATCAAGTATGAATATCATGTCAAGTCACATAAAGATGAGCTACAACATAATGATCCAATGTGATATATGCATCAAGTATGAATATCATGTCAAGTCACATAAAGATGAGCTACAATATAATGATCCAATGTGATATATGCATCAAGTATGAATATCATGTCAAGTCACATAAAGATGAGCTACAACATAATGATCATGGAAATTTTACAGGGTGAGTGTCATGGCAATTACTAACGGTGTGTGTGTAACATACAGGATAGTGCTCGTGCAACATGAACCGTTAGTAGGGTGCGGTGTTCTATCAGTTCTAGTTTATATACATACATCAGGAATGTGGTATGCGCTAAATAGTAGCCATGAACAGTCAATGTATGGAAATGTAGCTATAAGATCCTATCAGCCCTGACGTAGAACGCCATGCGGGCGATATCCCGTAGATGTTAAATCTACTCACCGTAGTCTCTCGCTAGGTATAGCCGACGACTTGTTCCCCTCCTTCGCGGCGCCCGTCGCACTCGCCTGCGAATCCTAGAATTTCACAATATATCACACATAAGCTCAAAACTGTATAAACACGACATTTAAATTCAACTAGAAACCCGTGTCGCAAACCAAGCGCGCGTGTGCGCGATACGCTAAAACGTGTGATTACGCGCCTGAAGCCACTCCGACGCATCGCGATATGCAGAAACCCCAAACCCACACACACGTATCACGCGTGTCGCGAAAGATTAAAAAAATACGGGAAATAGGGTATTCTGCTCCAGATTTTGATACAGAACAGATATTATAAAAATATATATACCAAAATAACCCACATTGCAGCAGACTCCAATGCCCAAACCCCAACCCCCAACTCACCCATCTGGCCGCAAATTGCGGCCAGAATGATTATTCCGGCGGCCTCTCTTAGGAATTGGGCTCCCAGGTTTGGTGTGTGCACTCCATACTCCCTATACATGCTCCAGTAAATCCAATTTCATTCTGAAATGACCCCGGGTAGCAGCAGATCCAACAGAACCCTATTTCTAGTTAGAAACCCCACTTTTTTGCACTAAAATGAAACTTTATGGTATTTTTCTGAAATCTGAAATAAACCCAAGCCTAGAACCACACTAATATCACATAACCAAGCTAATCAAACCTTAAAAAGTTAATTTTTTAACATAACCTCACTAAAACCCCTCCTATAGCACAAAACATGCATAAAAGTGATATTTGCTAGAATTTCTACAAGTTATGAAAAAGAGTGTTAAGTGTGAGATAAATACCTTCCCAAAAACCCTATAGAACTTTATTTTTCCAGCCTTCTCCCTCAAGCCACTGCTTTGACACCAAGATCCCTCAAATAGCCATTTAACCAAGGGTTTTTGTGAGTAAAAAAATGGGTTTTGGTGTAGGGTTTTGTGTAGATCCAAAAGGAATTGAAAAGAGAAGAAAAGAGGAAGAAAGAGGTGTTGTTGCTGCTGTTATTCTGCAGGAGGTGCAGAAAATGATAGAAAGAGAGAGAAGAGAGAAAGAAAAGGGTCAAAGAAAGTCAAATTTCTCACCTAACACCATGCTTCATTTTTTATTTGGATGGTTGAATATTTCCTTTTAAAAAAAAGGGTTTAGTTGATAAAAGGATGGGGAATTAACTATGAACCATACAAGAATGAAATGGCTACTTTAACCTATGTCCCAAAATGGCTAAGTGTGCAAGTGTAAACTACATCAAGGAAAATTCCAATTAGGGTAACACGACTAAATATAACTAATAATCCTATACACACATATAAAATAACATGCACAACTTCTAAATAACACGAACACATTCTAACGAAATATCAAAGTGTTACAATCTACCCCCATAAAGAAATTCGGTCCCCGAATTTAAAAATCTAACTACACGCACCCTCAAAAAGATGGGGATACCTCTTTCTCATCTCGCTCTCGGTCTCCCAAGTGACCTCCTCTCTGCTCGGACCACGCCAAAGTACCTTGACCGACGGTATGTCCTTTGATCTCAATTTTCTTCACTTGTCGATTCAAAATGGTCACCGGCTGCTCTGCATAGGGAAGGTCACGCACAAGCTGGATCGTCGGGTGCTGAATAGCATGCGAAGGATCATGAAGATATCTACGGAGCATCGAAACGTAAAATACAGGGTGCACGTCTAGAAAACTGGGCGGAAGGGCTAACCGATATGCAAACGCACCAACACGCTCGAGGATTTCGATGGGGCCCACATATCTGGGACTAAGCTTCCCCTTCTTCCCAAACCTCATCACACCTTTCATTGGGGAGACCCTCAAGAAAACATGATCACCAACCGAAAACTCAAGTTTGCGCCGACGACGGTCTGCATAAGACCTCTGCCTACTCTGGGCTGCCCTCATCCTGTCGCGAATCAACTGGATCTTCGCAGTCGTCTCCTCAACAATCTGCGGCCCTAAGATACTGCTCTCGCTGAGCTCTGTCCAACAAGCGGGCGATCCGCATCTCCTCCCATAAAGAGCCTCAAACGGTGCCATCTGAATGGTCTCCAGGTAGCTGTTGTTGTAGGAGTACTCTACTAAGGGTAAATGATGATCCCAGCTACCTCCGAAGTCTAAAATGCACGCTCTGAGCATGTCCTCTAGAGTCTGAATAGTCCGCTCTGACTGTCCGTCGTTCTGCGATGAAATGCTGTACTAAACTCAAGCGAGTGCCCCAAGCCTCCTGAAGCCTCTGCCATAGTCGGCTGGTAAACTGGGTGCCTCTGTCGGACATGATACGTGTCAGAACTCCGTGCAGTCGTACAATCGCATCGATGTATATCTGGGCATACTGAGCAAATCCGAAAGTCTTCTTCACCGGTAGGAAGTGAGCCGCTTTCATCAAACGATTCACGATCACCCAGATGGAGTCATACCCTCGACTAGTCCTGGGTAGACCCACAAGGAAGTCCATAAAAATCTGCTCCCATTTCCTTTCCGGAATGGGTAACGGCTGTAGCTCTCCCGCGGCCTCTGGTGCTCAGCCTTGACTTGCTGACAAGTCAAGCATCTCGACACAAAATTTACGATGTCTCTCCTCATTCCGTCCTACCAGTAAACACCTCTTATGTCATGGTACATCTTGGTGGAACCAGGATGAACACTATATACTGATCGATGTGCCTCCTCAAGAATCTCGCGCCGCAATCCCTCAGTATCTGGTACGCACAGTCTAGTCCCGAATCGTAGTATCCTCTGATCATCGATCACGAACTCAGAAAATCTGCCCTGTCCCATCTGTGCCATGATCTCTGAACATCGGTCGTCACTGTGCTGTGTCCCATGTATACGGTCGAGCAACTGTGGGCGTGCACGAACATGCGCAATCTGTCCTCCGATCGGCGTAAACTCGAACTGTACCCGGCTATCGCATAAGATCTGCCAATCTGCCGACGACTGCCTCTGTACTGCGCTCAAATAAGATAGACTACTCCCGGGTCTCCTGCTCAAAGCATCCGCCACTACATTAGCCCTGCCCGGGTGATACAAGATCTCACAATCGTAGTCCTTCACTAACTCCATCCATCGGCGCTATCTAAGGTTCAGGTCTCGCTGCTAGAATATATACTTTAAGCTCTTGTGATCAGTGAATATCTGGCACGACTCACCATATAGGTAATGTCGCCAGATCTTAAGTGCAAAGACCACTGCAGCCATCTCCAAATCGTGAGTGGGGTAATTCTGTTCATGTTCTTTAATTGCCGCGAAGCATACGCGATCACCCTGTCATGCTGCATCAATACGCACCTTAGCCCCACTCGTGAAGCATCACAATAGACCACAAATCCGCCTGATCCTGAAAGCAATGATAGCACTGGTGTCGTAGTCAGTAGAGCCCGTACCTGCTGAAACTGTGCTCACACTCCTCCGTCTAATCGAAACGAACTCCCTTCCGGGTCAACCCGGTCAAGGGTGTAGCAATACGGGAGAAGTCCTGCACGAATCGCCTGTAGTAGCCTGCCAGCCCTAGAAAGCTGCGAACCTCCGTCACTGACGTGGGTTTAGGCCAACTCCGAACGGCCTCAATCTTCCTCGGGTCTACACATATGTTGGAGGTAGTGCCCTCGGAGTCAATTATTGGATCACAGGTACGTGATTGCAATGATTGAGGGAGGACCTATCCCGGTAGGACAGTCTTACTCGAGATGATAGTATGCTATCTGGTTTACCTTTATCATCGTGTACTGCTTTAAGTGACCTGACATGTCGCTATTACACGTTGATAGAGCCCCTAGGATTCTTGCTTGACCACCAGCAGTATGAGGGCGATCATATAAGTGGGAGCTGGGGGTCTACAAGCATATCCTTAAAAGGTCCCTAGTCGTGGGAGTTTCGAAACTGGGCATCGATACTCCATTAGTAGACTAGTGTATACAGTCGAGACCCCGACGAGGGGCGGTGGCCGGTCTCACAAGCCACTGGTGTCAGTTGGATCACCTAAGATGTATACAGGTGCTCATTGGGTTATGAGTACACCGGACAGGACTCGCCGGGAACATGCTAGTTGGTCATATACCAGACGTCATATGGCAGTTCCCTGGTGACATGTGTGCAGGTTAGTTCATCGACCTGGGGATCGTCATTTGTCTCGTGTGAGTTCCCACTGTACTTTGATTACTACCCTACTACGGCTCAAAGGAGTCGTGCAAACAGGTTTTAGTTGGGTACAGTCCCGAGCCACATGGAGGCAGTGAGCGTATCTTCAGGGGTTCGTCTCTCCCGGTATTGGGGGTGAGGTCATGCTGTGTCTAGGAGAGCCATTACACAAAGTCCTTGGCCAAGGCAAGGAGATTTACTGGTAGGTATTCCAGTAGTATCTCAGGGTGTTCTGGGCTACACTCCGACACGACTTGTACCGCTTTTGGGGGTCTGACTTTTACCAACCCCCTAGGCCCGCCATGCGATACTCATAGACGAACGGACCGGACTGTACGGATATTGTCACTGACAGGCTCAGTAGGGTTGTCGGCTGAGTTCACTCACAGACATCCCTTTTAGTCAGTACCTGGTAGCCCGTTACGTATTGGCTTATACCTCTGACGTGCTAGTGGTTAAATCCACAACCAAGGTGTTGACGAGTCTTTAGAGTCCCCCACATTCAGTTACTCAGCTTTCGGGCGAAAGGTTGTAGAGGCCGTATGGAGATATGGCAAGGTCCGATCAGATACGTGCGGTATTGCACGGATCAGGATCGGACAGTTTGTACTATAGGCCGTATGGTTATATGGCAGGGTTCGATCAGATACGTGCGGTATTGCACGGATCAGGATCGAACAGATATTACTAGCCGGCTTTGTTTTAAGCCGGATCCTAGTATAGTACAGTGTAGATTTTGTCTCATTGCATTTGTATTTCGGTCGGAATACAAATGCGGGTGTGTATGCACAGTATCGGGGTTTTCCTGTAATTTATTACGGGACCAGTTTTCTGGAGTTGCCAGTTTGCTTTCCGTTTCGGCCAATTTCCATTGTTCCGTTCATTGGCCGAAGATTGGTGGAGGAGGGCTTATTTGCATTGTTGCAAATAAGTATTTGTGGAGGGGGTATTTGCTTATTGTTGTATCATGACATCTTTTCATTGACCTTGACTTCTAGCTATCATGATGGCTTGACTTTTCCTTTCTCATCATGGTTGGACTTTATGAGGTGATGATGGTGGTGTTGAGTGTGGTTTTGGTATTGTCATCATATTCTTTCATGATGCCCTCTTTGCATTATTGTCATGGTGGCTTCTCATTTTTTTGTAAGACCTCTCATTCTCTCCCTCCCTCACTAGAGCATGGCCGGCCTCCCCCTTGAGGGGGCTGTCCAAATATTTTGAGGTGGGATTTTGCTTCATTTCATGTTGCAAAAATCCCACAAGTTCCATCTAAAAAGCTCCAAGTTCAATCCCTCCTCCAATGGCAATTCCACAACCCCAAAAGTGAGACACAAGCTCTACCAAACATTCTACAGCAAATCTTGGGCACGTCGAGTAGCCGGCTTCGTGCCCGAGTTGCCTCGGCATTGAGGTGGGAGCCCGTAAACATAGTAGGCGATGTGGTGTACTTCCGGCGACGAGGAGGAGACGGGACTTTTCCGCAGGAGATCGGGACCATGACGAGAAGACCGGAGGACTTGGATCGTCGGTATATCTCTAACCCATCTTCTTGTTAGCTTAGACTTGTTAATGGTTACGATCCGGGTGTTTAGTGCGCGGTGGTGCCGGTTTGCTAAGTCCGCAAAAATTTAAGTTATTCACCGCTTCTGCATTTGGCCGTCGGATCGACGGCCGGGGCGCCGCCGTGCACTTACAGTGGTATCAGAGCCTCCCCATTAACTTAGTCTAGCTTTGTGTAATGTGTTTTTCAGTTCCGATCGATCGAAATGTTCAAAAACCCGTATTTGCCCACATCAGTTTCTGTTGAAATTTTTCAGTCTCGAAAATTTTTTCGGGTTCTAAAATATTGATGTACTAAAAATTATAAGACCACTGTTCAAATTCGAGACAATGATCTTCCAACCAGAGCGCGGAAGGGCGGCCAAAACCCACTTTTGGCCGCGCTTCCGCCGCAGTATGGAAGAATCATTGGGTTGGATTTTTACAGTGGGCTTCTGGGGAGAAAATAGGGTTTTTGGAATATTAAATTTGGGCCCAGAATTTCTTTAACTGCTACAGTTTTGATTGGGGCCCACTTGTTAATTTTTGGTCAATCGGAAAATTTTAAACACATTTTTCACAGTATTTACATTATATCTGCGACCGTGAATGTCACTTGATCGGTAAATCCGGTCTAACTGCTATAGCCCGGTTAGACGGATTTGCGAACGTGACTTTCACGTTGATGTTTTGTTTTTGCTGTGATGTTGCGGATCGGTCGTGGGGGATAGCCTGGATGCAATGCTAGTACAGTTTTGTTGTATTATGTACATTTGATATTGCGGGGCGAGCGTCCGACATGTGGACTGCCGTCACTGCCTGTTTGTATTATTATTTTGGGGCACGACCTGGTTGCGGTCGATGTACCCGTTGTATGTATATTTTACTTTCTGTACTAGGATTGCCCCGCGGAGGGGTGCACGGATAGCCGGGTTCTAGAGGGCAGCAAGCCCGCATCTCATGGCATTGGGACGGAGGGGGCTTCACTCTAGGATTGGCGGGCTATTCGCCACACTCGTAGGGGGTACAGGTTGACCCAGGAGGGGTGCCCAAGTTACCGGATTCCGTGAAGTGCTGGGTGGTCCATTCACGTTGCTGAAGGGGGCTACCTCGCTTCATGTTTTGGCGGGTAACTTGCCGCGCCCGTAGGGGTCTAGGATTTCTTTGCACAGGCTATCCACACGACCAGGGGAACGTCGGGTTTCAGCAGTGGCTCTGTGAAACCCGGGGATCCCAGATATCTGTATTTTTTCTGTGATGCTGTTCATTCTCTGTGATGTTGCATTTTATTCACGCCTTGAGCGAATATAATATATTGGTATATATATTAGTAGATGTTGTATATGTTTTGCATCCGCGCTAGTCCAGTCCCCGCTCTGTCGTTAGTTAGCTAACCTAACGGGTAATGACGGGACCCAGTGGCGAATGCGGATGGCATATACGTACATCAGTATATTTTCGTTCTTTTTGGTGTGATCAATTGATGGGACTGCGTTGATTCGGATCAATGCAAGTTTAAAAACAAACCTAATCTGATGTTGTTGGAACACTTTTCAAAAAGCTGTTATTTGCAAGGACGTTTACTTTTGTTTTGCATCGTGGTATTCATTGGAATATCCTGCTCCTCAGTCGACGAGGCAAGGGCCGAGATCCCTTCACCGGGAGTGACCCCTTGGACAGAAGTTTGCGTCAGGGCATTAACTTCACTATAGCCGATTACTTTTGCTTTGCATCGCGGTATTCATTTGGAATATCCTGCACCCCATTCTACGGGGAAAGAGCCGAGATCCCTTCACCGGGAGTGACCTCTTTAGCAACGGTTTTCGTCACTATATTTTCAAAAAGCTATCCGTTCCTTCAACGATATCAAGTTCATTAAGTTAAAGGTTTTCGCCAGAAACCATTCATAGCCCTCCGTCGTTTCATATGGGTAGTCAATAGTATTCAAGCTGTGTTTGTTGGCCAAAGTCAAGGCACAGTGTTTGGTAGCTGTTGGTTATTCATATGCAGCATAGATAGATGCGTTGGTTTGGGACAGTCGTATAGCCTTGTTGGCCAAAGTCAAGGGCTTGTGCGGGTGGATTCGAATCAACCTGAAGAATGACGGGTAGAACTTGACATGTGACTTATGATTTGTTAGCCAAAGTCAAGGTCATAAGAGCATGGGGCAGAAATCACATCGGGAGTTTCAAAAGAACTGAAACTTGCCAGATATACGCATACCTTCTGGAGTGTGGTAGCGTGAGCGGATTCCGTCACGTTGTCATGCGATGAGAGTTGGATCCCGATTCCCACTGATGAGTTAGTTTACTCCTCGGGTGACCCCGACTAATTCTTCTTTCAGGTTTGGAGGAGAATTTGAGGTACAGTGGGAGGATTCCAGATTAGATAAATTGGTAACCATTCTGATCTAGGTTAGAGTGCACGCTGAGTGTTTCTTTTCTCTCTCTCTTTGGCAGCGACCATTGACCCGACCCTAAGACTTTGACTCAGTGACCAAGTTGACCGAACCTTCTTAACACCGGCTTTTGGATTGTCAGAGTTGCAAACCTCATTGCCACTCCTACTTTTACCCTTTTCTCCAGGACACCCCGTTTTACTACGAACGTCCACTTCCATTGGACAAAACCATCGTATGGTTAGATACGAACTCGAAAGAATTTATTCGAGGATGGTTTCCGGTTCTGGAGAAAACGGATAGGATTATTCAGTTGTCTTTTCCTTTTACCCTCTCTCAGGTTACGAGTACTCCTTGGTTTAGGGGTAGTACACCTATTACGCAAATTGGATTGTCTTCTTCCAAACCTTAGGCTGGTGCCGACCGGTAGGGAATGAAGAAAACCAATTAGCATAACGATGGTGTACAGAAGGTATTAAGTTCAGACAAAGCAAGGGATTAGTAAGAGGGCAAAGTAAATTGCAACAGATATTCACGACCAAACCAAATATTTCGTTACCACTCCCACATCACCTTTGTATTTCTCCAGGACACTCCGTATCACTACGAAGATCCACAGTTTATTTGGATACTCCATCGTATGGTTATATACGAACTCGAATGGAACTGGTTCCAGTTCGGGGATGGATTCTGGTTCAGGAGAAATAGGAATAAAGTTCATTCGGTTGTCTTTTATCCTCACCTTCTCTCGCATTGCGAGTGTTCCTAGGATTGGGACAGTACACCCATTATGCTTATTGGATAGTCTTCTTCCAAACCATAGGCTGGTGCCGAACGGTAGGGAAGGAAGAAAACCATTTGGCCTAAAAAGGTGTGCAGAAGATAAAGACTAAAGACATATGAAGGGATTTGGAGAGGTGGCAAAGAACTATACGGTTACAGTCGTGAATCTGGAAGAGGCATTACTAGGAATACCAGAATACCCCATCGGAACATTTCAATGTTTCAGTTTCACTGTGTAATGTTAAAGGAAAACTGATTTCCCGATTAGATACTTACTCCAGGGTATGTATTTACCAGGTACGATTCTCACATCTGTATGGTTTTACAGATGATGAGTGGGAGTAAGTTATTAGGAATTGGGTGATTATCCTCATTATATCGGGATTCGTTGTAATCGGTGATATTTGAGGAAATCACCTGGGCTGTTTGCCGGTCGGCAAATATTTGGTTTTGAATATCCGCTGTTATGCACCAATTTCAAATTGATATATCTGTACGTCTATTTTCATAGAGTGAGATATACCTTTTTGAAATTATGTCTACGACATTTACCTATATCAGTGGATGGTTAGGTAAGGAGCATTAAACAGCGGTGTAATTCTTCTTAACCATAAGTACAGATTTCAACCTACAACACACAGTGAATGAGTTATCAGACTCAAGGGACTTATGCAGAGTATTGTATGTTGTCCAGGGTCCATCAGGACAGAGGGGTTGGTCCTCGTACTATATTCGGTTTACTTATGACTTCTCTAGTTTTTAGACAAGTGTTTCGTGGAAACACAGGGTCCGAAATTTGAGAAGTTATAGGTATTTGAATAGAGTAGAGAACCAGGTGTAGCAAGTATCGGGATTCTTCAAAGAGATCGAAGATGTAGATACTTGTGTACGGTATTCAGTTGATAGTAATGATTTAAGAGATCTTGCTTCTCTTTCAGGTTACTCATGATTGGAAGCATTCCTAAGATGAGTAACGCTGATCGGCCTCCTTCCATTTAGTTGACATGCGCTGGGGACAGCTGCATGATTTGAATCTGGTTCAATTAAATCAGTGCCTCTGTTTCTATATTGGATATAGAACAGTTCATATCTTAACGATGTTAAGGTACGGGGAGTTGTCCGGTTTATGATTAAAACCAGACACTGGACAACTCAAGGCACGTTTCTGTAATGGCTGTTTGTGGGTTGACCCAGGCTATGACGAGGGCTGACTTTCTACCATCTGGATGAACAATAGCGATATTGTTCTAGACTCGCCACAGTTTTATTAAAAATGGATTTTTTTTCAGAAAACAGTAGTGGGAGTATGGTAGAACTGGAAGTGATTCCAGAACCGCAAACGATTACTGAAGATTTGATAAGGAACCTAAAGATTCAATCTGGATTGACATTCCATTGGCCACTCCGCAGATAAGGTGGGTAACTTCAGGCACCCGAGAGGCACTACGGTAGCCTCAAGGACGGTGACAGGGAAATTCTTGTTTACCCACAATTGCCATTGCTGTTGTTCCAGGTTACGAGACCCGGCGGGAGGATGAGTATAGCGTCGTTCTAAACCAGTTTTAGAAGTGTACGTCTATATGACTCTGCCAGAGGGTTGTCGTAGTCAGTGGGAGCAGCGGAAGCATTGGTGGACAGGTTGCTTATGTCTATTTATAGACTAGAGCAGATGTAGCGGAGATAGATCATCTATTTCTGACGTGACAGTCATGGGTTTGACTTCATCAGAATAGGGGATGGATCTGTTGAGAAGGTAGTAGGGTGTGATGTCCTGGTATTTGGATGACATGCACAAAGTAGGAAAGGAAACTCCTATACTACGATCGGTTATACTTTGGTCGTCACACAGTGGTTTCTCCACAAAGGAAATGGATTTTATATCAGACATACTGGTTACTAGATCTATGGTATTAGATCTAGATTTGGGTGGTTTCCCAATCAGGGTACTTGACAGCATTCTAAGAGTATTTAGGATGGGCGACTCCTGGCACGGTAGTGTACCTGCAGGTAATGGAGTCACCCTCTCCAAAGGTGTCTTACAGACTAAAGGGGAGAGGGACGGGCATGATTGACAGATCACTTGCTCAGGCAATTGAGTCAATCGTAAGATGTCGAGTACCACACCAGATGTTGTTTTTGCACTAGATGCAATAAGTTGACATTAATCCAATCCTGGAGAAACAGTCGGAAGCAGTTTTAGAACATAAGTGGATGTTCTAGGGAGATGATAACGACAGCCTCATTCAGGAGACAGTTATCATTCCAGGCTTCCAAGGTGACATGGACGACAAGGAGGTTGTCAGAGTTATAGTTTCCTTCTGATGAGGGGCAGTATTTTGGACAGGTGGTCCAAGGCAATACTGAGGGAGGCATGGCGCGCAGGATACTGATTAAGTTCAGTTGACGATACAGTCTAAGAAGTTTGGATTTGGAGTTCATTTATGAGCTACGTCCCATCAGACATCCAGACATATTCTAAGACTGATATTGCTCATTTCGGGAGATGGCTTTCTCCGCGAACTTGAGATTTAGAGAGACATAGAAAGAAACATCAAGGCGGATCCACTCACTAAGGCTATTCCTCGAACGCAATAGTTTCGCAAACGAGCTTTGTGAGACTGACTAGTAGAGGAGTTGGGTGTTCGGTATCACACGGGCTGTGAGTATGCGACATCGCAATAATTAGCCTTGAGTGCAAGTGGGAGATTGTTGGAGGTAGTGCCCTCAGAGTCAATTATTGGATCACAGGTACGTGATTGCAATGATTGAGGGAGGACCTATCCCGGTAGGACAGTCTTACTCGAGATGATAGTATGCTATCTGGTTTACCTTTATCATCGTGTACTGCTTTAAGTGACCTGACATGTCGCTATTACACGTTGATAGAGCCCCTAGGATTTTTGCTTGACCACCAGCAGTATGAGGGCGATCATATAAGTGGGAGCTGGGGGTCTACAAGCATATCCTTAAAAGGTCCCTAGTCGTGGGAGTTTCAAAACTGGGCATCGATACTCCATTAGTAGACTAGTGTATACAGTCGAGACCCCGACGAGGGGCGGTGGCCGGTCTCACAAGCCACTGGTGTCAGTTGGATCACCTAAGATGTATACAGGTGCTCATTGGGTTATGAGTACACCGGACAGGACTCGCCGGGAACATGCTAGTTGGTCATATACCAGACGTCAGATGGCAGTTCCCTGGTGACATGTGTGCAGGTTAGTTCATCGACCTGGGGATCGCCATTTGTCTCGTGTGAGTTCCCACTGTACTTTGATTACTACCCTACCACGGCTCAAAGGAGTCGTGCAAACAGGTTTTAGTTGGGTACAGTCCCGAGCCACATAGAGGCAGTGAGCGTATCTTCAGGGGTTCGTCTCTCCCGGTATTGGGGGTGAGGTCGTGCTGTGTCTAGGAGAGCCATTACACAAAGTCCTTGGCCAAGGCAAGGAGATTTACTGGTAGGTATTCCAGTAGTATCTCAGGGTGTTCTGGGCTACACTCCGACACGACTTGTACCGCTTTTGGGGGTCTGACTTTTACCAACCCCCTAGGCCCGCCATGCGATACTCATAGACGAACGGACCGGACTGTACGGATATTGTCACTGACAGGCTCAGTAGGGTTGTCAGGCTGAGTTCACTCACAGACATCCCTTTTAGTCAGTACCTGGTAGCCCGTTACGTATTGGCTTATACCTCTGACGTGCTAGTGGTTAAATCCACAACCAAGGTGTTGACGAGTCTTTAGAGTCCCCCACATTCAGTTACTCAGCTTTCGGGCGAAAGGTTGTAGAGGCCGTATGGAGATATGGCAAGGTCCGATCAGATACGTGCGGTATTGCACGGATCAGGATCGGACAGTTTGTACTATAGGCCGTATGGTTATATGGCAGGGTTCGATCAGATACGTACGGTATTGCACGGATCAGGATCGAACAGATATTACTAGCCGGCTTTGTTTTAAGCCGGATCCTAGTATAGTACAGTGTAGATTTTGTCTCATTGCATTTGTATTTCGGTCGGAATACAAATGCGGGTGTGTATGCACAGTATCGGGGTTTTCCTGTAATTTATTACGGGACCAGTTTTCTGGAGTTGCCAGTTTGCTTTCCGTTTCGGCCAATTTCCATTGTTCCGTTCATTGGCCGAAGATTGGTGGAGGAGGGCTTATTTGCATTGTTGCAAATAAGTATTTGTGGAGGGGGTATTTGCTTATTGTTGTATCATGACATCTTTTCATTGACCTTGACTTCTAGCTATCATGATGGCTTGACTTTTCCTTTCTCATCATGGTTGGACTTTGTGAGGTGATGATGGTGGTGTTGAGTGTGGTTTTGGTATTGTCATCATATTCTTTCATGATGCCCTCTTTGGATTATTGTCATGGTGGCTTCTCATTTTTTTGTAAGACCTCTCATTCTCTCCCTCCCTCACCAGAGCATGGCCGGCCTCCCCCTTGAGGGGGCTGTCCAAATATTTTGAGGTGGGATTTTGCTTCATTTCATGTTGCAAAAATCCCACAAGTTCCATCTAAAAAGCTCCAAGTTCAATCCCTCCTCCAATGGCAATTCCACAACCCCAAAAGTGAGACACAAGCTCTACCAAACATTCTACAGCAAATCTTGGGCATGTCGAGTAGCCGGCTTCGTGCCCGAGTTACCTCGGCATTGAGGTGGGAGCCCGTAAACATAGTAGGCGATGTGGTGCACTTCCGACGACGAGGAGGAGACGGGACTTTTCCGCAGGAGATCGGGACCATGACGAGAAGACCGGAGGACTTGGATCGTCGGTATATCTCTAACCCATCTTCTTGTTAGCTTAGACTTGTTAATGGTTACGATCCGGGTGTTTAGTGCGCGGTGGTGCCGGTTTGCTAAGTCCGCAAAAATTTATGTTATTCACCGCTTCTGCATTTGGCCGTCGGATCGACGGCCGGGGCGCCGCCGTGCACTTACAACATATACCATCTCGTGTAATCTCGTGCCCCAAGAAGTCTACGCTGTCCAGCCAGAAAGCACACTTGGAGAATTTGGCGAAAAGTTGATACTCCCTCAAGGTTTGCAGTGTAATCCGCATGTGCTGCTCGTGCTCCTCTCTACTCTGAGGATACACCAAGATATCGTCAATGAATACTATGATGAACAGATCAAGATACGGCCGGAAAATACGGTTCATCAAGTCCATGAATGCTGCTGGCGCGTTGGTGAGTCCGAACGACTACTCCAAAAACTCATAATGGACGTAACGCGTGCGGAAAGCTGTCCTAGAAATGTCCTCCTGTCGAACCTGCAGCTGATGGTAGCCTGATCGTAAATCGATCCTCGAAAAGTATCCTTCCCCCTGAAGCTGATCGAACAAATCGTCAATGCGTGGCAAAGGATACCAGTTCCGCACTGTCACCCTGTTCAGCTGGCGGTAGTCGATACACAAATGCATACTGCCGTCCTTCTTCTTGATAAACAGGACTGGAGCACCCCAAGGAGAAACACTGGGTCGAATAAGTCCCTTATCCAGCAAATCTTGCAACTGACCCTTCAATTCTCTAAGTTCCGCCGGGGCCATCCGATAAGGCGGTACAGAAATAGGCCCCGTGCCAGGAACCAAATCAATACAGAAAGAAATATCACGCTCGGGCGGTAGCGCAAGAAGCTCATCAGGGAACACATCAGGGAACTCGCTAACAACCGGAACCTGATCCAACGGAACCACTATAGCTCTAGTATCGCAAACATAGGCGAGAAATCCCTGACATCCCTTCCTCAAAAGTTGTCCCGTGTGAAAAGAAGAAATCACACTGTGAGGGGGGGCACCATGGTCCCCCAACACAACAAAAACCGACTTGCCGGGAAAACAAAATCTAACTGTCTTCTCGCGGCAGTCAACAGAAGTATAGCACGTGGATAACCAATCCATGCCGAAAAGAACGTCGAAGTCCAACATCTCAAGAAGGATCAAATCGACCGGCAACTCTCTCTTGCCAATACGGACGGTATAGGATCGGAACACGTGACTAGCGACAAACGACTCTCCCATGGGAGTAGTCACAACTAGCGGCTGATCAAGCAAACCGGACTCTCTACCCAAACTCGGCACAAAGTGCGAGGATACGTACGAGTACGTGGAAACATACGAGCATAAGGATCCGGATCAGACAATACGTGTGCAACAAAGGACATACTTAAAGAGTACCTGAAAGCTCTGCGTTGGACGCCCTCGCGTCCCGATAAGTCGAAGAGAAAACTTGTGTCTGTCCTTCATCTGCAACTGACCGAACTCCTCCTCTACTAACCTGACCCCTCTGCGCGAACCCTCCGCGTCCACGACGTCTCAGAATACGACCCTGACGTGGTGTGAAGGAACACTGCCTGATGAGGTGTTGAAGGCTCCCACATTGTAAACATCTACGCGCTGGCTGCCGTCCTCTCTGGGAATGAGAGCCAAACAACTGTCCTCGTCCTAAGCCTCTGCTCTGGGCTGGTACACCAGTACGATTCCTCAACTGTTCCGAAACTCTCACGGTCTCTGGAATACGTGCCTCGTACACTGGGGCTGCCTCCAGCGGTGCTATGTAGGGGACGGAATACTGCATGATAATCGCAAGGAACAACTGGGTAACAGGGGTGACAACCACCTGTCGCTGCGCTCGAACGACCTCCACCAATGAGCTCATTGTCTGGCGCAAGCCCTGCATCTCTACCACTAATCTAGCGATCTGAGCTGTCGTAGGGGGAACAATCTGTCTTGGTACCATAGGGGTACTACTCGGATCAGTCCTCGTCTCAGATGAATCAACTCGAACCTCGGCTCTCACGGCCGCTCTCTGCACCCTCGTAGTCCTTGGCGGCATAATGGCTGAAAAGAAGGTAGGATTCGATGAGGATACAGAAATCGAATCGCAAAGATGTATACAATCATGAGGGAATTTCAATCAATAAGTCCTAAGGTCGCTTAGGCGGAGACCGTGTCGTGAGTATGCCGCGGAACATACACACGCTACGCCAGTCTGCTGCAGCTACCTACTCCATCGTACCAGGGTCATCCTACACTCCGAAGGTAAAACCTACGCTCTGATACCAACTTTGTCACGACCCAAAGTTTGGCCCGTGACCGGCACTTAACCACGTAACGTCTACAGGCGTAACGCGACTAAGTGAATCGGAAACCCAGAAATCAAACAAATAAAGTATAGAGTGTTTTAAATTTTAAAAAGAATCATTTATTAAATGTTAAGAGATCCAAGTAAACAATCACCCAGATAGCAATATAAGACGCCGTAGCGAAGATCAAGATCCACAAGTGGGAACATCACAGACAGAAATAAACTGCAAAAGTAAGTCGGCTCACAACGAGCTCGACACCAGAACACAAATAATATACATCGTCCTCACACTGTCTCTAAGTCAATACTTAAGTGGGAGATGGAGAATACTAAATACAACCATGTACATAACTGAAAGATAAACAGATACCGCACAAAACCCACCTATCAGCAAAATAGCTAGTACGCCAACTGTAGGGGTATCTGTGTCAAAAGATGCAAGAACGCAGCCTGCCGCGACTACTCCGAAGGGAAACCTGCAAATACTGTGGCACAACGGGGGTGAGTTGCCAACTCATGAATAGAGATAACAAATAAAGGTAATCGCGAGCATGCACGTACTGCGCTACTCTATCATATGCAACAGATGATATCAATGTGTGATAAGCAGTGTGTGCAAAAATCATGCAAGTGCTCTATCAGGTAATATGACTACAGGATGAGATGCAATATTGAATGCTGAGCAGGGGAATATAACATCACACGAAATGTCAATGTGGAATATATACATATATGCACCGCAAATCCCAACAACCCAGACGCCGGCACTCCCATCGGCCCTCCAGTCCTATACATCCCTGAGAATCACGAGTGCCCAACATCGGCACCCAAATATCATAAATACTCGTGTCTAGCATCGACACGCAAATCCTCGTATATCGGGAATCCGTCAGTCCGGGTCAGCCCTCTCTCAATATATCGGGCAGCTGTCAGTCCGGATCAGCCCTCTCTCAATATATCGGGCAGCCGTCAGTCCGGGTCAGCCCTCTCTCAATATATCGGGCAGCCGTCAGTCCGGGTCAGCCCTCTCTTAATATATCGGGCATCCGTCAGTCCGGGTCTGCCCTCTCTCAATATATCGTGCATCCGTCAGTCCGGGTCAGCCCTCTCTCAATATATCGCACTCTAGCACCGAGAAAACACAGGGTGGGCGCACCGAAATATCATATCAAGGGAATCGGGTTTTTAAATGATTACATATTTGAAATAGCCACGGTTCCCAAATCCAAAAATCACATGTAATCCAAACCAATATGGAAGTCAATGATCCGATGTGATATGTGCATCAAGTATGAATATCATGTCAAGTCACATAAAGATGAGCTACAACATAATGATCCAATATGATATATGGATCAAGTATGAATATCATGTCAAGTCACATAAAGATGAGCTACAACATAATGATCCAATGTGATATATGCATCAAGTATGAATATCATGTCAAGTCACATAAAGATGAGCTACAACATAATGATCCAATGTGATATATGCATCAAGTATGAATATCATGTCAAGTCACATAAAGATGAGCTACAACATAATGATCATGGAAATTTTACAGGGTGAGTGTCATGGAAATTTTACAGGGTGGGTGTCATGGAAATTACTAACGGTGTGTGTGTAACATGCAGGATAGTGCTCGTGCAACATGAACCGTTAGTAAGGGTGCGGTGTTCTATCAGTTCTAGTTTATATACATACATCAGGGAATGTGGTATGCGCTAAATAGTAGCCATGAACAGTCAATGTATGGAAATGTAGCTATAAGATCCTATCAGCCCTGACGTAGAACGCCATGCGGGCGATATCCCCGTAGATGTTAAATCTACTCACCGTAGTCTCTCGCTAGGTATAGCCGACGACTTGTTCCCCTCCTTCGCGGCGCCCGTCGGACTCGCCTGCGAATCCTAGAATTTCACAATATATCACACATAATCTCAAAATCGTACAAACACGACATTTAAAGTCAACTAGAAACCCGTGTCGCAATCCAAGCGCGCGTGTGCGCGATACGCTAAAACGTGTGATTACGCGCCTGAAGCCACTCCGACGCATCGCGATACGCAGAAACCCCAAACCCACACACAGGTATCACGCGTGTCGCGAAAGATTAAAAAAATACGGGAAATAGGGTATTCTACTCCAGATTTTGATACAGAACAGATATTATAAAAATTGTCACGACCCGAAAGTACGGAACGTGATCGGCACTTAGATTACGAAGCGTCTAGAGGCGCAACGTAACCTAAGTAAGCCGAAGCCCAGAAATCTAAACCATAAAGAAGAAGAAGAAGTAAAAGAACATGAAGAAAAACAAGTTTAAAGATATCAGCAATTTTTCCCAAAAATTTCGGCAGAGTCTCCTCTGTAAAAACTGGCCCCCAGACGGGTACAATAAGTATAATATAAATAAACAATAAAAAGCATCCCCAAACGGGTGCTAGCATCAACGCCAACAGGCGGAAACAATCACAACAAGCACAATAATATACAACGCCAAAGGGCGAAGCTCAAAACTCAAAGAAAACAAAACCACCATATCAGAATAAAACATGCGCGACTCTAAGGTCGAAATAAAAGACTGGTCTAATAAACTTATCAAGTAATACAAGTATGGTTGATGGAGCTTACTAGATACAAATGAAAGAATAAAAAATACAATGGTGGTTCAGATACAAGTGAACCAACCTACCGTGCAAATCACCCTGAAGAAAAGATATGCCCGCAAGCTGCCAGGGAAACCTGTACATCGAACCTGTAATAAAATTTGGCACAACGGGGGTGAGTTGCCAACTCGTGAGTAGAAGACATCTACGAAAAGAAATAGAATGCACGACGCTATCCTAGGTCATAATATTACACTATTAAATCCCAATCATCTAGTAATAGCAGGGTAAAACTACGTGTAAATGCAGATACTCCGTGCTCGTGTCAGTGCCGCATATAATACTATGTCATATGAATGGATATGCATGCATCATGAATATAAAATAACCAATCCTGAAATCCAGAAATATCTGTATAAGAAATCTTTAGCTGTTATCATAGTAAAATGTGTATAAGAATCTGAAATCTCAACAATGAAATCCATGGAAATCCGTGTCAAGTATCGACACAACACATGTAATCTCAAGTCTCAATATCTCGGGCTCCGTCAGTCCGGATCGGCCCATATCATCAAATCTCACGACAACGGTCGATATCCTCCGGATATCCGCCGCGCCAGACATCACCGGTAGGTAGCCTTCCCCTGCCAGGCTCATCATCTACAACTCGATCTTCTTGCCCCGGGGTACCATACCGGGCCCACCATGTACCCGAGACGGTTCATCCACTCCTCGAATCGGGTCTCGAAATCCATCAAAAAACATGAAATCTCATGGTGGACGACACATACATCACGAGAAAACCGCATCTTATTTAAAAAAAAAAGAGAAGAGGAGAGAGGGAGAAGTTTTTTTATATATTCTTGCGGTTTTCCCCAAAATCCAGAAATCTCATAGAAATCCAAATCTTAAAATCATAAGTAACTATATGATAAGTGTCGGCATATGCCCATAATACTGCATGGTAACATGAAAATATGAATGCATGAATGTCTAAGTAATAAATATCATGTCTATACTAACATCATAGAATAATCAAAATATTATATCGGTCTAGTTGTTAACTGATTCTATCCATAAAAGACAATATGATCTAAAGTGTACGTGACATAGCAATTACCGATGATGATGTGTGTGAGCCGGAAAAATAAGTGTACGTGGAATATGCGCATCATCGGTAATGGTGCTGGTGTCCTAACAGGTAAAGTTTATACTGATTATAGCAACATATGAAAGAACATGCACCATGATGATTACAGTATGAATGCAAAGACAGATGTGCATTATCCACTCATTTGATATACAATTATCACTACCACTATATGAATCGAACCTAAACTAGTGTCCATCTAACATCCTAAAGAACTTAACCTAAGAAACTAGTCAATAAGAAACAAGAGTCTACCTAAGGTCTGAATCAATATCTCGAATAGTCGGCGATCCGGCCTCAATAGCGTCACGTACGTAGTACGGCTTCCTCGAATCAAGAGTGCGGATCAATCATCATATTTATGCCTCGTACGGTAAAATCCATCGTACGGCATCCCAATATCGGAGTACGGGTCAAGTATCTCCTAGGTGTCTCATCATTCGTATAATGTCATCACCAACACATCTCATGATCAAGGTACTAAACTGTAATCGCCTACATCAATCATATATTATTGCCCTCATAATATGCATCATTAGTTTATCCTCAGAAATATCATGTCATATGTATCATATCGTAATCAAGTCATACATATCCCATATCGTGATCAATCACAAGTTATAGTCCGGGTACTATTTTAGAGTCCCATGTACCTCAATATCATCACTACCCCTTATAATTTAAATATACATGTTCATTATCTCATTCTCTAATGATCCGCTAACACTTAATACGACTGTATAGCCAAGAATCACGGCATCAAGCCCAGTTACACTATTTCATCATACCTCGGATATCATATCACATCAATGAATCACATATACGTGTTGTATATATATGTATATACCTATACCTAGTTCTATATATATACACATACACGTATACCCCATGTCGAGTTTCAGTGTGTGCGTGGGTGTGTTTCTATCTGAAACCTACGAATCTCTTCCAAGGTACTCATCCTCTGATATGGTTTTCCTAAATCAGTCTAGTCCAGCCTAGGGTCAATACTAGGGTCTTACTAGGGTCACATCTTGTTTCCTAATGTCAATAAGTACTATTCATATTCTACGTTGCGGGGGTGCTAAACGCCATCCACCCGACTTCCCCCCGTAGATATGCATCTACTCACCTGGTCCATGTCTGCCGAAGACAGTGTCGCCATCCTCCTCTTCATCGCCCGCAGTCCACGTGAGGGGTACCTAGACGCAAACATATAAATAGCATCGTAAACTGAATCACATACGAAAGTCAAACGATACAAGGAACAAGCATAGGTTAAAACCTATGTCCCGTCCACGCAAAAGCACCAAATATCGCTCGATATCAGCGTACAAACTCCGATGGATCAAGATAAACATTAAAAAATAACTCGTAGTTTTAAAACACATTACTTATATTATAAAACATGATTAAATCCATCGAAACCCTAAAATCCATCAAATCGCCCGATTTCGTAAAACCCGAAAATGCCAATTTACCGTTTTTCATCAAAACATGACATTTAAATGAAACCAATGGTTATAAAACTCATTAAATAGTATAACTAGACTATACAACCCCTTACTTTATTTTTATTACACAATTTTGCATTTATTTGAAATTTCTAGTTTGCAACTTTTAACAATTTTTAACGTTTTTCAAGCAAAATACCACAATTCCACCACAAAACGTGATTTTTCATGAATTAATGTATTAAACCATAATTCATAATGATAATGATTTAATGAAACCATAAATTATATTTTTAATCACATTTATTTAGAAATTTCTAAAATCTAGTTTACAAAATAGCAATTTTTATCACAATTTATCAATTATCAATAGAAACTAGCAATCAAACTAAGTTATTCTTTCCATTAATATGCTAAAGTTCTCACTAAAACTACAATCTAATAATATCCACCTTAATTGGAATTTTATATCACCCACATATATATTTTACAAAAACTAGTTAGCTAAATAGCTTCATTTAAACAATTTTAAATGAAAAAATTTACAATTCAACAAACATGCAAGATTTTTCCACTCTAAAAATGTTAAACTAGCTATTATAACCTTATTTAATCAATAAAAATCACAACTTGATTTTTCAAACCCTAACTTGAATTTTAAAAGTAGCAAATAAAATTAATATATTAAATCTAATTATGCTTAAATGAACATCTAATAACAATAAATCAAAAGAAGGAAATTTATACCTCCAAAATATGAAACCCAAACATGGAATAAGCCTCCAAAATGCATGCTTTCCATCTCCAAAATCCATGCTAAATAGGTCAAAGGAAAATGGTAGAGGTTGAATGTTGATTTTTGAGATTTATTTTTGGAATTTTTGATGAATTTTGATGATTTTTAATGCAAAAATGATGGGGGAAAAATTTTGGGGCTACCCATGGAGGGGAGGCCGGCCATGGAGAGGGAGGAGGGTGGAGAGAGAGAAAAAATGTGTGGTATTGTGTATATAGTTCATAAATAATGCATTTTTTCACTTAAACCCTTTATTATCTAACTTTTTCAATTTAACCCTTTTCCTAGAAATTTCTAGAACCATGGAGAGATTTTGGAAAATATTTTGCATATTACACACTTGATTCTAATATACCATGGCTCATTTTTACAAATCAAAACCATTCAAATTTGTAATTTACACTAATTTAGTGTGAAAAATAAAGCTTATGTTAATAAATAAAATATTTAATTTAGGAAAAATATTTAATTAAAATAAAAATTTATAAGTGGCTAAATAAACACCATTTACTAGTAATTACATAATTAAAATATGTATTTTTGAAATTATAATGAAAAACAATCACGGTCTAATTTTACGAAAAATACATTTTACTTTACCGAAATTCATAAAATTCACTTAAACAATTTTATTCATTTAATTATTTATTTAATTATTTTTAAAACGTTACAATCTTCCCCCCTTTAAGAAATTCGGTCCCCGAATTTAAATTAAAACTCCCCCTCCAAATACTAAAATATTTAGCAAAACACTCAAATCGTCGGGGCTCCGAAATCATCAATACATAACAAAAATCAACTCCGTCAAGCATAACGCAATCATCGGAGTTATGGCGAGAATAAAATATCAAAACCCAATATGAAAACCAACATAATATACATCAATCTACAACTTATATATAGTGTGCATCATAGTGAAATCACCTAAATATCATAATAAAGAAGCATACGAAAACCCCTCTTGAAAATCGCCGTGCAATGCACGTGTCACGGCATAAGTAGCGGACGTTTATTTAAAAAAAAAACTATATATATATATATATATATATATATATATCTTTTATTTAACATACACGTCCCGCCTGGTTACTAAATCAAATAATAATGACTATGAAACATACTGCTCAAACTGAAATCAATCCCAATCACATCAATAAAATATCATGTGCGTCCGGTGCGCACTGAAATCGAAACCAAATACAGATACCATGAATACACACAAAAACAAAATAAGTGCAACAGGTGTGCACCAAAATATCTGTCAAGTGCAACGGGCGTGCACGACTCACTATCAGGTTCATCTAATCTGCACAAAACCCCGATTTAGTGCATCTGGTGTGCACAAAATCGCATCAAGTGCGCCAAGTATGCGCAAGAATCCTAATCAGGTGCACATGGTGCACGAAAACATACATCGAATATCAGAATCGAAATCACAATACGAAAATGGATAAAAACTAGGTCGAAGCATATATCAAAATCATGTGTAACCCATATGCACGAAATCAAATAAAAAAATCTCAAAATATATAAAACCAAATCAAGTGTACTGGGTGTATAACAAGCAACATCAATACAGCTGATATGTGAAACACGGATAGAATGCAATGAAGGTACACATAAGAAATACCAATCGTAGAACAAAATCCTCAAAATACCAAAATCCAATAACAGAAATATGAAATTCAAATCACCAAGTCACATCGTAAACACTATCGTCAATGTGCGCCTCTTTCCTCTGATGTCGATTGCTTCGAACTCGTCTCTTCGTAGCTGTGCTGACTGCGCTACCAATGGCAATACTCATATCTAGAGTCTCCCACGTAGTCGATCCCTTCACTTGATATCCGGACTACATTAAACCTTTCGATCGATCCATCAAAATCCCATAATTCCCCGAGAGCTCAACACTCAAGTACAGTTTAAAATATCCGGTACATACCCCAGCATCGATGATCCAGCCGTAGAAGGGCAAACCCAAGCCTCATTAATGACACCGCGGAACTGCCGTAAACCCTAAGGTTCAAGGGCGTTCTCGTGGTCATTATGTCGAGTTAGGGTTTCATTCTTCTAGAGGGTCCATCGAAATACCTGCATGTTCTTCCGAATACTTTAAACTTGGGAAAATGGTTTTCTGATAATCGTTCGAACCCTTTAACTTCATCCGGACGGCATGTGAATACCCTTTATCCGCACGCTACGCAATGCTTCAGTCCTCAAGAATAACCAATACTCTAATGGTTATCGCATTCGAGCCGCAGCTCCTTCTGCCAGTGTGCCCGTGGTTAACAGAAACTACCATCCGATATCGACGAAGATAGATCAAGGGAACGAATGAAATACGGTGCAAACAATGTACATCCTAGGGCTCCTTAAGCAGAGTAGCGTATCGTAAGTATGCCGCGGACCATACCCACGGTACGTTACTCTACCTAAATCGCCTACTCCATCAACCAAGGGTCACCTAGACTTATACAAGGTTAAACCTAGCGCTCTGATACCAACTTTGTCACGACCCGAAAGTACGGAACGTGATCGGCACTTAGATTACGAAGCGTCTAGAGGCGCAACGTAACCTAAGTAAGCCGAAGCCCAGAAATCTAAACCATAAAGAAGAAGAAGAAGTAAAAGAACATGAAGAAAAACAAGTTTAAAGATATCAGCAATTTTTCCCAAAAATTTCGGCAGAGTCTCCTCTGTAAAAACTGGCCCCCAGACGGGTACAACAAGTATAATATAAATAAACAATAAAAAGCATCCCCAAACGGGTGCTAGCATCAACGCCAACAGGCGGAAACAATCACAACAAGCACAATAATATACAACGCCAAAGGGCGAGGCTCAAAACTCAAAGAAAACAAAACCACCATATCAGAATAAAACATGCGCGACTCTAAGGTCGAAATAAAAGACTGGTCCAATAAACTTATCAAGTAATACAAGTATGGTTGATGGAGCTTACTAGATACAAATGAAAGAATAAAAAATACAATGGTGGTTCAGATACAAGTGAACCAACCTACCGTGCAAATCACCCTGAAGAAAAGATATGCC
Source organism: Agapanthus africanus (assembly GCA_030015575.1). Taxonomy (NCBI): domain Eukaryota; kingdom Viridiplantae; phylum Streptophyta; class Magnoliopsida; order Asparagales; family Amaryllidaceae; genus Agapanthus; species Agapanthus africanus. Next base: position 352,950,502 of record JASDDO010000018.1, read on the forward strand.
CGCAAGCTGCCAGGGAAACCTGTACATCGAACCTGTAATAAAATTTGGCACAACGGGGGTGAGTTGCCAACTCGTGAGTAGAAGACATCTACGAAAAGAAATCGAATGCACGACGCTAACCTAGGTCATAATATTACACTATTAAATCCCAATCATCTAGTAATAGCAGGGTAAAACTACGTGTAAATGCAGATACTCCGTGCTCGTGTCAGTGCCTCATATAATACAATGTCATATGAATGGATATGCATGCATCATGAATATAAAATAACCAATCCTGAAATCCAGAAATATCTGTATAAGAAATCTTTAGCTGTTATCATAGTAAAATGTGTATAAGAATCTGAAATCTCAACAATGAAATCTATGGAAATCCGTATCAAGTATCGACACAACACATGTAATCTCAAGTCTCAATATCTCGGGCTCCGTCAGTCCGGATCGGCCCATATCATCAAATCTCACGACAACGGTCGGTATCCTCCGGATATCCGCCGCGCCAGACATCACCGGTAGGTAGCCTTCCCCTGCCAGGCTCATCGTCTACAACTCGATCTTCTTGCCCCGGGGTACCATACCGGGCCCACCATGTACCCGAGACGGTTCATCCACTCCTCGAATCGGGTCTCAAAATCCATCAGAAAACATGAAATCTCATGGTGGACGACACATACATCACGAGAAAACCGCATCTTATTTAAAAAAAAAAAGAGAAGAGGAGAGAGAGAGAAGTTTGTTTATATATTCTTGCGGTTTTCCCCAAAATCCAGAAATCTCATAGAAATCCAAATCTTAAAATCATAAGTAACTATATGATAAGTGTCGGCATATGCCCATAATACTGCATGGTAACATGAAAATATGAATGCATGAATGTCTAAGTAATAAATATCATGTCTATACTAACATCATAGAATAATCACAATATTATATCGGTCTAGTTGTTAACTGATTCTATCCATAAAAGACAATATGATCTAAAGTGTACGTGACATAGCAATTACCGATGATGATGTGTGTGAGCCGGAAAAATAAGTGTACGTGGAATATGCGCATCATCGGTAATGGTGCTGGTGTCCTAACAGGTAAAGTTTATACTGATTATAGCAACATATGAAAGAACATGCACCATGATGATTACAGTATGAATGCAAAGACAGATGTGCATTATCCACTCATTTGATATACAATTATCACTACCACTATATGAATCGAACATAAACTAGTGTCCATCTAACATCCTAAAGAACTTAACCTAAGAAACTAGTCAATAAGAAACAAGAGTCTACCTAAGGTCTGAATCAATATCTCGAATAGTCGGCGATCCGGCCTCAATAGCGTCACGTACGTAGTACGGCTTTCTCGAATCAAGAGTGCGGATCAATCATCATATTTATGCCTCGTACGGTAAAATCCATCGTACGTCATCCCAATATCGGAGTACGGGTCAAGTATCTCCTAGGTGTCTCATCATTCGTATAATGTCATCACCAACACATCTCATGATCAAGGTACTAAACTGTAATCGCCTACATCAATCATATATCATTGCCCTCATAATATGCATCATTAGTTTATCCTCAGAAATATCATGTCATATGTATCATATCGTAATCAAGTCATACATATCCCATATCGTGATCAATCACAAGTTATAGTCCGGGTACTATTTTAGAGTCCCATATACCTCAATATCATCACTACCCCTTATAATTTAAATATACATGTTCATTATCTCATTCTCTAATGATCCGCTAACACTTAATACGACTGTATAGCCAAGAATCACGGCATCAAGCCCAGTTACACTATTTCATCATACCTCGGATATCATATCACATCAATGAATCACATATACGTGTTGTATATATATGTATATACCTATACCTAGTTCTATATATATACACATACACGTATACCCCATGTCGAGTTTCAGTGTGTGAGTGGGTGTGTTTCTATCTGAAACCTACGAATCTCTTCCAAGGTACTCATCCTCTGATATGGTTTTCCTAAATCAGTCTAGTCCAGCCTAGGGTCAATACTAGGGTCATACTAGGGTCACATCTTGTTTCCTAATGTCAATAAGTACTATTCATATTCTACGTTGCGGGGATGCTAAACGCCATCCACCCGACTTCCCCTCGTAGATATGCATCTACTCACCTGGTCCATGTCTGCCGAAGACAGTGTCGCCAACCTCCTCTTCATCGCCCGCAGTCTACGTGAGGGGTACCTAGACGCAAATATATAAATAGCATCGTAAACTGAATCACATACGAAAGTCAAACGATACAAGGAACAAGCATAGGTTAAAACCTATGTCCCGTCCACGCAAAAGCACCAAATATCGCTCGATATCGGCGTACAAACTCCGATGGATCAAGATAAACATTAACAAATAACTCGTAGTTTTAAAACACATTACTTATATTATAAAACATGATTAAATCCATCGAAACCCTAAAATCCATCAAATCGCCCGATTTCGTAAAACCCGAAAATGCCAATTTACCGTTTTTCATCAAAACATGACATTTAAATGAAACCAATGGTTATAAAACTCATTAAATAGTATAACTAGACTATACAACCCCTTACTTTATTTTTATTACATAATTTTGCATTTATTTGAAATTTCTAGTTTGCAACTTTTAACAATTTTTAACGTTTTTCAAGCAAAATACCACAATTCCACCACAAAACGTGATTTTTCATGAATTAATGTATTAAACCATAATTCATAATGATAATGATTTAATGAAACCATAAATTATATATTTAATCACATTTATTTAGAAATTTCTAAAATCTAGTTTACAAAATAGCAATTTTTATCACAATTTATCAATTATCAATAGAAACTAGCAATCAAACTAAGTTTTTCTTTCCATTAACATGCTAAAGTTCTCACTAAAACTACAATCTAATAATAGCCACCTTAATTGGAATTTTATATCACCCACATATATATTTTACAAAAACTAGTTAGCTAAATAGCTTCATTTAAACAATTTTAAATGAAAAAATTTACAATTCAACAAACATGCAAGATTTTTCCACTCTAAAAATGTTAAACTAGCTATTATAACCTTATTTAATCAATAAAAATCACAACTTGATTTTTCAAACCCTAACTTGAATTTTAAAAGTAGCAAATAGAATTAATATATTAAATCTAATTATGCTTAAATGAACATCTAATAACAATAAATCAAAAGAAGGAAATTTATACCTCCAAAATATGAAACCCAAACATGAAATAAGCCTCCAAAATGTATGCTTTCCATCTCCAAAATCCATGCTAAATAGGTCAAAGGAAAATGGTAGAGGTTGAATGTTGATTTTTGAGATTTATTTTTGGAATTTTTGATGAATTTTGATGATTTTTAATGCAAAAATGATGGGGGAAAATTTTTGGGGCTACCCATGGAGGGGAGGCCGGCCATGGAGAGGGAGGAGGGTGGAGAGAGAGAAAAAATGTGTGGTATTGTGTAGAAAGTTCATAAATAATGCATTTTTTCACTTAAACCCTTTATTATCTAACTTTTTCAATTTAACCATTTTCCTAGAAATTTCTAGAACCATGGAGAGATTTTGGAAAAGATTTTGCATATTACACAGTTGATTCTAATATACCATGGCTCATTTTTACAAATTAAATCCATTCAAATTTATAATTTACACTAATTTAGTGTAAAAAATAAAGCTTATGTTAATAAATAAAATATTTAATTTAGGAAAAATATTTAATTAAAATAAAAATTTATAAGTGGCTAAATAAACACCATTTACTAGTAATTACATAATTAAAATATGTATTTTTGAAATTATAATGAAAAACAATCACGGTCTAATTTTACGAAAAATACATTTTACTTTACCGAAATTCATAAAATTCACTTAAACAATTTTATTCATTTAATTATTTATTTAATTATTTTTAAAACGTTACAAAAATATATATACCAAAATAACCCACATTGCAGTAGACTCCAATGGCCCAAACCCCAACCCCCAACTCACCCATCTGGCCGCAAATTGCGGCCAGAATGATTATTCCGGCGGCCTCTCTTGGGAATTGGGCTCCCAGGTTTGGTGTGTGCACTCCATACTCCCTATACATGATACAGTAAATCCAATTTCATTCTGAAATGACCCGGGTAGCAGCAGATCCAACATAACCCTATTTCTAGTTAAAAACCCCACTTTTGCACTAAAATGAAACTTTATGGTATTTTTCTGAAATCTGAAACAAACCCAAGCCTAGAACCACACTAATATTACATAACCAAGCTAATCAAACCTTAAAAAGTTAATTTTTTAACATAACCTCACTAAAACCCCTCCTATAGCACAAAACATGCATAAAAGTGATATTTGCTAGAATTTCTACAAGTTATGAAAAAGAGTGTTAAGTGTGAGATAAATACCTTCCCAAAAACCCTATAGAACTTTATTTTTCCAGCCTTCTCCCTCAAGCCACTGCTTTGACACCAAGATCCCTCAAATAGCCATTTAACCAAGGGTTTTTGTGAGTAAAAAAATGGGTTTTTGGTGTAGGGTTTTGTGTAGATCTAAAAGGGAATTGAAAAGAGAAAAAAAGAGGAAGAAAAAGGTGTTGTTGCTGCTGTTATTCTGCAGGAGGTGCGGAAAATGTTAGAAAGAGAGAGAAGAGAGAAAGAAAAGGGTCAAAGAAAGTCAAATTTCTCACCTAACACCATGCTTCATTTTCTTATTTGGATGGTTGAATTTTTCCTTTTTAAAAAAAAAGGTTTAGTTGATAAAAGGATGGGGAATTAACTATGAACCATACAAGAATGAAATGGCTACTTTAACCTATGTCCCAAAATGGCTAAGTGTGCAAGTGTAAACTACATCAAGGAAAATTCCAATTAGGGTAACACGACTAAATATAACTAATAATCCTATACACACATATAAAATAACACGCACAACTGCTAAATAACACGAACACATTCTAACGAAATATCAAAGTGTTCTAAGTGCCTTTCAAAAACAGACTTTATTTTTAGTCTTTTAGTGGGAGCTGGCACTGCAATGAGCTCCCCCCTGCGTAGTTTAAATTCATTCCGAACAAAAATTTACTTTTGGAATTTGAGAATTGAAGTTCGGAACTTGAGATTTCAGAGTTTGAAACTTGAGAGTTGAGGTTGGTTACTTTAAACTTGGAATTATTTTTAATTTAAAGTTGTTCCAAAAATAAGTCTTGAAAAGAAATTTGAAACGGGACAGTATTTGGAGTCATGAACTTAATCAAATCAGTAAAACCCACGTACGAACCTTTTGTGTGCGTTGTGAAATAAGATCGGTGAATATATGGTGTACTTATTTCTCGCTCTTTTTTTAATTTCTGCCTTACGTAGGCTTATCGCAATATGAATATTTTACCGTGTGACCAAAAGATAAATAATTTGGTGAGTATTCTTTTTTTAGGATATACTCGGTTTATTTTTGGTCTCACCTTTTATCTTTTTCAAGACGACTGGATACAAATCATGTGGTCGCCTCTTAGAGCATGCCCGATCTATCTCCAATCCAATCAAAATCCGAGAGTTATTTGTGGAGCCAGAAGACTATAATTCAATTGGTTTTGAACCTGTCCTCATTTGTATAATTTTGAAAACAGGGCCGACTACAGAGTATTTTGCTCACGAAAATACTAATTTCGATTAGCCTATCTGTGTATGTAGATATCATTTTCCATAGTGGAAAGAGCTTTCATAAATGAAAAGAAAAGAAGAATTTTTTTCGCTGTGTAGAGGATTTTCAAAAATGAAAAGAAAAGAAGTTTTTCATCATGTAGAGAACTATTACAAATGGTTTTCCGTTATATAGAGGGTTTTCATAACGAAATTTAGCTTAGTCTTTTTCATTATGCAAAGGATTATCACAAATGGGTTTCCGTCACGTAGAGTGTTTGGATTTTTCTTAGTCTTAAATTTATATCGTAAGTGCACAGTTTATCGTTCGTAGAACTTGTGGGTTGATCCACAGATGTGATATTTCATAAAATATAAAATAATATTTTTGGAATTTATATAATAAAATAATAAATTTCATGAAAATTATACAAGTATGGATTTGAGTTTTCGTAGAATGGTATAATTATATACCTATATTTTGCATAATATTTAGAAAATTAATATGAATTATTAATTATGAAAGCATTTATTGGATTTGGGCTTTTATAAATTATTATACAATTATTTATATACAAGTTTCTATTAAACTTGATTAGTATATTACTAATTATGCATTAAGACAAATCCATTTTTGTTAACCATGTGTTAATGTGCCATGGCATATTTCATTGTGTTTCATGTATGGTTACATTTTTTCTTTTGTTTTTAATTTGTTTTAAAAGGAAAAGAAAAATAAAATAAAAGAAGAAAAAAGATAAATGGGGGACAAGGAGGTAAGGGTGAGTGAAGGAGAGAGAAGGGGGGAGAGGTATGGTTGCTCAACCGTTTGTGTTCCCTCACTTCATTCTTTCATTTCTACATCTCATCCTTCATCTTCTTCATCTCCCTCCTCCAAAATCCTCACTGCAACCCCACAAACATCCTCAAAACCACCTTCAAATCTCATATAGCCTACACAAATATTATTTCAAGGCTCATTACAAGTATCATGGTGGGACCAAGATCGAGTTTTGAGGTTCTTTGGCCAACTATGAATTTTCTTAAGTTGCTCCATGAGGTAAAACTCACCTTTCTTCATGTTTTTAGGTTTCCTAATCTCATGTATTAGTTTAAAGTTAAAAAGGTTAAGTTTTATGATCTTGGAAAATTCTAGGGTGAAGATTAGTGGATGAAATTTGTAGTAGAGCTTAGTGGAGGTGTAGTGAGTGTCTTTTGGCCTACTAGTGATGGTAGCCTTATTTAAAATGAGCTTTGAAGTCTCAAACACGAACTTAGAATTTTTCGATATCGGTTTTTGATGAAATATGGTGTTCAATTAGAATCTGGGATGAATTAGGGACTCTGAAAATTTTATTGTAAACAAGGTGGGATGTGCAGGAAATTAGGAAGCTACCCTAGAAGCCTGAGCCCCCATCTTCCCCTCTTGGCCACCAATTTAATTTATATAGTCGCAAAGTGCGGCCCGGTCTTGGAGTTAGGTTTTGGTTTTTGGTCAATAGCTCAATCACCAGATGTCTAGGCCTATTCAATGTGCAGAATGTTCTAATTTCACCTTAGGTAGAATCTGAGAGTGCTTTTCTAAGTTTCTGCTTATGTTTTGCGACTTTTGAAAACTTGGTTTTTGATATTTGAGTTTTGACTCAGTCGCTTGATGTTCGTATGTCAACGACGGGGGTTGTTTTGTTGTTCTTGCATGCGTAGACCATAGGTTCTAACCTATGTACGCTTTGCTTGCCGTATCGGTTTTCAGGAGTTGATTTTGATTTTGATACGATATGCTTTGAATTGTAGGTACATATACGTGATCTTTCGGGGCTATGAAGGAGAACAAGGCGGTCATCGATATCGGCTGGAGTGAGAATAATAGGTGAGTAGATGTTTATCTATGGGGAAAGTTGGGTGGATAGCATATAGCACCCTCACAACCATAGTACTAGAATATTAGAGATACAGTATATATATATATATAGATATTTTAAATGTTTATACCCAGTTAATAGGGTTCTGGGATACTATAAACCATTGTAGTGTACATGTAGGAAGGTATATCCGTAGTTCTAGTTTTATTAGTCCATGTGTCATAGGTACATATGCTTATATATATATATATATATATATATATATAACCATGAGGATAATTATGAGATGATATGATGAGATGAGGATATGATAGAATAAAATGACACGAGTCAATATGTTTTGATATGAGGATGCGAGGCGATATATATATGCTAAGATATGACTTGAGATGATATATATGATGATATGAGATGAGGTGATGTACGTGACTATAGATCCGTATTATTGATTGATAATATTATACGATAGATTATAGCGTACGTAATATGATGATGATGAATCGTCGACATATATATATCGACTAGAGGAGTATTGATTAAGATCATTAGGTAGATATTAGGATATATTTATAGCCATACCTATTTTGAAAACTAACGAATCGTTAGGCACTTTTAAATGATAATTTCAAGGAATGCTACGGATTTTCAAATGGTATATTTTTCTAAAACATCGTAGCCCTTAATTTCAAAAATAACGAATCGTACTATTTTAACTTTAACTGTATGGCTTATATATGGTTACGTATTTTATACTGTTCACGCTACGATATCTTATTTCCGCAGACACTCGTACTATTTTCCTTTGCGACATATATATCGTACGCTCTATGTACTTACTTTATTATGACTTTGTCTGCTAGGACACATGCACCATTACCGATGATGCGCATGTTGCACGTACACCTACTCGTTGGCTCATACACACATCATCGGTAACTGCCATGCCACGTACATGTTAGAAATTGCTATGTCGCCGTATTGTTTTCTAACTTGTAGAATTATAGTTATTATTTAGTACTTATTACCGCACATGTTAGTTCAGATATTGCACTTCCTTACCTAGCTACACAACATGCTTATATGAAAACATCGGCTATACCTTGCAGTACTGTTCTGTGCTTGTACTTACTGTTCCATCGTAGTTACATGCATACGAGATTCTGTTTTCATGAGATTTCTGGATTTGAGAATCGCAGATACATTTTTAATGTCTTAAGATTGTTTTAAAAATGCGGTTTCTCTTGATATGATATTTCGATATCCACCATGAGTTTTCTCGGTGCTGAGCTATGATGATTACCCGATTCAAGGAGTGAGGAGTCACCGTCTGCGGGTACATGGTAGAACCGGTATGGTACCCCGGGACAAGAAGATCGTATAGAAAGACGTTGAGCCCGGCAGGGGAATACTACCTACCAGTGATAGTGTTGAACTCAGCGGATATCCGGAGGATACCGACCAGAGTGATATGAGATAGATGGATATGAGGAACGATCTGATGAGACGGTGCCTGAGATATAAGAATTTACGCGTCAATGTTAGATATGGGTTTTGTGATGATTTCGAGCGTCGATGCTGGGCACTCAGGTTTTATGATGATTTGATGTATCGTTGATGGACACACGTTGGATGATTTGCGTATATACATACGTATAACACAGATGACTTGGTATTATATATTGATACAGACACGCTATTATTATTATTACACTTATGTATACACGATCACCTTAGATACCACACGATATGATATTATTTTATTACAGTATGACCTTGGAGATCGTTATACATTAGATTTCTACCTGCTGATATTTTCTACTCATGAGTTGGTAACTCACCCCTGTTGTGCTATAGTTTTTTTGCAGGATCGACTGCTCGGATCAGTAGCGGCTTTCTGGCACACATGTTTCTTCTGCGTGATTTGTATTGGTAGGTAGGGTATACTTTGGATCGTGACCACCATTTGTATATAATTATTCAGTTGTAATCAAGTTAAAAGCTCCATCAACTAGACTATGTATATTTGGTAGACTCAGAAACCACATACTTTTATATTCTTTCAAACTTAAAGCGAGATGTGTGTATTTTTCTTTATTCTGGGTTTGATGATGTTTTGGTTTCTTTACATTCTTTTCTGTGTTTGATCTTCACCTTGGACGTTGTATATTTGTAATTGTGTGGTTGTTTCCACTAATTAGCTAAGAGCTAGCTCCCGCTTGGAGATGCCTATATTATATTTGTTATATACTGGTTTTGAATTGAAATTTACAAAGGAGGTGCTGCCTAAATTTTAAATGACGAAAATGTTTTCAACTATAGTACACAACCCGCAAATATTTTCATATAACATTACTTATACTTTTAAAGAAAGAATTTGATTACATTAAACCTTTATTTCAAAACTCCACCTCCATTATTTTCCTAAAAAAGTTTAGATTTATGGGCTTTCGGCTTACTTGGGTATGCGGTACGCCAGCAGCCAGTCTTAGAGCAGACGTTGGATATTCGGTACGCCAATAACTGGCCTTTAGTGCAAGTGGAAGATTGTTGGATATGTATTCTCTAGAGGCCATTATTGTATATGTATACATATGGATGCTGGGGATATGTATGTACAGGACGATCTTGCTCAGTTGTATAGTATATTATTTCAGTTGTCTTTATCAGGAGATGTGAATTTATTTTTATTGATACTTTTTCCAGCTTGCACATATTGATAAAGACTTGATATAGTAGTATACTATTATGGTTTGATTTTATCTTAACATGGCATATGTTATACACGTTATTACATATTGTGGTTACATGTTGAAAAAGCCCGTGGGATCTTGCTTGACTACTTGCGTTGTGATGGCGATAATACTTGTGGGAGTTGAGTAGTCTGTAAGCACATCCTTAAATGTCCCAAGTCGCAGGAGTATCGAGATCGGCCATTGACACTCCAGAGTAGACTTGCGTTTACGTTTCTAGACCCCGATGAGGGGTGGTGGTTGGTCCCACAACCATTGGTGTGATCACCTAAGATTGTATACGGATGCTCACTAAGGGTGAGTACACTGGACGGACTCACTAAGAACCTCTAGATGGTATTATACCTATCGTCAGATAGCGGTTCTCTTATAACATGTGTACAGGTTAGTTTTTGGACCTGAGATCGTCATTTGTCTCATGTGAGTTTCTACTATGGTTTGATCACTACCCTACCACGGCTCTACTGAGTCGTGCAAACAGGTTTTGGTTGGGTACAGTCCCGAGCCATATGGAGGCAGTGAGTGATTGTCAGGGATTCGTCTCTCCAGGTATTTGGAGTTGATATCGCACTGTGTTCGATTGGTCAGGACCATAAGACCTTGGGCAAGGTGTTCCCCTCCGAACGGCGGCCGAGACACATGACGTCTAGCCTGAGGTTCGGGGCAGATGCTAATAGGTGCTATCCGTCCACCTCTCCGAAGATGCCAAGTTGATTTATGGCACCATGTATCAAAGGTTTAAACGGATGCGTCCGATGTAGCAGACTTCGTCAGATTCCCCCTCGCTTGAGGGGTTTTTGATTATGGGGACGCTCTTCCCTGCAAGCGCAAGCCCCTGCAGTTAATTACGCTACCGCATCGCGGTAACAACTTTCTCCTTCTCCAGCTGGTCACTTCGTGTCATGGGTGTTTGTTTTGTTTGTGGTTGCCCGTGGATTGTATACGGAGACTGATTTATGTCGTCGCCCGTAGGACGCGGATTAGTCCAAATCCGTATTTTCTTAGATTTGGGTTTGGGGTTTTGGTTTAAGGATACGTTAGCCATATTTGAGGCTAAGATCAACTTAAACGTTTGTTAAGGATTCGTTAGTCCAATTTGAGACTAAGATCAACTTAACGGGATCGGTTAGATCCGACAAAAGAGCAATTGGCTCTAATGTTCCAGTTTAGGGACATAGGGGTCCATTGCATGTATGGCCGTCGGGACCCCTCACCTCTCTGACGACGTTGAAGGATTACAACGACAGATGTCAGAGGAGTTCAGAGATGTACCCTTGAACCAAAGTTGATTTGGGGATTTATAGTCCAATTTGGGACTAAAGTCTGTTTGAAGGTTTAAGGATACGTTAGCCATATTTGAGGCTAAGATCGACTTAAACGGTTGTTAAGGATACGTTAGTCCAGTTTGGGACTAAGATCGACTTAACGGGATCATTTAGATCCGACAAAAGAGTATTTGGGCTCTATTGTTCCAGTTTAGGGACATGGTGGTCCATTGCCAGTTTAGGGACATGATGGTCCATCTCCAGTTTAGGGACATGGTGGTCCATGTTCCAGTTTAGGGACGTGGTGGTCCATTGAATGTATGGTTGTCGGGACCCATCACCTCTCTGAAGACGTTGAAGGATTACAACGACAAATATCAGAGGAGCTCAGAGATGTACCCTTGAACCAATGAGTTAGTTGAAAGAGCGGATGTGCTCAGTTCAAGATGATTTGAGGGCTTATGGCCAATTTGGGCTAAGTCCAATTGTGTTTGAAATATTGGCTCTCTGTTAGTCCATTGAAGGAGAGGCTTTGCCTCTGGTCATTTAGCCAATTGGGCCAATGCCTAGTGTTAAACACTAATGACCAATCAGTGTTGAACACTGGGAATGGGACTGATAAGTTAGTGTTTAACACTAAAAGATAGTCGATGTTAAACACCAGCAACAAGGCTTTCAAATTAGTGTTAAACACTAAAACAGATCAAAACACTGGCAGCAGAGATCTCAAATTAGTGTTAAACACTAAGGTAATCAGTGTTAAACACTGAGGACAAAGTCTTCAAATTAGTGTTAAACACTAAGGAGAGAGGGGTCACGTGTGGACACGTGAGAGCGCCCTGATTCCCTTTATTTTATTCTGCAGATCAGTGTTTAACTCTTTTAATTCTGGCGGCCATCACGTGTGAGCACATGATGAAGGCCCTCACTCTGGTCTGTTAGAATGCTCATTAGGGGTCACGTGGTGACACGTGAGGGCGCCCTAAATGTGGAGCCAGATCTCCTTTTGGTTTATCCTCAAATCTGCGAACAAGTGTTAAACACTTTTATTTTTATTTTAGAGCATCACGTGTTGGCACGTGATGGGGATCTGTGCGCCAATTGTTAAAGCATTTGCTGAGGGGTCACGTGATAACACGTGAGTGCGCCCAAAGCTTTCATTTCCTTTGCTTTTTCTTTCTGCGTTTTGGGAGTCACATGGGAGCACGTGATGGCATCAAAAAGTGGGGCCAGATCCACTTTATTTTGTTCTGCAAATAAGTGTTAAACACTTTTAATTTTCATAGCCATCACGTGTGGGCACGTGATCTATAATCATGCCCTGATTTATTAGAACATTTATTAGGGGTCACGTGGTAACACGTGAGAGCGCCCAGAATTGTTTCTGCCTTTGCTTTTGTTCTATATATAATGAGGGTCACGTGGAAGTACGTGAGGCATTGCCTCGAAACTTTCCTCTTCTCATTTTGGGAGATCTGTTCAGGGGTCACGTGGGGCACGTGACCCTAGTTCTTTTCATGCACAGAGATCTTTTAAGTCTCCTTATCTTTAAGAATTAAATTCTTATTTAGGGTAAAACCCTAATTTTTGTTTTGGAGGAATTAAATTCCTATTGTGAAAGAATTAAATTCTTATTTAGGGTAAAACCCTAATTTCTTTTTAAAGGAATTAAATTCCCAGATATGTAAAAGAATTAAATTCTTGATTAAGGTTAAACCCTAGTTTCGTTTTAGGAGGAATTAAATTCCTGTGAGTTTGGGAGAATTAAATTCTCAAAACTCAATTCCTCCTCTGTGTTTTAGATCTGCATGGCAGGATCTCAACCCAATGAGAATTAAATTCTCAATTCCTGGAGAGATGTGCACTTTGCATATCCTCAAACAGAGAAAGAACTAAGTTCTTTTCTTTTTATAAGAGTTAAACTCTTTTGAGAATTAAATTCTCTTTTTAAGCCTCTCTTTTCTTACCTAGGGTTTTTCTTTTACAGAGAATTAAATTCTCCTCCCTCTGTTTCTTTTCTCCCTCAAAAAGTAGATCCCTTCTCTTCTCTTCTTGGCTCCTATTTATAGGAGAAGGAAAATAATCAATTTGTTTAGCAAATCTCTCATTGAAAGATTTGATTTGATTGTTGAGAGATTTGATTTATATTTATCATTAATTCTGGGCCTTTAGATCATTCAGTGAATTTTATTCACCATGGATTTTAAATCCAAAAGATATTCTATTTGTTATCTCGGTTAGATTTAGGGGGAATCTTTCCTTTTTTAAGATTTTTCCATAAATTGGTGATTTTTAATCACCCTTGGATCTTTAATCCAACGGTTCCCCATGACCCTTTTCCATTTGGAAAGATTCAGAACTTTTAGAATTTAATTCTATTAAATTATAAGGCTTTTAAAGCCAGTCACGTGCTGGCACGTGACCTTTGGTCACGTGTGAGCACGTGACCCCCAATTGGGTTCCTTTCTCAGCCGCTTATTTATGTTTCAGTTTTAACCATCACGTGTCAACACGTGATACCTCGTTGAGGTAATTTCTGACTTTTAGAATTAAATTCTATTCATTATTATAGAGGCTTTAAAAGCCCATCACGTGTCTGCACGTGACCCATGGTCACGTGTGAGCACGTGATGCCCCATTGGGGTCTTTTCCGAGTTTTTATTATATCTTTTAGCTCCTTCAGCGGGTTCTTAAAGGTCCATCATGTGTGGACACGTGATACCTCATAACTTTTGCTCTCGGATGAATTATGGGGCCCGTAATATATCAAATCGAAGAGTTTTTCGAGATGCTTAAAATACTATCAGAATTTAATTGTTTCTCCTTCGGGAGTTTATCAAAATACAAGCCGGAAGATACTGGTTCACATTTCCTTAAGCGTATCGCTGCCATTTGATACCTTGGGCTCCTTTGCGTAGAAATTTTTGGCGGGAACAAATGCCCCCTACTACTTTGCCCATGTAAGTATGTATGTGGGTGAAGTAGTGCAGAGTTATGCATGGCGTATGACCAGTTTCAGGTTGGTGTATCATTTTCAGAATCTTGATATGAGAAGATAACGAGCCGACACAAGCGTCGTCATTTATCCTTGACTCAAATCTTAACTCTTAAGAGATATAGTTCCAAACCCTTAACTCAATGAGCCGCACCCTCCCATTTCTTTATGTCTTACTCTGGCGTGGAGTAGTTTATACGCTCATGAGTAACTTCTCCATTTCAGTGACATGTAGTTTTGGCAAGTGTGGATCATAGATGGTCCCTCTTGACCTCTTTGCAGGGCGGTGATGGCTTAGGAGACAGGGTTAGGATCTGCCACCTAAGACTTTTCAACTTTATGAGCCGTGAGGGTCTCATAAAGACTTTTCTCCCTACGAGTCGTGAGGATCTCGTAGGTGTATTTTCTCCTTAGGAGTCGTGAGGACTCCTAAGTGTGTTTTCTCTTGAAAGTCGTAAGGATCTCACAAGAGAATTTTTCCCTCTTACGAGTCGAGAGGACCCGTAAGCGGTTGTTTCCCCCTTGTCGAGATTCGACTTTGGAGAGTGAGACCCGTGGAGAGTATGCAAGGGACCATTTTGGGCCGACTTGCAGGATCCCAGTGCTTAGGAAACAGGTTTTTCAATCCCTACTGCCTAAGGCTTTATCTCACGAGTCGAGAAAAATCGAGAAGTTCTCGCAAAGACATCAATTTCCTCACGAGTCGAAACGAATCGAGCAGATCTCGCAAGAATATCCTAACGTCACAGTTAACCTCTGCTCTTTACGACAGAAGTCCGTTAGGGTCTGTGGTACTTAGGGTTTTGGCCGTCGTACCGTCGCATGAGCTGATATATTCCTCGATAGGAAATCGTGCTGTTTGAGTAGCCATGCGACTGCCGTGTCTCTGATCCCTTTGGGGGCTGGACAGGACGTCTTCAAGCAATCCTCCTTGGCAGTTTGACCGTCGGAAGAGCAAGCGTTAGGAATTTGCCATGCCGCTTTTTACTTGAGGTTAGGCTCATTTTGGAAGGCCCCGATGAGTCATAACCACTCCGCGCTGGTGTGGGATGATCTCCGATAGTCTTTCAGGCTTTATATGACTTGCCGTTAAGACCCTGAAGCTAGGAATTTGGCCTTTGCTTCGTTTGCTGGCATTGCGTCCTCTGTATCGAGACAAATGTCATGGTTGTATCTAGGTTGCTGGTGAACCGTTGAGGTTTGGAACTAGGGATTTTGCCGTGGCTCCTTTTGGTGATGTTGCGTCTGTTGTATCAAGACGAACGTCAAGGTGGTGACCACTCCGCACTGGTGCGAGATAATCTCCGATTGTCTTTCAGGCTTTATATGACTTGCCGTTAAGACCCTGAAGCTAGGAATTTGGCCTTTGCTTCATCTGCTTTGGTGTATCCGGATCCTGTTGGGGGAAGAACGCTGGGGTGACATTTCATCTGTTGTATCGAGACGAATGTCGAGGTAGTGACCACTCCATGCGGGATGATCTCCGGTGGTCTTTCAGGCTTTATATGACTTGCCGTCAAGATGTTGAAGCTAGGAACTTGGCCTTTGCTTCATTTGCTTTGGCGCGTCCGAATCTTGCTGGAGGAAGGACGCTGTAGTGACATCTCATCTGCTGTATCGAGACGAACGTCGAGGTGATGATCACTCTATGCTGGTGTGAGATGATCTCTGATTGTCTTTCCGGTTTTATATGAGTTACCGTCAAGATGTTGAAGCTAGGAACTTGGCCTTCGCTTCATTTGCTTTAGTGTGTCAGAATCCTATTGGAAGAAGGACATCTCGTCTGCTGTATCGAGACGAACGTCGAGGTGGTGATCACTCTATGCTGGTGTAAGATGATCTCCGATTGTCTTTCAGGCTTTATATGACTTGCCGTCAAGACCCTGAAGCTAGGAATTTGGCCTTTGCTTCATTTGCTTTGGCGCGTCCGAATCCTGCTGGGAGAATAACGCTGGGGTGACATTTCATCTGCTGTATCGAGACTATCGTCGAGGTGGTGACCACTCCGCGCTGGTGCGAGATGATCTCCGATTGTCTTTCAGGCTTTATATGACTTGCCATTAAGACGCATGAAGCTAGGAATTTGGCCTTCGCTTCGTTTGTTTTGGCGCGTCCGAATCCTGCTAGGGGAAGAACGCTGGGGTGACATTTCATCTGCTGTATCGAGACGATCGTCAAGGTGGTGACCACTCCGCGCTAGTGCGAGATGATCTCCGATTGTCTTTCCGGTTTTATATGAGTTACCGTCAAGACGTTGAAGCTAGGAATGTGGCCTTCGCTTCGTTTGCTTTGACTGTGTCCGCTGTATCGAGACGAATGCTGAGGTGGAGCTGGGATTTTGCCGTCACTCCGCTTTGTTTTGACCATGAGGTCTTTTGTTGATGTTGCTTCTGCATCCTGATGAACCACGAAGGAACGCCATTGTTGACATTGCGTCTGCTGTAACGAGACGAATGCCAAGGTGGAGTTGGGATTTTGCCGTCACTCCGCATTGTTTCGACCATGGGGTCTCTTGTTGACGTTGCATCTACATCCTGCTGGACTGCGAAGGAACGCCGTTGTTGACATTGCGTCTGCTGTATCGAGATGAATGCTGAGATGGAACTAGGATTTTGCCATCATTCCGCTTTATTTCAACCATGGGGTCTTTTGTTGATGTTGCTTCTGCATCCTGTTGGACTGCGAAGGAACGCCGTTGTTGACATTGCGTCTGCTGTATCGAGACGAATGCTGAGATGGAACTGGGATTTTGCCATCATTCCGCTTTGTTTCGACCATGGGGTCTTTTGTTGATGTTGCTTCTGCATCCTGTTGGACTGCGAAGGAACGCCATTGTTGACATTGCGTCTGCTGTATCGAGACGAATGCTGAGATGGAACTGGGATTTTGCCATCATTCCTCTTTGTTTCGACCATGGGGTCTTTTGTTGATGTTGCTTCTGCATCCTGTTGGACTGCGAAGGAACGCCGTTGTTGACACTGCGTCGTTGTTGGTCTCCGGGCTGCAGATGTGGCCATTGAGATTTGGAACTAGTGACTTTGCCATGGCTCCATTTCGTTGCGACTCTGAGGCCGATTGTTGACGTCATGTGTGTATCTGGTTGGAATGAGGAGAAACGCCGTTGGTGATCTCTAAGTCGTTGATGTTGGCGTCAAGACCGTGAAGCTCGGGATCTTCCTTTTGCCTCATCTGTTGACATTATGTCTGCAATATTACGACAAATGTCGAGGTTGTCTCTGGGTTGTCTATGAACCGTCGAGATCTGGCTTCACTTTCTGATGGAGCCCGTTGGGAAGGTATGGTTCCTTCTTTGTTTGTGCTCCTGGATCGTATACAGGGATCGATGTGATCTCACCTGTAGTGCATAAATTTCATTTCATATATTTTTTTTTATTCCTTTCCGCGATGCTCTATCATTTCAGCTTTTCATATCGCGAAAATTGCGATTGCCCAATCATTTCGGCTATTTTTCGCGGTGCCCAATCATTTCGGCTAATTATTTTATTTTTACTCGCTGTTTTTTATTACGAGTTGCCCAATCATTTCGGCTATTTCGTATGCATACATTTTTACTTGCTGATTCTGTTTGCAAGTTGCCCCATCCTTTCGGCTATTTCATATGCATTTTTTTTGGCTCGCTGATTTTTTTTCTCGCGAGTAGGGGATTTGGGATTTGATACCAATCTTGGCATCAGTATCGCTACAACTGGAATATTGCTAGGAGCGAATCATCATTTGCCATGAAAGGACTTGGAATTTGATACCGGTTTAGGCATCAGCATCGCTACAAATGGAATATTTCCAGGAGTGAATCATCATTTTCCTCTGTCGATGTCGAACAAAGGTGTCTTAGTAAACAGGGTTAGGATCCCGTCGACTAAGGCTTTTAACTTCATGAGCCGTAAGGGTCTCATAAAGGTGTTTCTCCCTACGAGTCGTGAGGATCTCGCAGGTGCGTTTTCTCCTTAGGAATCGTGAGGACTCCTAAGTGTATGTTCTCTTATAAGTCGTAAGGATCTTATAAGAGTGTTATCTCTTTATGAGTCGAGAGGACTCACAAGGGTTGTTCAACGTGCGAACATATCCCTAACCACGGGTGGGACTTAGTTAGAGAAATGTTTATTCGCGCCCGTGGATTGTATACAAGGGTCAATATTGAGCCGCTTGTAGGGCCATATCGGAGGTTGTGGGGGTTGCTTAAGAACAGATTCAGGTCTCTGTAACTTAAGACTTTCAAATCTTATGAGCCGTGAGGGTCCCATAAGAGAGTTCTCCTTACGAGTCGTGAGGATCTCGCAAGTGTAATTTCTCCTTAGGAATCGTGAGGATCCCTAAGTGTTTTGCTCCCTTGTGAGTCGTAAGGATCTCACGCAGGTAGTTTCTCCTTACAAGGTCGAGAGGATCCTGTAAGTGTCTTTTAACGAGGTTGTGCCCTTTTGGGTTTTCACAAACACTCACCGGTAGCCCTGCTGTTTTTACTCACGGAGCCCTTTCGGGTTTTCACAAACACTCGCCGGTAGCCCTGCTGTTTTTACTCACGGAGCCCTTTCGGGTTTTCATCCGTGCCCATTTTGCTTGTAGACATACCGTTTTTTTATTCTTTTATTTTATACTTTTTTTTTCTTTTTTTTTTTTAAACGAGGTCGCGCCCTTTCGGGTTTTCACGAACACTCGCCGGTAGCCTTGCTGTTTTACTCACGGAGCCCTTTCGGGTTTTCATCCGTACCCATTTTGCTTATGGACGTACCGTTTTTTTTTGGCACGTCAGCCTGAAAATACTGCGGGTTGGGAGTAGTTTAACGATGTTTCGATCATTTGCAAGTTTTAGGACATTGCGGTCCGCCGTTAGTTTAAGGACGTTACGGTCCGCCGTCGCTGTATTTGAGACGCATCTCTAGTTTACTGACTTTTCGGTCTATGGGGCTTTCTCTATGACTGAGCATGATGCCCCCGGCATATCCATCTTTCTCGGAGCATGTAGTTGTGGCGGGCTCACCTTCCAGTTTTCAGACAGCGCGAACTTGCCCTGTTGGTATTGGTCTTCAACCCAGTTTTTGAAGATGTAGCAATTTTCGATCGGATGGCCCAAGACTTGGTGGTAAGGGCAGTAATTAGGATTGTTGACCTCATTCAGTTGTAGCTGGCATTTCGGCTCCTGTAGAGTGATAAGTCCGTTGCGCACTGCTAGTTCGAACAGCCTCCTTGTTTCGTCTCGGGGAAACGAGTAAGAACGTTTCAACTTTTCATAGAGGGGTTGCCGCTTGTTGTTTTGGCGAACAACCGTTCTAGGGCCATTCGACTGTTGTTGAGTGTTGGCGACGAAGGCCGTTTTTCCTTTTCCTTTATCCTTTTTGTTCGAACCGTTGCTTGCGGGTCCGAGATTTTTTCCGGGAATCGTGCAATTGCAAGGCTGAATGCTCTCGCAACTCCTCAATTCTTTCGTTTTAGAGATGGATTCCTTGAAAAGAGGGCCAAGAGCTACTTTTTCGTCGGAATTGCTCCCGAATGTGAGAACTCGCGGTCCCTCGGGATCAACCCTATGACAATTGTGTTAGTTATATGTATGCCCTAGAGGCCATTACTGTACATAGGATGTATATTGTAGTGGATGCTGGGACATATATAGGGAGGACTTTCTTGCTCGACATGATAGTACGCTATCTGGTTGATCTTTGCCTTAACGTGTATACTGTTTGTCTCTCTGTTGCATGTTGGTAAAGCCCTTAGGATGTGTACTTGACTACCTGGACTATGATGCAGATCATACTAGTGGGGACATGGTAGTCCATAAGTACATCCTTCAAAGTCCCTAGTCGTGGGTGTATCGAGACGGGGCATCGATATACCAGAGTAGACTAGCGTGTACCTTCTCAACCCATACAGATGGGCGATGGATGATCCCATATCCATCGGTGTTTGACATCAGAGATGATATACGGGTGCTCAGTAGAGACTGGGTACACTGGACGGACTCGCCGAGAACTCCCAGATGGTATTATACCTCACGTCAGATGGCAGTTCTCTGGTGACACTGGTACAGAGTAGTCTGTTGACCCGAGATCGTCATAGAGTCTTGTGTGGTTCCCACTTTGCTTTGATTTCCATCTTACCACGTCCAAGAGGGCGTGCAAAACGGTGGTTTTTGGGTACAGTCCTGAGTCACATGGAGGCAATGAGCGATAGGAGGGGATTCGTCTCTCCCGGTATAGGGAGTTGATGTTGCACTGTGTTCGATTGGCTATAACAGGAATTCCCTGGCCAGGGCTGCTCAGAGAATTGCTGGTAAGTGTTACCAGTAGTTTCTCGACCCGTTATGAGCCTCATATCGACACGACTTATCGAGCTATTGGGGTCTGACGTTTACCACCCCTAGGCGAGATATGCGACATATCAGACGATCAGACCGGACTGTACGGTAGTGTTACTGGTTGGATTCACAGGAATATGAGCGGGCTTGCTCGTCGATCTTCTGATCGTTCAATACCCGGGTGGCCGTTACGTTTAGCAGACCGCTTGCGGCTTGTGGGTGTTTGATATGATCATCATCTGCTGCCGGCGTATTGACGAGTCTTTAGAGTCCTACACAGAGGTTTCCTGGCTCAAGCGAAACGAAATAGGAGCGCATATGAGATATGTGCGGTACCGAGAATAATGCGTGTATGTGATACCGTATTTCATTCTCGCGATGAATGTATCGAATGGTTGTATGCGATATAACCTAGTTATCGATTCAAGCGATGATTCGATAAGCCGATACATTGTATACTAGTCGGTTGTGTGCGACATGACCGGATCATTGAATCAAGTGTTGATTTAATGATTTAATGCATATTTATATATTTGATATATTACTTTGCATCAACTAGTATCGGTTTACTTAAGATGGATTTTCTCACTTGGTTTGTGCACATTGTATATGTGATATACTTTTGTACACTTGATTGTATCATGTTTGATGATACATGTATACTTGGTTAAGTGTAAAGAATTAAACCATGGTTAAACATATAATTAGGGTTTTATTTTTCCATTATTTATTTGTTTATACATTTTGGAAAATAAAAGGATAAGAGAAAAGAATGGTGGCTTTATTTGTTGTTTAGTTGAAGCTTCATGAAGCTTTGACTTTGTCCACCATTCTTATCTCATCCTTAACCCTAACCATTCCTTTAACCTTGGTCAATTCTCTACACATAACCATAGTTAGAATTTTGATAAGTTTTGGTTTTTCTATTCTTTTTAATTAACTTATCATATTTCTTTCTTCTTCTTCTTCATCTTCTTCACATGAAGAAAGTTCACTTCATCAATGGTGATTGATGAAAACAAGTGAGAAATCCAATTCTAAAGTCTACCCACTTCCTATTTCTTCATCCTCTACCTCTTGCCAAGTAGTAGAGTGTGTTCTCTTCACAAGTTTTTGGACTTGGTGAAGTCGGAGCTTGATTTAGCGATGCCTCGACGTAGATCATCTTCGGCACGTCGTCGATGACCTAGCCCGCTTCTTCTCCGATGAAGCCGACGCAAGAGCCCGGATTTCGGATTTGTACAGCGGAGATGACTTCTTCATGGAGCTATGGAGGTGGACAAACGGGTCTACAAATGTTGTATGTCCGTATCCCTTAGTTAAGTGTTAACTAGATTATATTTTCGCCTAGTTTTCTAGCAAACGATCCGTAGTCGGGTTTCTCGGCACCTAGAATTTTTGAAATTGGCATGGTTGATGCCTTGTGAGACCTCATTAGGATGCCTAGGAACCCTACAGTGGTATCAGAGCCTAGCTAGAGCCTTAGGCGAAGTCTAGACGGATTTTGAAGTCCGAACGACCCAAAACCCAAACCCAAAATAGCTCTCTGGACGTTTTCTAAATTCTGGGATTTTTCCACATTAAAAATATGCAGAAAACACATCAGGAAAATATAAGAGTTACTGTGAAATTTGGAGGCCCAATTCCACTTTCCCACCGCGGATCCGCGGCATGAGCATGGCTCATGCGGCGGTTCCGCGGCCGTACGGCCACACTATTTAAATCATTTTGCACAGTAATTGTTAGTTTCCAGTGGTGATTTTTCTGGGAATTTTTAATATTTTTTCAAGAGTTGAATTTTCTGAGTTGTTTTGGGGACTCGGTGTTTCGATCGGATTGTCAAACTTTGTCTATGTGTTTTTCCGGATAAATTTTTAGAATATGTTAAAAAGTTCGACCGGATATAAATACCCAATTTTTCCCCTGTCGGGAAATTTCCAAGTGTTGGATTTTTCCGTAGTTTAACGACGTTCTAAGTAGTGCAAGTAACGCGATGGACCCTCTAGAAGACAACAAACCTTAACTCGATTATGTGACCGTCTTGAACTGTCCTTTGAACCTTCGGGTTTGGGGCAGTACGGCGTGCCACATGTGAGGCGTTGGCTTGACCCTTCTACGGCTGGACCGTTGGTACTGAGGCACGAACTGAATGTTGTTAGACTTATTTCATGTGTTGATCTGTATCGGGAAAACTTGGGTGTTCGAATGTTCAATCGGAAAGTTTAACATTTTCTAATTATCTGGAATGGGATACAATAATTGGAATTCACAAGATGTTATGAGATAATGGAATGAATATTATAAACGTAGCAGTTTAGTCTCCCTTGATCGGTTGCCACGGAATTTTGATGTGATCAAAAGTCCGTCGCAATCACGTAGCGTACGCGGATACTCGCCGGGTAAACTTAATAGACAGCCTCACTCCATAGCCCCGACCAAGTGACTGTAGGAGAACCCCGTCGCCGAAAGCATCCGTTCGGGTGCTCGCGGCAGCGGTGTTCCGCCTTGGTGCACTTCGTCGACGGTATCGGGGGTGCGGCCTCCTACTAAAGTTTGCGACGAGTATTCGATCAGACTGTCGGGAATCTTGTTGAATTGCCCGACTCGATATTGAAAAGAGTTTTCGATATAGAGACTAAAATGCGGAGTTTATAATTGTTAGGCATGTGATGTCTAAGGTATTCATTTGATTAGGCATGCGATGTCTATGCAGATTGCGGATTCCAACTGTTGTAGTTTTACACTTTCTTTTCTGTGACCGTAAGTGTAATATGTGATATTGCCGGTTTCGTTGCTATATGTCAACGACAATTGGGATGCGCATATTTACTTACGTTGATGACATGTGATGTTATGTGTTGCTGGATATGTTATATTGGATCATCGTGTTTGAATAGCCGGGGGTTTTTATGTGAGATGAGTGTTTTTCATTTTCATTCATGTAAAAACTTGTATGTAATATTCTTTTATTGGGGCACTTCCAGGTTGCGGAAGTTTTCACCCTTTGTATATTATTTACTTTTCCGCACTAGGATAGACCCAAGGAGGAGGGCACAAGTAACCGGGTTCTGGAGTCCAGTGGGAGACCAACTCGAGGAGTCGAGTCCGGGTCTCCTAACTCCAGAATTGGTAGGGTTGCTTGCCGCTCTCGTAGGGGTCTAGGGGTGTGGGTTTGGCTATTCATCACGACCGTGGAATCCGTGTTTTATACTGGCTCGTATTGAAAACACGGACGTCCTAGAATATCCAATATTTCATATGATTCTTCTGCTGCGATATCTGTGATGTGATCATGAGATGTTCTGTGATAGATACAGTATATAGTATATATGATATATTATATAGACGTTACTTATGTTTTACACCCGCGCTAGCCCTGCCCTGCTCTGCCGTTAGTTACCTAACCTAACGGTGCACGAGGGGACATCGAGGCGAATGCGGATGGCATAAGTGTACGTCGTATTTATCTGTGATGTTTAGGTATTTAAATGATGGGACTTCATTAATGAGATTAATGAAATAAAAGAAACCTAAGATGTTGTAGAATCGAATTTCAATATAAAACAGGTAGCTACAGTTCTTGCTTTGCACAGCGGTATATAAGATATATCCTGCACCTTATTCGATGAGGAAAGGACCGAGATCCCTTCACCGGGAGTGACTCCTTTAGCAATAACTGGCAGATGCTACATACTCGGTTTGTCTTTTGATTGCTTTTAAGAGTTTTTTCTTTGCACAGTGATATATATGATATATCCCGCACCTCATTCCACGAGGAAAGGACCGACGATCCCTTCACCGGGAGTGACTCCTTTAGCAAAACTAGAAAAGCCTCAAAAACACTCCATTTCAAAATTCATTTGATTCTACAACGATATCAAGTTTATTACGCAATAGGTTTTCAGAAAAACCTGTCGTAGCCCTCCGTCATTTCAGATAAGTAGTAGTTAGTATTCGTGCTGCGTTTGTTGGCCTTTGTCAAGGCGCAGTGTGCGGTAGCTAACTGGTGCTTATCTGCTTATGCATATGATGCAGATTGGGTTAGGGTAGTCGTGCGACCTTGTTGGCCTTTGTCAAGGGCCGTGCGGGTGGGTTTAATTCAATCAGGAAATGACGGGTTGAACTTGACTAGCATCCTATGGTTTGTTGGCCTTTGTCAAGGTCATACGAGGTTAGGGGCAAAATATTATCGGGAATTCCAAGTGTTGAAATTTGCAATGAGATTGCATACCTTCTATGAGATAGTTGGATCGCGATACCCGCTGCGAGTAAGAGTTACTCCTGGAAGAGTTTTATACATTACAATTAGCCGATCAAGTAGGTGTCTAGAAAGGTGTCAACGGGGTTACGCCTCTGGGAAAACGAGGTTTACATTAATTAGGTTCGTGCGAAAGCACGGGGGACCTCCCTCAAAGTACCGACACTGGCCTGGCTGAAAGATTGGCGAACTTGTAGTGTGTAATTAATCCCGGCTAGTCTTTCCTTTTAGGGTTTGAAGGAAGATTTGATAAAAAGCAGTGGGAGCCATCCTGATTAAATAAAATAATAACCAATCTATTCTTGAAAGAGCGTACGCTGAGTGTTTTCTTCTCTCTCTCCTGGTAGCGACCATATCACGCCTTAATCAAGATAATAAAATGGAATATTGACCGAACCCACTTGTTATACTGAGCTGGGGAACGTTGGTCCCGCTCCAACTTATAATTGTTATAAGACAGAGCAAGAAATTGGGGAATACCAGATTTCCCGTGCCGCCCAAACGAAGAGAGTGCATGCTGATGCATCATCTTCGGGTGTGTTCATTACAAAGAACTGTTTCTCCGTATCCTCTACGTCCTGGGTATGTGATACCAGATCAGGATCCCAGATATGTAATCTGTTACATAGGGCTACAGAAAGGTTGAGAACTGAGAACGGGTGATAAGTTTCATGAGGCAGAAAACGGGGCAAGAGTTGCAGCCAAGTCTGTCGGTCACTGTCACCTTGTATTACCGATACATTGATTCTGAACGAATGTTATTAGATACCGAACCTGATATACAAAATCATATCTGTCTCTTTATTAGTAAAGAAACGATAAAATTTTGTATTGTTGGATAATGTTTTGAACATTTCCTATATCAAAAGTTGATCGGTTCAGGCACGTTATCTAAAAGCATTGACGTTCTAAATCAAACTACAGTTCTTAGTATACGGAACACACACAAGAGGAAGAGTTCAGAACTGAACGAATTCTTCTTGAGGCATTGTAGACTAGGTCAGATCAATGTGACCCGACTAGCTAGAGTTACATATAGATGCATATTTAAATCAGTTTGAATTTACATCTTGTGAAACTCGCCAGTCATGTCACAAAGATAAGATGACCATAGCTCCGTTTACTGGAAACAGAGAAAGAGTTAGTAAACTCTTGGGATGATACATGTTGATGTATGTAAGGTCCCCTGTCTACATTAGCCAAGACCGGTTCTTTGTACTTCATTACATTCTCTGATAATCTCTCAAGATTCAGACCTATGTTCCTGTTGAAACACAAGTCCGAACCTTTTGAGATATTCACAGAATATAAGCGAGAAGTAGAGAACCAAAATACGAGTAAAAGTATTATGTCCTTTGATGTGATCAGGGAGGAGAATACTTGAGCACGGAATTCCTGGACTATTCTAAAGGAGAATGAGATTCTCTCTCAGCATTACTCCTCCGTATACACCATAGCACGATGGTATATCGGGGCGGAGCAATAACACCCTATATGATAAGGTGTGCTCTATGATGAGTACTACTGAGTTACCTATTTCCTTTTTGGGAGTTATGCACTTGAGAAGCTGCATACCTATTGAATAGGGTTCGAATCAAATTAGTTGCCTACCATTTCATATGTGATATGGAAAGGGAAGAGCCCATGTCTTAAGCTAGTTAAGATTTGGGGTTGTCCGGCCTATGTCTGAAAAGCAAAATCCGGACAAGCTCGAGGCAAGGTCAGTAATGTAGAACTGGAAAGGTTCCAGCTATACAAACTACAGCTGATGATTTAAAAGAACCAAAGGATTTGATAGTTACCAACGAACCTCAGCCTCTCCGCCGATCTAGTAGGATTCCTCACCCACCTGAGAGATACTTCGGTTTCTCTATGACAGTGGGAGCGAGGATTGCATCATGAGATGATGACCCAACTAGTTTCGAGCAGGCCATCGAGAGTGACGACTCTGTAAGAATGGCTGGATGCTTAGTGATTTGAGATGGAATCCATATACACCAACAAAGTATGGACTTTGGTTGCTATATCTGAAGGGTTAAATCCCCATCAGGAGCAAGTATATCTTGAGAAGATTACTTGGTGTAGATGGAAAAGTTGAGACTTTCAAAGCTAGACTTGTTAAAGGTTTGCATAATTGACCAGATATGGATCATAATGAAACCTTTTTCTAAGGATCTATGCTTAAGTCCATCCAGATCCTACTTGCCACGGCTACATACCATGACTACGATCTCTGGTGGTTCGGTGTCTTGACTGCTTTTCTAAATGATGATTTGGAAGAGAGCGTCTATAAGTACACAGCCAGAGGGCCTCGTAGACAGTGGGAGCAACGGAAACGTGTGCAAGATGCTTTATAGGATAAAGCAGGCATCGCGGAGTTGGAACATCTGTTTTGATGAATTAGTCAAAGAGTTTGACATCATCAAAATGGTAGATGAACCTTGTATATACAAAAAGGTAGTAGGGAGTATGGTGACGATCCTCGTAGAGTACGTGGATGACATACTCTTGATAGGGAAGGAGTTTCTTATGCTACGCTCGATCAATCTCCGTTTATCACAAAGATTCTCCGTGTAGGATCAGAGTGATACCTCCTAAATCCTGAGTTTTGGATCTATGAGATAGATTTAATTGGATGTTGGGATTCTCACTAGTTGTAGTGAGATAGTATCAATTGATCCTGGGGAGAATCACTGGAAGTGTTCCAGGGTGATAAAGACGACTGAATGTCAGTCGCAGGCATTTTCTTTTCCCTCAGTAAAGGGACGGTATATTGGAAGAGTTCCAAGCTAGATACCGTGACATACTAGACGATAAAGGCAGGATACATCGCTACTTAAGATACTACCAAAGAGGCTGTTTGGGTTTATATTGGTTCATGAGATGAACTACGTTCCTACCATTGTGAGACAATGGAGTTATGGCTTATGCCGAGGAACGCCGGTCCCATCAGTGATCCAAACATATTCTAAGGCAGTATCACTTGATCATGGAGATGGTTGATCTCCAGGGAGATCGAGGTTAGGAGAGTAGACTCAGAGGACAACACAGCAAATCCACTCACAAAGGCCTGTTCCCAGAGAGAGACTTTTATGGGATGGTTGAGTATGAGATACTTCAACCACTGCTACAGATGGCCCTAGTGCAAGTGGGAGATTGTTAGTTATATGTATGCCATAGAGGCCATTACTGTACATAGGATGTATATTGTAGTGGATGCTGGGACATATATAGGGAGGACTTTCTTGCTCGACATGATAGTACGCTATCTGGTTGATCTTTACCTTAACGTGTATACTGTTTGTCTCTCTGTTGCATGTTGGTAAAGCCCTTAGGATGTGTACTTGACTACCTGGACTATGATGCGGATCATACTAGTGGGGACATGGTAGTCCATAAGTACATCCTTCAAAGTCCCTAGTCGTGGGTGTATCGAGACGGGGCATCGATATACCAGAGTAGACTAGCGTGTACCTTCTCGACCCATACAGATGGGCGATGGATGATCCCATATCCATCGGTGTTTGACATCAGAGATGATATACGGGTGCTCAGTAGAGACTGGGTACACTGGACGGACTCGCCGAGAACTCCCAGATGGTATTATACCTCACGTCAGATGGCAGTTCTCTGGTGACACTGGTACAGAGTAGTCTGTTGACCCGAGATCGTCATAGAGTCTTGTGTAGTTCCCACTGTGCTTTGATTTCCATCTTACCACGTCCAAGAGGGCGTGCAAAACGGTGGTTTTTGGGTACAGTCCCGAGTCACATGGAGGCAATGAGCGATAGGAGGGGATTCGTCTCTCCCGGTATAGGGAGTTGATGTTGCACTGTGTTCGATTGGCTATAACAGGAAGTCCCTGGCCAGGGCTGCTCAGAGAATTGCTGGTAAGTGTTACCAATAGTTTCTCGACCCGTTATGAGCCTCATATCGACACGACTTATCGAGCTATTGGGGTCTGACGTTTACCACCCCTAGGCGAGATATACGACATATCAGACGATCAGACCGGACTGTACGGTAGTGTTACTGGTTAGATTCACAGGAGTATGAGCGGGCTTGCTCGTCGATCTTCTGATCGTTCAATACCCGGGTGGCCGTTACGTTTAGCAGACCGCTTGCGGCTTGTGGGTGTTTGATATGATCATCATCTGCTGCCGGCGTATTGACGAGTCTTTAGAGTCCTACACAGAGGTTTCCTGGCTCAAGCGAAACGAAATAGGAGCGCATATGAGATATGTGCGGGACCGAGAATAATGCGTGTATGTGATACCGTATTTCATTCTCGCGATGAATGTATCGAATGGTTGTATGCGATATAACCTAGTTATCGATTCAAGCGATGATTCGATAAGCCGATACATTGTATACTAGTCGGTTGTGTGCGACATGACCGGATCATTGAATCAAGTGTTGATTTAATGATTTAATGCATATTTATATATTTGATATATTACTTTGCATCAACTAGTATCGGTTTACTTAAGATGGATTTTCTCACTTGGTTTGTGCACATTGTATATGTGATATACTTTTGTACACTTGATTGTATCATGTTTGATGATACATGTATACTTGGTTAAGTGTAAAGAATTAAACCATGGTTAAACATATAATTAGGGTTTTATTTTTCCATTATTTATTTGTTTATACATTTTGGAAAATAAAAGGAAAAGAGAAAAGAATGGTGGCTTTATTTGTTGTATAGTTGAAGCTTCATGAAGCTTTGACTTTGTCCACCATTCTTATCTCATCCTTAACCCTAACCATTCCTTTAACCTTCGTCAATTCTCTACACATAACCATAGTTAGAATTATGATAAGTTTTGGTTTTTCTATTCTTTTTAATTAACTTATCATATTTCTTTCTTCTTCTTCTTAATCTTCTTCACATGAAGAAAGTTCACTTCATCAATGGTGATTGATGAAAACAAGTGAGAAATCCAATTCTAAAGTCTACCCACTTCCTATTTCTTCATCCTCTACCTCTTTCCAAGTAGTAGACTGTGTTCTCTTCACAAGTTTTTGGACTTGGTGAAGTCGGAGCTTGATTTAGCGATGCCTCGACGTAGATCATCTTCGGCACGTCGTCGATGACCTAGCCCGCTTCTTCTCCGATGAAGCCGACGCAAGAGCCTGGATTTCGGATTTGTACAGCGGAGATGACTTCTTCATGGAGCTATGGAGGTGGACAAATGGATCTACAAAGGTTGTATGTCCGTATCCCTTAGTTAAGTGTTAACTAGATTATATTTTCGCCTAGTTTTCTAGCAAACGATCCGTAGTCGGGTTTCTCGGCACCTAGAATTTTTGAAATTGGCATGGTTGATGCCTTGTGAGACCTCATTAGGATGCCTAAGAACCCTACAAATTGCCGGCAATTCTTTTACGCTCATCTGTCGCATTTTCTGCTGTCTACGAGCTTCACGCTTTGTCCTGTTGAAGTGTTGCCTGTGAGCGACATACCCTTGCCACCAACACTTAAAGGAGTTGCAGTCCTCAGTAGGATGTGCGATCTTCTGATGATATAAGCAGAAGTTAGGATGTACGTCCGCGTCATCAAGATGTATACCAACAGGAGAATTTTCTCTGAAATTGGGCAGCCTCATCCCCATCGATATGGCTTTGGCGAATCGTTTCCTTGTCTTGATCCTGTTTTCATTTGCGGCGGATGTACTTTGATCTGGTGGGAGTGTTTCGACCCTTTTGTCCAGTCGTCGGCGTTTAGCTTTCTCGAATATGGCCATCTCACGCTCCCGATCAGCTTTACTTTTTAGACGAATCTCATCTAGAAAAGCGTCGATCATTTCGTCTGACGGCCACACGAATTCCGGCTCAGGCTCTGCCCCCAGTTTCTCAGTGCAAGGAGTTTTTTCATCGTCCGTAAATGAGTGGGAGATCACGTGGCAAGTTGCCCCC
Organism: Agapanthus africanus; assembly: GCA_030015575.1. Classification (NCBI taxonomy): domain Eukaryota; kingdom Viridiplantae; phylum Streptophyta; class Magnoliopsida; order Asparagales; family Amaryllidaceae; genus Agapanthus; species Agapanthus africanus. The sequence continues at coordinate 352,981,521 of JASDDO010000018.1, forward strand.
GGTGTGTCCATCTTCTTAGGAGTGTGCGGCTGTGGTGGGTTTACTTTCCACTTTTCGGACAGCGCAAACTTGCCTTGTAGGTACTGATCCTCGATCCATCCTTTAAAGACGAAGCAATCCTCGATCGGGTGACTTACCGTTTGGTGGTAAGGGCAATAATTGGGATCGTTGACATCGCCTGGCTGCAACGGACGCTTTGGACTCGGCAGATTGATGAGTCTGTTGCGCACTGCCAGCTCGAACAATCTCCTCGTTTTATTCTGAGGAAACGAGTAAGGACGTCCCAGTCTCTCCTCGAGGGATGGGCATGGTCGCACATTGTTTTGACGAACAACCGGCTTTAAGTTGCTCGGCCGTTGCTGAGTATTGGCAACGAAGGTTGCTTTCCCTTTGCCTTTTTCATTCCAAGGCTCTGTCTTTGAAGAGGAAGGCTTATGACCCATCTGGTCCATTTGGGCCAGCTTGTCAATCAAGGCTTGGAAGGTGGTCGGCTTGAAGAACATCATGAATTGCGAGATGGTCGCTTGCGGATCAAGAGTGCCCACGAACATGCCTACCGCAGGTGCTTCTTCGATGCATTGTTCGCACTTCGACCATAGATTCCACCATCGTGTTGCGTATTGAACCCACGTCTCGCCTGGCCTTATCCTGGCGTTGATCAATGCGGTGATTGGGGTGCGCTCACTAGCGCTTGCAAATCTTTGTGTAAACAGTAGCTCCATCTCCGCAAATGTTTTGACAGAGTCGTTAGGTAGCTCCGAATACCATTCAAAGGCTGTTTCTGCTAAGCTGCCGACGAATTGGCGAAGTAACAGTTTATCATCACCTCTAGTGTTGCCGCAAGGAGCCCTGAATTGAGCGACATGCTGATGTGGATTCCCCGTCCCCTTGTACACATGGAATTTAGGGATCGTATATCCCGGCGGGTAACTGATTTGGTCGTACCAGCCCGGTAGGGTCGTCCGATTCTAGTAATTTGCCCAGCCGCCTCATTCTCCTGATGAACTCGTATTTCCCGAGCTATATAGTCATCCAGTGCGGCCTTGGAAATGGTTTCTTCCTTGGCTGCTGAAAGAGCCGGAGGAGGATTAGATGTCTCTCCTTTATCGTCTTCAACAATGATTGGAGGGTCATCGGCTGGAGAATCCGGCTGTAACATCATCCCTACAATATCTTGGAAGAGGAGCGCCATTTGTTTTATGTTAGCCGCCTGCTCTACGGCTTCTTTGTCCTTCTTTTCGAGGACTCTGCGTAAGAAGTCAGCGTCATTTTCTTGTTCGTGGCACTGATCCGAGGATGCCTCCGGGCTTTCTTTTGGCCCGGTAAGTGCGGCCATTGCGTTCATCATTTCCTGAAGCTTTTGCTGTTGCTCCTGAGCTTTCGTCACGGATCGGGTGAGCGGTCGGTGACTCGTCGAAGCACGACTTTTCTCCTTTTCAGAAGCCATATAAACAGTGTGCACCACCATGCCCCCAGACTTGGAGTGTTTGTGCTCAGCGCGTTTACAGTTCGCCATGTTCACAGGGGCTTTTTGCGGCCTCCTTTTCTTTTGAATGGTTGAAGTTGAGGGAGCCGTCGCAGTGGGCACCCGAGTAGTTGTTGATTTTTCTGGCCTGACGGAGTAATCCTTCTTCTGCCGAATCTTCATCGTTTTCTGTCGGCAGAGATAGTCTTGATCAATCACCGACTCCTGGACCTGTTGCCAGACCTTATAAATTTTAGAGGACAGCCGTTGAGGGGGCTGCTCCAGCTTCTTCTCTGGAGTATTCTCCACAGGTGAAGGGGTTCTCTTCAGCACCGCAGTATGAGAGTTTCTGCGCACCTTATTGAGCAATTCAAAGCTGTTCCCGGTTGGAACAGCAGCATCGATCCCCACGTTGGAGCTGGCGGAGTTATCCTGGATGGGGAGTTGCCCCCAGCCTTCCTCACTCGGCGCCAGTGGCGACGTCGAGCGTGTCCTGCGGATGGAGTTATTTCAGCTATAAGGGTGACTTCGTCGTGCCCCCTCTGGGTAGGGGAAGCAGCTTTGAGGACCTCGCCTGGAGCAGCAACCGGAATAGCCAGCCTTGTAAAAACTGAGTTCTTGGAAGGAGGAGCCTTTCCAATAATTTCGTCCGCTTGAGCCGGGATGGCTATCCGCTTTGGGATGGCAGCTTCGGGTATTGCGGGCTTGTAGACGTTCTGGCCCAGTTTGTTGAAAACTGTGGTGTTGAAGTTGGGCGACCCGTTGAGAGGGGCCGCGGCAATGGTAAGCCGATCAAAGACCGACTCCTTTGGGGCTTCTTGCAACGTCATTGGGGCATTGAAGCTCGTCGATGGGAGCATGGTCCTGAAGAAAAATCCAGTGGTGGCTTGAGTTACCTGTTCCACCGGCATAGCGAAGATGGAGGCCGCTTGGGGCCCATAAGTCACTCCTCCAGCAAGGACGGAGCGAGAGTTGCAGTTGCAGGTAGTGCAGTTTGAAGCCGTTGATTTTCTGTTTTCTGCACGGAGCAAGACACTAAATCTTAGTACCTCGAATCCACAGGCAACCACAGCAAACCGCGATTCTTTCGCGAACACGACACAAGAAGTGTGGAGTGGAAAGAGGAAGAGGTCCCACCGGGCGTGCCAGAATCTGTTCCCCTCCGAACGGCGGCCGAGACACATGACGTCTAGCCTGAGGTTCGGGGCAGATGCTAATAGGTGCTATCCGTCCACCTCTCCGAAGATGCCAAGTTGATTTATGGCACCATGTATCAAAGGTTTAAACGGATGCGTCCGATGTAGCAGACTTCGTCAGATTCCCCCTCGCTTGAGGGGTTTTTGATTGTGGGGACGCTCTTCCCTGCAAGCGCAAGCCCCTGCAGTTAATTATGCTACCGCATCGCGGTAACAACTTTCTCCTTCTCCAGCTGGTCACTTCGTGTCGTGGGTGTTTGTTTTGTTTGTGGTTGCCCGTGGATTGTATACGGAGACTGATTTATGTCGTCGCCCGTAGGACGCGGATTAGTCCAAATCCGTATTTTCTTAGATTTGGGTTTGGGGTTTTGGTTTAAGGATACGTTAGCCATATTTGAGGCTAAGATCAACTTAAACGTTTGTTAAGGATTCATTAGTCCAATTTGAGACTAAGATCAACTTAACGGGATCGGTTAGATCCGACAAAAGAGCAATTGGCTCTAATGTTCCAGTTTAGGGACATAGGGGTCCATTGCATGTATGGCCGTCGGGATCCGTCACCTCTCTGACGACGTTGAAGGATTACAACGACAGATGTCAGAGGAGTTCAGAGATGTACCCTTGAACCAAAGTTGATTTGGGGATTTATAGTCCAATTTGGGACTAAAGTCTGTCTGAAGGTTTAAGGATACGTTAGCCATATTTGAGGCTAAGATCGACTTAAACGGTTGTTAAGGATACGTTAGTCCAGTTTAGGACTAAGATCGACTTAACGGGATCATTTAGATCCGACAAAAGAGCATTTGGGCTCTATTGTTCCAGTTTAGGGACATGGTGGTCCATTGCCAGTTTAGGGACATGATGGTCCATCTCCAGTTTAGGGACATGGTGGTCCATGTTCCAGTTTAGGGACATGGTGGTCCATTGAATGTATGGTTGTCGGGACCCATCACCTCTCTGAAGACGTTGAAGGATTACAACGACAAATATCATAGGAGCTCAGAGATGTACTCTTGAACCAATGAGTTAGTTGAAAGAGCAGATGTGCTCAGTTCAAGATGATTTGAGGGCTTATGGCCAATTTGGGCTAAGTCCAATTGTGTTTGAAATATTGGCTCTCTGTTAGTCCATTGAAGGAGAGGCTTTGCCTCTGGTCATTTAGCCAATTGGGCCAATGCCTAGTGTTAAACACTAAAGACCAATCAGTGTTGAACACTGGGAATGGGACTGATAAGTTAGTGTTTAACACTAAAAGATAGTCGGTGTTAAACACCAGCAACAAGGCTTTCAAATTAGTGTTAAATACTAAAACAAATCAGAACACTTGCAGCAGAGATCTCAAATTAGTGTTAAACACTAAGGTAATCAGTGTTAAACACTGAGGACAAAGTCTTCAGATTAGTGTTAAACACTAAGGAGAGAGGGGTCACGTGTGGACACGTGAGAGCGCCCTGATTCCCTTTATTTTATTCTGCAGATCAGTGTTTAACTCTTTTAATTCTAGCGGCCATCACGTGTGAGCACATGATGAAGGCCCCCGCTCTGGTCTGTTAGAATGCTCATTAGGGGTCACGTGGTGACACGTTAGGGCGCCCTAAATGTGGAGCCAGATCTCATTTTGGTTTATCCTCAAATCTGCGAACAAGTGTTAAACACTTTTATTTTTATTTTAGAGCATCACGTGTTGGCACGTGATGGGGATCTGTGTGCCAATTGTTAAAGCATTTGCTGAGGGGTCACGTGATAACACGTGAGAGCGCCCAAAGCTTTCATTTCCTTTGCTTTTTCTTTCTGCGTTTTGGGAGTCACGTGGGAGCACGTGATGGCATCAAAAAGTGGGGCCAGATCCACTTTATTTTGTTCTGCAAACAAGTGTTAAACACTTTTAATTTTCATAGCCATCACGTATGGGCACGTGATGTATAATCATGCCCTGATTTATTAGAACATTTATTAGGGGTCACGTGGTAACACGTGAGAGCGCCCAGAATTGTTTCTGCCTTTGCTTTTGTTCCATATATAATGAGGGTCACGTGGAAGCACGTGAGGCATTGCCTCGAAACTTTCCTCTTCTCATTTTGGGAGATCTGTTCAGGGGTCACGTGGGGCACGTGACCCTAGTTCTTTTCATACACAGAGATCTTTTAAGTCTCCTTATATTTAAGAATTAAATTCTTATTTAGGGTAAAACCCTAATTTTTGTTTTGGAGGAATTAAATTCCTATTGTGAAAGAATTAAATTCTTATTTAGGGTAAAACCCTAATTTCTTTTTAAAGGAATTAAATTCCCAGATATGTAAAAGAATTAAATTCTTGATTAGGGTTAAACCCTAGTTTCGTTTTAGGAGGAATTAAATTCCTGTGAGTTTGGGAGAATTAAATTCTCAAAACTCAATTCCTCCTCTGTGTTTTAGATCTGCATGGCAGGATCTCAACCCAATGAGAATTAAATTCTCAATTCTTGGGGAGATGTGCACTTTGCAGATCCTCAAACAGAGAAAGAACTAAGTTCTTTTCTTTTTATAAGAGTTAAACTCTTTTGAGAATTAAATTCTCTTTTTAAGCCTCTCTTTTCTTACCTAGGGGTTTTTTTTTACAGAGAATTAAATTCTCCTCCCTCTGTTTCTTCTCTTCCTCAAAAAATAGATCCCTTCTCTTCTCTTCTTGGCTCCTATTTATAGGAGAAGGAAAAGAATCAATTTGTTTAGCAAATCTCTCATTGAAAGATTTGATTTGATTGTTGAGAAATTTGATTTATATTTATCATTAATTCTGGGCCTTTAGATCATTCAGTGAATTTTATTCACCGTGGATTTTAAATCCAAAAGATATTCTATTTGTTATCTCGGTTAGATTTAGGGGGAATCTTTCCTTATTTAAGATTTTTCCATAAATTGGTGATTTTTAATCACCCTTGGATCTTTAATCCAACGGTTCCCCATGACCCTTTTCTATTTGGAAAGATTCAGAACTTTTAGAATTTAATTCTATTAAATTATAAGGCTTTTAAAGCCAGTCACGTGCTGGCACGTGACCTTTGGTCACGTGTGAGCACGTGACCCCCAATTTGGTTCCTTTCTCAGCCGCTTATTTATGTTTCAGTTTTAACCATCACGTGTCAACACGTGATCATTGGTCACGTGTAAACACGTGATACCTCGTTGAGGTAATTTCTGACTTTTAGAATTAAATTCTATTCATTATTTTAGAGGCTTTAAAAGCCCATCACGTGTCTGTACATGACCCATGGTCACGTGTGAGCACATGATGCCCCATTGGGGTCTTTTCCGAGTTTTTATTATATCTTTTAGCTCCTTCAGCGGGTTCTTAAAGTTCCATCACGTGTGGACACGTGATACCTCACAACTTTTGCTCCCGGATGAATTATGAGGCCCATAATATATCAAATCGAAGGGTTTTTCGAGATACTTCCAATACTATCGGAATTTAATAGTTTCTCCTTCGGGAGTTTATCAAAATACAAGCCGGAAGATACTGGTTCACATTTCCTTAAGCGTATCGCTGCCATTTGATACCTTGGGCTCCTTTGCGTAGAAAATTTTGGCGGGAACACAAGGTAGTTGAGATTTACTGATAGGTTGATCAGTAGTCTTCCGGATTAGTCTTGAGCTGCATCAACACGAATTATCGGGTTATTAGGGTCTGACGCTTACCACCCCCTAGATCCGGTATGCAATACTCTTAGAAGAAGAGACCGTACTGTACGGATATTGTCACAGATAGGCTCAGTAGGGATCCGGATGAGTTTTCTCGTCGGCTTTCCTTTTCGGCAAGTAACCGGGTAGCCGTTACGTACAACTAGTGCCGCTGACGTGCTTATGGTTATGGATTTATCCAGTAATGCACTGTTGGCGTACCGTCGAGTCTTTAAAGTCCCACACTGAGGGTTTCCCTGCTTCGGGCGAAACGATGTAGAGGCCGTATGGTTTTACGACAGGGTTCGATCACATACATGTACTTGTGTACGTATGACGTTCGGGCAGATAATACTAGTGGGCTTTGGTTTAAGCGGGATCCTAGTGTTATATCGTTGGATTATTTTCGTCTCTTTTATATTCGTATTTTTCGGAATACGGATACGGGTATGTATATACGGTGAGGGGTATTCTTGTAATTTGTTACAAGAGTGCTTCTAGAAGAAGAAACCTCATTGTTTGTTTTAACCATTTAGTTAAATGGTTAATGTGGTGTTGACTTTTATTAAGTGAAGTATGGCTACTTGTTAACTCACTTAGTGAGTCATGGGTTACTATTGAGGCAATGTGACATCTAGATATTTTGTAGAAAATATCTAGATATTTTGTGGTGAAGATAATTTTTTATTATTATCTTTGGCATGCTTGCTTTATTAGTCAAAAGACTTAGCCATTCTTCACTCAATTCTTATGTTGCTCTCTACAACATTCTTTTCTCCTCCAAGTTTCCTTTCTTCTACCTCAAAGCCTAATAGTCTCATATGTTGAGAAACCTAGGGTTCTTGAGACAAAAACAATCCATCATCACTCTCTACATCACCTACGTTACTTAGATTAGCAAACCAAGTAACCTAGTTACCTTAGTTTAAAGGTAGGAGCCCAAAGTAGACACTCTCGGGTGGATCATCTTTGACGTGAGGTAGCCGTCGATCAAGCATGATCATGGAGGCCACTAGGAGAATGCTAAAGGAGAGGAGTGAAGACCCGAAGGACTCGAGTCTCATGGTATAAACTTCTTTCACAACAGATAACTTCTTTAGTTGCTAGTTAGGTTTATGGTAGATCTGGTTTAGGGTTATTCTAGCTCCAAGTTTACATCGTTAGAAAAAATTTGTTCCACAATCGGCCTCGGTTGATGGCCAGGGCGTTAGTATAACCTTTCAGGAATAAAATGACACGAGTCGATATATTTTGATATGAGGATGCGAGGCGATATATATATGCTAAGTGTAACATTTCAGAAAATAAAATATTAGTTTTAGAATTTAGATAATTAAATAATAAATTTCATGATTATCATTAATGTATAGGAATTAGTTTTACTGATATGGTATGATTATATACCGATAGTTTGGAAAATAATTGGAAAATAAATGTGAATTATTGACTTTGAAAGAATTTATGTGATTTGGATATTTTATAAATTGTTATACAATTAATTTCATACACGTTTAATGCTAAGTTTGATTAATATTTCGCTAATTATGCATTAATCTCATATATGTATCATGGCATGCAACAAAACATGTTGCAAACCTTGCTCACTTCTATTTTTAACCATGGCATTTTTGCATTCTCTTGTAAAATTGATTTGTTTTAATATGAAAAGAGAAAAGATAAAAGGAAAAAATAAGAAAAGTTTTGTGAGAGAGTGAGGGTGGGGACATGGGAGCATGTGAGAGAGAGAGTGGGAGAAGCTTCCACACTCTTCCTGACTCTTTGACCATGGTCCCTTCATCATTCTACATCTTCATCACATTCTCTTCTCCTCCTCCTCCTTCCTCATCCTCCACCTCCTCTCTACAACCACAAACACCACTAAAACTTAGCCAAAACCTTACACTCCCTTCACTAAAATTGATCACAACCTCACTACAAACCCCATGGGTAGATCAAGTGGAGATTTTGAACACTTTAGGAAACCCTAGAATTTTCTTGAGTTGCCAAATGAGGTAAATCCTACACCTTTAGTTTAGAATTTGAGTTTTCTTATGTCCTATAATGGTTTAGAGTTAAACTATTGTGGTTTCACTACTATAATAGGGGGTTGCCCCTAGAGATAATGAAACCCGTAGGGGCAGATTTATTTTGGCCCTACGGACTAATCCGTAGGGTCCGGCGGTTGCCCTACGGTTCCAGAAGTTTTAATTTAAAAATATTAAATCGTAATTTGTTGTTTGCCCCTACGAAGCCGCAAACCAATGACCTACGGACAAATCCGTAGGCGCATCTAAATGGGAATTTAATTAAAAAGGCACAGAAATGCCCTACGCTGATCATCTCTATCTCGCGCGCATTAACTCCCAAAATCCCCAAATCTCTCGTTCCTGCCGCGTCGCCGTTCTCATCGTCGCCACCGCCCTCCGTTTCGTCGTCACCACCGCCCTCGTTCTTCTTCTTCGCCGATTGCGCTCGTTGTCGACCACCGATCGAGCGTCTCCGTGGTCTCTTCCACCGCCTATAGGTTAGAAAATCTTCAATTAAACATAATTTTGATGATTTTAGGTCTAGGCTTTAGGTTTTGGGTACCGATAAGGGTTAGGGTTAGACATCGGTTGGGGTTAGCGTTAGGGTTGGGGTTGCGGTTGGGGATGGGGCTGGGGTTGTGGTTGGGGTTGGGATTCGGCTAGAGTTGCGGTTGGGGTTGGGGTTAGGGTTAGGGTTAGGGTTAGGGTTCGGCTGGGGCTGGGGCTGGGGCTAGGGTTAGGATTAGGGTTAGGGTTGGGGTTGGGGTTCGGCTGGGGCTAGGGTTGGGGCTAGGGTTGGGGATAATGAAAATTTTGTATAGAAAATTACAAAGGTTTATAGGCCTATAATCGATGATGGAGCGACAGTTTGCCTTTTTTGGAATAAGACAAACGAGAGTAAAATTAACAGCCTTGGGCACCTCTTTATGTTTGAAAAAATATTTCCCAACTTTAGGAAAAAGCTTTGCATAATGCATGTTGGCCCTGTACATATCAATCCCTTTGTAACTCTATATAGAGCATCATTTCTCTGTGCCCCCACTTTGTTTGTGGGCGTGGGCCATGGATTGATGTATGACAGGAATATTGGCCTTGGAGCGAGGAGCGAGATGCTATCGGAAAACTCTAACCGGAGCGAATGTCGATGTGTTGGCTGCTAACTTATTATTAGGTTGAAAAAAAGTGTGCCTATAGATGTGAGAGTGGAAGAGTCAAAATGGTGAGTGTGTAGTGCAAGTCTTGATTCAACAATTTTGCTTGGTTCTGCAATAATCTGGAGTGGATACGTGACTCTAACCCTAAACCTAAACATTTACCCAGGGGCAAGATTTCATGATATATGCAAATTACAATTTGAGAGGAAAATAAAAATATTACATGCAACCTCAAGATGGCCAGCATACATGAAAACACGTGTGTGAAGATTATACAAACTTAATCATCCATATAGGCAGAATGCGCTGTTTCAAGTAAACTTACCCAAATTAACCTAATTAACCCTAACCAACACCCTAACCCTTTCAAACTATCAATAATTAACCAAAATTAACCCTATCCTCTAATTAACCCAAATTAACCCTAGGCCCTAACCCTAAACCTGATATGTCTGAAATTATATTAGAAATGATATGTCTGCAATCAAATTCTGCATTTATATTTTGTGAAGTAAAAGCTTTTCAAAAATGAGAAGCTGTCATATGAACAATCTGTTTATGCTCCTCAAAACAAATGCCTTCTACATTTTGCAACTTTGTAATTCTGTTTTTGACATCTTCTGACATTAACCCAACAATGAAAGAATTTGGTATTTTTATCACCGTCTAAAATCTATTTTATCCTTAATTTATGTCTGCAAAAAAATTGAGGAAGGTTGTGTTTGTTATATCAAAAACCTTTTTGTTGAACCCATGCAACAGGTGAAAGTTTAGAGTTGTTATAGATAGCTCTTACATGTTTAATACATGTACCATTGTTAAGGGAGTGCAAGGTGGAGAAAAATAATTTGTTTCAACGGCACGTTTTTCAAGTAAAAATCAATATATGATATTCGATGATAATATGAAACTTTCATATTCTCATCGATACTCATATATGAAACTCAAAGCGCCACTTAGTCCCCGTCTATCGGTTAACATACGTTCGATGTTCGTCGTGACATAGAACTATACGAAGGTTGTTAAATATCGGACGGTATAGCTCGATGCTAACAATCGTCGTATAGTCTATGTGACAAGAAGATTCAATCGTATGATAACCGATAGATTTGTCCCGTATGGACAAGTTAGGATAAAGCAAACACCTTCATTCACTTGTATTTTCATCCGTTTCGAGATATTTCGACTGTACCTTTCCACTGGATCTCCGTGTACAAATATATGCAGCGCTTTTTTTTAAAAAAAACTGATAATATGTACCTATGGACTAATCTGTAAGGCCCAACATTGCCCCTACGGATTAATCCGTAGGGACCGTCTTTGCCCCTACTGATTTATCCGTAGGGGCAAAATATCAGGATACCTGATATTTTGCCCCTATGATCTCAGTAATAGTGGTTATACTTGTCCCTACGGATATATCTGTAGGGGCAAACAAATGCCCCTACACAGGTATCCGTAGGGACAAAATATTAGGATACCTGATATTTTGTCCCTACACATCCGGACCTACGCACTTATCCGTAGGGGCAACTATTTAGCCCTACGAATAAGTCCGTAGGGGAACCTAATTTATTTTATAAACTGATAAATTAAATAAATTTTTTGTCCCTACAGCCTAATCCGTAGGGACAACTGGACCTACACATTACTCCGTAAGGGCAAGTTTTTGACTGTAGGGGCATGTTCAAGGCTAAGACTTGCATCTACGGCGTTTGCACCTACAGGGTAATTTATTGCCCCTACGGATATATCCGTTGGGGTAGTTGTTTGCACTTACGGATAAATCCGTAGGGGAAACTGTCACGGCCCAAATATTTTGACTCGTGACCGGCACTTAACCACGCTATGTCTACAGGGGTAACGCGACTAAGTAAGCCAAACCCAGAAATCAAAACCATTTAAAAATAGTGAGTGTTGAAAACATTTAGTTAAAACATTTAGAAAACCTCAAATAGTTCAATAAGTTCTTTTAAAGTTACTTAATCATTTAAATAATTTTGGCAGCATTTCCTTTGTAAAAGTAGCCCCGAGACCGGGTATAAAAGAGGATATGAGTGAAAATGAGATATAATGAAACAAAACATTCCCAAACGGGAGCAATCACGCCCAACGGCGAAAACCATCATCACAAGAGTAATATACGACGCCGTAGCGAAGAATGAGCAATAAGTAAACATCACAGAATATAAACTGCATATAAAAACAGTCGGCTCCCACGAGCTCGACACCAGAATACAAAATAAACATCATCGTCCTCACACAGTACCTATGTCCAGTACATAAATGGTAGATAGAGAGTACTAGATACAAAAGGAGTACAATAAAAGTAATCAGATACCACAACCCACCTAAAATGCAAAACAGCTCTCACACCAACTGTAGTGGTATCTGTAGCCAAAAGATGCAAAAGGCAGCCTGCCGCGACTACTCTGAAGGGCAACCTGCAAATACTGTGGCACAACGGGGGTGAGTTGCCAACTCGTGAATAGAGATAACATATAAGGGTAATCGCGAGCATGCACGTACTGCGCTACTTTAACATATGCCAGCAAGTAAGATCTATATGTGACAAGTAGTAGGTACCATAATCATGCAAATGCTCTGTCTAGTAAAATGACGACAGGATGAAATGCATGATAAACAATGCTGAGCATGGGATAAACAACATCTACATGGAAATATCAACATGGAAAAATAATCGGTGCCCCAAACTACACCCAAATCCCAAATAAACTCAGGCGCCGGCACTCTCCTCGGCCCTCAAATCTTGTAAATCTCGGAGAATCACGAGTGCCCAATATCGGCACTCAAAATATCATAAAATACTCGTGTCCAGCATCGACACGCAAATCCTCGTATATCGGGCTCCGTCAGTCCGGATCAGCCCACGGGCTCCGTCTGCGGTATCGGCCCTCGGCCCCGGCAGTACGGATCATCCCGCATCCATCTCTCGACTCTGGTCAGTATTCTCCGGATAACCGCCAGGTCCAACCATTCACCGGTAGGTACTCGCCACCCTTCCAGGCTCATCGTCTACTCCACGAAAAACATTTCTCGCCCCGGGGAACTATACCGGGTCCACCACGAACCCGTAAACGGATCATCCAACTCCTCGAATCGGGTTTCAAGCACACGTCTCAGCTCCGAGAAAACGCGTGGTGAACGCACCAAAATATCATATCACGAGGAACCGGGTTTTCAAATAGTGCATCTTTTCTTTAATTAATTCCACGGTCCTCAAAACCAGAAATCACATGGAAATCCAACACCAATGAGTAAATCAAATGCGATATGCTATGCACATAAAGTCATAATGTAGGTACAAGGGAGAACCGCTTTTTGAAATAGTTTTAGTTTTCAAAGATATCTTGCGGCTCCCGATTTCTATGAAAATCATAACGAATCATATATGAAATGAACTATAGCAATATAATCATGGCAATTCTACAGTGAGTGTGTCATGGCAATTACTAACGGTGTGTATGTAACATGCAGATTAGTGCCCATGCAACATGAACCGTTAGTAATAGTGCGGTGTTCTATCAATTCTAAGTTTACATACATATGGCAGGGAATGCAGTATGCAACAATAGTATACATGACAGTCAATGTAGGTAAATGTAATAAATAACTATAAGGTCCTATCACCCCTGACGCATAACGCCATGCGGGCGATATCCCCGTAGATGTTAAATCTATTCACCGAAGTCTCGCGCTAAGTGTAGCCGACGACTTGCTTTCCCTTCTTCGCCGCGTCCGTCTCACTCGCCTGCGAACCTAGAATCACACAATATATCATACAAAAGCTCAAATCCATAAAAATGTGATATTAGGGTCAACCTAGAGACCCGTGTCGCAAACCAAGCGCGTGTGTGCGCGATACGTAAAAACGTGTGATTACGCGCCTGAAACTACCCCGACGCGTCGCGATACGCAGAAACCCCTAAACCCACACGTGTATCACGCGTGTCGCGAAGGTTTAAAATACGAGAAATAGGTAAATAGTTCCAGATTTTTCTGCAGCAAGAATCAAATAAAATTATACATGCCAGGAGTCTAAGGGTTGTAGCGGACACCTATAGGACCAAACCCCAACCAAACCCTCCCCTTCTGGCCGCAAATTGCGGCCAGATCGAATTTTCCGTCTGCCTGTACATGAAGTATGGGGGTCGGGTTCTACCTAGGGGATCAGCACCTTACCACTATGCTGCAGTCATCTCAAAATTATTCTGAACTCACCGGGTCGATAACAGTTTACAGAAACTCAAAATTTACTTAAAAACGATGAATTTGCATCAATTAGGGATCTGGTGGTATTTTAGTGCAATGGGGGTTAAGCTAGGTTAATATGGCCCTAACAACACTCCAGCAACTTACTAACACCAAAACATACTTCACTTGGTCATGGTTCCCACTAATCACCACTTACCGCACTAAAACGCACCAATAAACACTAATCGAAGCTAAGCTACACTAAAACAAGCAAACTAGGGAGTAAGTTCAAGAAGTATACCCCACACTCGACCCTAGGGAGCTGGAGGAAGAAGAAGAAGTGAAGGGAAGGAGCTGCAGTTGAAGTTGCTGCTGCTGCTGCTCACTGCTGCTGCTCTCACTATTGCTGCTACTGTTTTCTGCTGCTTACTGCTGCTGTGTTGCTTGCTGCTGCTGTGCTGCTTGCTTCTGCTGCTGCTGCTGCTGTTGTGGAGAGGTAAGTGTGTGTGGGTGAGTGAGAGTGAGGTTGAGAGAAAAGAATACAAGAATGAGAGGGAATCATTACTCCAAATGTCAACCCCTCCACTCTCTCTCTTCATTAAATGCAAGCATGGCTTTTGCCATGATGTATTCTCTCTCTCCCATTCTCACCAAGTCAACACTAAAAAGAGAAATTCAAATTAAAGCAACCATTAAATAACTAATTAAACTTAATTAAAACCCAAAAGACTTAATCCCCATGATTAAACCCACCATGGTTGCTAATCATGGTATTACCTCATTTTAAAACCCTAGTTTACATGCACATGTGTGTGCAAGCCTAGGAAAATTTTAGAAAAATATTTATTAAATTGGGAAAAATATTTGAAACTCAATTTGGTAAACTTTTTATTAAAAACCCTTTATTTAAATATAAATAGCCACTAAACACATCCTAAGGTGTTACAATCTCTCCCCCTTAAAGAAATTCGTCCCCGAATTTCAAAATCTAACTACACGTACCTTCGAAAAGACGGGGGAACTTCTTCCTCATCTCGCTTTCGGTCTCCTAGGTGACCTCCTCGCTGCTCGGACCACGCCAAAGTACCTTGACTGAAGGAATGTCTTTCGATCTCAATTTCTTCACTTGTCGATCCAAGATCATCACCGGCTGCTCTGCATAGGAAAGGTCACGCTCAAGCTGGATCGTCGGGGGCTGAATCGCATGCGGGGGATCATGAAGATATCTACGGAGCATCGAAACGTAAAATACGGGGTGCACATCAGGAAAACTGTATGGAAGGGCTAACTGGTACGCAACTGCACCAACACGCTCGAGGATCTCGAAGGGGCCCACATATCTGGGACTGAGCTTCCCCTTCTTCCCAAACCTCATCACACCTTTCATTGGGGAGACCCTAAAGAAAACATGATCACCAACAGAAAACTCAAGTCTGCGCCGCCGACGGTTCGCATAAGATCTCTGCCTACTCTGCGCTGCTCTCATCCTATCGCGAATCAACTGGATTTTCGCGGTCGTCTCCTCAACAATCTGTGGCCCTAAGATACTGCTCTCACTGAGCTCTGTCCAACAGACGGGCGATCTGCATCTCCTCCCATAAAGAGCCTCAAAAGGTGCCATCTGAATTGGCTCCTGGTAGCTGTTATTGTAGGAGAACTCTATTAAGGGTAAGTGATGATCCCAGCTACCTCCGAAATCTAATACACACGCCCTGAGCATGTCCTCGAGAGTCTGAATAGTCCGCTCTGACTGTTCGTCGGTCTGCGGATGAAATGCTATGCTGAAACTCAAGCGAGTGCCCAAAGGCTCCTGAAGCCTCTGCCATAGTCGACTGGTAAACTGGGTGCCTCTGTCGGACACGATACATGTCGGGACTCCGTGCAGTCGTACTATCTCGTCGATGTAAATCTGGGCGTACTGAGCAAATCCGAAAGTCGTCTTGACTGGCAGGAAGTGAGCCGCTTTCGTCAAACGATCTACGATCACCCAAATGGAGTCATACCCCCGCCTAGTCCTGGGTAGACCCACAACGAAATCCATCGAAATCTGCTCCCATTTCCACTCCGGAATGGGTAACGGCTGTAGCTCACCCGCGGACCTCTGGTGCTCAGCCTTGACTTGCTGACAAGTCAGGCATCTCGACACGAAATCTGCGATGTCCCTCTTCATTCCGTCCCACCAGTAAACATCTCTCATATCATGATACATCTTGGTGGAACCGGGATGGACGCTGTACACCGATCGATGTGCTTCTTCAAGAATCTCACGCCGCAGTTCCTCAGCATCTAGTACGCACAGTCTAACTCCAAATCGTAGTACCCCCTGATCATCAATCACGAACTCGGAAAATCTGCCCTGTCAAATCTGTGCCATGATCTCCGAACATCGGTCATCACTGCGCTGTGCCTCAAGTATGCGGTCAAGTAACTTTGGGCCTGCATGAACATGCGCGATCTGTCCTCCAGTCGGCGTGAACTCAAACTGTATCCGGCTGTCGCATAATATCTGCCAATCTGCCGACGACTGCCCCTGTACTGTGCTCAAACACGATAGACTACCCCCGGGCCTCTTGCTCAAACCATCCGCCACCACATTCGCCTTGCCCGGGTGATACAAGATCACGCAGTCGTAATCCTTCACTAACTCCATCCATCGGCGCTGTCTAAGGTTCAGGTCTCGCTGCTGAAATATATACTTTAAACTTTTGTGATCAGTGAATATCTGGCACGACTCGCCGTATAGGTAATGTCGCCAGATCTTAAGTGCAAAGACCACTGCAGCCATCTCCAAATCATGAGTGGGGTAGTTCTGTTCATGTTTCTTCAATTGTCGCGAAGCATACGCGATCACCCTGTCATGCTGCATCAAAACGCACCCTAGCCCCACTCGAGAAGCATCACAAAAGACCACAAATCCGCCTGATCCTGAAGGTAATGATAATACCGGTGCCGTAGTCAGCCGAGTCCGTAGCTGCTGAAAACTGTGCTCTCACTCCTCCGTCCAATCGAAAAGAACTCCCTTCCGGGTCAACCCGGTCAAAGGTGTAGCAATACTGGAGAAGTCCTGCACAAATCGCCTGTAGTAACCGGCCAACCCTAAAAAGCTACGAATCTCCGTAACCGATGTGGGTCTGGGCCAACGCTGAACGGCCTCGATCTTCCTCGGGTCTACACATATACCATCTCGTGAAATCACATGCCCCAAGAAGTCTACGCTGTCCAGCCAGAAAGCACAATTGGAGAATTTCGCATAAAGCTGGTGCTCCCTTAAAGTCTGCAGTGTAATCCGCAGGTGCTGCTCGTGCTCCTCACTACTCCGGGAATACACCTAGATATCGTCAATGAACACTATGATGAACAGATCCAAATATGGCCGGAAAATACGGTTCATCAAGTCCATGAATGCTGCTGGCGCATTGGTGAGTCCGAAGGACATCACCAAAAACTCATAATGGCCGTAGCGCGTACGGAAAGCCGTCCTAGGAATGTCCTCCTGTCGAACCCGCAGCTGATGATAGCCCGATCGTAAATCGATCCTCGAAAAGTATCCTGCCCCCTGGAGCTGGTCGAAAAAATCATCGATACGTGGCAAGGGATATCTGTTCCGCACTGTCACCCTGTTCAGCTGGCGGTAGTCGATACACAGACGCAAACTGCCGTCCTTCTTCTTGACGAACAGGACTGGAGCACCCCAAGGAGAAACACTGGGTCGAATAAGTCCCTTATCTAGCAAATCTTGCAACTGACCCTTCAACTCTCGAAGTTCCGCCGGGGCCATCCGATAAGGCGGTATGGAAATAGGCCCCGTGCCAGGAACCAGATCAATACAGAAAGAAATGTCGCGCTCGGGCGGTAGACCAGGAAGCTCGTCAGGGAACACATCAGGAAACTCGCTAACAACCGGAACCTGATCCAATAGAACCTCTATAGCACTAGCATCGCAAACATAAGAGAGAAATCCCTGAAATCCCTTCCTCAAAAGCTGTCCAGCGCGAAAAGAAGAAATCACACTGTGAGGGGCGGCACCACGGACCCCAACACAACAAAAACCGACTTGTCGGGAAAGCAGAATCTAACTGTCTTCTCACGGCAGTCCACAGAAGCATAGCACATTGCTAACCAATCCATGCCCAAAAGAACGTCGAAGTCCAACATCTCGAGAAGGATCAAGTCGACAGGCAACTCTCTCTCGCCAATACAGACGGTACAGGATCGGAACATGTGCCTAGCAACAAATGACTCTCCTACAGGAGTAGTCACAACAAGCGGCTGATCAAGCAAACCAGACTCTCTACCCAAACTCGGCACGAAGTGTGTGGATACGTACGAGTGCGTGGATCCAGGATCGAACAACACGTGTGCATCAACAGAACATACTGAAAGGATACCTGAAACCACCGCATTGGACGCCTGTGCGTCCTGATGCGTCAAAGCAAAGACCCGCGCCTGTTCTCCACCGGTGACTGATTGCCCTCTGCCTCGGTCGTCCCGTCCTCTCTGAGCAACTCCTCCACGCCCACGACCTCTCTGAGTATGAGTCTGACGCGGAACAACGGTCGGTACAACAGGCAACGCCCTCTGGGATGGTGAAGGTGGTAAAGTAACATGTGGTGCTGCCGCCTCCCTCCGGTGTATCGCAGGACAATCTCTAACGAGGTGAAGTAGACTGCCGCATCTAAAGCAACCCCGCGGCGACTGCTGACTCTCGTGGGGATACGAACTAAACATCTGGCCTCGTCCCGAATCTCTGCTACTCCTCGTACCAGAACGATACCTGTCGCGGCGTCTGAATGACTGCCTTCGTGCGGATATACTAGTACGAACTCTCTTCGGCTCTGGAACTACCGAAATCTCAGCAAGGTGCTCCTCGACTAATAGGGCTGCGTCTACAGCTGCTGCATAGGTCTCGTAGTGCTGCGCGCTGATCGCAAGAAACAGCGGTGTAAGCAAGCCTCGAACAAATCTCTTGACTCGCAACTCCTCGGTAGCTACTAAATACGGGGCATAAACTGCTAGCTCTGTAAACAGCACGTCATACTCTGCCACTGTCATCTCTGGCGTCTGGCGCAAGGACTCAAATCTGCGTGCTCGGGCATCCCTAACACCCTGGGGAAGGAAGCGGGCTAGAAATACTGTCACAAACTCCGTCCAGGTCATAGGAGGAAGACCTGCCGCTCTGCCCTTCTCAACTGAATCACACCACTTCTGCGCAAGACCTTCCAGGCGAAAGCTCGTGAACTCAACCCATATCGCATCTGCGCATCTGAGGGAACGACATATCCGGGCCATCCTATCGATGAAAGACTGTGGGTCCTCGGCTGTATCGGTGCCTGTGAAGACCGGAGGCTTCAGCCTCATGAACTCTGATAGCGATACTGTAATCACCTCCGTAGCTGCAGGGGCAACTGGCTGTGCGGTAGGTACCATCGTGGTCTCTCGAACGGGTGGAGCTACCTCTGGTCGCTGCGCTCGAAGCGTCTCAACTAGCGATCCTATCATCTGGCGCATCTCCTACATGCCGGATCCCACCGTCTGGCGCATCTCCTGCATACTAGCCCCTAGCGTGACGATCTGATCTGTCACGGGAGGAACAGTCTGCTCGGGTACAACGGGTGCACTGCCCGGATCAGTCCTCGTCTCGGACGAGTCAACTCGAATCTCGGCCCTCGCGGCCGCTCTCTGCGCCCTCGTAGTCTTTGGCGGGATAATGGCTGAAAGGAAATTAGGATTCGATAAGAATACAGAAATCGAATCACAAGAATATATGCAAAAATGAAGGAATTTCAACCAATAAGTCCTAAGGTCGCTTAGGCGGAGTACCGTGTCGTGAGTATGCCGCGGAACATACGCACGCTACGCCACTCTGCTGCAGCTACCTTCTCCATCATACCAGGGTCATCCTACACTCCGAAGGTAAAACCTACGCTCTGATACCAACTTTGTCACGACCCAAATATTTCGACTCATGACCGGCACTTAACCACGCTACGTCTACAGGCGTAACGCGACTAAGTAAGCCGAACCCAGAAATCAAAACCATTTAAAAATAATGAGTGTTGAAAACATTTAGTTAAAACATTTAGAAAACCTCAAATAATTCAATAAGTTCTTTTAAACTTACTTAATCATTTAAAGAATTTTGGCAGCATTTCCTTTGTAAAAGTAGCCCCGAGACCGGGTATAAAAGAGGATATGAGTGAAAATGAGATATAATGAAACAAAACATTCCCAAACGGGAGAAATCACGCCCAACGGCGGAAACCATCATCACAAGAGTAATATACGACGCCGTAGCGAAGAATGAGCAATAAGTAAACATCACAGAATATAAACTGCATATAAAAACAGTCGGCTCCCACGAGCTCGACACCAGAATACAAAATAAACATCATCGTCCTCACACAGTATCTATGTCCAATACATAAATGGTAGATGGAGAGTACTAGATACAAAAGGAGTACAATAAAAGTAATCAGATACCACAACCCACCTAAAATGCAAAACAGCTCTCACACCAACTGTAGTGGTATCTGTAGCCAAAAGATGCAAAAGGCAGCCTGCCGCGACTACTCTGAAGGGCAACCTGCAAATACTGTGGCACAACGGGGGTGATTTGCCAACTCGTGAATAAAGATAACATATAAGGGTAATCGCGAGCATGCACGTACTGCGCTACTTTAACATATGCCAGCAAGTAAGATCTATATGTGACAAGCAGTAGGTACCATAATCATGCAAATGCTCTGTCTAGTAAAACGACTACAGGATGAAATGCATGATAAACAATGCTGAGCATGGGATAAACAACATCTACATGGAAATATCAACATGGAAAAATAATCCGTGCCCCAAACTGCACCCAAATCCCAAATAAACTCAGGCGCCGGCACTCTCCTCGGCCCTCAAATCCTGTAAATCTCGGAGAATCATGAGTGCCCAACATCGGCACTCAAAATATCATAAAATACTCGTGTCCAGCATCGACACGCAAATCCTCGTATATCAGGCTCCATCAGTCCGGATCAGCCCACGGGCTCCGTCTGCGGTATCGGCCCTCAGCCCCGGCAGTACGGATCATCCCGCATCCATCTCTCGACTCTGGTCAGTATCCTCCGGATAACCGCCAGGTCCAACCAATCACTGGTAGGTACTCACCACCCAACCAGGCTCATCGTCTACTTCACGAAAAACATTTCTCGCCCCGGGGAACCATACCGGGTCCACCACGAACCCGCAAACGGATCATCCAACTCCTCGAATCGGGTTTCAAGCACATGTCTCAGCACCGAGAAAACGCGTGGTGGACGCACCAAAATATCATATCACGAGGAACCGGGTTTTCAAATAGTGCATCTTTTCTTTAATTAATTCCACGGTCCTCAAAACCAGAAATCACATGGAAATCCAACATCAATGAGTAAATCAAATGCGATATGCTATGCACATCAAGTCATAATGTAGGTACAAGGAAGAACCGCTTTTTGAAATAGTTTTAGTTTTCAAAGATATCTTGCGGCTCCCAATTTCTATGAAAATCATAACGAATCATATATGAAATGAACTATAGCAATATAATCATGGCAATTCTACAGTGAATGTGTCATGGCAATTACTAACGGTGTGTGTGTAACATGCAGATTAGTGCTCGTGCAACATGAACCGTTAGTAATGGTGCGGTGTTCTATCAATTCTAAGTTTACATACATATGGCAGGGAATGCAGTATGCAACAATAGTATACATGACAGTCAATGTAGGTAAATGTAATAAATAACTATAAGGTCCTATCAGCCCTGACGCATAACGCCATGCGGGCGATATCCCCGTAGATGTTAAATCTATTCACCGAAGTCTCGCGCTAAGTGTAGCCGACGACTTGCTTTCCCTTCTTCGCCGCGTCCGCCTCACTCGCCTGCGAACCTAGAATCACACAATATATCATACATAAGCTCAAATCCACAAAAACGTGATATTAGGGTCAACCTAGAGACCCGTGTCGCAAACCAAGCGTGCGTGTGCGCGATACGTAAAAACGTATGATTACGCGCCTGAAACTACCCCGACGGGTCGCGATACACAGAAACCCCTAAACCCATACGCGTATCACGCGTGTCGCGAAGGTTTAAAATACGAGAAATAGGTAAATAGTTCCAAATTTTTCTGCAGCAAGAATCAAATTAAATTATACATGCCAGGAGTCTAAGGGTTGTAGCAGACACCTATAGGACCAAACCCCAACCCAAACCCTCCCCATCTGGCCGCAAATTGCGGCCAGATCGAATTTTCCGGCGGCCTGTACATGAAGTATGGGGGTCGGGTTCTACTTGGGGGATCAGCACCTAACCACTATGCTGCAGTCATCTCAAAATTATTCTGAACTCACCAGGTCGATAGCAGTTTACAGAAACTCAAAATTTACTTAAATACGATGAATTTGCATCAATTAGGGATCTGGTGGTATTTTAGTGCAATGGGGGTTAAGCTAGGTTAATATGGCCCTAACAACACTCCAGCAACTTACTAACACCAAAACATACTTCACTTGGTCATGGTTCCCACTAATCACCACATATCGCACTAAAACGCACCAATAAACACTAATCGAAGCTAAGCTACACTAAAAGAAGCAAACTAGGGAGTAAGTTCAGGAAGTATACCCCACACTCGACCCTAGGGAGCTGGAGGAAGAAGAAGGAGTGAAGGGAAGGAGCTGCAGTTGAAGTTGATGCTGCTGCTGCTCACTGCTGCTGCTGTTCTCACTATTGCTGCTGCTGTTTTCTGCTGCTTGCTGCTGCTGTGCTGCTTACTTCTGCTGTGCTGCTTACTTCTGCTGCTGCTGCTGCTGTTGTGGAGAGGTAAGTGTGTGTGGGTGAGTGAGAGTGAGGTTGAGAGACAAGAATACAAGAATGAGAAGGAATCATTACTCCAAATGTCAACCCCTCCACTCTCTCTCTTCATTAAATACAAGCATGGCTTTTGCCATGAGGCATTCTCTCTCTCCCATTCTCACCAAGTCAACACTAAAAAGAGAAATTCAAATTAAAGCAACCATTAAATAACTAATTAAACTTAATTAAAACCCAAAAGACTTAATCCCCATGATTAAACCCACCATGGTTGCTAATCATGGTATTACCTCATTTTAAAACCCTAGTTTATGTAAGTGCACGGCGGCGCCCCGGCCTCCATCCCGAGACCAGATGCGGAAGCGATGATTAACTTTAATTTTTCAAACCGGCACCACCGCGCACTAAAACCCGGATCGTGCCATTAACTAGTTCTAGCTAACTACAAGATGGGGAAGAGAGATATACCGAGCGATCCGTATCCTCCGGTCTTCTCGTCGTCGTCTCGATCTCCCGCGGAATGTCCGGTCTCCACCTCCTCGCCGGAAGGGGACCACGTCGCCTGCTTCTTTTACGGGCTCCCACCTCTATACCGAGGCAACTCGGGCACGAAGTTGGCGAGTCGACGTGCCCAAGATATGCTGTAGAATGCTTGTAGTGAGCTATGTCTCATTTTGGGGTAGTGGATGTTGCCATATGGTGGAGGTAATGAACTATGACCTTTTTGGAGATCAACTTGGGAATTTTTGTAGCATGAAATGAACAAAAAACCCCACTCAAAATTTTGGACAGCCCCTACCATATGATGGCCGGCCATGATAATAGGAGAGGAGAGAATGAGAGAGAGTCTTGTATGGATGATGGAACCACCCTCATAATGCAAGAGAAAAAAAAGGTCATGCTAAGAAACAATCATCACAAACAAATCCATACTCCATCAACTAATCAACAACCATGATTGCTACAAAAAGTCAAGCAATCATGAACCATGGAAGGTCAAGGGATGGGGCTCCATCATCAAACCATCATGATGCAACAAAATGCAAAGAACACCCTCCACTAATGCTTATTTGCACAAATGCAAATAAGCCCTCCTCCACCAATCTTCGGCCAATGAAAGATACAAATGAAAATGGCTGAAACGGAAAGCAAACTGGCAACTCAAGAAAACTGGTCCCGTAATAAATTACAGGAAAACCCCGATACTGTGTATACACACCCGTATTTGTATTCCGACCGAAATACAAATGCAATGAGACAAAATCTACACTGTACTATAATAGGATCCGGCTTAAACCAAAGCCGGCTAGTAAAATCCTTCCGATACTGAACCGTGCAATACCGCACGTATCTGATCAAACTCTGCCATATATCCATACGGCCTCTAGTACTGACCGTCCGATCCTGATCCGTGCAATACCGCACATATCTGATCGAACCCTGCCATATCTCCATACGGCCTCTACAGCGTTTCGCCCGAAAACTTGAGCAATTGAATATGGGGGACTCTAAAGACTCGTCAACACCTTGGTTGTGGATTTAACAACTAGCACGTCAGAGGTATAAGCCAATACGTAACGGGCCACCAGCTATTGACCAAAAAGGACGTCGATGAGCGAACTCATCCTGACACCCTACTGATCCTGTCAGTGACAATATCCGTACAGTCCGGTCCGTTCGTCTATAAGCATCGCATGGCGGGCCTAGGGGGTTGGTAAGAGTCAGACCCCCAAAAGCGGTACAAGCCGTGTCGGAGTGTAGCTCAGAACACCCTGAGATACTACTGGAATACCTACTAGTAAATCTCCTGCCTCGGCCGAGGGCTTCGTGTAATGGCTCTCCTAGACACAGCGCGACCTCACCCCCAATACCGGGAGAGACGAACCCCTGAAGATCCGCTCACTGCCTCCATATGGCTCGGGACTGTACCCAACTAAAACCTGTTTGCACGTCTCCTTTGAGCGTGGTAGGGTAGTAATCAAAGTACAGTAGGAACTCACACCAGACAAATGACGATCCCTAGGTCGATGAACTAACCTGTACACATGTCACCAGGGAACTGCTATCTGACGTCAGGTATAAGACCAACTAGCATGTTCCCGGCGAGTCCTGTCCGGTGTACTCATAACCCAATGAGCACCTGTATACATCTTAGGTGAACAACCTGACACCAGTGGCTTGTGAGACCGGCCACCGCCCCTCGTCGGAGTCTCGACTATATACACTAGTCTACTCTGGAGTATCGATGCCCTGTTTCGAAACTCCCACGACTAGGGACCTTTTAAGGATGTGCTTATAGACTACCAGCTCCTACGTATATGATCGCCCTCATACTGCTGGCAGTCAAGCATGAATCTTAAGGGCTCTATCAACGTGTAATAGCGACCTGTCTGGTCACCGAAAGCAGTACACGATGATAAAGATAAACCAGATAGCATACTATCATCTTGAGTAAGACTGTCCTACCGGGATAGGTCCTCCCTCAATCATTGCAATCACGTACCTGTGATCCAATAATTGACTCTGAGGGCACCATCTACAAAAATCTCCCACTTGCACTCAAGGCTAAATATTGCGATGTCGTATACTCACAGCCCGTGTGATACCGAACACCCAACTCCTCTACTAGTCAGTCTCACAAAGCTCGTTTGCGAAACTATTGCGTTCGAGGAATAGCCTCAGTGAGTGGATCCGTCTTGATGTTTCTTTCTATGTCTCTCTATATCTCAAATTCGCGGAGAAACCCATCTCCCGAAATGAGCAATACCTGTCTTAGAATGTGTCTGGATGTCTGATGGGACTTAGCTCATAAATGAACTCCAAATCCAAACTTCTTAGACTGTATCGTCAACTGAACTTAATCAGTATCCTGCGCCATGCCTCCCTCAGTATTTCCTTGGACCACCTGTCCAAAATACTGCCCCTCGTCAGAAGGAAAACTATAACTCTGACAACCTCCTTGTCGTCCAGGTCACCTTGGAAGCCTGGAATGATAACTGTCTCCCGGGCTGTCGTTATCATATCCCTAGAACATCCACTTATGTTCTAAAACTGCTTCCGACTGTTTCTCCAGGATTAGATCAATGTCAGCTTATTGCATCTAGTGCAAGAGCAACATCTGGTGTGGTACTTGACATCTCATGATTGACTCAATTGCCTGAGCAAGTGATCTGCCAATCATACGCATCCCTCTCTACTTTAGTCTGTAAGACACCTTTAGAGAGGGTGACTCCATCATCTGCAGGTACACTACCGTGCATGGAGTCGTCCATTCTAAATACTCATAGAATGCTGTCTAAGTACCCAGATTGGGAAACTACCCAAATCTAGATCTAAAACCATAGATCTAGTAACCAGTATGTCTGATATAATGTCCAAGTCCCATGTGGAGAAACCACTGTGTGACGACCAAAGTATAACCGATCGTAGTATAGGAATATCACTTCCTACTCTGTGCATGTCATCCAAATACCAGGACATCACACCCTACTACCTTCTTAACAGATCCATCCTCTATTCTGATGAAGTCAAACCTATGACTGTCACATCAGAAACAGATGATCTATCTCCGCTACATCTGCTTTAGCCTATAAATAGACATAAGCCACCTGTCCACCAATGCTTCCGCTGCTCCCACTGACTACGACAACCCTCTGGCAGAGTCATATACACGCACACTTCTGAAGCCAGTTCAGAACGACGCTATACTCATCCTCCCGCCGGGTCTCGCAGCCTGGAACAACAGCAATGGCAAGTGTGGGTAAACAAGAACTTCCCTGTCACCGTCCTTGAGGCTACCGGAGTACCTCTCAGGTGCCTGAAGTTACCCACCTTATCTGCGGAGTGGCCAATGGAATGTCAATCCAGATTGAATCTTTAGGTTCTTTATCAAATCTTCAGTAATCGTTTGCGGTTCTGGAATCATTTCCAGTTCTACCATACTCCCACTACTGTTTTCTGAAAAAATCCATTTTTATTAAAACTGTGGCGAGTTTAGAACAATATCACTATTGATCTTCTAGATGGTAGAAAGTCAACCCTCATCATAGCCTGGGTCAACCCACAAACAGCCATTACAGAAACGTGCCTTGAGTTATCCAGAGTCTGGTTTTAATCATAAGCCGGACAACTCCCCGTACCTCAACAACGTTAAGATATGAACTGTTCTATATCTAATATAGAACCAGAGGCACTGATTTAATTGAACCAGATTCAAATCATGCAACTGTCTCCAGTGCATGTCAACTAAATGGAAGGAGGCCGATCAGCGTTACTCAACTTATGAATGCTTCCAATTATGAGTAACCTGAAAGAGAAGCAAGTTCTCTTTATCATTACTATCAACTGAATACCATACACAAGTGTCTGCATCTTCGATCACTTTGAAGAATCCCGACACTTGCAATATCTGGTTCTCTACTTTATTCAAATACCTATAACTTCTCAAAATTCGGACCCTGTGTTTCCACGAAACACATGTCTAAAAACTAGAGAAGTCATAAGTAAACCGAATACAGTACGAGGACCAACCCCTCTGTCCTGATGGACCCTGGACAACATACAATACTCTGTATAAGTCCCTTGAGTCTGATAACTCATTCACTGTGTGTCGCAGGTTGAAAATTGTACTTATGGTTAAGAAGAATTACACCGTTGTTCAATGCTCCTTACCTAACCATCCAAAGATATAGGTAAATGTCATAGACATAATTTCAAAAAGGTATATCTCACTCTATGAAAATAGACGTACAGATATATCGATTTGAAATTGGTGCATAACAGCGGATATTCAAAACCAAATATTTGCCGACCGGCAAACAGCCCAGGTGATTTCCTCAAATATCACCAATTACAACGAATCCCGATATAATGAGGATGATCACCCAATTCCCAATAACTTACTCCCACTCACCATCTGTAAAACCATACAGATGTGAGAATCATACCTGGTAAATACATACCCTGGATTAAGTATCTTATCGGGAAATCAGTTTTCGTTTAACAGTACACAGTGAAACTGAAACATTGAAATGTTTCGATGGGGTATCCCGGTATTCCTAGTAATGCCTCTTCCATTATCCAGATTCACAACTGTAACCGTGTAATTCTTTGCCACCTCTCCAAATCCCTTCATATGTCTTTAGTCATTACCTTCTGCACACCCCCTTTAGGCCAAATGGTTTTCTTCCTTCCCTACCGTTCGGCACCAGCCTATGGTTTGGAAGAAGACTATCCATTAAGCATAATGGGTGTACTGTCCTAATCCTAGGAGCACTCGCAATGCGAGAGAAGGTGAAGATAAAAGACAACCGAATAAACCTTATTCCTATTTCTCCTGAATCAGAATCCATCCCCGAACTGGAACAAGTTCCTTTCGAGTTCGTATATAACCATACGATGGAGTATCCAATAAACTGTGGATCTTCGTAGTGATACGGAGTGTCCTGGAGAAATACAAAGGTGATGTGGGAGTGGTAATGAAATACTTGGTTTGGTCGTGAATATAAGTCGCAATTTACTTTGCTCTCCTTCTAATCCCTTTCTTTGTCTTTACATAATACCTTCTGTACACCATCGTTAGGCTAATTGGTTTTCTTCATTCCCTACCGGTCGACACCAGCCTAAGGTTTGGAAGAAGACTATCCAATTTGCGTAATAGGTGTACTATCCTCTAATCTAAGGGGTACTCGCAACCTGAGAGAAGGTAAAAGGAAAAGACAACTGAATAATCCTATCCGTTTTCTCCAGAACCTGAAACCATCCTCGAATAAATTCTTTCGAGTTTGTATCTAACCATACGATGGTTTATCCAATGGAAGTGGACGTTCGTAGTAATATGGGGTGTCCTGGAGAAAAGGGTAAAAGTAGGAGTGGCAATGAGGTCTGCAACTCTGACAATCCAAAAGCCAGTGTTTAAGAAGGTTCGGTCAACTTGGTCACTGAGTCATAGTCTTAGGGTCGGGTCAATGGTCGCTGCCAGAGAGAGAAAAGAAACACCCAGCATGCACTCTAACTTAGATCAGAATGGTTACCAATTTATCTAATCTGGAAACCTCCCACTGTCATCTCAAATTCTCCTCCAAACCTGAAAGAAGAATTAGTCGGGGTCACCCGAGGAGTAAACTAACTCATCAGTGGGAATCGGGATCCAACTATCATCGCATGATAACGTGACGGAATCCGCTCACGTCATCACACTCCAGAAGGTATGCGCATACCTGGCAAGTTTCAGTTTCTTTAGAAACTCCCGATGTGATTTTTGCCCCATGCTCTTATGACCTTGGCGTGAGGTCAAAATATCATAAGTCACATGTCAAGTTCTACCCATCATTGTCCAGGTTAATTTGAACCCACCCGTACATACCCTTGACGTAGGCCAAAATAGTAGTACGACTGTCCCAAACCAACGCATCTATCTATGCAACGGCTAAATATCCGGCAGCTACCAATCACTATGCCTTGGCGTGAGGTCAAAATACATAGCTTGAATACTACCGAATATTTAACCGAAATGATGGAGGGCTACGAATGGTTTCTGGCGAAAACCTTTAACGTAATAAACTTGATATCGTTGAAGGAACCGGATAGCTTTTTTTTTATTTATAAAAATATAGTGACGAAAACCTTTGCTAAAGAGGTCACTCCCGGTGAAGGGATCTCGGCTCTTTCCCCGTAGAATGAGGTGCAGGATATTCCAACTGAATACCACGATGCAAAGCAAAAGTAATCGGCTATAGTGAAGTTATTGCCCTGACGCAAACTTTTGTCCAAGGGGTCACTCCTGGTGAAGGGATCTCGGCCCTTGCCTCGTCGACTGAGGAGCAGGATATTCCAACTGAATACCACGATGCGAAACAAAAGTGAACGTCCTTGCAAATAACAGCTTTTTGAAAAGTGTTCCAACAACATCAGATTAGGTTTGTTCTTAACTTGCATTGATCCGAATCAACGCAGTCCCATCAATTGATCACACCACAAAGAACGAAAATATACTGATGTACGTATATGTCATCCGCATTCGCCACTGGGTCCCGTCATTACCCGTTAGGTTAGCTAACTAACGACAGAGCGGGGACTGGACTAGCACGGATGCAAAACATATACAACATCTACTAGTATATATATATCAATATATAATATTTTGCTCAAGGTGTGATAAAATGCAACATCACAGATATGAACAGCATCACAGAACAATACAGATATCTGGGATCCCCGGGTTTGACAGAGCCGCTGAAACCCGACGTTCCCCTGGTCGTGTGGATAACCTGTGCAATGAAAATCCTAGACCCCTACGGGCGCGGCAAGTTACCCGCCAAAACCTGAAGCGAGGCGCCCCCTTCAGCAACGTGAATGGACCACCCAACACTTCACGGAATCCGGTAACTTGGGCACCCCTCCTGGGTCAACCTGTACCCCCTACGAGTGCGGCGAATAGCCCGCCAATTCTAGAGTGAAGCCCCCTCCGTCTCAATGCCATGAGATGCGGGCTTGTTGCCCTCTAGAACCCGGCTACCCGTGCACCCCTCCTTAGGGTAATCCTAGTACAGAAAGTAAAATATACATACAACGGGTACATCGACCGCAACCTGGTCGTACCCCAAAGAATAATACAAACAGGTAGTGACGGCAGTCCACATGTCGGACGCTCGCCCCGCAATATCAAATGTACATAATACAACAAAAAACTGTACTAGCATTGCATCCAGGCTATCCCCCACGACCAAACCGCAACATCACAGCAATACACAGAACATTAACGTGAAAGTCACGTTCGCAAATCTGTCTAACCGGGCTATAGCAGTTAGACAGGATTTACCGATCAAGTGACATTCACGGTCGCAGATATAATGTAAATACTATGAACTAATGTGTTTAAAATATCCGATCGATCAAATTTTACCAAGTGGGCCCCAAGTACTACTGTAGCACATCAAGAAATCTGGGCCCAAAAAATAACATTCCAGAAAACCTATTTTCCACTCAGGAGCATTCTGTAGAATTTTGGGGGACTGAACAGTTCAAGTCGCGGCGGAACCGCGGCCCAAGCATGGGTTTGGCCGCGGTTCCGCGGTGGTTTGGACTGTTCACGAGCCTAAATTTTCACAGAACTCTTAGAATGTCCTACACATCATTCTGAAACAACCTGAAAAATTTTTGGACTTCAAAAAATTTCGACAGAAACTGATGTGAAGAAAAATACGGTTTTTGGAAAATTGTTCGATCGGAAATGTAAAACACCTTAGACAAAGCTAGACTATGTTAATGGCGAGGCTTTGATACCACTGTATGTGCACGGCGGCGCCCCGGCCTCCATCCCGAGACCAGATGCGGAAGCGATGGTTAACCTTAATTTTTCAAACCGGCACCACCGCGCACTAAAACCCGGATCGTGCCATTAACTAGTTCTAGCTAACTACAAGATGGGGAAGAGAGATATACCGAGCGATCCGTATCCTCCGGTCTTCTCGTCGTCGTCCCGATCTCCCGCGGAATGTCCGGTCTCCACTTCCTCGCCGGAAGGGCACCACGTCGCCTGCTTCTTTTACGGGCTCCCACCTCTATACCGAGGCAACTCGGGCACGAAGTTGGCGAGTCGACGTGCCCAAGATATGCTGTAGAATGCGTGTAGTGAGCTATGTCTCATTTTAGGGTAGTGGATGTTGCCATATGGTGGAGGTAATGAACAATGACCTTTTTGGAGATCAACTTGGGAATTTTTGTAGCATGAAATGAACAAAAAAAACCACTCAAAATTTTGGACAGCCCCTACCATATGATGGCCGGCCATGATAATAGGAGAGGAGAGAATGAGAGAGAGTCTTGTATGGATGATGGAACCACCCTCATAATGCAAGAGAAAAAAAAGGTCATGATAAGAAACAATCATCACAAACAAATCCATACTCCATCAACTAATCAACAACCATAATTGCTACAAAAAGTCAAGCAATCATGAACCATGGAAGGTCAAGGGATGGGGCTCCATCATGAAACCATCATGATGCAACAAAATGCAAAGAACACTCTCCACTAATGCTTATTTGCACAAATGCAAATAAGCCCTCCTCCAGCAATCTTCGGCCAATGAAAGATACAAATGAAAATGGCCGAAACGGAAAGCAAACTGGCAACTCCAGAAAACTGGTCCCGTAATAAATTACAGGAAAACCCCGATACTGTGTATACACACCCGCATTTGTATTCCGACCGAAATACAAATGCAATGAGACAAAATCTACACTGTACTATACTAGGATCCGGCTTAAAACAAATCCGGCTAGTAAAATCCTTCCGATCCTGATCCGTGCAATACCGCACGTATCTGATCGAACTCTGCCATATATCCATACGGCCTCTAGTACTGACCGTCCGATCCTGATCCGTTCAATACCGCACGTATCTGATCGAACCCTGCCATATCTCCATACGGCCTCTACAGCGTTTCGCCCGAAAACTTGAGCAACTGAATGTGGGGGACTCTAAAGACTCGTCAACACCTTGGTTGTGGATTTAACCACTGGCACGTCAGAGGTATAAGCCAATACGTAACGGGCCACCAGCTATTGACTAAAAAGGACGTCGATGAGCGAACTCATCCTGACACCCTACTGAGCTTGTCAGTGACAATATCCGTACAGTCCGGTCCGTTCGTCTATGAGCATCGCATGGCGGGCCTAGGGGGTTGGTAAGAGTTAGACCCCCCAAAAGCGGTACAAGTCGTGTCGGAGTGTAGCCCAGAACACCCTGAGATACTACTGGAATACCTACCAGTAAATCTCCTGCCTCTGCCGAGGGCTTCGTGTAATGGCTCTCCTAGACACAGCGCGACCTCACCCCCAATACCGGGAGAGACGAACCCCTGAAGATCCGCTCACTGCCTCCATATGGCTCGGGACTGTACCCAACTAAAACCTGTTTGCACGTCTCCTTTGAGCGTGGTAGGGTAGTAATCAAAGTACAGTGGGAACTCACACAAGACAAATAACGATCCCTAGGTCGATGAACTAACCTGCACACATGTCACCAGGAAACTGCTATCTGACGTCAGGTATAAGACTAACTAGCATGTTCCCGGCGAGTCCTGTCCGGTGTACTCATAACCCAATGAGCACCTGTATACATCTTAGGTGAACCAACTAACACTAGTGGCTTGTGAGACCGGCCACCGCCCCTCGTCGGGGTCTCGACTGTATACACTAGTCTACTCTGGAGTATCGATGCCCTGTCTCGAAACTCCCACGACTAGGGACCTTTTAAGGATGTGCTTATAGACTACCAGCTCCCACGTATATGATCGCCCTCATACTGCTGGCAGTCAAGCATGAATCCTAGGGGCTCTATCAACGTGTAATAGCGACCTGTCTGGTCACCTAAAGTAGTACACGATGATAAAGATAAACCAGATAGTATACTATCATCTTGAGTAAGACTGTCCTACCGGGATAGGTCCTCCCTCAATCATTGCAATCACGTGCCTGTGATCCAATAATTGACTCTGAGGGCACCATCTCCAACAGTTTACATGCACATGTGTGTGCAAGCCTAGGAAAATTTTAGAAAAATATTTATTAAATTGGGAAAAATATTTGAAACTCAATTTGGTAAACTTTTTATTAAAAACCCTTTATTTAAATATAAATAGCCACTAAACACATCCTAAGGTGTTACAGCAACCCCTATTTGTAGTAGTGTTTAGTGATTTTAGAATTTTCCAAGATGAGGTTTAGGGAAGATTTGGAGTTGTAAGGGTGTAATTGAGGTTTAGTCATGACTACAACCCTTCTAGTGTCAATCTTGGACCAAACTAAGTATAGAAACCCTAAGACATGAACTTTGAAATTTGCCGATTTCGGATTTTATAGAATTTATGATGATATTTAGGGATCTTCTATGACCTGGAGGACCTGAAAAATATATAGCGATTACAGTGAGTCGTGCTGGTGACCTAGAAGCTACCTTAGAAACTCGAGACCCTAACTTGATGACTTGGCCGCAGATTTAACCAAGATGGCCGCAATTTGCGGCCTAGGTATAGGTGATGGGGTTCGCGCTTGGTCTGTGGCTCCTATATCAGTTAATTAGACCTATCCTATGTGCAAAATTAGCAAATTTCACCTGAGGCAAAATCTGGAAGTATTTTTCAAAGTTTCTGAATTTGGTTTGCGACTTTTGACGAATTGGGTTTTGGTATTTGTTTTTTATCTCGGTCGATTGATGTTCGTACGTCGATATCGAGAGTTGTTTAGTTGTTTTTGCATGCGTGGACCATAGGTTCTAACCTATGTGTGTTTCGTGAGCTGTGTCGGCTTTTTTTGTATTTGATTCTTGTTTTATAATATGATGTGCTTGAAAACTGTAGGTATTTTCGCGTGGACTTCGGGACGACAAGGGAGAGCAAGGCGTTATCGACTTCAGCAAGCGAGGATCGAAGGTGAGTAGATGTATATCTACGGGGGAAGTCGGGTGGATGGCGTATAGCACCCCCGCAATCGTAGAATAGATTACATATATATATATATATATATATATATATATAAGTGTTGATGCAAGACTTGGAAACTTATTAAATAGGGTTTTAGGGGACCGTAGGATTAGAACAAGTGTATCCGTAAGAAGGTATAACCTTAGCCTCTTTTATCTTAGTAGTGAACTTTAGGATATGTGTTGTCACACATACACGCACACACGCACACTTAGTTTATGTGTGTATATGTGTGTGTGTGTACACACACACATATACACGTGAGATGAGGATATTATGTTAATGGATTTGAGTCGATATGATCGGGCATGATGTCATGAGATTATGTTATATGATCGAGTTGAGACCTCGTATATGATATGATATATTAAAGGATCGTTGGGTGATATATACATAACATGAGATAACATATGACTTGATATGATATTAGATTGTACGTGACCTTAGATCCGTACCTTTGATTTTGATATTGTACGACGAATGATATTGTATGAACTATGATCTATATATGACATATATGATGTTTGACCCGTACCCTCTATTTTGAGGATGTCATACGACGGACTATACCGTACGAGATAGTTATATGATGATTGATCCGCACTCTTGACTCGAGAATTCCTTACGATGGATATTACCGTACGTGATACTATGAGGCTGGATCGCTGACTATTATAGATATCAACTCGGATATGTATAGATTTTTATTCACTTTCGACACTGTTTTAGTTTAGTTTCTTAATTACTTAAGTAGGTGTTAGAATAGAGTTCGAGTCATACCTATTTTCAAAACTAACGAATCGTAAGTATTTTCAAAGAGCAAACCAAGGGACGCTACGGATTTTCAAAATGATATTTCTTTTCTCAAAAACACCGCAGTCCCTACTTTTCTAAAAACAACGATTCGTGCTATTTTAAATACTATAACTGTATGGATCATATATATATATATATATACATATATATATATATTATGTTGCATTTACTGTTACTTTCTGCTCTGTTCATGTTAATTCCATTACATTGCATATATATATGTTTTGCATTAGCTGTTATGATCTCGTCTGTTAGGACACATGCACCATTACCGATGATGCGTATGTTGCATGCATACTTACTGGCCGGCTCACACACATCATCATCGGTAATTACCATACCACGTACACATTAGAGAACCGTTACTTCACTCGCACTATCTGATAATTTGTAGTTTACTAGTATTGTTTAGCATTTATGATCTCACTTGCTAGTTTAGATATTGCATTCTTTACTTAGATGCTGCATGCATTCATATATTAATTCTGTTATGCATTGTTGAGGGGCCTTATGCCGATATTCATTGATCATTATTAGCTCATGATTTGAGATTCCGATTTCATGAAATTTCTGGATTTTTGTGAAACTGCATGTGAAATTGAAAACTTTTGCCCCTTTTTAAAAGAAAAATGCGGTTTTCCTTGATATGATGTGTGGCGTAAACCATAAGATTTCTCGGTTCTGGAGCATATATGATATATGACTATCCGCTATGAAGAGCGAGGAGACACCGTTTGCGGGTACATGGTGGACCCGGTGCGGTACCCCGGGGCAAGATGGCCGTATAGATATTGAGACGTTGAGCCCTGCAGGGGAGCACTACCGACCGGTGATATTTGGCGCGGCGGGCATGGGCTTATGAGGGGGTGAGAATATAAGAGAGAGAGAGAGAGAGCTGCCTCATTTCCTTACTCCTATTGTTTTCTTTCATCCTCCTTCATGCTACCTCCATCACTTTTACCCTCAAGTATCATCTCCAAAACCTTGCCAAAACCCTACACCCTCTTCACTAAAAATGATCACAACCTCTCTACAAACCCATTGGACCTTTCAAAGTTGGATTTTGAAGACTTTGAGCAACTCAAGAAAATTCTTGAGTTACCAAATGAGGTATAATTCTAGACTTTAGTTAAGTTATTGTGTTTAGTTTATCCTATAGTTAGTTTAGAGTTAAATCGATGTTGATTAGTGATATTTGGAAATTTCCAAGTTGATGTTTAGTGGTTTTGTGGACTTGTAAAGAGGTAATGGAGGTGTAGTGAGTGTTGTAGGACCTTGGTGATGATTTTCCTGACCTGGGCTATAGAATCGAAACCAATACACAATCTTTGAAAATTTCCATGTCGGTTTTGTGATATTTTTGGAGGTCTACAGGGAATCTAGAGCAACCCGGGACCTTTATAAAAAAATCAAAAATATACATTTACCTAGTTAGACCAATAGGAGGCCACCACGAGAAGACGAGAACTAAATTCCAAGGTGGGGCCGGCAGGGGCGGTTACTGTAGCAGTTGGGCCGGCCAAAATTTGGGCATTGGTGTTGGGATTTTGTCTGTAGCTCACATACCTTATAATATAAACTGTATTTTTTGTTTTGTCCCAGATTACCTGAGCAAGAATCTGGGAGTGATTCCCTCAGTTGCCGTATTATGTTTTCCGGTATTTGAAACTTGGTTTTGATATTTGAATTTGGATTTGGTCATTAGACGTTTGTACGTTAACGACGAGGGTTATTTGGTTGTTTTTGCATGTGTAAACTATAGGTTCTAACCTATAAGAAATTCGTGTGTCGTATCGGCTTTCGGACTTGGTTTTCATAACGATGCGATATGTGTTGATTTGTAGGTACCTTGCATGGACTTCCGAGACGACGAAGCACATCGACTTCGGCTTAGCGAGGAGTATTGCAGGTGAGTAGATTTATATCTACGGGAGAAGTCGGGTGGATGGTGTATAGCACCCCCGCAACCATTGATATGTGATATATAATTGGAGACAAGATATGCAATGACTTAAGTTATAGTTAATGGTTTTAGTGTGAAATGATATGATAGAAAGGATGTCTCAAATTGATATATAAGGATGTGAAATGTGAATGTGAATCACGATATATATATATATAGTTGCAAGAGAATCGGTAGGAGATTATAGTGGCATGTTATGAGATCGGTGAATACGACATGAGAGTAATAAGATAGATTGTGTATGTAAGAGGACATTGATGTGACGAAAAGAGTATACGATGAGATATGATGACTTGGTTTGATATGTCGTTATACGGATTCGAGTCGATATGAGATAATTGATACCTTTGTCGGTCCCATGATATGAGATTGATACGGATGTGACCTGAGATATAGGTATATATGTATAATTATGTGAATGATGAGTGATATGCCTTACGAGACTTTAGATCTGTACCCTTATTGTGTATAGGTCGATATAATCCCTATTCTGTTTGTTGTCGCTGCACGATGGTTTACCGCATGCGATATTTTACCGGATGATTGATCCATACACTTGACTAGAGGATGCCGTACGATAGATTATACCGTA
Organism: Agapanthus africanus; assembly: GCA_030015575.1. NCBI lineage: Eukaryota > Viridiplantae > Streptophyta > Magnoliopsida > Asparagales > Amaryllidaceae > Agapanthus > Agapanthus africanus. Next base: position 353,018,935 of record JASDDO010000018.1, read on the forward strand.
CATGATATTGTGAGGCTGGATGCCGATTGATAGATTCACCGACTCGGATATTTTATAGATATCTAATCCCTGTCTACATCACTTAGTTTAGCCTTTACGTAGATGTTAGATTTTATATGTATACCTTATAGCATTACGTTCACGATTTACTTTCTTCTATGTTCATGATATTCTCATTGCATTACATATACCTGTGCTAGTACACCTACACTATTATCGATGATACGTATGTTACACTTACACAGATTGCCGGCTCACACACTTTCATCATTAATAATTTCTATGTCACTTACACAGTAGAATTGCCACATCATGCTATTACTCTAAATTGTTCAGTACGGTCACATGACTCGTTGGCATGATATACTTGCTATGTTCACATCATTATGCTATGTTGCATAATATACTTGCTATGCTCACATCACCATGCTTTGTCGCATGATATACTGGATATGCTCACATTTCTGTTCTATGTTTGCATACATTATACTTTATGATTATATGAATTGAGATGCTGTTTTCATGAGATTCTGGATTTGAGAACCGTGGTTATATTTCAAAAAGAAAGTATGCATTGTTTTAAAAACCCGATTTCTCTGGATATGATATTTCGAGACGTCCACCATGTGTTTTCTCGGTTATGAGCTATGTGCTACCCGATTCGAGGAGCGGTAGGCACCGTCTGCGGGCACATAGTGGACCCGGTAAGGTACCCCAGGACAAGAAATGATTGTCGTGGAGTAGCTGATGAGCCTGGAAGAGGGAACACTACCTACCGGTGATAATATTTGGGCTCGGCGGTTATCCAGAGGATACCGGCCGGAGTCGTGAGATGATATGGGCCGATCCGGACTGACGGAGCCTGTGGGCTGAACTGGACTGACGGAGCCTGAGATATGAGGATTTACGTGTCGATGTTGGACACGGGTTTCATGATGTTTCGAGTGTCGATATTGGACACTCAGGTTTCATGATTTTGATGTGTCGTTGATGGACACACGTTGGTTGATATTCTCATATTTACATGCATATGCTTTTATGATATTCCATGATGTTGTTGTGTTATTGATGGACACGTGGATGATATCCACATGCATACAGGCATTGATTATATTGTTGACATATATGCAGACACGGTCACCCTAAATATCATAGTATTACCTTTATGATATAGTTGACCTAGGAATCGTTGTTTTATTTGATTTCTATCTTCTGATGTTTTCTACTCACGAGTTGGCAACCCACCCCCGTTGTGCCACAGTTCTTGCAGGTTGACCGCAAGGATTAGTAGCGGTATCGCTGGCACACAGCTTTCTTTCGAGTGATTTTCTTTGGTAGGTGGGACATGTAGGATCATGCCCACTCTTGTATTATTATTCCTATTGTATCTAGTTAACTCCATCAATCAGAAACTAGTATTTTTATAAGTAGTAAGACTTAGAAGGACTTATGGTTGTGAGACTTAGAGCGATGGGGTATATGTTCGCTATTTGTGGTTTTGATGTCTCGCTTTATTTATCACTCCTTCCGTGCTGATCTTCACCGTTGGGTGTCGTATACATATATTTCTGTTTTATGTGGTTTTGATTCCTTCGATTTGCGAAGAGCTAGCTCCCGCTTGGGGATGCCTTTGTTGTTGTTATGTATCTGTGGTTTTGGTTCAAAATATACAAGGGAGGTACTGCCCAAATTTTTAAAAGACGAAACATGTTTTTCAACTAGTATAATCCACTTGCATTTTTATGTTCAATTATCTATGCATTTAGGAAAACATTTGATTTCATCATACCATTATTTCAAAACTTCACCTCTTTTATTTTCTTTAAAATGGTTTAGATTTCTGGGCTTCGGCTTACTTAAGTTACGTTACGCCTTTAGACGTTGCGTGATTTAAGTGCCGGTCACGAACTAAATTTCGGGTCATGACAGAAGCATTAACAGTCGTATGAAAATTGTGTGAACAAATCCATCAATTTGATATGCCGATTAAAAAATTAATAGGGACCTAAGGGTAAGAGTATGAGAGCTTAAATTGAATTCTTCGAGTGTAGGGATGATTTTTTCACACACGTAGGGGTATATGATCATATTTGGAAGAAAAATAGGTAGGAAAGATTGGAAGAATGATGAGAATGTAATTTTCAGTATAGATCAAAATCTATTAAGGCATGGTTCATGACGACTGAAAATCTAGTAAAGTTTAAACTCTTGCTTTTCGTATTTTTCTTATCTATTTCTATCTTTATATATAGTTTTCATTTTCTTATTTTCGTTTTCTTTATTTTCTTTTACAGGAATAGGAGTAGGAGTAGGATTTGATTAGATAATAGTTTAGTTTAGTTTAGAGTTTGAAACTCTAAATTTGCTCGAGAACTAGCAAAAGAGAAGTGTGTGGGTATTTTATTGGTGTAATTTTTCACATTTTTCTAACTCATCTATCATTTTATTGTCATATTTTATACTTGTCTGGGTATCTTTTATGAATTATTACAGATAACAGGGCTTAGATGCAAAAGGACGGAAAATTGTGCTAAAATGAGGATTACATAGGTAAAATGGAGACTTAAGAGAATTATTTAGAAAATCAAAAGACAATTTGCAAATTTGAAACATATTTGGGAATATCATTACAAATCAGAAAATGTTGCAACAAATACAGGTGAATCAATCATCACAACAACAAATCAGTTAGATAAACCAAATCAAATCAAAAGCAATAAATAAACCTGCCTAATTATTTGCTAAATTTGAAAACAATTCGGAGATCCACACAACTACAGAGATACAGCGAGATATTCAAGATTTTATGTGCTTAAAAATCATCCAAATTGACGATAAAACCATAGAAAAAATCTGGAGCCACGAACCCAAAAAAACGGAGGTGGATCATCGGTCGATTTTAGGCCGTTCGATGAGAATTTTTATGGGCATGATCGTCTTTCTACTTGATTAATACGAGATGTAGGTTTTCTTCTTTTGAAGATTGTAAAGGCTCGTAACAGCATCTACCAGAGCAATTAGATTAGATTATCATAATTGTTAGCAAGCAGATTCTCTTGTAACTTCTATTAGTTGTTTTCCAATCTTCTTTAGCCCAATATAAGCACTTGTATAGCCTTAGGGTTTCATATCTCTCTCTTGATATAGAATTAGGGTTTTCAAGTTTGAAGAGATCTGGAAGAAGTTGTAAGTTATTTTATTATGAATAAAATTATGCCTTTTCTTAACATCATGAGTAATTAATCTTCTTCTAGGTGTTTTTTATTTGCTATCTTTTATGGTGTGATGTTTTGTCACGACCCGGGAATGGCACGTGACCGGCACTTGGATCACGTGAAATCTATAGGACCCCACCGTAACCCAAGTAAGCCGAAAACGCAGAAATCTAAACCTTTTTAGTAAAATAGCGGAGGTGGAGTTTTGAAAAGGGGATATAAGTGAAATCAAGTTCTCTTTTTAAATTATATGTAAAGTTCGTTTGAAATGCAAATGAATTATATACTATAATTTGAAAACGTTTTTGTCATTTGAAATTTAGGTAGCACCTCCTTTGTAAATTTCAAATCAAAACAACCACATAACAAGTATAATATGGCATCCCCAAGCGAGAGCTAGCTCTTCGCCCATCGGCGGAAACAACCATGCAAATACGAATATACGACGTCCAAGGCGAAGATCAACACAGAAAAGAAAGTAAAGAAAACCAAAGCATCATCAAACCAAAAATAAATAATAATGCACACATCTCGTTCTAAGTCTGAAAGAATATACAAGTCTCTGGTTTCTAAGTCTATGAAATATACATAGTCTGGTTGATGGAGCTTTTTATTAGATATAATGAATAATAAAGTATACAATGGTGGTTACGCTATAAACTATAATCCGCGTACCAATGAAAATCATCCAGAAAGGAATAGTATGCCAGCAAGCCGCTATTGATCCGAGTGTTGGGTTACGGCAGCGCCCAGGCCATCATACCATGGCCAAATGCGGAACAAAAATTTACTAAACTGGCGCTACCATTACCCGATGCCCGGATCTGCCCTAAACCTTATACTAGCAAACAAATAAAAGGAGTTAGGAATGGTTATACCGAGTTGATCCGTGTCCTTCGGTCTTCAACCATCTTCCCAAGCTCCTAGAGGCTCCTTGATCAAGCTTGGTCGCCGGTCTCCATCCATCGATGATGATCCACCCGAGAGATGTAGTTGTGGCTCTAGCTTCACATAATGGATGCAAGTGAAGCAACTAGAGTTTCTAGGATGCTACTCTAGAAAGCCTAGGATGTAGTGAGTGTAATCCAAGTGTTGGTCTATCTCATCTCACCTCCTCTCATAATTCTCAACACATGAGAGGGTTGAGAGGAGGTGGTGAATGAAGGTGGAAGCTACCATGGAAAATCAAGAGAGGAGTGAAGCACAAATGGTGATGAAGAGCGCAAGAAAAAACTCATGCTAAAAAATAATGAAGTAACCTTGAAAGAAAAATTGAGCATGCTTGGTTTTGTAAAACATTTTCTTTTCATTTTAAAATCCATCCATACTTGAATAGTATGCACAAATGAATTAAAAATTCATTTATGCACACTATACAAGCATGGTCACCACCATACTCCGCATTTTCCAATTTCTACCTCATTTACCATTTTCCAAAAAATGGTCAAATCCAAAAATGAGGTGGTCACCTTCTAGAATGTTTTCCGGATAAAATACGGATTACATTCTACTGTATATACATACCTGCATTCATACTGAAATACGAATACCCAAAGAGATAGAATAACACAAAGAACATAATACTAGAATATACGTATCGAAATACATATACGTAAATTATTAAATCAATACCTGATTTAACAATCCCGCCCAAATCCGAGCCGGCTAGTATTATTAACTGTCCGATCAAAAGTACGGGTACAAAGTACATCAATCGATAGGAACCCTGCACGTATCCAATACGCTTACTAAATCATTTCGCCAGAACCAGGGAAACTCTATGTGTGGGACTCTAAAAACTCGTCAATACGCTGGTAGTGGGTTTAACCACAAGCACGTCAGCGATACTAGCTGTACGTAACGGCTACCCAAGTATTGAGCGAAAGGGAGGCCGACGAGCAAACTCATCCTGAACCCTTACTGAGCCTAACAGTGATAATATCCGTACAGTCCGGTCTGTTCGTCTAAGAGTATCGCATATCGATTCTAGGGGGTGGATAAAGTCAAGCCTCTAATAATACGATAATTCGTGTCGGTATGAAACCCATCACTACATGAGAAACTACCGATCCTAGATCAGTAATTCTCGACTACCTTGGCCAAGGATTTCTGGTGATGGCCACCCGTGCACCGCGCGACATCAACCCCCAATACCGGGAGAGACAAATCCCCGACAATCCGCTCACTGCCTCTATGTGGCTCAGGACAGTACCCAACTAAAACCTGTTTGCACGACTCCTTTAAGCCATGGTAGGGTAGTAATCAAAGCACAGTGGAAACTCACATGAGACAAATGATGATCTCAGGTCGACAGACTAACCTGTACACATGTTATCTAGGAACTGCTATCTGACAATAGGTATAGTACCAACAAGCAGGTTCCCGACGAGTCCGTCTAGTGTACTCATAACTCAATGAGCACTTGTATACTATCTTAGGTGAACAAACTAACACCAATGGCTTGTGAGACCTGGCCACCGTCCCTCGTCGGGGTCTCGATCAGTATACACTAGTCTACTCTAGAGTATCGATGCCCAGTCTCGAAACTCCCATGACTAGGGATATTTAAGGATGTGCTTATAGACCACTAGCTCCCACGTATATGATCGCCATCATAATGATGGCAGTCAAGCAAGAATCCTATGTGCTCTATCAACATGTAATTGTGATGATAAAGACAAACCAGATAGCATACTATCATCTCGAGTAAGACTGTTTTACCGGTATAGGACCTCCCTCAATCATCATAATCACCTGCCTACGACTACGATAATTGCCTTGAGGGCACTATAGACAACAATCTTCTACTTGCACTTAAGGACAATTATTGCGGTGTCGCATACTCACAGCTCGTGTGATACCGAACACCCAACTTCTCTACTAAGCAGTTTCGCAAAGCTTGTTTGTGAAACTATTGTGTTCGAGAAATAGCCTCAGTGAGTAGATCTGCTTCAGTGTTTCTATATTTATCTCTCTATATCTCAACTTCGCAGAGAATAACCATCACCCGAAATGAGAAATACCTTGTCTTAGAATTTTTCTGGATATCTGATGGGTCCCGGATCATAAATGAACTCCAAATCCAGCAAACTTCTTAGACTGTATCATCCACTGAATTTAATCTGTACCCTGCGCCATGCCTTCCTCAGTATCCGCTTGGACCACCTGTCCAACATACTGTTCTCAGAAGAGGGAAAAACTATAACTCAGACAGCCACTCTGTCATCCAGGTCATCTTGGAAGCCTGAAATGATAACCGTCTCCTGAAGGAGGCTGCCGTTACCATATCCCTAGAACATCCATTTATATTCATAAACTGCTTCCCTACATTTCTCCAGGATTGGATTAATATATGTTTATTGCAGCTAGTGCAAAAACAACATCTAGTGTGGTACTTGACATTTCATGATTAACTCAATTGCCTAAGCAAGTGATATGCTAATCATGCAGATCACTCTCCTCTTTAGTCTGTAAGACACCTTTAGAGAGGGTGACCACATCACCTGCAGGTTACACCACCATGCCAGGAGTCGTCCATTCTAAAACACCTTTAGAATAGTGTCAAAGTACCCAGATTGGGAAACTACCCAAATCTAGATATAAAACCATAGATCTAGTAATCAGAATTCCTGATATAATATCCATATCCTATGTGGAGAAAAAAACCGTGTGACAACCACAGTATAACTGACCGTAGTATAGGAATTTCACTTCCTATAAAGTGCATGTCATCCTAAATACCAGGACATCACACCCTACTACCTTCTTACCAGATCCATCTCCTATTCTGATGAAGTCAAAGCCTATGATTGTCACATCAAAAATAGGTGATCTATTTCCGCTATACCTGCTTTAGTCTAGAAATAGACATAAGCTACTTGCCCTCTTTGCTTCCGCTGCTTCCACCGACTACAACAACCCTCTGGCAGAGTCATATACACGTGCACTTCTAAAGCTAGTTTAGAACGACGCTATACCCATCCTCCTGCCGGGTCTTATAGTCTAGAACAACAGCAATGACAAGTCTTGGTAAACAAGAACCTCCCTATCACCGTCTTTGTGAAGACCAAAGTACCTCTCGGGTGTCTGAGGTTACCCATCGAATCCGCGGAGTGGCTAATGGAATGTCAAATCCAATTGAATCATTAGGTTCTATTAAATTTTCAGTAATCGTTTGTGGTTCTGGAATCACTTCCAGTTCTACCATACTCCCACTTCTGTTTTCTGAAAAAGTCCATTTTGCTAAAACTGTGGCGAGTCAAGAACAATATCACTATTGATCTTACTGAAGGTAGAAAGTTAACCCTCGTCAAAACCTAGAATAACCCACAAACTGCCATGACTGAAACGTGCCTTGAGTTTATCCGGATTCTGGTTTTAAGCATCAGCCGGACAACTCCCTATACCTTAATATCGTTAAGATATAAATTGATTCTATATATACCCAATATAGAAACAAAGGCACTAATTTAATTGGAACCAGATTCAAAATCATGCAGCTGTCTACAGTGCATATCAATCAAATGGAAAAAAGGCCAATCAACATTACTTATCTAGAAGTGCATCCTTATATGAGTAATCTGAAAGAGTGTAAGTCTACGATAGCGCCCCGGCCGTCGATCCGAGGCCAAAATGCGGAAACAAAAACTTTTCTAAACTTGAAAACGATGCTATCGCAGACTTTAATCCCGGATCGAACCATTAACACAAACTAGCAAACTAGAGAAGGGTTAGAAAAGCGATACCGATCGATCCGTGTCCTTCGGTCATTGGCCACACTCCCAAGCTCCTCGCGGCATCTCCGATCTCCGGTCTCCTCGTCGGAAGGGCAACACATCAAAGAATCTTTTTACGGGCTCCCGCTTCTAAACCGAGGCAATTCGGACATGAAGTTTGCTAGTCGACGTGTCCAAGATTGCTATAGAATATACGTAGAACACTTTGTCTCAAGGGTTAATCGAAGTTTCCTTTAGGAAGTGTGAGGAGAAATGGTCTTTGGAATTGAGCTTGAGGATTTTTCTTTGCAATGAGAATGAATCAATTCCTCACTCACAAAATTTGGGGTTGCTCAAAAAAGCTCTCGGCCATAGAAGAATGGTGGAGAAGAATGGTGAAGGGAGGTGAGTGCAAGCATAAGTAAGAGGTGATTATATGGAAAAATGTGACAACAAATGTCTTCCTCAATCCAATCATAATTAAAGCACCATTAAATACACAAAAGAAAGCAAGCTAATCCAAGTGTGTTCCAGAATCTGCTGGGGCCCCAGCCACCACAAAAAAAACCCTCCTTTGCTAATTGCACATTTGGAAAAAAAACCCTCTCATCACAAAAATTCAACCATGAAGGAATAAAGGAAAATGGCCAAATCAAGAAAGCAAACTGGAAACTTCAAAAAGCGATCCCGTAATAAATTACAGGATAACCCCGCAACTGTATATACATACCCGCATTTGTATTTCGACCGAATACAAATGCAATGAGACAAAATCTACACAGTATAATACTAGGATCCGGTATAAACCAAAGCCCGCTAGTATTATACGTCCGAACCATGACACGTGCATAAGTGCACGCGTATGTTCGAACCCTGCCATAAATCCATACGGCCTCTACAACGTTTCGCTCGAAACTTGAGAAACTGACTGTGGGGGACTCTAAAGACTCGTCAATACACTGGCTGTGGTTTTAACCACTAGCACGTCAGTGGTACTAGCTGTACGTAACGGGCTACTAGGTATTGACCAAAAGGGAGGTCGATGAGCGAACTCATCCTGACACCCTACTGAGCCTGTCAGTGACAATATCCGTACAGTCCGGTCCGTTCGATTATGAGTATCGCTTGTCGGGCCTAGGGGGTTGGTAAAAGTCAGACCCCCAGAATCGGTACAAGTCGTGTCGGAGTGTAGACAAGAACACACTGAGATACTACTGGAATACCTACCAGTAAATCTCCTGCCTTGGCCAAGGACTTCGTGTCATGGCTCTCCTAGACACAGCGCGATCTCACCCCCAATACCGGGAGAGACGAAACCCCTGCCGATCCGCTCACTGCCTCCATGTGGCTCGGGACTGTACCCAACTAAAGCTTATTTGCACGACTCCTTTGAGCCGTGGTAGGGTAGTAATCAAAGCACAGTGGGAACTCACACGAGACAAATGACGATATCAGGTCGATGAACTAACCTGTACACATGTCACCAGGGAACTGCTATCTGACGCCAGATATAATACCAACTAGCATGTTCCCGGCGAGTCCTGTCCGGTGTACTCATAATCCAATGAGCACCTGTATACATCTTAGGTGAACCAACTGACACCAATGGTGTCACGACCCGAAAGTACGGAACGTGACCAGCACTTAGATTACGAAGCGTCTAAAGACGCCACGTGACCTAAGTAAGCCGAAGCCCAGAAATCTAAACCATAAAAGAAGAAAAAGAAGAAAAGAAAAGAAAACAAGTATAAAAACATCAGCAAATTTTACCAAAAATTTCGGCAGAGTCTCCTCTGTAAAAACTGGCCCCCAAACGGGTACAACAAGTATAATATACATAAACAATAAAAAGCATCCCCAAACGGGAGCTAGCATCAACGCCAACAGGCGGAAACAACCACAACAAGCACAATAATATACAACGCCAAAGAGCGAGGCTCAAAACTCAAAAGAAAACAAAACCACCAGATCAGAATAATACATGCGCGACTCTAAGGTCGAAATAAAAGACTGGTCCAATAAACTTATCAAGTAATACAAGTATGGTTGATGGAGCTTACTAGATACAAATGAATGAATAAAAGTACAATGGTGGTTCGGATACAAGTGAACCAACCTACCGTGCAAATCACCCATAAGAATAGATGTGCCAGCAAGCTGCAAGGGAAACCTGTACACCGAACCAGTAATAAAATTTGGCACAACGGGGGTGAGTTGCCAACTCGTGAGTAGAAGACATCTACGAAAAGAAATCGAATGCACGATGCTATCCTAGGTCATAATAATACACTACTATATCTCAATCATCTAGTAATAGCAGGGTAATACTACGTGTAAGTGCAAATACTCCGTGTCGTGTCAGTGCCTCATATAGTACTATGTCATATGAATGGATATGCATGCACCATGAATGTAAAATAAACAAATCCTGAAATCCAGGTATATCTGTATAAGAAATCTTTAGCTGTTATCATAGTAAAATGGGTATAGAAACCGGAAATATCAACAATGAAATCCATGGAAATCCGTGTCAAGCATCGACACAAACATGTAAATCTCAAGTCTCATAGTCTCAATATCTCGGGCTCCGTCAGTCCGGATCGGCCCATATCATCAAATCTCACGACAACGGTCGGTATCCTCCGGATATCCGCCGCGCCAGACATCACCGGTAGGTAGCCTTCCCCTGCCAGGCTCATCGTCTACAACTCGATCTTCTTGCCCCGGGGTACCATACCGGGCCCACCATGTACCCGAGACGGTTCATCCACTCCTCGAATCGGGTCTCGAAATCCAACAGAAAACATGAAATACTCATGGTGGACGACACATACATCACGAGAAAACCGCATCTTATTTAAAAAGAGAAGAGGAGAGAGAGAGAAGTTTTTATATATTTTTGCGGTTTTCCCCAAAAATCCAGAAATCTCATAGAAATCCAAATCTCAAAATCATGAGTAAGTATATGATAAGTGTCGGCATATGCCCATACTACTGTGCGATAACATGAAATATAGATGCATGAATGTCTAAGTAATAAATATCATGTCTTATACTAATGTCAGAGAATAATCACAATATTATATATGTCTAGTTGTTAACTGATTCTATCCATAAAAGACAATATGATCTAAAGTGTACGTGACATAGCAATTACCGATGATGATGTGTGTGAGCCGGAAAATAAGTGTGCGTGGAATATGCGCATCATCGGTAATAGTGCTGGTGTCCTAACAGGTAAAGTTTATACTGATTATAGCAACATATAAAAGAACATGCACCATGATGATTACAGTATGAATGTAAATACAGGTGTGCATTATCCACTCCTCTGCGAGATACGAGTACAACTACCACTATGTGAGTCGAACCTAAACCAGTGTCCATCTAACATCCTAAGGAACTAAACCTAATAGACTAGTCAGTAAGAAACTAGAGTCTACCTAAGGTCTGAATCAATATCTCTAATAGTCGGCGATCCTGCCTCAATAGCGTCACGTACGTAGTACGGCTTCCTCGAATCAAGAGTGCAGATCAATCATCAAATCTAAGCCTCGTACGGTAAAATCCATCGTACGGCATCCCAATATCGGGGTACGGTCAAGTATCTCCTAGGTGTTTTCTCATTCGTATAATGTCATCATCAACACATCTCATGATCAAGGTTCTAAACTGTGATCGCGTACATCAATCATATATCATTGCCATCATGATAAGCATCATTAGTTTATCCTCAGAAATATCATGTCATATGTATCATATTGTGATTAAGTCATACCGATATCTTATCGTCATCAAGTCACACCTATACGATATCGACCTCAGGTCACACCTATATGATGTCGTAATCAAGTCATACATATATCATATCGTGATCAGTCACAAGCTACAGCCCAGGTACTATTTTAGCGTCCCATGTACCTCAATATCACCACCACCCTTTATAATTTATATGTTCATGTTCATTATCTCATTCTCTAATGATCCGCTAACACTTTAATACGACTGTATAGCCAAGAATCACGGCATCAAGCCCAGTTACACTATTTCATCATATCTCGGATATCATATCACATCAATGAATCACATATACGTGTTGTATATATATGTATATACCTATACCTCGTTCTATATATATACACATACACATATACCCCATGTCGAGTTTCAGTGTGTGCGTGAGTGTGTTTCTATCTGAAACCTACGAATCTCTTCCAAGGTACTCATCCTCTGATATGGTTTTTCTAAATCAGTCTAGTTCAGCCTAGGGTCAATACTAGGGTCCTACTAGGGTCACATCTTGCTTCCTAATGTCAATAAGTACTATTCCTATTCTACGTTGCGGGGGTGCTAAACGCTATCCACCCGACTTCCCCCCGTAGATATGTATCTACTCACCTGGTCCATGTCTGCCGAAGACAGTGTCGCCATCCTCCTCTTCATCGCCCGCAGTCCACGTGAGGGGTACCTAAACGCAAGCATATAAATAGAATCGTAAACCGAATCACATACAAAAGTCAAACGATACAAGGAACAAGCACAGGTTAAAACCTATGTCCCGTCCACGCAAAAGAACCAAATACCGCTCGATATCGGCGTACAAACTCCGATGGATCGAGATAACATCATCAAACAACTTGTAGTTTTAAAACACATTACTTATACCATAAAACACGATTAAATCCATCGAAACCCTAAAATCTATCAAACCGTCCAATTTCGCAAAAACCCGAAAATGCCAGTATACCGTTTTTCATCAAAACTTGACATTTAAATGAAACTAATGGTCATAAAACTCATTAAATAGCATTACTAGACTATACAAACCATTACTATATTTTTATTACACAATTTTGCATTTATTTGAAATTTCTAGTTTGCAACTTTTAACAATTTTTAACATTTTTCAAGCAAAATACCACAATTCCACCACAAAACGTGATTTTTCATGAATTAATGTATTAAACCTTAATTCATAATGATAATGATTTAATAAAACCGTAATTATATTTTTAATCTTATTTATATAGGAATTTCTAAAATCTAGTTTACAAAATTAGCAATTTTATCACAATTTATCAATTAAACATAGAAACTAGCAATCAAACTAAGTTTTTCTTTCCATTAACATGCTAACATTTCCACTAAAACTATAATCCAATGATAACAACCCAAATTAGAATTTTATATTAACCACAAACACATTTTGCAAAAACCTAGTTAGCTAATTTCCTAATTTAAAACAATTTTAAATGAAAATTTTACAATTCAACAACCATGCAATATTTTCCAATTCTAAAATCGTTAAACTAACTATTATAACCCTAAATAATTAACAAAAATCATAACTTGAATTTACAAACCCTAACTTGAATTTTTAAAAAAAAACATAGAATTAATTCATTAAATCTAATTAAGCTTAAATGAACATCTAAAACAATAAATCAAAAGAAAGAAATTATACCTCCCAAAATATGAAATCCAAACAAGAAATGAGCCTCCAAAATGCATGCTTTCCATCTCCAAATTTCATATAAAAATGAGCAAGGAATAAAGAGTATGGAATAAATAGGATTTTGTGGAATTTTAATTGAATTTTTGATGTGTTTTTAATGAATTTTGAATAAAAATGAGGTGGGAAAAGGGGAGGGGCAGCCATGGGGGCTTGTGGCCGGCCTAGAGGGAGGTGAGGGAGAGAAAGAAGAGAGTGTGATGTTGTGTAGAAGTTTCAAGAAGAGAAACAACACTAAAAGTCTTTTCATGGCTTATTTAATTATTTATTTATTTATTTACTATAGCAACTCAAGAAAACTCTAGAAAATATGAAAAATTTGCAAATAATTTTTACATGATACATACTAAATTCTAACATGCCATGGTTCATTTTTACAAATTAAAACCATTTAAATTTGTAATTTACACTAATTTAGTGTAAAAATAAAGCTTATGTTAATATTTAAAATAATTAATTTAGGAAAAATATTTTATTAAACTAAAAATTTATAAGTGGCTAAATAAACACCTTTTACTAGTAATTTCATAATTAAAATGGATATTTTTAAAATTATAATGAAAAACAATCACGGTTTGGTTTTACGAAAAATACATTTTACTTTACCGAAAATCCTAAAATTCACTTAAACACTTTTTTTTTCATTTAATTATTTATTTAATCATTTTTAACACGTTACAATCTTCCCCTTTTTAGAAATTCGGTCCCCGAATTTAAATTAAAACTCCCCCTCCAAATACTAAAACGTTTAGCAAAACATTCAAATCGTCGGGGCTCCGAAATCATCAATACATAACAAAAATCAACTCCGTCAAGCATAACGCAATCATCGGAGTTATGGCGAGAATAAAATATCAAAACTCAATATGAAAACCATCATAATATTCATCAATCTATAACTTATATATAGTTCGCATACTAGTAAAATCGCCGAATCATCATAATAAAGAAGCATACAAAACCCCTCTTGAAAATCGCCGTGCAATGCACGTGTCACGGCATAAGTAACGGACGTTTAAATTTAAAAAAAATTAATTATATATATATATATATCTTTTATTTAACATACACGTCCCTCCTGGTTACTAAATCAAATAATAATGATTATGAAAATATACTGCTCAAACTGAAATCAATCCCAATCACATCAATAAAATATCATGTGCGTCCGGTGCGTACTGAAATCGAAACCAAATACAGATACCACGAATACACACAACAACAAAACTAAGTGCAACAGGTGTGCACCAAAAATATCTGTCAAGTGCAACGGACGTGCACGACTCAATATCAGGTGCATCTAATCTGCACAAAACTCCGATTTAGTGCATCTGGTGTGCACAAAATCGCATCAAGTGCGCCAAGTATGCGCAAGAATCCTAATCAGGTGCACATGGTGCACGAAAACATACATCGAATATCAAAATCGAAATCACAGCACAAAAATGCATGAAAACCAGGTCGAAACATATGTCAAAATCACGTGTAACCCCTATGCACGAAATCAAATCAAAAATCTCAAAAAAATATATAAAACCAAATCAAGTGTACTGGGTGTGTACTAAACAACATCAATACAACTGATACATGAAACACAAATAGAATGTAATGAAGGTACACACATGAAATACCAATCGTAGAACAAATTCCTCAAAATACCAAAATCCAATCAACGAAAATATGAAATTCAAATCACTAAATCACAATCGTAAACACTATCGTCAATTGCTTCGAACTCGTCTCTTCGTAGCTGTGCTGACTGCGCTACCAACGGCAATACTCATGTCTAGAGCCTCCCACGTAGTCGATCCCTTCACTTGATATCCGGACTACATTAAACTTTTCGATCGACCCATCAAAATCCCATAATTCCTAGAGAGCTCAACACTCAAGTACAGTTTAAAAATATCCGGTACATACCCCAGCATCGATGATCCAGCTGTAGAAGGGCAAACCCAAGCCTCACTAATGGCACTGCGAAACTGCCGTAAACCCAAAGGTTCAAGGGCGTTCTCGTGGTCATTATGTCGAGTTAGGGTTTCATTCTTCTAGAGGGTCCATCGAAATACCTGCATGTTCTTCCGAATACCTTAAACTTGGCAAAATGGTTTTCTGATAATCGTTCGAACCCTTTAACTTCATCCGGACGGCATGTGAATACCCTTCGTCCGCACGCTAAGCAATGCTTCAATTCTCAAGAATAACCAATACTCTAATGGTTATCGCATTCGAGCCGCAGCTCCCTCTGCCCGTGCCCCCGTGGTAACAGAACCACCCTCCGACATCGACGAAGATAGATCAAAGGAACGAATGAAATACGGTGCAAACAAATGTACATCCTAAGGCTCCTTAAGCAGAGTAGCGTATCGTAAGTATGCCGCGGACCATACCCACGGTACGTTACTCTACCTAAATCGCCTACTCCATCAACCAAGGGTCACCTAGACTTATACAGGGTTAAACCTAGCGCTCTGATACCAACTTTGTCACGACCCGAAAGTACGGAACGTGACCAGCACTTAGATTACGAAGCGTCTAAAGGTGTCACGTGACCTAAGTAAGCCGAAGCCCAGAAATCTAAACCATAAAAGAAGAAAAAGAAGAAAAGAAAAGAAAACAAGTATAAAAACAACAGCAAATTTTACCAAAAATTTCGGCAGAGTCTCCTCTGTAAAAACTGGCCCCCAAACGGGTACAACAAGTATAATATACATAAACAATAAAAAGCATCCCCAAACGGGAGCTAGTATCAACGCCAACAGCAGGAAACAACCACAACAAGCATAATAATATACAACGCCAAAGGGCGAGGCTCAAAACGCAAAAGAAAACAAAACCACCAGATCAGAATAATACATGCGCGACTCTAAGGTCGAAATAAAAGACTGGTCCAATAAACTTATCAAGTAATACAAGTATGGTTGATGGAGCTTACTAGATACAAATGAATGAATAAAAGTATAATGGTGGTTCGGATACAAGTGAACCAACCTACCGTGCAAATCACCCAGAAAGAATAGATGTGCCAGCAAGCTGCAAGGGAAACCTGTACACCGAACCTGTAATAAAATTTGGAATAACGGGGGTGAGTTGCCAACTCGTGAGTAGAAGACATCTACGAAAAGAAATCGAATGCACGACGCTATCCTAGGTCATAATAATACACTACTATATCTCAATCATCTAGTAATAGCAGGGTAATACTACGTGTAAGTGCAAATACTCCGTGTCATGTCAGTGCCTCATATAGTACTATGTCATATGAATGGATATGCATGCACCATGAATGTAAAATAAACAAATCCTGAAATCCAGGTATATCTGTATAAGAAATCTTTAGCTGTTATCATAGTAAAACGGGTATAGAAACCGGAAATATCAACAATGAAATCCATGGAAATCCGTGTCATGCATCGACACAAACATGTAAATCTCAAGTCTCATAGTCTCAATATCTCGGGCTCCGTCAGTCCGGATCGGCCCATATCATCAAATCTCACGACAACGGTCGGTATCCTCCGGATATCCGCCGCGCCAGACATCACCGGTAGGTAGCCTTCCCTTGCCAGGCTCATCGTCTACAACTCGATCTTCTTGCCCCGGGGTACCATACCGGGCCCACCATGTACCCGAGACGATTCATCCACTCCTCGAATCGGGTCTCGAAATCCAACAGAAAACATGAAATACTCATGGTGGACGACACATACATCACGAGAAAACCGCATCTTATTTAAAAAGAGAAGAGGAGAGAGAGAGAAGTTTTTATATATTTTTGCGGTTTTCCCCAAAAATCCAGAAATCTCATAGAAATCCAAATCTCAAAATCATGAGTAAGTATATGATAAGTGTCGGCATATGCCCATACTACTGTGCGATAACATGAAATATGAATGCATGAATGTCTAAGTAATAAATATCATGTCTTATACTAATGTCAGAGAATAATCACAATATTATATCTGTCTAATTGTTAACTGATTCTATCCATAAAAGACAATATGATCTAAAGTGTACGTGACATAGCAATTACCGATGATGATGTGTGTGAGCCGGCAAATAAGTGTGCGTGGAATATGCGCATCATCGGTAATAGTGCTGGTGTCCTAACAGGTAAAGTTTATACTGATTATAGCAACATATAAAAGAACATGCACCATGATGATTACAGTATGAATGTAAATACAGGTGTGCATTATCCACTCCTCTGCGAGATACGAGTACAACTACCACTATGTGAGTCGAACCTAAACCAGTGTCCATCTAACATCCTAAGGAACTAAACCTAATAGACTAGTTAGTAAGAAACTAGAGTCTACCTAAGGTCTGAATCAATATATCTAATAGTCGGCGATCCCGTCTCAATAGCGTCACGTACGTAGTACGGCTTCCTCGAATCAAGAGTGTGGATCAATCATCAAATCTAAGCCTCGTACGGTAAAATCCATCGTACGGCATCCCAATATCGGGGTACGGTCAAGTATCTCCTAGGTGTCTCCTCATTCGTATAATGTCATCATCAACACATCTCATGATCAAGGTTCTAAACTGTGATCGCATACATCAATCATATATCATTGCCATCATGATAAGCATCATTAGTTTATCCTCAGAAATATCATGTCATATGTATCATATTGTGATTAAGTCATACCGATATCTTATCGTCATCAAGTCACACCTATACGATATCGACATCAGGTCACACCTATATGATGTCGTAATCAAGTCATACATATATCATATCGTGATCAGTCACAAGCTACAGCCCAGGTACTATTTTAGCGTCCCATGTACCTCAATATCACCACCACCCTTTATAATTTATATGTTCATGTTCATTATCTCATTCTCTAATGATCCGCTAACACTTTAATACGACTGTATAGCCAAGAATCACGGCATCAAGCCCAGTTACACTATTTCATCATATCTCGGATATCATATCACATCAATGAATCACATATACGTGTTGTATATATATGTATATACCTATACCTCGTTCTATATATATACACATACACGTATATCCCATGTCGAGTTTCAGTGTGTGCGTGAGTGTGTTTCTATCTGAAACCTACGAATCTCTTCCAAGGTACTCATCCTCTGATATGGTTTTTCTAAATCAATCTAGTACAGCCTAGGGTCAATACTAGGGTCCTACTAGGGTCACATCTTGTTTCCTAATGTCAATAAGTACTATTCCTATTCTACGTTGCGGGGGTGCTAAACGCCATCCACCCGACTTCCCCCCGTAGATATGCATCTACTCACCTGGTCCATGTCTGCCGAAGACAGTGTCGCCATCCTCCTCTTCATCGCCCGCAGTCCATGTGAGGGGTACCTAAACGCAAGCATATAAATAGCATCGTAAACCGAATCACATACAAAAGTCAAACGATACAAGGAACAAGCACAGGTTAAAACCTATGTCCCGTCCACGCAAAAGAACCAAATACCGCTCGATATCGGCGTACAAACTCCGATGGATCGAGATAACATCATCAAACAACTTGTAGTTTTAAAACACATTACTTATACCATAAAACACGATTAAATTTATCGAAACCCTAAAATCTATCAAACCGTCCAATTTCGCAAAAACCCGAAAATGCCAGTATACCGTTTTTCATCAAAACTTGACATTTAAATGAAACTAATGGTCATAAAACTCATTAAATAGCATTACTAGACTATACAAACCATTACTATATTTTTATTACACAATTTTGCATTTATTTGAAATTTCTAGTTTGCAACTTTTAACAATTTTTAACATTTTTCAAGCAAAATACCACAATTCCACCACAAAACGTGATTTTTCATGAATTAATGTATTAAACCATAATTCATAATGATAATGATTTAATAAAACAATAATTATATTTTTAATCTCATTTATATAGGAATTTCTAAAATCTAGTTTACAAAATTAGCAATTTTATCACAATTTATCAATTAACCATAGAAACTAGCAATCAAACTAAGTTTTTCTTTCCATTAACATGCTAACATTTCCACTAAAACTATAATCCAATGGTAACAACCCAAATTAGAATTTTATATTAACCACAAACACATTTTGCAAAAACCTAGTTAGCTAATTTCCTAATTTAAAACAATTTTAAATGAAAATTTTACAATTCAACAACCATGCAATATTTTCCAATTCTAAAAGTGTTAAACTAACTATTATAACCCTAAATAATTAACAAAAATCATAACTTGAATTTACAAACCCTAACTTGAATTTTTAAAAAAAACATAGA
Organism: Agapanthus africanus; assembly: GCA_030015575.1. Taxonomy (NCBI): domain Eukaryota; kingdom Viridiplantae; phylum Streptophyta; class Magnoliopsida; order Asparagales; family Amaryllidaceae; genus Agapanthus; species Agapanthus africanus. The sequence continues at coordinate 353,038,646 of JASDDO010000018.1, forward strand.
ATTAATTCATTAAATCTAATTAAGCTTAAATGAACATCTAAAACAATAAATCAAAAGAAAGAAATTATACCTCCCAAAATATGAAATCCAAACAAGAAATGAGCCTCCAAAATGCATGCTTTCCATCTCCAAATTTCATATTAAAATGAGCAAGGAATAAAGAGTATGGAATAAATAGGATTTTGTGGAATTTTAATTGAATTTTTGATGTGTTTTTAATGAATTTTGAATAAAAATGAGGTGGGAAAAGGGGAGGGGCAGCCATGGGGGGTTGTGGCTGGCCTAGAGGGAGGTGAGGGAGAGAAAGAAGAGAGTGTGATGTTGTGTAGAAGTTTCAAGAAGAGAAACAACACTAAAAGTCTTTTCATGGCTTATTTAATTATTTATTTATTTATTTACTATAGCAACTCAAGAAAGCTCTAGAAAATAGGAAAAATTTGCAAATAATTTTTGCATGATACATACTAAATTCTAACATGCCATGGTTCATTTTTACAAATTAAAACCAATTAAATTTTTAATTTACACTAATTTAGTGTAAAAATAAAGCTTATGTTAATATTTAAAATAATTAATTTAGGAAAAATATTTTATTAAACTAAAAATTTATAAGTGGCTAAATAAACACCTTTCACTAGTAATTTCATAATTAAAATGGATATTTTTAAAATTATAATGAAAAACAATCACGGTTTGGTTTTACGAAAAATACATTTTACTTTACCGAAAATCCTAAAATTCACTTAAACACTTTTTTTTCATTTAATTATTTATTTAATCATTTTTAACACGTTACAAATGGCTTGTTTGACTGGCCACCGCCCCTCGTCGGGGTCTCGACTGTATACTCTAATCTACTCTGGAGTATCGATACCCTGTCTCGAAACTCCCTCAACTAGGGACCTTTTAAGGATGTGCTTATAGACCCCAGCTCCCGCATATATGATCGCCATCATACTGCTGGCATTCAAGCATTAATCCTAAGGGCTCTGTCAACACGCTATAGTGATCTGTAACATCACCTAAAGCATGTACACAATAATAAAGATAAACCAGATAGCATACTATCATCACGAGTAAGACTGTCCTACCGGCATAGGTCCTCCCTCAATTATTGCAATCACGTTCCTGCGATCCAATAATTGACTTTAAGAGCATTATATCCAGCAATCTCTCACTTGCACTCAAGGCTGATTATTGCGATGTCGCATACTCACAGCCCGTGTGATACCGAACACCCAACTCCTTTACTGATTAGTCTCACAAAGCCCGTTTGCCAAACTATCGCGTTCGAGGAAGAGCCTCAGTGAGTGGATACGCTCTGATGTTTCTTTCTATGTCTCTCTTAATCTCAAGTTCGCGGAGAAGGCCATCTCCCGAAATGAGCAATACCTGTCTTAGAATATGTCTGGATATCTGATGGGACCTAGTTTATAAATGAACTCCAAATCCAAACTTCTTAGACTTTATCGTCAACTGAACTTAATCAGTATCCTTCACCATGCCTCCCTCGGTATCCGCTTGGACTACCTGTATAAACTACTGCCCCTCGTCAGAGGGAAAACTATGGCTCTTACAGTCACTCTGTCATCCAGGTCACCTTGGAAGCCTGGAATGATAACCGTCTCCCGAAAGAGGCTGCCGTTATCAGATCCTTAGAAAATCCACTTATGTTCTAAAACTGCTTCCGATCGTTTCTCCAGGATTGGATGAATATCAACTTATTGCATCTCGTGCAAAAACATCATCTGGCGTGGTACTTGACATCTCATGATCAACTCAATTGCCTAAGAAAGTGATCTGCCAATCATGCACATCCCTCTCCCCTTTATTCTGTAAGACACCTTTAGAGAGGGTGACTCCATGACCTGCAGGTATACTACCGTGCCAGGAGTCGTCCATTCTAAAACACCTGTAGAATGCTGTCTAAGTACCCAGATTGGGAAACTACCCAAATCTAGATCTGAAACCATAGATCTAGTAACCAGAATGTCTAATATTATATCTATATCCTATGTAGAGAAACCACTGTGTGACAACCAAAGCATAATCGATCGTAGTGTAGGAACTTCACTTCCTACTCTGTGTATGTCATCCAAATACCAGGACACCACACCCTACTACCTTCTTAACAGATCCATCCCCTATTTTGATGATGTCAAACCTATGACTGTCACATCATAAATAGATGATCTATCTCCGCTATATCTGCTTTAGTCTATAAATAGACATAAGCTACTTGTCCACTATGCTTCCGCTGCTCCCACTGATTACGACAACCCTCTGGCAGAGTCATATACACGTGCACTTCTAAATCTAGTTTAGAACGATGCTATACTCATCCTCCTGCCAGGTCTCATAGCCTGGAACAACAGTAGTATCAAGTCTGGGTAAAAAAGAGCCTCTCTGTCACCGTCTTTGAGCATACCAAAGTACCTCTCGAGTGCCTGAGGTTACCCACCATATCTGCGGAGTGGCCAATGGAATGTCAAACCATATTGAATCTTTAGGTTCTTATCAAATTTTCAGTAATCGTTTGCGGTTCTGTAATCACTTCCATTTCTACCATACTTCCACTACTGTTTTCTGAAAAAAAAATCCATTTTTATTAAAACTGTGGCGAGTCAAGAACAATATCACTATTGATCTTCCAGATGGTAGAAAGTCAACCCTTGTCATAGCCTAGGTCAACCCACAAACTGCTATTACAGAAACATGCCTTGAGTTATCCAGAGTCTGGTTTTAAGCATAAGCCGGAAAACTCTCCGTACCTTAACAATGTTAAGATATGAACTATTCTATATCTAATATAGAAACAGAGGCACTGATTTAATTGGAACCAGATTCAAATCATGCAGCTATCTCCAGTGCATGTCAACTAAATGGAAAGAGGCCTATCAGCTTTACTCAACTTAGGAATACATCCAGATATGAGTAACCTGAATGAGATTACTATCAACTGAATACCATACACAAGTATCTACATCTTCGATCACCTTGAAGAATCCTGATACTTGCGATACCTAGTTCTCTACTTTATTCATATATCTATAACTTCTCAAAACTTGGATCTTATATTTCTATGAGACAAATGTCTAAGAACTAGAGAAGTCACAAGTAAACAGAATATAGTACGAGTACCAACCCCTCTGTCCTAATGGACACTGGACAACATGCAATACTCTGTATAAGTCCCCTGAGTCTAATAACTCATTCCCTGTGTATCGTAGGTTGAAAATGTTAGTTATATGTATGCCCTAGAGGCCATTACTGTACATACGATGTATATTGTAATGGATGCTTGGACATATATAGGGAGGACTTTCTTGCTCGACATGATAGTATGCTATCTGGTTGTACTTTATCTTAACATGTATTCTTATTGTCTCTATGTTACATGTTGATAAAGCCCTTAGGATATGTACTCGACTGCTGGGACTATGATGAGATCATACTAGTGAGGCTACGGTAGTCGGCAAGTACATCCTATAACTGTTCCTAGTCGAGGGTGTATCGAGACAGGGCATCGATACACCAGAGTAGACTAGCGTATACGCATCTTGACCCATATGATGGGCGATGGATGATCCCATATCCATCGGTGTTTGACATCAAGGATGGTGTACGGGTGCTCAGTAGAGACTGGGTACACTGGACGGACTCGCCGAGAACTCCCAGATGGTATTATACCTCACGTCAGATGGCAGTTCTCCGGTGACACTGGTACAGAGTAGTCTGTTGACCCGAGATCGTCATAGAGTCTTGTATGATTCCCATTGTGCTTTGATTTCCATCATACCACGTCCAAGAGGGTGTGCAAAATGGTGGCTTTTGGGTACATTCCCGAATCACATGGAGGCAATGAGCGATAGGAGGGGATTCGTCTCTCCCAGTATAAGGAGTTGATGTTGTGCTATGTTCGATTGGCTATAACTGGAAATCCCTGGTCAGGGTTGCTGAGATTTACTGGTAAGTGTTATCAGTAGTTTCTCGAACTGTTATAGACCTCAAATCGACACGACCTATCGAGCTACTGGGGTCTGACGTTTACCACCCTTAGGCGGGATATGCGACATATCAGACGACGAGACCGGACTGTACGAGAGTGTTTCTGTTTGGATTCACAAGAGAATGTACAGGCTTGCTTGTTGATCTTCTGAGCACTCAATACCTGGGTGGCTGTTACATTTAGTTGACCGCTTGCAACTTGTGGGTGTTTGATATGATCATCACCTACTGCCGGCGTATTGACGATTCTTTAGAGTCCTACACAGAGGTTTCTTGGCTCAGGCAAAACGAAGTAGGAGCACATATGTGACATGTGCGGGACCGAGGATAATGCGGTATGTGATACCGTATTGGATTCTCGCGATATGAGATATCTGCCGGGTATATGTGATATAGCCGGGTCATCGTATTAGTCGGTTATATGCGATATAGCCGGATTGTCGGATCAAGTGTTGATTCGATAATTTAATGTATAATAATATATATGATATATTAAATTACATTAACTAATATTAGCTCACTAAAAGATTCTTTTTCTCACTCGGGTAATACATTGATATATATGCGATATATGTTAATTGTATTATTTTATTTTGTTACGATAAATATTATATATGTGATATATAATATTGTAACATGATATGGTTATTAATGCAATATGTTTTGTGAAGTTTAAACATGATTAGGGTTTGGATTAGGGTTAAGACTTCTAGTAGATTCTAGAACCTTTTCTTTTGTCTTGGAAAAGATATTATGCTTGATATTTTCAAGTGACTCACTTTTAACCCAACCCAAACCCTAGCCCTAGTTAATTCTCTACATGGGTTTAGTTGATCGTGGTTGCATTATTCATCATATTTATCTTTTCATTATTCATCACAAAAAGAACTAATAATTATTCATCTTCTTCCTTCTTCTTTCTTTCATAGAAAAAGCTTTCTAGCTTTTTTCCAAGTGATGAAAATGAGTGAGAATAAGAAAATAAAAGAGAGCAAAAATCCTACTTCATCATCCTCATCTACCCTTGCCATTTAGATGAGAATGTTCACTTCATTTAGTGCGTGTTAGCTTGTATTAATGAAACTTCAAGGTAGATCATCTATGTTATCGAAGATCGGAAGCAAGACTGCATCTTTCTCTTCGTGGAGCCTCTCGAGAGTCCGGAACACGATGATCGCAGCGAAGGGACCACAACACGGAGCTTATGAAGTGAAGGACCGGATCTACAAAGGTTGTAATTGTAAGTCTACGGTAGCGCCCCGGCCGTCTACAGACGCCAAACGCGGAACAAAAACTTTTTAACTGGCGCTATCGTATACTTTAACCCGGATCTGCTATTATTGCTAAACTAACAAACTGTAAAGAGTGTAGAAAGGTTATACCGAATGATCCGAGTCCTTCGTTCTTTAACCATCATCCCACGCTCCGTTGCGGCTGCTCCGATCTCGTCGATCTCCAATCTGCTCGTCCAGGTGGCACCACGTCAACGATTCTTTAAACGGGCTCCCGCCTCTGACTCGAGGCAACTCGGTCGTCAAGTTTGCTAAAAGAGACGACCAAGAATGATGTAGAGAATGAGTAGATGACTTTGTCTCACTTCGTCCAAGTCCGTGGACGATCGGTTAATGAAGTTGCCGTGGGAATCGGGCGATGGAATGAAATGAGCTGTGAAATTCCATACACCCCAAAATCTATCATATCTTTTGTAACCAAATGAAAACTTCAAGTGAGAGAGAGTATGTGAGAGTGAGGGGAGGGGCCGGCCATTTATAGGTGGAGGGAGGTGAGTGTAGGAGAGAGGAGAGTGACCACAAGAGTGTGAACACAAATAAATATCTCAAGTGTGAACACAAGAAAATATCTCAAGTGTGAACACAAAGTGTGAACACACCAAAAGCAACCAATAAGGAACAAGTGAGTCATGAGCCTTGTCACCACCTTCTAGAACCTTCTAGAAGTATCCACACTCATCTCAAGAAAAGATAAACCCGTCTTTAACCGAATGTTAAAAGACGGCTGATAGAAAACTGGAAACTGGCAACTTCCAAAAGTGATCCCGAAACGAATTTCAGGATAACCCCGTAACTGTATAAATATACCCGCATTTGTATTACGACCGAATACAAATGCAACTGAGACAAAGATATTATATCTACTCAATATAATACTCGGATCCGGCTTAAACCAAAGCCGGCCAGTATCATCTGCCCGAAAAAGGACACGTGCGTAAACGCACGTGCGTAAACGCACGTGCATTTTTCGAACCCTGCCATAAAACCATACGGCCTCTACAACGTTTCGCCCGAACTTGGGAAACTGTCTGTGGGGAACTCTAATGACTCGTCAGTACCCTGGCAGTGGGTTTAACCACAAACCGTCAGCGGCACTAGCAATGCGTAACGGCTGCCCATGGACTGACCTCAAGGGAGGCCGATGAGCGAACTCATCCGGAAACCCTACCGAGCCTAACAGTGACCATGTATATACAGTCCGGTCCGTTCGTCAATGAGTATCGCATATCTGCCTAGGGGGCTAGTAACGTCAGACCCCCAATAGCAGTATAAGTCGTGTCGGAGTGTAGCCCAATAACACCCTGAGATACTAGTGGAGTACCTACCAGTAAATCTCCTGCCATGGCCGTGGGCTATGTGTAATGGCTCTCCTAGACACAGCACGATCTCGCCCCCAATACCGGGAGAGACGAATCCCCTGCCGATCCGCTCACGTGCCTCCATATGGCTCGGGACTGTACCCAAAAGCTACCTGTTTGCATGACTCCTTTGAGCCATGGTAGGGTAGAAATCAAAGCACAGTGGGAACTCACACGAGACAAATGACGACCTCAGGTCGATGAACTAACCTGTACACATGTCACCTGGGAACTGCTATCTGACGATAGGTATAGTACTAACTAGCAGATTCCCGGCGAGTCCTGTCCGGTGTACTCATAACCCAATGAGCACCTGTATACATCTTAGGTGATCCAACTGACACCAGTGGCTTGTGAGACCGGCCACCGCCCCTCGTCGGGGTCTCGACTGTATACACTAGTCTACTCCGGAGTATCGATGCCCTGTCTCGAAACTCCCACGACTAGGGACCACAATTAAGGATATGCATATAAACCACCCAACTCTCACGTATATGATCGCCATCATACTGTTGGTAGTAAAGCAAGATCCTAAGGGCTCTATCAAAGTGTAACATGTTATCAGTCACCTGAACATGTACACGACTGATAAAGGCAAACCAGATAGCATACTATCATCTCGAGTAAGACTGTCCTACTGGTATAGGGCCTCCGCAATCATTGCAATCACGTACCTGCGATCCAATAATTGACTATGAGGGCACTATCTCCAACAATCTCCCACTTGCACTCAAGGCTAATTATTGCCATGTCGACTACTCACAGCCCGTGTGAAACCGAACATCCAACTCCTCTACTAATCAGTTTCACAAAGCCCGTTTGTAAAACTATTGTGTTCGAGAAATAGCCTCAGTGAGTGGATCCGCCTAGATGTTTCTTTCTATATCTCTCTTAATCTCAAGTTCGCGGAGAAAGCCATCTCCCGAATCGAGTAATACCTGTCTTAGAATATGTCTGGATATCTGATGGGACCTAGTTCATAAATGAACTCCAAATCCAAACTTCTTAGACTGTATCGATCACTGAACCTAATCAGTATCCGGCACCATGCCACCCACAGTATCCTCTTGGACCACCTGTCCATAATACTGTCCCTCGTCAGAGGGAAAACTAAAACTCTGACAATCACTCTGTCATCCACGTCACCTTTGAAGCCTGGAATGATAATCGTCTCCCGAAGGAGGCTGCCGTCATCAAATCCGTAGAACATTCACTTATGTTCTAAAACTGCTTCCTTATGTCTCTCCAGGATTGGATTAATACAAACTTATCGCATCTAGTGCAAAAACAACATCTGATGTGGTACTTGACACCTCACGATTGACTCAATTGCCTAAGCAAGTGATCTGCCAATCATGCACAACCCTCTCCCCTTTAGTCTATACGACACCTTTAGAGAGGGTGACTCCATCACCTGCAGGTACACCACCAAGCAAGGAGTCAACTATTCTAAAAACCATTAGAATATTTGTCATAGTACCCACATTGGGAAACTACCCAAATCTAGATCTAAAACCATAGATCCAGAAACCAGAATGTCAAATATTATATCCATATCCTGTCTGGAGAAACAACTGTGTGACGACCACAGTACAACCGATCGTAGTATAGGAATTTTACTTCCTACTCTGTGTATGTCATCTAGATACCATGACATCACACCCTACTACCCTCTTAACAGATCCATCCCCTATTCTGATGAAGTCAAACCCATGACTGTCACATCAAAATTAGATGATCTATCTCCGCTATAACTGCTCTAGTCTATAAATAGACATAAGCTACTTGCCCACTATGCTTCCGCTGCTTCCACTGACTACGACAACCCTCTGGCAGAATAATATACACGTGCACTTCTAAAGCTAGTTTAGAACGACGCTATACTTATCCTCCTGCCTGGTCTCATAGTCTGGAACAACAGTAGTGTCAAGTCTGGGTAGATAAGAACCTCCCTGCCACCGTCCTTGAGGGTACCGGAGTACCTCTCGGGTGTCTGAGGTTACCCACCAAATCTGCGGAGTGGCTATTGGAATGTCAAACCTGATTGAATATATAGGTCCTATTAAATTTTCCGTAATCGTTCGTGGTTCTGGAATCACTTCCAGTTCTACCATACTCCCACTATGTTTTCTGAAAAAGTCCATTTTTACTAAAACTGTGGCGAGTCAAGAACAATATCACTATTGGTCTTCCAAATGGTAGAATATCAACCCTCGTTATAGCTAGGGTCAACCCACAAACAGCCATTACAGAAACGTGCCCTGAGTTATCCAGATTCTGGTTTTAAGCATAAGCTGGACAACTCCCCATACCTTAATATCTTTTAAGGTACGAACTATTCTATATCCAATATAGAAACTTTGGCACTTATTTAATTGGAACCATATTCAAACCATGCAGCTGTCTCCAGTGCATATCAATTTAATGGAAAGAGGCTAATCAGCATTACTCAACTTAGGAATCCATCCAATTATGAGTAACCTGAAAGAGAAACACGTTTCTCAAAACCATCACTATCATCTGAATACCAATCACAAGAATCTACATCTTCGATCTCTTTGAAGAATCCCGATACTTGTGACACCTGGTTCTCTACTTTATTCTTATACCCACAACTTCTCAAAACCTAGACCTTGTATTTGTACGAAACACTTGTCTAAATACTAGAGAAGTTATAAGTAAACAGAATATAGTACGAGGACCTACCCCTTTGTCCTGATGGACACTGGATAACATACAATACTCTGTATAAGTCCGCTGAGTTGAACAACTCAAAACTTGTGCTTCGTAGGTTGAAAACTGTACCCTGGCGATTTCCTCAAATATCACCAATTACAACGAATTTCGATATAATGAGGATAATTGCCTAATTCCCAATAACTTACTCCCACTCATCATATGTAAAACCATACAGATATGAGAATGAAACCTGGTAAATACATACCCTTGGAGTAAGTACCCAATCGGGAAAACAGTTTTCTTTTAACAATGCACTGAAACATGAAAATGTTTCGTAGGGGTATCCTGGTATTCATAGCAATGCCTCTTCCATAATCCAATTCATGACTTCAACCGTATATTTTATTGCCATCTATCTAAGTCCCTTTATTTGTCTTTAGTCATTACCTTCTGTACACCATCGTTAGGCTAAATGGTTTTCTTCCTTCCCTACCGTTCAGCACCAGCCTATGGTTTGGAAGAAGACTATCCAGTAAGCATAATAGGTGTACCCTCCTAAACCAAGGAGTACTCGTATCTTGAGAGAAGGTGATGATAAAAGACAACTGAATAATACCTTATTCCTTTAAAGGTGAAATAGGAGTGGCGATGAAGTACGCGGTTTTGGTCGTGAATGAAATCAGTCGCAATTTACTTTGCCCTCTTTCTAATCCCTTTATTTTGTCTTTACATATTACCTTCTGCACACCCTACTTAGGCTAATTGGTTTTCTTCATTCCCTACCTTTCGGCACCTGCCTATGGTTTGGAATAAGACTATCCAATAAGCGTAATAGGTGTACTCTCCTAAACCAAGGAGCTCTCGCAACCTGAGAGAAGGTGATAATAAAAGACAACTGAATAAACCAATTCTATTTCTCCTGAACCTGGATCCATCCTCGAAGAAGTCCCTTCGAGTTCGTATATAACCATACGATGGATCTATCCAATGGAAGTGGATATCCGTAGTAATACAGGTGTTCTGAGAAATTCAAAGGGTAAAAGAAGGAGTGGCAATGACTTATGCAACTCAGACAATCCAAAAGCCAGTATTTTAAGAAGGTTCGGTAAACTTGGTTACTGAGTCATAGTCTAGGGTCGGTCAAAAGGTCGCTTCCAAAGAGAGAGAGAAAAGAAACACTCTGCGTGCACTCTAACCTAGATCAGAATGGTTATCACTTTTTCTAATCCGGAAACATCCCACTGTCCTGTCAAATTCTCCCCCAAACCTGAAAGAAGAATCAATCGGGATCACCCGAAGAGTAAACCAAATCATCAGTGGGAATCGGGATCCAACTCTCATCGCATGATAACGTGATGGAATGCATCCACGTTACTCATACTCCAGAAGGTATGCGCATACTTGGCAAGTTTCAGTTTCTTTAGAAACTCCCGATATGATTTATGCCCCATGCTCTTATGACCTTGGCGTATGTCAACAAATCATAAGTCACATGTCAAGTTCTGCCCGTCATTATCTTGTTAATTTGAACCCACCCGTACATACCGTTGACGTATGCCAACAAGGTAATACGACTGTCCCAAACCAACTCATCTATCTATGCAACAAATGAATACCCAGCAGCTACCAAACACTATGCCTTGACGTAAGCCAACAAACATAGCTTGAATACTACTGACCACCCATAAGAAACGACGGAGGGCTACGGCTGGTTTTTGGCGAAAAACCTTTAACGTAGTGAACTTGATATCGCTGAAGGAACCTGATAGCTTTTTATAAAAATATAGTGGCGAAAACCTTTTGCTAAAGAGGTCATTCCCGATGAAGGGATCTCGGCTCTTTCCTCGTGGAATGAGGTGCAGGATATTCCACTGAATACCGCGATGCATAGCAACATGTAATCGACTATAGTGAAGTTATTACCCTGACGCAAACTTCTGCCCAAGGGGTCAGTCCCGGTAAAGGGATATCGGCCCTTGCCCCGTCGAATGAGGTGCAGGATATTCCACTGAATACCGCTATGCAAAAAAAAAGGAAACGTCTTTGCAATAACACTTTTTAAATTGTTCCAACAACTGTATACAGGTTTGCTTTACTTTGCATTGATCAGAATCAACGCAGTCCCATCAATCAATCACACCAGAAAAGAACAAAAATAAAATGTACGTATATGCCATCCGCATTCGTCACTGGGTCCCGTCATCACCCGTTAGGTTACTTAACTAACGACAGAGCGGGGACTGGACTAGCGCGGGTGTAAAAAATATACAACATTTAATAGTATATAAACCAATATACAATAATCGCTCCAGGCGTGATAATATGCAACATTACAGAAAAGTAATAAGCATCACAGAACAATACAGATAATCTGGGATCCCCGGGTTTCACAGAGCCGCTGCTGAAACCCGACGTTCCCCTGTCGTGTGGATAGCCTGTGCAATGAAACCTAGACCCCTACGGGTGCGGCAAGTTACCCGCCAAAACCTGAAGCGAGGCAGCCCCCTACAACAAAGTGAATGGACCATCCTGCACTTCACGGAATCCGGTAATCTTGTGCACCCCTCCTTGGGTCAACCTGTACCCCCTACGAGTGCGGCGAATAGTCTGCCAATTTTAGAGTGGGGCCCCTCTGCCTCTCAAAGCCATGAGATGCGGACCCGTTGCCCTCCAGAACCCGGCTATCCGTGCACTCCGTCTCGGGGCAAAACCTAGTACAGTAATGAAAAATAGTACAACAGGTACATCGACCGCAACCTGGTCGTGCCCCAAAAGAATATTATACAACAGGCAGTGACGGCAGTCCACAAGTTGGACGCTCGCCCCGCAATATCAAATGTACAAATAAACTCAAACTGCACTATCATTGCACACTGCTATCCATCACGACAAATCCGCAACATCACAGCACAACACAGAACATCAACGCGAATGTCACGTTCGCAAACCCGTCTAAAAGAACTATAGCAATCAGACGCGGTTTACCGATCAAATGACATTCCCGGTCGGAGATATAATGTAAGCACTGTAAACCAACGTGTTTAAATTTCGATCGACAAAATATCACAAAGTGGGCCCCACGAACAACTGGTGAACAGTAACAAAATCTGGGCCCAAAAGATATATACCAAAAACCCCAAATTCCAACAGAGAAGACACAGACAAAATTTGGTGCACTGATCCCATAGAAAGGCCGCGGATGCGCGGCCAAACCATGGGTTTGGCCGCGGTTCCGCGGCTCTTTGGTGGGATCACGTGACCAAATTTGGTCCGTGTGCTTCTGAGACCCTGCACAACTTTCTGTGATATGTGGAATATTTTTAGGACACCATTTAAAATCGACAGAAACTGTGAAAATTGGATTTTGCAGTTTTTGATTTCCGGTTCGATCGATATTTTAAACGCGTTAGCACAAGTTAGTATAGCAAAATGGTTAGGCTCTGATACCACTGTAAGTCTACAGTAGCGCCCCGGCCGTCTACAGACGCCAAACGCGGAACAAAAACTTTTTAACTGGCGCTATCGTATACTTTAACCCGGATCTGCCATTATTGCTAAACTAACAAACTGTAAAGAGTGTAGAAAGGTTATACCGAATGATCCGAGTCCTTCGTTCTTTAACCATCATCCCACGCTCCGTTGCGGCTGCTCCGATCTCGTCGATCTCCAATCTGCTCGTCCAGGTGGCACCACGTCAACGATTCTTTAAACGGGCTCCCGCCTCTGACTCGAGGCAACTCGGTCGTCAAGTTTGCTAAAAGAGACGACCAAGAATGATGTAGAGAATGAGTAGATGACTTTGTCTCACTTCGTCCAAGTCCGTGGACGATCGGTTAATGAAGTTGCCGTGGGAATCGGGCGATGGAATGAAATGAGCTGTGAAATTCCATACACCCCAAAATCTATCATATCTTTTGTAACCAAATGAAAACTTCAAGTGAGAGAGAGTATGTGAGAGTGAGGGGAGGGGCCGGCCATTTATAGGTGGAGGGAGGTGAGTGTAGGAGAGAGGAGAGTGACCACAAGAGTGTGAACACAAATAAATATCTCAAGTGTGAACACAAGAAAATATCTCAAGTGTGAACACAAAGTGTGAACACACCAAAAGCAACCAATAAGGAACAAGTGAGTCATGAGCCTTGTCACCACCTTCTAGAACCTTCTAGAAGTATCCACACTCATCTCAAGAAAAGATAAACCCGTCTTTAACCGAATGTTAAAAGACGGCTGATAGAAAACTGGAAACTGGCAACTTCCAAAAGTGATCCCGAAACGAATTTCAGGATAACCCCGTAACTGTATAAATATACCCGTATTTGTATTACGACCGAATACAAATGCAACTGAGACAAAGATATTATATCTACTCAATATAATACTCGGATCCGGCTTAAACCAAAGCCGGCCAGTATCATCTGCCCGAAAAAGGACACGTGCGTAAACGCACGTGCATTTTCCGAACCCTGCCATAAAACCATACGGCCTCTACAACGTTTCGCCCGAACTTGGGAAACTGTCTGTGGGGAACTCTAATGACTCGTCAGTACCCTGGCAGTGGGTTTAACCACAAACCGTCAGCGGCACCAGCAATGCGTAACGGCTGCCCATGGACTGACCTCAAGGGAGGCCGATGAGCGAACTCATCCGGAAACCCTACTGAGCCTAACAGTGACCATGTATATACAGTCCGGTCCGTTCGTCAATGAGTATCGCATATCTGCCTAGGGGGCTAGTAACGTCAGACCCCCAATATCAGTATAAGTCGTGTCGGAGTGTAGCCCAATAACACCCTGAGATACTAGTGGAGTACCTACCAGTAAATCTCCTGCCACGGCCGTGGGCTATGTGTAATGGCTCTCCTAGACACAGCACGATCTCGCCCCCAATACCGGGAGAGACGAATCCCCTGCCGATCCGCTCACGTGCCTCCATATGGCTCGGGACTGTACCCAAAAGCTACCTGTTTGCATGACTCCTTTGAGCCATGGTAGGGTAGAAATCAAAGCACAGTGGGAACTCACACGAGACAAATGACGACCTCAGGTCGATGAACTAACCTGTACACATGTCACCTGGGAACTGCTATCTGACGATAGGTATAGTACTAACTAGCAGATTCCCGGCGAGTCCTGTCCGGTGTACTCATAACCCAATGAGCACCTGTATACATCTTAGGTGATCCAACTGACACCAGTGGCTTGTGAGACCGGCCACCGCCCCTCGTCGGGGTCTCGACTGTATACACTAGTCTACTCCGGAGTATCGATGCCCTGTCTCGAAACTCCCACGACTAGGGACCACAATTAAGGATATGCATATAAACCACCCAACTCTCACGTATATGATCGCCATCATACTGTTGGTAGTAAAGCAAGATCCTAAGGGCTCTATCAAAGTGTAACATGTTATCAGTCACCTGAACATGTACACGACTGATAAAGGCAAACCAGATAGCATACTATCATCTCGAGTAAGACTGTCCTACTGGTATAGGGCCTCCGCAATCATTGCAATCACGTACCTGCGATCCAATAATTGACTATGAGGGCACTATCTCCAACAGTAATCCCTCTCACTTAGTGTTAAAGTGTTTGTCATACTTATTTTCGCATAAACTCTAGTTTAAAGATCCGGCTTTGGGTTGTTCGGCACGGCTAAAATTTTAATGGGGCATGGTTGATGCCTCATAGACCTTTGTGCGTGTGCCTAGCAACCCTACAGTGGTATCAGAACCAAGCTAGAGCTTTAGGCGAAGTCTAGGAGAAGTTTAAAGTCCGATCGAACTTCGAATACACGATATAACCTAGTTTCTGTAATTTTTTCAAAACTGTGATTTTTTGTGAATTAAAAATGCTCAGAAAATTAAGCAGGGAAATATAGGAATTACTGTGAAGTACGGACCATTGATTCCATCACGTAACCGCGGAACCGCGGCCAAACCACGCACGTGGCCGCGGTTTCACGGCTGAATAGTGATATTGGGGCCTACCACATCACAGTAATATTCCTGGTTTCTTTTGAAATATTCTGGGAAGTTTTAATTCCACTCAAGTATTGAGTTTTCTGGGTTGTATTGGGGACTCGTTGATTCGATCGGATATTTTAAGCTCGTTTAGTTTGTCCGGGTAATTTTTAGAACGCGTTAAAAAGTTCGAACGGATATCAATAACTCACTTTTTTCCCTGCTGGAAAATTTCCAAGCGTTGGATTTTTCCGTAGTTTAAGAACATCCTAAGTCGTGCAAGTAACGCGGTGGACCCTCTAGAAGACTGTTACCTTAACTCGATTATGTGACCGTCTTGAACTGCCTCTAAACCTTAGGGTTTGTGGCAGTATGGCGTGCCACATGTGAGGCGTTGGCTTGACCCTTCTACGGCTGGACCATTGGTACTGTAGCATGTGATGGATATTTTTAAACTAATTTCAAGTGTTGAGAACTATTTTGGAAAACTTGGATTTTTGATTATTCGATCGGAAAGTTTAACATTGTCTATTTATCTGGAATATGATACAATATTTGGAATCCACATATAGTTATGAGATAACTAATTTGAATGTTATAAATCTAGCAGTTCAGTCTCAGATGATCGGTTGCCACGGAATTTTGATGTGATCAAAAGTCTGTCGCAATCACATAGCGTACGCGGATACACGCCAGGTAAACTTAAAAGACAGCCACGCCCTATAGCCCCGACCAAGTGACTGTAGGAGAACCCCGTCGCCAAAAGCATCCGTTCGGGTGCTTGCGGCAGCGGTGTTCCGCCTTAGTGCACTTCGTCGATGGCATCGGGGGTGCGGTCGTCTACTAAAGTTTGCGACGAGCATTCGATCAGAATGTCGGGAATCTTTTTGAATTGCCCGACTTGATATTGAAAAGAGTTTTCGATAATGAGACTAAAATGCGGGGTTTATAATTGTTAGGCATGCGATCTCTAAGGAGGTTGCGGATTCCAACTGTTGTAGTTTTACACTTTCTTTTCTGTGACCGTAAGTGTAGTATGTAGTTGTATCGCCGGTTTTCGTTGTTATACATCGACGACAATTGGTGTATGCATACTTACTTACGTTGATGATATGAGATATTATGTGTTGCTGTGATATGTTATATTAGATTGCCCTGTTTGAATAGCCGGGGGTTTTATGTGAGATGAGAGTTTTTTCTTTTTCATTCATGTAAAATTCATTTGTATGTAATATTCTTTTATTGGGGCACTTCCGGGCTGAGGATGATGTCACCATTGTATATTATTTACTTTTCCGCATTAGGTAGACCCAAGGAGGGGAGCACAAGTAACCGTGTTCTGGGGTCCAGTGTGAGACCATCTCGAGGAGTCGAGACCGGGTCTCCTAACCCTAAAATTGGCAGTGTTGCTTGCCGCTCTCGTAGGGGTCTAGGGATGTGGGTTTGGCTATTCATCGCGACCGTGGAATCCGTGTTTTATACAGGCCCGTATTGAAAACACGGACGTCTTAATATATCCAATATTTCATATATGTTCTTCTGCTGCAATGTTCTATGATGAGATCATATTACTGCCTGAGATGAATGTTTATATTATATATATGAGATATATATTATATATTGTTGATTTCGTTTAATATCTGATGCTTGTGAAGCATATTAAAATGGGACTTCATTAATGAGATTAATGAAATAAAAGAAACCTAAGATGTTGTAGAAACTTGTTAAAAAACTGGTAGCTCTAGTTGTTGCTTTGCATAGCGGTGTTCCTTGTAGAACATCAAGCACCTTATTCGATAAGGAAAGAGCCGAGATCCCTTCACCGGGAGTGACCTCTTTAGTGAAACTAGCAGGTGCTACAAACTCGGTTTGTCTTTTGATTGTTTCTATAGTTTTTTCTTTGCATAGTGATATTTGTGAAATATCCTGCACCTTATTCGATAAGGAAAGGGCCGACGATCCCTTCACCGGGAGTGACCCCTTTAGCAAAACTAGAAAATCCTCAAAAACACTCCATTTAAAATCACTCGATTCTACAACGATATCAAGTTCATTAAGCAAAGGGTTTTCTTAAAAACCTGTCGTAGCCCTCCGTCATTTCAGATAAGTAATATTTAGTATTCGTGCTACGTTTGTTGACCTCCGTCAAGGCGTAGTATGCGGTAGCTGACTAGTATTTATCTGCTTATGCATATGATGCAGATTGGATTAGGGTAGTCGTGCGGCCTTGTTGACCTCCGTCAAGGGTCATACGGGTGGGTTTAATTCAATCAGGAAATAACGGGTAGAACTTGACTAGCAGCCTATGGTTTGTTGACCTCCATCAAGGTCATAGGACGCTAGGGGTAAAATATTATTAGGAATTTGAAGTGTTGAAATTTGCAATGAGATTGCATACCTTCTATGAGATAGTTGGATCCCGATACCCGCTGCGAGTAAGAGTTACTCTTAGGAGAGTTTTACACATTACAATTAGCCGATCAAGTAGGTGTCTAGAAAGGTGTTAACGGGGTTACGCCCCTGGGAAAACGAGGTTTACTTTAATTAGGTTCGTGCGAAAGCACGGGGGACCTCCCTCAAAGTACCGACACTGGCCTGGCTGAAAGATTGGCGAACTTGTAGCGTGTAATTAATCCCGGCTTGTCTTTCCTTTTAGGGTTTGAAGAAAGATTTGACTAAAACAGTGGGAGACATCCTGATTAGATATATTAGATAACCAATCTAATCTTGCAAGAGCATACGCTGAGTGTTTTCTTCTCTCTCTCTCCAGGTAGCGACCATATCACGCCTTAATCAAGATAATAATACGGATGTATTGACCGAACCCGCTTGTTATACTGAGCTGGGGAACATTGATCCCGCTCCAACTTATAATTGTTATAAGACAGAGCAGGAAATTGGGGAATACCAGATTTCCCATGCCGCCCAAATGAAGAAAGTACATGTTGATGCATCTTCTTCGGGTGTGTTCATTACACAGAACTGTTTTTCAGTATCCTTTACGTCCTGAGTATTTGATCCCGGATCAGGATCCCATATATGTAATATGTTACATGGGCTACAGATAGGTAGAGAACTGAGAACGGGTGATAAGTTTCATGAGATAGAAATGGTGCAAGTGTTGCAGCCAAGTCTGTTGGTCACTATCACCCTGTATTACCAGAATACATTGATTCTGAACGAATGTTATTAGATACCGAACCTGATATACAACATCATATCAGTCTCTTTATTAGTAAAGAAATGATATAACTTTTTATTGTTGGATAATGTTTTGAACATTTCCTATATCAAGAGTTTATCGGTTCAGGCACGTTATCTAAAAGCATTGACGTTCTAAATCAAACCACAGTTCTTAACGTATAGAACACACATAAGAGGAAGAGTTCAGATATGAACAAATCCTTCTTGAGGCATTGTAGACTAGGTCATATCAATGCGACCCGACTAGCTGAAGTTATATATAGATGCATATTTAAATTAGTTTGAATTTACATCTTGTGAAACTTGCCGGTCATGTCACAAAGATACGATGACCATAGCTCTGTTTATTGGAAACAGAGAAAGAGTTAGTGAACTCTTGGGATTGATACATGATGATGTATGATGGTCCCCTGTCTACACATGCCAAGACTAGTTCTTTGTACTTCATTACATTCTCTGATGTTCTCTCAAGATTCGGACATATGTTCCTGTTGAAACACAAGTTTGAACCTTTTGAGATATTCACAGAATATATAAGAAGTAGAGAACCAAAAACGGGTATAAGTATTATGTCCTTTGATGAGATCAAGGAGGAGAGTACTTGAGCACGAAATTTCTGGACTGTTCTAAAGGAGAATGAGATTCTCTCTCAGCATTACTCCTCCGTCTACACCATAGCACGATGGTATATAGGGGCGGAGCAATAGCACCCTATATGATATGGTGTGCTCTATGATGAGTACTACTGAGTTTCCTATTTCCTTTTGGGAGTTATGCACTTGAGAAGTTGCATACCTATTGAATAGGGTTCAAATCAAATCAGTTACCTACCACTTCATATGTGATATGGAATGGGAAAAGCCCATATCTTAAGTTTGTTAAGATTTGGGGTTGTCCGGCCTATGTCTAAAAAGCAAAATCCGGACAAGCTCGAGGCAAAATCAAGATCTGTGGAAGTTTGTTGGATATCCCAAGCATACGCAAGGGAATATCTTCTACCTAACAGAGGAACAAAAATGTTTTGTTTCTCAGCATGCAACCTTTGTGAAAGGGAATTTCTTATGAAGAAATTATTGGTCATGAGGTAGAACTAGAAAGAGTTCCAGCTATACAAACTACTGCAGATGATTTGGTAGAACCAAAGGATTCAATAGTTTCCAACGAACCTCAGCCTCTCCGTCGATCTAGTAGGGTTCCTTACCCACCTGAAAGATACTTCGGTTTCTCTATGACAGTGGGAGCGGGGATTCTATCATGAGATGATGACCCAACTAGTTTCGAGCTGACCATCAGGAGTGAGACTCTGTAAGAATGGCTAAATGCTTATCGATCTGAGATGGAATCCTTATACACCAACAAAGTATGGACTTTGGTTGCTCTATTTGAAGGTTAAAATCCCCATCAGAAGGAAGTATATCTTGAGAAGATTACTAGGTGTACATGGAAAAGTTGAGACTTTCAAAGCTATGATTAAGTCCATCCAGATCCTACTTGCCACGGCTACATACCATGACTACGATATCTGGCGGTTGGGTGTCATGGCTGCTTTTCTAAATGTTGATTTGGAAGAGAGCGTCTATAAGTACACAGCCAGAGGGCTTCGTAGACAGTGGGAGCAGCGGAAACGTGTGCAAGATATTTTATGTGATAAAGCAGGCATCGTGGAGTTGGAACGTCTGTTTTGATATGGTAGTCAAAGAGTTTGACTTCATCAAAATGGTAGATGAACCTTGTATATACAAAAAGGTAATAGGGAGTATGGTGGTGATCCTCGTAGAGTACGTGGATGACATACTGTTGATAGGGAAGGAGTTTCCTATGCTACGCTAGGTCAATCTCCGCTTATCACAAGGATTCTCCATATAGGATCAAAGATGATACCTCCTAAATCCTGGGTTTTGGATCTATGAGATAGATCTAATTGGAAGTTAGGATACTCACTAGTTGTAGTGATATGGTATCAATCGATCCTGGGGAGAATCACTGGAAAGGTTCCAGGGTGATAAGGACGACTGAATGTCAGTCGCCGGCATTGTCATTACCCTCAGTGGAGGGACGGTATGTTGGAAGAGTTCCAAGCTAGAT
Organism: Agapanthus africanus; assembly: GCA_030015575.1. NCBI lineage: Eukaryota > Viridiplantae > Streptophyta > Magnoliopsida > Asparagales > Amaryllidaceae > Agapanthus > Agapanthus africanus. The sequence goes on from JASDDO010000018.1 coordinate 353,059,234, forward strand.
ACCGTGGCTTACTAGACGATTAAAGGCGAGATACATCGTTACCAAGGATGCTACCAAAGAGACAGTCTGGATATATATAAGTTCATGAGATGAACTTCGTTCCTACCATTGTGTGACAATGGAGTTATGGCTTATGCCAAGGAACCCCCCCATCCCATCAGAAATCCAGATATAATTCTTAGGCATTATCACCTGATCATGCAGATGGTTAATCTCCAGGGACATCGAGGTTAGGAGAGTAGACACAGAGGACGACAACGCGGATCCACTCACAAAGGCCTTTTTCCCAGTTGAGACTTTTATGGGTTGGTTGAGTATGAGATACTTCAACCGCAGCTAATTGTTGGGTATGTGATACCACAACAGATGGCCCTAGTGCAAGTGGGAGATTGTTAGTTATATGTATGCCCTAGAGGCCATTACTGTACATACGATGTATATTGTAATGGATGCTTGGACATATATAGGGACGACTTTCTTGCTCGATATGATAGTATGCTATCTGGTTGTACTTTATCTTAACATGTACTCTGATTGTCTCTATGCTACATGTTGATAAAACCCTTAGGATATGTACTCGACTACTGGGACTATGATGAGATCATACTAGTGGGGCCACGGTAGTCAGCATGTACATCCTATAACTATTCCTAGTCGAGGGTGTATCGAGACAGGGCATCGATACACCAGAGTAGACTAGCGTATACGCATCTTGACCCATATGATGGGCGATGGATGATCCCATATCCATCGGTGTTTGACATCAAGGATGGTGTACGGGTGCTCAGTAGAGACTGGGTACACTGGATGGACTCGCCGAGAACTGCCTGATGGTATTATACCTCACGTCAGATGGCAGTTCTCCGGTGACACTGGTACAGAGTTGTCTGTTGAGCCGAGATCGTCATAGAGTCTTGTGTGATTCCCACTGTGCTTTGATTTCTATCATACCACGTCCAAGAGGGCGTGCAGAAAGGTGGCTTTTGGGTACAGTCCCGAATCACATGGAGGCAATGAGCGATAGGAGGGGATTCGTCTCTCCCGGTATAGGGAGTTGATGTTGTGCTGTGTTCGATTAGCTATAACTGGAAATCCCTGGCCAGGGTTGCTGAGATTTACTGGTAAGTGTTATCAGTAGTTTCTCGAACTGTTATAGACCTCAAATCGACACGATTTATCGAGCTACTGGGGTCTGACGTATACCACTCCTAGGCGAGATATGCGACATATCAGACGACGAGACCGGACTGTACGGGAGTGTTACTGTTTGGATTCACAGGAGAATGTATAGGCTTGCTTGTTGATCTTCTGAGCGCTCAATACCTGGGTGGCTGTTATGTTTAGCTAACCGCTTGCAGCTTATGGGTGTTTGATATGATCATCACCTACTGTCGGCGTATTGACGATTCTTTTGAGTCCTACACAGAGGTTTCTTGGCTCAGGCAAAACGAAGCAGGAGCACATATGTGATATGTGCGGGACCGAGGATAATGCGGTATGTGATACCGTATTGGATTCTCGCGATATGAGATATCGGCCGGGTATATGTGATATAGCCGGGTCATCGTATTAGTCGGTTATATGCGATATAGCCGGATTGTCGGATCAAGTGTTGATTCGATAATTTAATGTATAATAATATATATGATATATTAAATTACATTAACTAATACTAGCTCACTAAAAGATTCTTTTTCTCACTCGGGTAATACATTGATATATATGCAATATATGTTAATTGTATTATTTTATTTTGTTACGATAAGTATTATATATGTGATATTTAATATTGTAACATGATATGGTTATTAATGCAACATGTTTTGTGGAGTTTAAACATGATTAGGGTTTGGATTAGGGTTAAGACTTCTAATAGATTCTAGAAGCTTTTTTTTTGTCTTGGAAAAGATATTATGCTTGATATATTCAAGTGACTCACTTTTAACCCAACCCAAACCCTAGCCCTAGTTAATTCTCTACATGGGTTTAGTTGACCATGGTTGCATTATTCATCATATTTATCTTTTCATTATTCATCACAAAAAGAACTAATGATTATTCATCTTCTTCCTTCTTCTTTCTTTCATGGAAAAAGCTTTCTAGCTTTTTTCCAAGTGATGAAAATGAGTGAGAATAAGAAAATAAAAGAGAGCAAAAATGCTACCTCATCATCCTCATTTACCCTTGCCATTTAGATGAGGGTGTTCACTTCATTTAGTGAGTGTTATCTTGTGTTAATGAAACTTCAAGGTAGATCATTTATGTTATCGAAAATCGGAAGCAAGACTGCATCTTTCTCTTCGTGGAGCCTCTCGAGAGTCCGGAACACGATGATCGCGGCGAAGGGACCACAACACGGAGCTTATGAAGTGATGGACCGGATCTACAAAGGTTGTAATCCCTCTCACTTAGTGTTAAAGTGTTTAACATACTTGTTTTCGCATAAACTCTAGTTTAAAGATCCGGCTTTGGGTTGTTCGGCATGGCTAAAATTTTAATCAGGCATAGTTGATGCCTCGTAGACCCTTGTGCGTGTGCCTAGCAACCCTACAGAAAATTGTACTATGGTTATGAAGAATTACAACGTTGTTGAATGCTCCTTACCTAACCATCAACTGATATAGGTAAATACTATGGACATAATTTCAAAATGTTATATCTCACTTTATAAAAATAAACGTATAGATATATCAATTTGAAATTGGTGCTTAACAACGGATATTCAAAACCAAATATTTGTCGTCCGGCAAACAACCCAGGCGATTTCCTCAAATATCACCAATTACAATGAATCCCGATATAATGAGGATGATGACATAATTCCCAATAACTTACTCCCATTCATCATCTGTAAAACCATACAGATGTGAGAATCATACCTGGTAAATACATACCCTGGAGTAAGTACCTAATTGGGAAATCAGTTTTCTATTAACAATGTAAAGTGAAACTGAAACATGAAAATGTCTCGAAGGGGTATCCGGGTATTCCTATTAACGCCTCTTCCATTATCCAGATTCATGACTGTAACCGTACATTTCTTTGCCTCCTCTCCAAATCCCTTTATTTGTCTTTAGTCGCTACCTTCTGCACACCATCGTTAGGCTAAATAGTTTTCTTCCTTCCCTACCGTTCGGCACCAGCCTATGGTCTGGAAGAAGACTATCCAATAAGCGTAATAGGTGTACTGTCCTAATCCTAGGAGCACTCGCAACCTGAGAGAAGGTGAAGATTAAAGACAACTGAATAGACCTTATTCCTATTTCTCCTGAACCAGAATCCATCCTCGAAAAAGTTCCTTTGAGTTCATATATAACCATACGATGGATTTATCCAATGGAATTGGATGTTCGTAGTGATACGGGGTGTTCTGGAGAAATACAAAGGTGAAGTAGGAGTGGCGATCAAATACGTGGTTCGGTCATGAATAGCAGTCACAATTTACTTTGCCCTCTTACTAATCCTTTTATTTGTCTTTACTTATTACCTTCTGTACACCTCACTTAGGCTAATGGTTTTCTTCATTCCCTACCTTTCGGCACCTGCCTATGGTTCGGATGAAGACTATCCAATAAGCGTAATAGGTGTACCCTCCTAAACCAAAGAGTCCTCGCAACCTGAGAGAAGGTAAAAGGAAAAGACAACTGAATAGTCCTATTCATTTTCTCCAGAACCGGAAACCATCCTCGAATCTGGAACGAGTTCCTTCGAGGTCGTATATAACCATACGATGGTTTTATCAAATGGAAGTGGATGTTCGTAGTAATACGAAATGTTCCGGAGAAAAAGGTAAAAGTAGGAGTGACAATGATGTATGCAACTCTGACAATCCAAAAACCAGTGTTTTAAGAAGGTTCGGTAAACTTGGTCACTTAGTCATAGTCTAGGGTCGGGCCATGGTCGCTGCCCAAGAGAGAGAGAAAAGAAACACTCTACGTGCACTCTAACCTAGATCAGAATGGTTACCAATTTATCTAATCAGGAAACCTCCCACTATAACCTCAAATTCTCCTCCAAATCTGAAAGAAGAATTAGTCGGGATCACCCGAGGAGTAAACCAACTCATCAGTGGGAATCGGGATCCAACTTGTAGGGTTCCTAGGCACACTAATGAGGTCTCACAAGGCATCAACCATGCCAAATTCAAGATTTTCCGGTGTCGAGAAACCCTAAACTAGATCGTTAACTAGAGAATAGGCGAAACTTCAAGCTAGTAAACAACTTTACTGCTAAGTGAAAGAGACTACAGCCTTTGTAGATCCGGTCCTCCACTTCCTTAGCTCCGTGATGATGTCCCTCTGCTGTGATCATCGGATCCCGGACTCTAGCGATGGTTTCGTCGAAGAAATGATCGGGCTAGGTCGTCGACTTCGATGCCAAAGATGATCTATGTCGAGGCAACTCAAGATCAAGCTCCAACTTCACCAAGTCATGAAACTTGTGAAGAAAACACCCTATACTACTTGGCAAGTGGTAGAGGATGAAGAAATAGGAAGTGGGTTCACTTTGGATTTGGATTTCTCACTTGGAATCATCACTTAGACATTTTCAAGAAAAGGTTTTCTTTCTTCTTGAAGAAGAAGAAGAAGAAAGAATAAGAATGAATTACAATCCAAAAAGAAAATGAAGTGATGGTTATCATTTAGCAACCATGGGTGAGTTAACAAGTGTAGAGAATAAACTAGGGTTAAAGTAAATGGTTAGGGTTAAGGAAAGAAACAAAATGGTCAAACCCTTTTCAAAGCATCATGAAGCTTCAAGTGAAAACAAAAGAAGCAACCATTTTCTTTCTTGCCAAAAAATAAATGAAAAGAAATAAATAAATAAGTAAATCAAACTCTAACCATTAACCTAATCATGGTTTAATCATACACACCCAAGTTTGCATGTATCATCAAACATGATACAAACTAGTGCACAAAACTATATCATATATACAATGTGCACATCACGTGAGAAAATCCATCTTAAGTGAACCAATACTAGTTAATGCAAAGTAATATATCAAATATATAATTATACATTAAATCATTAAATCAACACTTGATTTAACGATCCGGTCATATCGCATATGACCGACTAATATCCAATGTATCGACTTATCGAATCAATCCTCGATTCGATAACTAGGTTATATCGCATACAACCAATCGATACATTCATCGCGAGAATAGAATACGGTATCACATGCACGCATTATTCTCGGTCCCGCACATATCTCATATGCGCTCCTATTTCGTTTTGCTTGAGCCAGGAAACCTCTGTGTAGGACTCTAAAGACTCGTCAATACGCCGGCAGCAGGTGATGATCATATCAAACACCCACAAGCCGCAAGCGGTCTGCTAAACGTAACGGCCACCTGGGTATTGAGCGATCAGAAGATCAACGAGCAAGACCGCTCACACTCCTGTGAATCCAACCAGTAACACTTACCGTACAGTCCGGTCTGATCATCTGATATGTCGCATATCTCGCCTAGGGGTGGTAAACGTCAGACCCCAATAGCTCGATAAGTCGTGTTGATATGAGGTCTATAACAGTTCGAGAAACTACTAGTAACACTTACCAGTAAATCTCAGCAACACTGGCCAGGGATTTCCGGTTATAGCCAATCGAACACAGCGCAACATCAACTCCCTATACCGGGAGAGACGAATCCCCTCCTATCGCTCATTGCCTCCATGTGATTCGGGACTGTACCCAAAAACCACCGTTTTGCATGCCCTCTTGGATATGGTAAGGTGGAAATCAAAGTACAGTGGAAATCATACAAGACTCTATGACGATCTCAGGTCTACAGACTAACCTGTACCAGTGTCACCAGAGAACTGCCATCTGACGTAAGGTATAATACCATGTGGGAGTTCTCGGCAAGTCCGTCCAGTGTACCCAGTCTCCACTGAGCACCCGTATATCATCTCTGATATCAAACACCAATGGATATGGGATCATCCATCGCCCATCTGTATGGGTCGAGAAGGTATACGCTAGTCTACTCTGGTACATCGATGCCCCGTCTCGATACACCCACGACTAGGGACCTTGAAGGATGTACTTATGGACTACTATGTCCCCACTAGTATGATCCGCATCATAGTCCAGGTAGTCAAGTACACATCCTAAGGGCTTTACCAACATGTAACAGAGAGACAATCAGTGTGCACGTTAAGGTAAAGAGCAACCAGATAGCATACTATCATGTTGAGCAAGAAAGTCCTCCCTATATATGTCGAAGCATCCACTCCAATATACATCCTATGTATAGTAATGGCCTCTAGGGCATATATATAACTAACACAACTATCATCGCATGATAACGTGATGGAATCTATTCACGTTATCACACTCCAGAAGGTATGCGCATGCCTGGAAAGTTTCAGTTTCTTTAGAAACTCCCGATATGATTTTTACCCCATGCTCTTATGACCTTGACGAAGGCCAACATATCATAAGTCACATGTCAAGTTATATCCGTCATTAACCAGGTTAATTTGAACCCACCCGTACATACCCTTGACGAAGGCCAAAATAGTAGTACGACTGTCCCAAACTAACGCATCTATCTATGCAACAGAAAAGTAACAAATAGCTACCATACATTATGCCTTGACGAAGGCCAACATACATAGTATGAATACTAAGTGCTACCTTTCTGAAATGACGGAGGGCTACGAATGGTTTTCAGCGAAAAACCCTTAACGTAATGAACTTGATATCGTTCAAGGAACCGGATAGCTTTTATAAAAATATAGTGACGAAAACCTTTGCTAAAAAGGTCACTCCTGGTGAAGGGATTTCAGCTCTTTCCCCGTAGAATGAGGTGCAGGATATTCCAATTGAATACCACGATGCAAAGTAAAAAGGCAATCGGCTATAGTGAAGTTATTACCCTTGACGAAAACTTCTGTCCAAGGGGTCACTCCCGGTGAAAGGATCTCGGCCCTTGCCTCGTCGACTGAGGTGCTGGATATTCATAACCGAATACCACTGTGCAAAATAAAAGAGAACGTCCTTGCAATAACAGCTTTTTGAAAAATGTTCCAACAACATCAAACAGGTTTGTTTAGCTTGCATTGATCCGAATCAATGCAGTCCCATCAATTGATCACACCAATAAAGAATGAAAATACGATGTACGTATATGCCATCCGCATTCGCCACTGGGTCCCATCATCACCCGTTAGGTTACTTAACTAACGACAGAACGGGGACTGGACTAGCGCGGATGTAAAACATATACAACATCTACTAGTATATATATCAATATTATATAATCGCTCAAGGCATGATAAATGCAACATCACAGAAATGTAATAAGCATCACAGAACAATACAGATAATCTGGGATCCCCGGGTTTCGCTGAGCCCATGAAACCCAACGTTCCCCTGGTCGTGTGGATAGCCTGTGCAATGAAAACCTAGATGCCTACGGGTGCGGTAAGTTACCCGCCAAAACCTGAAGAGAGGCACCCCCTTCAACAAAGTGAATGGGCCACCCAGCACTTCACGGAATCCGGTAACTTGAGCACCCCTCCTTGGGTCAACCTATACCCCCTACGAGTGCGGTGAATAGCCCGCCAATTCTAGAGTGAAGCCCCCTCCATCTCAAAGCCATGAGATGTGGGCCCGTTGCCCTCTAGAACCCGGCTCTCCGTGCACTCCACCACGGGGTAATCCTAGTACTGAAAAGAAAAATATATACAACGGGTACATCGACCTCAGCCCGGTCGTGCCCCAAAAGAATAATATACAAATAGGCAGTGACGGCAATCCACATGTCGGACACTCGCCCCGCAATAACAAATATACAAACATAACCAAACTGTACTACCATTGCATCCAGGCTATCCAGCACGACAAATCCGCAACATCACAGCACAATACAGAACATCAACGTGAATGTCACGTTCGCAAATCCGTCAAAAGGGGATATAGAGATTAGACAAGATTTACCGATCAAATGACATTCACGGTCACAGATATAATGTAAGTACTGCAAACTAACTTATTTAAAAATTTTCGATCGACAAAATTTCCCGAAGTGGGCTCTAAGCACAAATCCAGTACTGTAACAAATCTGGGCCCAAACAAAATATTCCAGAAACCCCAATTCCAAGTTTAAGACCACTGTAGAAAAATTGGTGCAGAGATGACATAAAATGGCGGCAGAACAGCGGCCAAAACATGGATAGGGCCGCGGTTCCGCGGCGTAGCTATAGCATCATGTTACCAAATTTTCACAGATGTTTTAAAAAAGCCTGCCTGATTTTCTGAAACACTCAAAATAATTTTTCGATGGAAAAAAAATTTCGAAAGAAACAGCTAAAATGGAATCGCGGTTTTGGAAATTTCTTTCGATCGATACTTCAAACAAGTTAGAACAAGCTAGTAAAGGTTAATGGCGTGTCTCTGATACCAATGTAAATCTACGGTAGCGCCCCGGCTGTCGATCCAAGGCCAAAATGCGGAAAAAAAACTTTTTCTAAACTTGAAAACGGCGCAATCGCAGACTTTAATCCCGGATCGAACCATTAACACAAACTAGCAAACTAGAGAAGGGTTAGAAAGGCGATACCGATCGATCCATGTCTTTCGGTCTTTGGCCACCATCCGAAGCTCCTCGCGGCATCTCCGATCTCTAGTCTCCTCGTCGGAAGGGCACCACATCAAAGAGTCTTTTTACGGGCTCCCGCCTCTGAACCAAGGCAACTCGAACACGAAGTTTGCTAGCCGACGTGTCCAAGATTGCTGTAGAATATACGTAGAACAAATTGTCTTAAGGGTTAATCAAAGTTGCCTTTAGGAAGTGTGAGGAGAAATGGGCTTTGGAATTGAGCTTGAGGATTTTTCTTTGCAATGAGAATGAATCAATTCCTCACTCACAAAATTTGGGGCTGCTCAAAAAAGCTCTCGGCCATGGAAGAATGGAGGAGAAGAATGGTGAAGGGAGGTGAGTGCAAGTATAAGTAAGAGGTGATTATATGGAAAAATGTCACAACAAATGTCTTCCTCAATCCAATCACAATTAAAGCACCATTAAATGCACAAAAGAAATCAAGCTAATCCAAGTGTGTTCCAGAATCTGTTGGAGCCCCGGCCACCACAAAAAAACTCCTCCTTTGCTAATTGCACATTTGCAAAAAAAACCCTCACCTCACAAAAATTCAGCCATGAATGAATAAAGGAAAATGGCCAAATCAAGAAAGCAAACTGGCAACTTCAAAAAGCGATCCCGTAATAAATTACAGGATAACCACACAACTGTATATACATACCCTCATTTGTATTCCGACCGAATACAAATGCAATGAGACAAAATCTATATAGTATAATACTAGGATCCGGCTTAAACCAAAGTTCGCTAGTATTATCCGTCCGAACTATGACACGTGCATAAGTGCACGCGTATGTTCGAACCCTGCCATAAATCCATACGGCCACTACAACGTTTCGCCCGAAACCTGAGAAACTGTCTGTGGGGGACTCTAAAGACTCGTCAATACACTAGTTGTGGATTTAACCACTAGCACGTCAGTGGTACTAGCTGTACGTAACGGGCTACCAGGTATTGACCAAAAGGGAGGTCGATGAGCGAACTCATCCTGACACCCTACTGAGCCTGTCAGTGACAATATCCGTACAGTCCAGTCCGTTCGTCTATGAGTATTGCATGTCGGGCCTAGGGGGTTGGTAAAAGTCAGACCCGTAAAAGCGGTACAAGTCATGTCGAAGTGTAGCCCAGAACACCCTGAGATACTACTGGAATACCTACCAGTAAATCTCCTGCCTTGGCCAAGGACTTCGTGTAATGGCTCTCCTAGACACAGCGCGATCTCACCCCTAATACCGCGAGAGACAAATCCCCTGCCGATCCGCTCACTGCCTTCATGTGGTTCGGGACTGTACCCAACTAAAACCTGTTTTCACGACTCCTTTGAGTCGTGGTAGGGTAGTAATCAAAGCACAATGGGAACTCACACGAGACAAATGACGATCTCAGGTCGATGAACTAACCTATACACATGTCACCAGGGAACTGCTATCTGACATCAGGTATAATACCAACTAGCATGTTTCCGGTGAGTCCTGTCCGGTGTACTCATAACCCAATGAGCACCTATATACATCTTAGGTGAACCTACTGACACCAATGGCTTATGAGACCAGCCACCGCCCCTCGTCGGGGTCTCGACTGTATACACTAGTCTACTCTGGAGTATCGATGCCCTGTCTCGAAACTCCCTCGACTAGGGACCTTTTAAGGATGTGCTTATTGACCCTAGCTCCCACGTATATGATCGCCATCATACTGCTGGCAGTCAAGCAAGAACCTAAGGGCTCTATCAACGCGCTATAGTGATCTGTAACATCACCTAAAGCATGTACACAATGATAAAGATAAATCAGATAGCATACTATCATCACGAGTAAGACTGCCCTATCGGCATAGGTCCTCCCTCAATCATTGCAATCACGTGCCTGCGATCCAATAATTGACTTTGAGGGCACTATATCCAACAAAGAGAAGCAAGTTCTTAAAATCATTACTATCAACGGAATACCAAACACAAGTATCTACATCTTCGACTACCTCGAAGAATCCTGATACTTCCAACAGATGGTTCTCTTCTTTATTCTTATACCTGTAGCTTCAAAATCTGGACCTTGTATTTCAACGAAATACTTGTCTAGAACTGGAGAAGTCATGAGTAAACAGAATATAGTACAAGTACCAACCTCATTGTCCTAATGGACACTGGACAACATACAATACTTTGTACATGTCCCCTGAGTTCATTAACTCAAACCCTGTGCGTCGTAGGTTGAAAACTGTACTATGGTTAAGAAGAATTACACCGCTGTTGAATGCACCTTACCTAATCACCAACTGATATAGGTAAATGTCATAGACATAATTTCAAAAAATTATATCTCACTTTATAAAATAAACGTACAGATATATCAGTTTGAAATTGGTTCATAACAACGGATATTCAAAACCAAAAATTTGCCATCCGGCAAAAACCAGACGATTTCCTCAAATATCACCAATTACAACGAATTCCGATATAATGAGTATCTAATCACCAAATTCCCAATATCTTACTCCCACTCACCATCTGTAACACTATACAGATGTGAGAAACGAATCTGGTAAATACATACCCTGGAGTTAGAATCTAATTGGGAAAATAGTGTTCACTTAACATCGCACAGTGAAACTGAAACATGAAAATGTTTCAAAGGGGAGAAATGCCTCTTTCACTATCCTAATTCATAACTGTAACCGTATACTTACGTACCCTCACTTCGATCCCTTTATATGTCTTTACTTATTACCTTCTGTACACCACCATTAGGCTAATTGGTTTTCTTCTTTTCCTACCTTTCGGCACCAGTCTATGGCTTGGAAGAAGACTATCAAATAAGCGTAATAGGTGTACCCTTCTAGTCTTAAGAGCCCTCGCATCCTGAGAGAAGGAAAAGGGAAAAGACAGTTGAATAATCCTATTCTATTTCTCCTGAACCGGAAACCATCCTCGAATCTGGAACGAATTCCTTCGAGTTCATATGTGTCACGACCCGCAGGGTACGGAATGTGACTGGCACTTAAGTTTACGAAACGTCTCAAGACGTCCGTAAAATAAGTAAGCCAAAGCCCAGAAACCAAAACCAAATAAGCAAAAGAGTGAAGAAAACCCAATCAATTGAAAGTGAGTTATCAAATAAGTCATATAAAACCTTTTTTAAAAACAATATCAATGTTTCCGAAAATTTCGGCAGAGTCTCCTTTGTAAATACTGGCCCCCAAAATGGGTACAACAAGAATATATATAAATCCAACAAATAAGGCATCCCCAAGCGGGAGCTAGCTCTTCGCCACAAGACGGTCACAAATCCCACGCAATATAAAGCAACAACATGCGAAATAATCATAAAGAGCATAAGAAAACAGCATGTCGACTCGAGTGAGCTCGACCCCAAAATACAGCATAAAAGTCCACAAACCTCACAGTCTCATCTCTAAGTCAATATACAACAATACTGGTAGATACAGTAGATGGAGTGCACTAGATACAAAGAATATACAAGGTGGTACAAAAATAGTAACATAACCCACCTAAGAGCAATACCTCGAGTCCAGGCAAAGGAGGCAAAAGAACAAGTGCGCCCGCCGCTACTGAACTGACGGAGCGGACCTGCAAAAGAATGTGGCACAACGGGGGTGAGTTGCCAACTCGTGAGTAATAAATAACACCTACAAAGGCTATCGTATGCATGCACACAAGCATCCTAGCATCTAAAATACAGGTATGAATGGGTGCACTAGCAGGTGTGTATACAACATCAGTGTACGAATATGTATGCTACATGAATATCTGAGGTCTCAATAGGTATATATAAGAAACATTTATCTCTTTTTGTTTTTGAAACTCTTTTAGAATGCCAGCATAATACTCAAGGAATCGACGAGAACCGGTGTCCAGCAACGACACCTAAAAGCTGTCTCAAATCTCATAAATCCATGTCATAGTGTCTCTGGCCTCAGCCGTCCGGCTGACCCATCTCAAATATCAATATCTCATCATCTAGCGGCCACGGTCGGTATCCTCTGGATATCCGCCGTCCCAAACAGTCACCGGTAGGTAATCCGTCCCCTGCCAGGCTCAACGTCAACACCACATTCCTCTTGCCCCGGGGTACCTTACCGGGCCCACCATGTACCCGTGCCGGTTCCTCCACTCCTCGACACGGATTTCCAAAACCACAGCAAACTCATGGTGGACGACACTTACATCACTAGAAAACCGCAATTTACATATTTTAAAAATATAATAAGTTTAGAAATTTTGCGGCTTTCCCCCGAAATCCAGCAATATCATAAAATCTCAAGAAATCCTCATAAGTGCATATATCAGTGATAATGAATGCATATGGTATCAATAATCAAGTTGCGATGTGTGATTAATGGATTAAGCATGAACAATTAATATGATGAAGTACATGCACATGAATAGCAATCCTACGGTTTCATTTTAAGGAATTAAAGGCAATAGCACAAGTTTAAGTATCAATTAGTAAAAGGTTTAAATTTAAAGGTTATCTAGTGTGGTGGCATGGCAATTACCAGGGTGTGTGTGTAAGCATGAATAGTGCTCGTGCTGCATATAAAAACCCTGGCAATGGTGCAGGTGTCCTATAAAATGGTTTCGTATAGGTATGTCAATATAATGCATGGATGCCGCAAATAGTCAAATAAGTATTTCACCCCTAATTCCTAACATCACTAAGAATCTTGTAAGTTACTAAAACTATCGGGCGGCTTGCGCCATCCAATGATAGTCCCCCGTAGATGTTACATCTACTCACCGGAATCCCTGGCTAGCTGTGTCCGATCATCGCTTTCCTCTTTCGTGCCGCGTCTGACGTCTCCGCGACCGAACCTGAAATTTACATCAATACCCAACATAAGGTTACGTAACAAGAACGACGCAAAACCCAAACGAAACTACTAATGTTCACTAGCTAGGTACAACGTGTGCAGGGTGCGCGGAACATACGCGAAAATCGCAAAAACTAACTAAAATCGTCGATTTGGTCGCCCGGCAAAGCTAAAACCCGATCACTCAAAAATCCGCACCCACACATCCTAAATGTCATAGGATATGCTAAAAATATAATCAAGTTATCATAATAATTCATCACATAATTTTATAACAAAACTAGTAAGCACAAACATTCCAAAAATCGGCGCAACATCGCCGTTTTGCGATAAAAAGGACTACAATCTAGCATAATCACCCAAGTCACACCATTAGATAGCTACTACACAAAATTTCAACACATTAATCATGCTTCAAAACCTATATTCCACAACCAAACCCTTTCTTGATTTTTATAAATAGCAATTGCAATCAAAATTTCACACTAAAATAACTTAGATTAGCATAATTTGAAGCCACATAAGCAAAGTAACCCTATTGATTAGGTTAGTAAAACACTAGATAGCAAAATAAATTAATTAACCCAATAATGATTTTCTAAACCCTAATTAAAATTTCAAGCCATGAACTTTTAAAACCTAGACTAGAAATTAACACTAATATTTACAGTAAAACAACCCAATTAAAGAAATCTAACCAAAAGAATTTAAATGGGTAAGGATTATACCTCTAGATCTAGAGATCTAGCAAGAAATTTTGACTCCAAACATGGTCTCCTAGCATCCAAGACCCATGCAAGAAAGATTAAGAAGAATGGATGAAGGATTTGGTTTGAATTTTGAATAAATGGTGGAATTTTGGAGCAAATTTTGGATGAACTTTGATGGAAGAAGAGTGGAGATTTTTGGGGCTGTTTTTTCTGCTGGAATTCAGCAGTGAGGGAGTGGGGAGAAGTGTGGGGAAGTGGGGAAAAAAAGTCTAAGTCAACTCTCTTATATTACCATAATACCCTTACCTCAAATAAATATATAAATAACCCTTTATTTAGCCCATTCTCACATAATTTAAAGTCAAAAAGAGGGGAAGAAAATTCTTGGGGTCCTACAACTATGTGAGGCCGACCATGGGGAGTGAGAGTGAGTGTGAGAGACTTTACAAAAAAATTCTATGCAAAAAGACCCCCTACAAGTCAAAAATTGCAAGTTTAAGCTTAAATTCAATAAATTTCGTTTCCTATAATAAAAAATAGTTAAAAATCAAAATAAAATACTAAAAATTTATGTTACAACTAGATTTTAATTAACATAATTTTAAGGATTAAAATTAGCCCGGAAAAATTTGTATTTATCGCTAATTTAATGTATTTTCTTACCGGCTTAAAATAATATTAAAAAAATTGAAAAATAGGGAAAAATTTTTAAACGACCAGAATTTCATAAGTAACTCATTAGCTACTAAAAACAAGCAATTACCTATCCATTTTAGGTATAATTAGCCCTAAACTGCAAAATAACGAGAAAGACGGTTTTTGGAAAAATACCGAATTTTCACCGAATTTCAGGAAAACACCAAAACGACTTTTCAAGACGCTACAATCTTCCCCCCTTAAAGAAATTCGGTCCCCGAATTTAAAAATATAGCTACGCATACCTTCGAAGAGATGGGGATATTTCTTCCTCATCTCGCCCTCGGTCTCCCAGGTAACCTCCTCGCTGCTCGGGCTACGCCAAAGGACCTTGACGGTTGGTATAATCTTCGACCTCAACTTCTTCACCTGCCGATCCAGGATGGCCACCGGCTGCTCTGCAAAAGAAAGGTCACGCTCTAGCTGGACTGTCGGGTGCTGAATCGCATGCGAAGGGTCGTGAAGGTACTTGCGGAGCATCGAAACATGGAAGACGGGGTGAACATCGGGAAAGATGGGAGGAAGAGCCAAACGATATGCAACAGCGCCGACACGCTCGAGGATCTCGAAGGGACCTACGAATCTAGGGCTAAGCTTCCCCTTTCGCCCAAAACGCATCACGCCCTTCGTCGGAGAGACTTTCAGAAAAACATGGTCGCCAACTGCGAACTCTAATCTGCGACGGCGCCTGTCCGCATACGATTTCTGCCTGCTCTGAGCCGCTCTCATCCGGTCTCGGATCAACTGTATCTTCGCTGTCGTCTTCTCAACAAGCTGCGGCCCCAAAATGCTGCTCTCGCTGAGCTCTGTCCAACAAACGGGCGATCTGCATCTCCTCCCATACAATGCCTCGAAAGGTGCCATCTGAATAGTATCCTGGAAGATGTTGTTGTAGGAGAACTCCACTAGAGGTAAATGACGATCCCAGCTACCGCCAAAGTCTAAAACGCACGCTCTGAGCATGTCCTCGAGAGTCTGAATGGTCCGCTCTGACTGTCCGTCTGTCTGCGGATGAAACGCTGTGCTGAAGCTCAAACGAGTGCCCAAAGCCTCCTGAAGTCTCTGCCAAAGTCGGCTGGTGAACTGAGTGCCTCGATCTGATACGATACAAGTCGGTACGCCATGTAGTCGCACGATCTCGTCAATATAGAGCTTAGCATACTGAGCGAAGCTGAAAGTGGTCTTCACCGGTAGGAAGTGAGCCGCTTTCGTCAATCTATCCACGATCACCCAGATGGAGTCGTACCCTCGACTGGTCCTGGGTAGACCCACAACGAAGTCCATCGAAATCTGTTCCTATTTCCACTCTGGAATGGGTAACGGCTGTAGTTCTCCTGCGGGCCTCTGGTGCTCGGCCTTGACTTGCTGACAAGTCAGGCATCTCGAAACGAACTCCGCAATGTCCCTCTTCATCCCGTCCCACCAGTAGGTCTCTCTCATATCATGGTACATCTTGGTGGAACCGGGGTGGACACTATACACTGATCGGTGTGCCTCCTCAAGAATGTCGTGCCGCAATCCATCAGCATCTGGTACGCACAGTCTAGATCCATATCGTAAAATCCCCTGATCGTCAACCACGAACTCGGAAAATCTGCCCTGTCCCATCTGTGCCATGATCTCTGAGCAACGGTCGTCACTGCGCTGTGCCTCACATATACGGTCAAGCAACTGTGGGCGTGCACGAACATGCGCGAGCTGTCCCCCTGTCTGAGTGAACTCGAACTCAACTCGGCTGTCGCATAACATCTGCCAATCTGCTGACGACTGCCTCTGCACTGCGCGCAAAAAGGATAGACTACCCCCGGGCCTCCTACTCAACGCATCTGCCACCACATTCGCCTTGCCTGGGTGATATAAGATCTCGCATTCGTAGTCTTTCACCAACTCCATCCAACGACGCTGTCTGAGGTTCAGGTCTCGCTGCTGAAATATGTACTTTAAGCTCTTGTGATCGGTGAATATCTGACACGACTCGCCGTATAGGTAATGTCGCCAAATCTTCAGTGCAAAGACCACTGCAGCCATCTCCAAATCATGAGTGGGGTAGTTCTGTTCATGCTTCTTCAACTGCCGAGAAGCATAAGCGATCACCCGGCCAAGCTGCATCAATATGCATCCTAGTCCCACTCGCGAAGCATCACAGTAGACCACAAATCCGTCTGATCCCGAAGGCAAAGATAATACTGGCGCCGTAGTCAAACATGTCCGCAGCTGCTGAAAACTGCGCTCGCACTCCTCCGTCCAGACGAAAGGAACTCCCTTCCGGGTCAAACCGGTCAAGGGTGCAGCTATACGGGAGAAATCCTGAACAAAACGCCTGTAGTAGCCTGCCAGGCCTAGAAAACTACGGATCTCAGTAACCGATGTAGGTCGGGGCCACTGCTGAACAGCCTCAATCTTCTTCGGGTCTACACAGATGCCGTCTCTCGTAACCACGTGACCCAAGAATCCGACGCTGTCCAGCCAGAATGCACACTTGGAGAACTTTGCGAACAGCTGGTGCTCCCTCAGAGTCTGTAACGTAATCCGCAAGTGCTGCTCGTGCTCCTCTCTGCTCCGGGAGTACACCAAGATATCGTCGATAAACACGATGATGAACAAGTCAAGATACGGCCTGAATGTACGATTCATCAAATCCATGAATGCTGCTGGGGCGTTGGTGAGTCCGAACGACATCACCAAAAACTCATAGTGGCCATAGCGTGTACAGAAGGCTGTCTTCGGTATATCCTCCTGTCGGCCTCGCAGCTGATGGTATCCTGATCGTAAGTCGATCCTCGAAAAATATCCCGCACCCTGAAGCTGGTCGAACAAATCATCAATGCGTGGCAACGGATATCTGTTCCGAACGGTAACTTTGTTCAGCTGGCGGTAGTCGATACATAAGCGCAAACTTCCATCCTTCTTCTTGACAAACAGGACCGGAGCACCCCACGGAGAAACACTCGGTCGAATAAGCCCCTTATCTAACAAATCCTGCAACTGATCCTTCAGCTCTCAAAGCTCTGCCGGGGCCATCCGATATGGCGGTATAGAAATAGGCCCCGAACTGGGAATCAAATAAATGCAGAACTCAACATCGCGCTCAGGCGGTAGCCCTGGTAGCTCATCAAGGAAAACATCAGGGAACTCACAAACTACCGGGACCCGGTCTAACGGAACCTCTGCAGCTCGAGTATCACAAATACACGCTAAGAATCCCTGACATCCCTTCCGCAAGAGCTGACCAGTGCGAAGAGACGAAATTAAGCTGGGAAGGGTGACATTGCGGTCTCCCTGAATAACAAGGACTGGCTCTCCCGGAAAGCTAAATCTGACTGCCTTCTCACGGCAGTCCACCGAAGCATAACAAGTGGCTAGCCAATCCATGCCCAGAAGCACATCAAAGTCCAACATATCGAGGAGAATCAAATCAACCGATGAATCCCTCTCCCCGATACGAACGGAACACAATCGAAAACAAAACGAGCGACAAACGACTCGCCTACCGGAGTAACAACAACAAGCGGCTGATCTAACGACGACGACTCACGGCCCAACATCGGTGCAAAGTGTGTAGAGACGTACGAATGTGTGGAACCTGGGTCAAATAATACCCGCGCGTCGAAAGAACAAACTGGCAAGGTACCTGTCACAACGGCATTGGATGCCTGCGCATCCTGCGGTGTCAAAGCAAATACTCGGGCCTGTCCTCCACCGATAGCGGGCTGTCCTCGACCTCGGCCTCTGCCTCCTCGTCCTCTCTGAATAGGACCGCCGCGTCCACGGCCTCTGGGTGCACCTAACTGGCGTGGAGCATCACCTGTGGTAGGAAGTAGGGCTCTCTGAGGAGGGGGTGGTGATGGTGGTAGGGTCACATGCGGAACTGTCGCTGCTCCCTGTCGTCTCGCCGGACAGTCTCTGACAAGATGATGCGGACTCCCGCACCCAAAACACCGTGGCGACGGCTGCTGTCCCTGGGGATAAGAACCATATAACTGTCCCCGTCCAAATCCTCTAGCAGGCCTATCTCTCGGGAAGAATCTGGCGCGCTGCCTCTGAGACGGTACATCGGTGCGTATCCTCTTCGGCCCAGAAACGGCCGAAGTCTGTGATATGCGTGCCTCCATCCGTAATGCCGTATCCATAGCAGCTGAATAAGTGTCGTAGTGCTGGGCGCCAATGGCAAGATATAGCTGGGCATCAAGTCCCTGTACGAACCTCTTCACCATCTTCTCTTCGGTATCCACCAAATACGGAGCATATCGAGATAACTGCGTAAACTGGATGTCATACTCAGACACCGTCATCCCAGGTGTCTTGACTAAGGCCTCGAAGCTGCGAGCTCTGGCGTCACGAACGCTCTCTGGGAGGAAACGAGCTAGAAAGACCGCTGTAAACTCGGCCCACGTCATAGGCGGTAGACCTGTAGCTCGACCTCTCAAGACTGACTCCCACCATGTCTGCGCGAGACCCTCTAGTCGGAAACTCGCAAGCTCTGCCCATCGATCATCCGAACATCTCAGCGAATGGCAGATCGTGGCTAAACTGTCAAGGAACGTCTGTGGGTCCTCCGCTGCCTCGGTGCCGGTGAATACTGGAGGTCTCAGCCTCATGAAATCCTGTAGCGAAACCGGAATGGCCACGGTGGTAGTAGTAGGAGCAGGTATCATGGTCGTCTGTGATGTAGTAGGTACGTCATCCGGCCTCGGTGTACGACTGGCTGCAACTAGGGATCCTACCATCTGACGTAGCTCCTGCATGCCTCCCATCATCTGTCGCAACTCCTCCATACCAGTCTCGAGCCTATCCATACGGCCTGGGGAAGGTGGATCGGTCTGTCCCTGCAGCATAGGCATACCACCCTGCTCAGTCCTAGTCTCGGACGAGCCAGCTCGAATCTCGTCTCGGGCGGCAGCCCTCTATGCCCTCGTAGCCTTCGGCGGCATAGTGGCTGTTACAGGAAAACGGATAGTAAGGACAGTGCAATAGGATCATAGGATACACGGAATTGAAGAAGGAATTTTTCAAGCAAGTATATCCTAAAGTCACTTAGGCGGAGTACCGTATCGTAAGTATGCCGCGGACATACGCACGCTACGTTACCCTGCTTAAGTCACTTACTCCATCTACCAAGGGTCATCCTACACTCACAAAGGTAAAACCTATCGCTCTGATACCAACTTTGTCACGACCCGCAGGGTACGGAACGTGACTGGCACTTAAGTTTACGAAACGTCTCAAGACGTCCGTAAAATAAGTAAGCCAAAGCCCAGAAACCAAAACCAAATAAGCAAAAGAGTGAAGAAAACCCAATCAATTGAAAGCGAGTTATCAAATAAGTCATATAAAACCTTTTTTAAAAACAATATCAATGTTTCCGAAAATTTCGGCAGAGTCTCCTTTGTAAATACTGGCCCCCAAAATGGGTACAACAAGAATATATATAAATCCAACAAATAAGGCATCCCCAAGCGGGAGCTAGCTCTTCGCCACAAGGCGGTCACAAATCCCACGCAATATAAAGCAACAACATGCGAAATAATCATAAAGAGCATGAGAAAACAGCATGTCGACTCGAGTGAGCTCGACCCCAAAATACAGCATAAAAGTCCACAAACCTCACAGTCTCATCTCTAAGTCAATATACAACAATACTGGTAGATACAGTAGATGGAGTGCACTAGATACAAAGAATATACAAGGTGGTACAAAAATAGTAACATAACCCACCTAAGAGCAATACCTCGAGTCCAGGCAAAGGAGGCAAAAGAACAAGTGCGCCCGCCGCTACTGAACTGACGGAGCGGACCTGCAAAAGACTGTGGCACAACGGGGGTGAGTTGCCAACTCGTGAGTAATAAATAACACCTACAAAGGCTATCGTATGCATGCACACAAGCATCCTAGCATCTAAAATACAGGTATGAATTGGTGCACTAGCAGGTGTGTATACAACATCAGTGTACGAATATGTATGCAACATGAATATCTGAGGTCTCAATAGGTATATATAAGAAACATTTATCTCTTTTTGTTTTTGAAACTCTTTTAGAATGCCAGCATAATACTCAAGGAATCGACGAGAACCGGTGTCCAGCAACGACACCTAAAAGCTGTCTCAAATCTCATAAATCCATGTCATAGTGTCTCTGGGCTCAGCCGTCCGGCTGACCCATCTCAAATATCAATATCTCATCATCTAGCGGCCACGGTCGGTATCCTCTGGATATCCGCCATCCCAAACAGTCACCGGTAGGTAATCCGTCCCCTGCCAGGCTCAACGTCAACACCACATTCCTCTTGCCCCGGGGTACCTTACCGGGCCCACCATGTACCCGTGCCGGTTCCTCCACTCCTCGACACGGATTTCCAAAACCACAGCAAACTCATGGTGGACGACACTTACATCACTAGAAAACCGCAATTTACATATTTTAAAAATATAATAAGTTTAGAAATTTTGCGGCTTTCCCCCGAAATCCAGCAATATCATAAAATCTCAAGAAATCCTCATAAGTGCATATATCAGTGATAATGAATGCATATGGTATCAATAATCAAGTTGCGATGTGTGATTAATGGATTAAGCATGAACAATTAATATGATGAAGTACATGCACATGAATAGCAATCCTACGGTTTCATTTTAAGGAATTAAAGGCAATAGCACAAGTTTAAGTATCAATTAGTAAAAGGTTTAAATTTAAAGGTTATCTAGTGTGGTGGCATGGCAATTACCAGGGTGTGTGTGTAAGCATGAATAGTGCTCGTGCTGCATATAAAAACCCTGGCAATGGTGCAGGTGTCCTATAAAATGGTTTCGTATAGGTATGTCAATATAATGCATGGATGTAGCAAATAGTCAAATAAGTATTTCACCCCTAATTACTAACATCACTAAGAATCTTGTAAGTTACTAAAACTATCGGGAGGCTTGCGCCATCCAACGATAGTCCCCCGTAGATGTTACATCTACTCACTGGAATCCCTGGCTAGCTGTGTCCGATCACCGCTTTCCCCTTTCGTGCCGCGTCTGACGTCTCCGCGACCGAACCTGAAATTTACATCAATACCCAACATAAGGTGACGTAACAAGAACGACGCAAAACCCAAACGAAACTACTAATGTTCACTAGCTAGGTACAACGTGTGCAGGGTGCGCGGAACATACGCGAAAATCGCAAAAACTAACTAAAATCGTCGATTTGGTCGCCCGGCAAAGCTAAAACCCGATCACTCAAAAATCCGCACCCACACATCCTAAATGTCATAGGATATGCTAAAAATATAATCAAGTTATCATAATAATTCATCACATAATTTTATAACAAAACTAGTAAGCACAAACATTCCAAAAATCGGCGCAACATCGCCGTTTTGCGATAAAAAGGACTACAATCTAGCATAATCACCCAAGTCACACCATTAGATAGCTACTACACAAAATTTCAACACATTAATCATGCTTCAAAACCTATATTCCACAACCAAACCCTTTCTTGATTTTTATAAATAGCAATTGCAATCAAAATTTCACACTAAAATAACTTAGATTAGCATAATTTGAAGCCACATAAGCAAAGTAACCCTATTGATTAGGTTAGTAAAACACTAGATAGCAAAATAAATTAATTAACCCAATAATGATTTTCTAAACCCTAATTAAAATTTCAAGCCATGAACTTTTAAAACCTAGACTAGAAATTAACACTAATATTTACAGTAAAACAACCCAATTAAAGAAATCTAACCAAAAGAATTTAAATGGGTAAGGATTATACCTCTAGATCTAGAGATCTAGCAAGAAATTTTGACTCCAAACATGGTCTCCTAGCATCCAAGACCCATGCAAGAAAGATTAAGAAGAATGGATGAAGGATTTGGTTTGAATTTTGAATAAATGGTGGAATTTTGGAGCAAATTTTGGATGAACTTTGATGGAAGAAGAGTGGAGATTTTTGGGGCTGTTTTTTCTGCTGGAATTCAGCAGTGATGGAGTGGGGAGAAGTGTGGGGAAGTGGGGAAAAAAAGTCTAAGTCAACTCTCTTATATTACCATAATACCCTTACCTCAAATAAATATATAAATAACCCTTTATTTAGCCCATTCTCACATAATTTAAAGTCAAAAAGAGGGGAAGAAAATTCTTGGGGTCCTACAACTATGTGAGGCCGACCATGGGGAGTGAGAGTGAGTGTGAGAGACTTTACAAAAAAATTCTATGCAAAAAGACCCCCTACAAGTCAAAAATTGCAAGTTTAAGCTTAAATTCAATAAATTTCGTTTCCTATAATAAAAATTAGTTAAAAATCAAAATAAAATACTAAAAATTTATGTTACAACTAGATTTTAATTAACATAATTTTAAGGATTAAAATTAGCCCGGAAAAATTTGTATTTATCGCTAATTTAATGTATTTTCTTACCGGCTTAAAATAATATTAAAAAAATTGAAAAATAGGGAAAAAATTTTAAACGACCAGAATTTCATAAGTAACTCATTAGATACTAAAAACAAGCAATTACCTATCCATTTTAGGTATAATTAGCCCTAAACTGCAAAATAACGAGAAAGACGGTTTTCGGAAAAATACCGAATTTTCACCGAATTTCAGGAAAACACCAAAACGACTTTTCAAGACGCTACAATATGTAACTATACGATGGCATGTCCAAGCATTATGGACGTTCGTAGTGATACGAAGTGTTCTGGAGAAATCCAAATGGGATATGGGAGTGGCAGGGGTATACACGGTTTTGTCGTGAATGATAGCAGTCGCAATTTTCTTTGCCGTTATTCTAATCCTTTTATATTTCTTTATTTATTACCTTATGTACACCATCTTTAGGCTAATTGATTTTCTTTCTTCCCCACCTTTCGGCACCTACCTATGGTCTGGAGGAAGACTATCCAATAAGCTCAATAGGTGTACCCTCTCTTAATCCTAGGAGCCCTCACAATTTGAGAGAAGGTAAAGAGAAAAGACAACCGAATAATCCTATTCAATCTCTCCTGAACCAGAATCCATCCTCGAATCTGTAAAAAGTTCCTTCGAGTTCGTATGTAACTATATGACGGATTTATCCAATAGAAGTGGATGTTTGTAATGATACGGGGTGTTCTGGAGAAATGGAAAGGTGATATAGAAGTGGCAATGATATATGTGACACCGTGACATTCCAAAATCCAAAGTGCTTTAAGAAAGTTCGGTTAACTTGGTTCATGAGTTTTAGTCAAGGGTCGGGCCATGGTCGCTTCCAAAGAGAGAGAGAAAAGTAACACTCTGCTTTCACTCTATCCTAGATCAGAATAGTTAATCACTTTATCTAATCAGGGTGTCTCCTACTGTTTCCTCGAATTCTCCTCCAAGCCCAAAAGAAGAATTAGTCGGGATCATCTAAAATCATCCGAAGAGTAAACCTACTCATCAGTGGGAATCGGGATCCAACTATCATCGCATGATAACCTGATGGAAGCCACTCAAGTCACCACACTCCAGGAGGTATGCGCATGCCTGGAAAGTTTCATGTATGTTTGAAACTCCCGATGTATGTTTTAATCCCATGCAGCTTATGATTTTGACGGATGCCAACAAATCATAAGTTGCAAGTCAAGTCCTACCCGTCATTGTCCTGATTAATTTAGACCCGCCCATACTCACCCTTGACGGATGCCAACAAGGCTGCACGACTGTCCTAGATTAATTCATATCCATGCTACAGAAAAGTAACACATAGCTACCGCACACTATGCCTTGACAGAAGCCAACAAATATAGCACAAACACTAGGCGCTACTTTTCTGAAATGACGGAGGGCTACGGCTGGGTTTTAGCGAAAAACCATTAACTTAATGAACTTGATATCGTTGAAAGAATCCAAGTGGTTTTATAAATATATAGTGGCAAAAACTTTTGCTAAAGAGGTCACTCCCGGTGAAGGGATCTCGGTTCTTTCCTCGTCGAATGAGATGCAGGATATTCCTAACTGAATACCACGATGCAAAGCAAAAGAATTGACTATAGTAAAGTTATTACGTTGACGCCAACTTTTACTCAAGGGGTCACTCCCGATGAAGGGATCTCGGCCCTTGCCTCGTCGAATGAGGTGCTCGATATTCATAACCGAATACCACTGTGCAAAGCAAAAGAAAACGTCTGTAATGTCTGTTTTTAAAAACTTGGTTCCAACAACATCATATAGGTTTATTTTATCCTTGCATTGATAAGAATCAATGCAGTCCCATCAATTAATCACACCAGAAAAGAACGAAAATATGATGTACGTATATGCCATCCGCATTCGCCACCGGGTCCCGTCATCACCCGTCAGGTTACTTAACTAACGACAGAGTGGGGAATGGACTACCGCAGGTGCAAAACATATACAACATCTACTAGTATATATATAAATATATATAACAATCGTCCCAGGCATGGTATAAAGCAACATCACAGAAGCATCACAGAAGCAATACAGAATGGTGGATAATCTAGGAGCCCCGGGTTTCACTTGAGCCGCAAATGAGACCCGACGTTTCTGTCGTGTAGATAGCCTCTGCAATGAAAATCTAGACCCCTACGAGTGCGGCAAGTTACCTTCCAATCTCAGAAGCGAGGCAACCCCAATCAACAACGTGAATGGGCCACCCAACACTTCATGGAATCCGATAACTTAGGCACCCCTCCGTTGGTCAACCTATACCCCCTACGAGTGCGGAGAATAGACCGCCAATTCTAGAGTAAGGTCCCCTCCGTCTTAACGCAATGAGATGCGGACCTGTTGCCCTCTAGAACCCGGCTTTTCGTTCACTCCACTGCGGGGTAATCCTGTTGCGCCACGGCAGCGCCCCGGCCGTCTTACTCGAGGCCAAATTGCGGAATCAAAAATTTTCCTTACTCGGAAACCGGCGCTACCGCGGACAAAGAAAACACGGATCGTAACCATTAACCTAATGCTAGCAATCAAGAGATAGGGTGAGAAGTATACCGAGTGATCCGAGTCCTCCGGTCTTCTCGTCATCGTCCCGATCTCCCGCGGAAAGTCTTGCCTCCACATCGTCGCCTCCTCGTCGGAAGGGGCACCACATCGCCTGCGTCTTTTACGGGCTCCCGCCTCAATATCGAGGCAACTCGAGCATGAAGCCGGCAACTCGACATGCTCAAGATGTGCTGTAGAATGTAGTGTAGAAGATGCTTGTCTCATTTTGGGGTATTGGTTGCCATAGATGGAGGAATGGTGTATAGAAAATTGGTGATTTCAATTTTCTAACAATGGAATGAGATGAGGAATGATATACTCTCTCAAAGATGAAGATGAAGCTCTCTCATTCTTTTTCTTTCTCTCAAGTGTGTAAGTGCACGGCGGCGCCCCGGCCGTCAAACCGACGCCGGAATGCGGAAGCGGTGAATAACTTAAATTTTGCGGACTTAGCAAACCGGCACCACCGCGCACTATCACCCGGATCGTTACCATTAACTAGTCTAAGCTAACTACAAGAAAGGGAATAGAGATATACCGACGATCCAAGTCCTCCGGTCTTCATCTCCACTCCGATCTCCTCGCGGGATCTCCGTCCGTCTCCTCCTCGTCGGAAAGGGCACCACGAAGCCGGGTACTTTTACGGGCTCCCACCTCAATACCGAGGCAACTCGGGCACGAAGCCGGCTACTCGACGTGCCCAAGATTTGCTGTAGAATATGTAGTCCTCAAGTCTCACTTTGGGGTTCTTGGAGATGCCATTTTGGTGGAGGGATGATACAAGCTTTTTGGAGGAGAAGCTAATATGATTTTTGCCAAGCCAAAAGAGTGTAAATCCCTACACTAGAATTTTGGACAGCCCTTGAGGGGAGAGGCCGGCCATGCAAGTGAGGGGTGAGTGAAAAAGGAGAGAGAGCCTCAACTCAAGAGAGTGAATCAAGAGAATAAGCAAGTGAAAGGCTATCATCAAAAGAAATGATCACAAGCCTAAACTAACACTCCATCAACCTCATCATCAACAACCATGATGACAAAGGAAAAACCAACACTCCACCTCAACCATCACCTCACCAAGTCAAGCAATCATGAAAAAGGAAAGTCAAGTGATGGTGCTCATCATGAAAACCATCATGATGCAACAAGATGCAAAGAACCCCCTCCACTAATGCTTATTTGCAACAATGCAAATAAGCCCTCCTCCACCAATCTTCGGCCAATGAACGGAACAATGGAAATCGGCCGAAACGGAAAGCAAACTGGCAACTCCAGAAAAATGGTCCCGTAATAAATTACAGGAAAAACCCCGATACTGTGCATACACACCCGCATCTGTATTTCGACCGAAATACAAAATGCAATGAGACAAAATCTACACTGTACTATACTAGAATCCGGCTTATACCAAAACCGGATAGTAATATCTGTTCGATCCTGATCCGTGCAATACCGCACGTATCTGATCGAACCCTGCCATATAACCATACGGCCTATAGTACAAACTGTCCGATCCTGATCCGTGCAATACCGCACGTATCTGATCGGACCTTGCCATATCTCCATACGGCCTCTACAACCTTTCGCCCGAAAGCTGTGTTAGTGTATATGCCCTAGAGGCCATTACTGTATCATACTAGTTTGTATATTACTTGATGGAAGCTTGGGATATTCACCTTGTATAAACAATCTTGCTCAATATAGTAGTTTGCTACTTGGTTTGTTTCTACTTCAATGTGTACTTGTGTTTATTTCAGTATATCACTTATACGCATTAGTGGAGCCCTTAGGATCTTTGCCTGATTACCAGCGTTGTGATGGCAGTCACACTAGTGGGGGCTGGGTAATCTATAGGCACATCCTTATACAGGTCCCTAGTCGTAGGACTATCGAGACAGGGCATCGATACTCCGGAGTAGACTAGCGTATGCGCTTCTCATCCCAGTGTGGGAGATGGTCTGTCCCACAGCCATCAGTACGTCGTACTGGAGATAGTATACGGGTGCTCGTTGGGTTACGAGTACACTGGACAGGACTCGTCGGGAACTGACAGGTTGGTATTATACCTATCGTCAGTTATCAGTTCCCAGGTGACATGAGTACAGCTTAGTCCGCTGACTTGACACTGACACTTCGCCTCGAGTGTGTTCCCACTGCACTTTGATCACTACCCTACCACGGCTCAAAGGAGTCGTGCAAACAGGTGGTGGTTGGGTGCAGTCCCGAAGCACTTGGAGGCAGTGACGGTTAGACAGGATTCGTCTCTCCCGGTATTGGGGGTTGACATCGCGCTGTGTCTAGGAGAGCCATTACACGAGTAGTCCCTGGCCAGGGCAAGCGAGATATACTGGTAGGTTTCCAGTGTTATCTCAGGGTGTTTTGGGCTTCACTCCGACACGACTTGTACCGCTATTGGGGGACTGACGTTTTACCGCCCCCTAGGCCCGCCATGCGATGTATCAGACGAACAGACCGGACTGTACGGAGAATGTCACATTCAGACTCAGTAGGAGTTCAGATGGGGTTTCACCTCGTCAGCCTTCTTGTCGGCATCTACCTGGGGACCGTTACGCACAGCTAGTGCCGCTTGCGGTCTGTGGTTAAACCCACTGCCAGCGTAGTGTCGAGTCTTTAGAGTCCCACACAGAGGGTATTCGCCTCTGGGCAAAACAGAGTGGAGGTCGCATGGTTTTGCGACAGGGTTCGTTCTCATCCGCGCACTTGTGCACGTTTGGAGTCCGGACGGATTATACTGGCAGGCTCTGGTTTGAGCCAGATACTGGTATATGTTTTGGGGGTTGCTTTTTATTCTTGGTATTCTTGTTCCTCGGAACGAGAATGCAGGTGTGTATGCACAGTTGCTTGAGGCGGAGAATGAGGTTTTTCATTAGGGTTTCGGATCGGGTGCGTATGCACAGTTGACAGTTATCTTTTTCCAAACCCTAATGGATTTGTGTATTATCTATTAATAATAGTAATTAAATGAGAATTATGTTATGGTTGATTTTTTGTTGACTTGTTGACCTTGGTTGACTTGTTGACCTTTGACCACCATCATGCTTTGAAGATCCTCCTTGATTCATGCTTACACTTCATTTAAAGAAGCATGATAGTGGTCATTCCTAAAATAACCATCAACTATTCTTATTTCAATTATTATCATTTAGATAATTCTTTTCTTTTTGCAATATGGTTGCAAGAAAGAGAAAATATTGCTCATTCTATCATTCTCACTCTCTCTCCTCATTTCATCTTCTTCTTCCTCTTGAAAAGAGAAACCTTCTCATGTGTTGAGAATCATTCTCTTTAGATAGAAAAGCAAACCCTAATCACTCTCTACTCATTCTAGGATGAAGGTTTAGCAAGCCGGAAACCCTAGTTCACTCAAAGATCGAGGAAGAGCCCAAAATCGAACCTTCGAGGTGGATCCATCTTCGACGGGAGAAGGCGACGAAAAGAGAACCATCAACCTCTACAAGGTTTGAAGAAGAAGGAGTTCAAGTTTAGGTATAACCATCTTCCATAGTAGCTAACTCTCTTTTGCTTGTTAACTAGTTTTAGTTTAGACAACGATCCCGACAAAGTTTAGTCCATGTTGCCTCTTGCGATAAAAATTCGTTT
Organism: Agapanthus africanus; assembly: GCA_030015575.1. NCBI lineage: Eukaryota > Viridiplantae > Streptophyta > Magnoliopsida > Asparagales > Amaryllidaceae > Agapanthus > Agapanthus africanus. The sequence continues at coordinate 353,088,664 of JASDDO010000018.1, forward strand.
TTTATACCGTTTCCGCCTCCCCGTAAGTACCGGGGGTCGCAATATGGACTTACAGTGGTATCAGAGCCTAACTAAACTTAAACTAGCTTGGTAGTAAGGTGTAATGAAGTTCGGAACCGAAAAATCGCAAAACCGGAAAATCAAAACCCTAACTTTCTGTTGAATTTTTTTCTGCTCAAATTGAAAAACTTTATACTTGTAAAATCGTCTCAGGGTTTTCTAAGAACACACAAGAAAAACGATATCATGTTCTCTCCAAACCGCCGCGCTTCCGCGGCCTCACCTATTCATCTGGCCGCGGAACCGCCGCATGTTGGTGTCTTCTTTGCATCGTTTTTCGTGCAGTGTTCTTCTGTGTTGGTTTTGGGATTTTTAAGATATATTATATGTACCCAGATTTTCCAGAACTGAAATTCACTTTTGGGGTCCTATAATTCCGTATTTTTTTCCGAACTTCACTGCACTTTGGCTATGTTGGTTATATCTGTGATGTTTGCATGTATTGAACGTCGGCTAATCGCTATAAGTCGATTAGTCGGGGTTATACATGATCTGTAATGTTCTGGAATGTGTATATGAATGTGTTGGACTGTCGCGGGTGAATAGCCGGGGTGGATGTGAGATGAGCTTTTGTTTTTTCTTTCATTCATTGTAAATGTAAATTGATGTAATTATATTATTTGTTTGGCCGCACAACCGGGTCGGGGTTGTAGCCGTCATTGTATAATTCTTTTTACTGTTTTTTGCTCCTAGGATAGACCCATGGTGGGGTGCACTAACTACCGGGAACTTGGCGGGTAGTTTGCCGCACCCGTAGGGGTCTTGGGTGGGGTATTTGCTATTCACCGCGACCGTGTTATCCGCTTTTCGTTTCAGGCTCGAAAGAAATGCGGATTGCTAGTATATCCAATATATTCATCTGTGATCTGTAATGTCTATCATTGCTTTCTATTTAGGCGTTGCTTATGTTTTACAGCCGCGCTAGCCCAGCCCCCGCTCTGTCGTTAGTTAAGTAACCTAACGAGTGATGACGGGACCCCGTGGCGAATGCGAATGGCATAAGCGTACGTCATATTTTGGTTGTTTTCTGCAATGGTAGGAATTAAATGATGGGACGCATTAAAAGAACTAATGCAAGAATATCACGCATTAAAAGAACTAATGCAAGATAATAAACCAAGTTTTAAGTCGATGGAACACTTTCGAAAAACCACTCGGTTCTTTTCAAAAACTAACTTTTAAATGCGGAGCTTGAGCCACTCCTTCTAAAAGCTATCTCGTTCCATCGATTATATCAAGTTCACTACGTTCACGGTTTCGCCAAAACCATTCGTAGCCCTCCATCATTTCAGTTAGATATACGGTAGTATTCAAGCTATGTATTTTGACCTCACGCCAAGGCATAGTGATTGGTAGCTGCCGGATATTTATCTGTTGCATAGATAGAATGCGTTGTTTTGAGACAGTCGTACCACCATTTTGGCCTACGTCAAGGGTAGGTACGGGTGGATTCAAATCAACCGGGATAATGATGGGAAGAACTTGACATGTGACTTATGACATTTTGACCTCACGCCAAGGTCATAAGAGCATGGGGCAAAAATCCACATCGGGAGTTTCATAAGTACTGAAACTTGCTAGATTTGCATACCATTTGGAGTGTGATGATTATGGTAGGATTCCTTCATTTTCGTCACGCGATGATATTTGGATCCCGATCCTACTGTGAGTATATGCTACTCCTCGGGAAATTTCTCACTAAACGATCAATGCTATAAACCTAGTAGGTGCCTAGAAAGGTGTTAGCGGGGCTACGCCCCCAGGGAAAAGAGGTTCTTAAATTAAGGAACTTCGCGAAAGCGTTGGAAAACCTCCCTCGAAGTACCGACACTGGCCTGGCTGAACGGTTAAGCAAGTATTGTACGGTGGGATTGATCCCGGCTAATTCTTCCTTTGTGGTTTGAGGAGGGATTCGAGAGACAGTGGGAGCCATCCTGTTTAGACAAATTAAAAACCATTCTAAACTTGCAAGAGCATCGTGCTAAGTGTTTCTTCTCTCCCCCTGCAGCGACCAAATCGAAATGACTGGACTTAAGTTACTTCTAGATAAAAACATACTGACAGGGCCAAACTACAAAGATTGGCTCAGGAATGTCAAATTGGCAATCTCTTACGACAAGCTGGGGTATCTTCTTACCAGCAAAGCTCCCCCCGTCCCAGGTCCCACCTCCAGCGTCGCGGATAAGGAAATCCGTAAGACTTGGGAGATTGACAGCGCGAAGGCCAGATGCCTCGTACTTGCCTCGATGGACAATAACCATCAGAGGAGGCACGAGAATATGGATTTGGAATCCATATTTCTTCATACAAAAGAACTGTATGGAGAGCAGTCTCGTATCGCAAGATACGAAGTGTCGAAGAAGTTATTTTCGACTAAGTTGGCCGTCGGATCATCGGTAGCGGACCACGTGCTTAAGATGATTGGCTACACTGAGGAGCTCGCGGAACTTGGGACCACGTTGGATAGTGAACTCTACACAGATATAATTCTCCAGTCCCTTCCATCCACTTACGCCCAGTTCATACTGAATTTCAACTTGCAAGAAAAGGAAGTTGAACTTTCAGAACTCCTCAACCTGCTGAGGAGCGCAGAGGGCACCCTACAGAAGGGTAGGGATACATCCACTTTGTTTGTAGGAGGATCTTCTTCTTCTAGGTCCAAGGCGAAAGCCAAGGGAAAGAAGAAGAAAGCCCCCGCCAAACCAAGAGGCGGTGTTAGTAAAGTGGGTGCGAAGGGAAAGGAAAAGGCAACAAAGATAGCGGGGAAGCTTGTTGGTAAAGAGGAATGCTTCTATTGTCACAAGAGTGGACACTGGAAGAAAGATTGCAGGGCTTGGAAAGCCAGGACACAGGAACTGAAGCAGGTTGCGGCTTCAGCTTCAGGTGTGTATGTTATTGAAAACTGTCTTTCTATAAACTCTACTTCCTGGGTATTGGATACCGGATCAGGATCTCATATCTGTAATTCTTTGCAGGCGTTGAGAAACCGTAGGTTTTTGAAGGAAGGTGACATGACCCTCAGAGTTGCGAACGGAGCTAGCATGGATGCTAAAGCCGTGGGGGGCTATCACCTAGGAATGTCAGATGGACATGTTTTGGTTTTGCGTAATTGTTTTTTTTGTACCCAACGCAACTTGTAATATCATTTCTGTATCTTTGGTTTCTAAAGAAGGTTATGAATTTGCGTTTGTAAGTAATGTTGTTAACATTCACCTTAATCAAGTTCTGATTGGGTCAGGTACATTGAGCAATGGTATATACGTATTAAACCAACCACAGATTTTCAATGTCCAGAATACACACAAAAGAAAGTCACCAGATATTAATCAGACTTTCTTATGGCATTGTAGATTGGGTCACATCAATGAGAGAAGGTTGACGAAGTTACATACAGAAGGGTATTTGAATGCGTTCGAATATCAATCGTATGCCACTTGTCAATCCTGTCTCAAGGGAAAGATGACAAAGACTCCGTTCACTGGACATGGAGTAAGAGCGAGCGAGCTCTTGGGACTCGTACACAGTGACGTGTGCGGTCCAATGTCTACACATGCCCGAAGCGGACATTCTTACTTCATTACTTTTACGGATGACTTCTCAAGGTACGGTTATGTCTTCTTAATGAAACATAAGTCCGAGGCCTTTGGAAAATTCCAGGAGTATAAGAATGAAGTAGAGAAACAGACCGGCAAAAGTATTAAGATTCTAAGATCGGATCGAGGTGGAGAATACTTGAGTGCCGAATTCCTGGACTATTTAAAAGAGAATGGGATTCTCTCTCAGCTTACTCCTCCATACACCCCGCAACATAACGGTGTATCGGAGAGACGGAATCGCACCCTATTGGATATGGTACGGTCTATGATGAGTAACGCTGAGTTGCCGCGATCATTCTGGGGGTATGCGCTAGAAACAGCTGCATACCTATTGAACCGAGTTCCTACTAAGACTGTGCCTACCACACCATATGAGTTATGGAGTGGGAAGAAACCCTATCTTCAGTACCTGAAGATTTGGGGATGTCCAGCTTATGTCAAAAAGCAGCATGCGGACAAGCTCGAGGCGCGCTCAGTACTGTGCAAGTTTGTGGGATACCCAAAGAACTCCAGGGGGTATCTTTTCTATTACGCAGAGGAGCAAAAAGTCCTTGTTTCTCGTAATGCCCATTTTCTGGAACATCAGTTCTTAGAAAAAGAAGAAAGTGGGAGCGAAATAGAACTGGAAGAAATTCCAGAACCACAGACTATTACTGAAAGCTTAATGGAACCAGAGGGTTCAAATGAACAGGACATTCCTATGCCGCTCCGCAGAAGTAGTAGGCAGTCTCATCCGCCCGAGAGATACTACGGTTTTCTCATAGACGGGGATAGAGAGGATTGCATCATAGACTATGATGAGCCTACTAGCTTCCAGCAGGCCGTTCAGAGCATTGACTCGGTAAAATGGCTGGATGCAATGCGGACCGAAATGGAGTCCATGTACACCAACAAAGTATGGACGTTGGACATTGCTCCAGACGGGGTAAAACCCGTAGGATGCAAGTGGATCTTCAAAAGGAAGATTGGTGTAGATGGACAGGTTGAGACCTATAAAGCTAGACTTGTAGCAAAGGGTTTCCGTCAAAGACCTGGCTTGGACTACGACGAAACCTTTTCTCCAGTGGCTATGCTGAAATCCATTCGGATCCTTCTTGCCATTGCTGCCTTCCACGATTATGAGATTTGGCAGATGGACGTAAAAACCGCTTTTCTAAATGGAAATTTAGAGGAGTGTGTCTATATGGATCAGCCAGAGGGTTTCATCCAGAGTGGGAGCAGCGGAAAGGTGTGCAAGTTGCTTAAGTCCATCTATGGACTAAAGCAGGCATCGCGGAGTTGGAACATCTGTTTTGATGAGACGGTCAAGGAATTTGACTTTATCAAAAATCCAGATGAACCATGCATCTATAGTAGATTTGTAGCGAGAACTGTGGTATTCCTTGTTTTATACGTGGATGACATTCTCTTAATAGGAAATGACATTCCTATGCTACAATCTGTCAAGGGTTTCTTGTCACACAGGTTCTCCATGAAAGACCTGGGTGATGCCTCTTACATCCTGGGGATCCGGATCCATCGTGATAGATCCAAGAGGATATTAGGACTTTCACAGTCCAGGTATATCGACACCGTACTGAAAAGATTCAGTATGGAAGATTCCAAGCGCGGTAACTTACCGGCTTGTCACGGGATCACCCTCTCTAAAGAGATGTCTCCTAAGACTGATTTGGAGAGGGATCGCATGTCTATTATACCCTACGCTTCTGCGGTAGGCTCTATAATGTATGCGATGTTGTGTACCAGACCGGATGTAGCTTATGCACTGAGTGTAGTAAGCCGGTATCAGTCAAACCCTGGGGAGAAACATTGGATAGCGGTAAAGAACATTCTCAAGTACCTGAGGAGGACTAAGGAGATGTTCTTGGTGTATGGCGGAAAAGACCTCCAGATTGAGGCCTTTGCTGACTCCAGCTTCCAGAGTGACAAGGATGATTCCAAGTCCATGTCGGGTTTTGTCTTTACCCTCAACGGAGGGGCGGTGTGTTGGAAGAGTTCCAAACAGGAAACCGTTGCAGACTCGACTATGGAAGCGGAATACATCGCTGCATCTGATGCCGCAAAAGAAGCTGTCTGGATAAGGAAGTTCTTAAAAGAACTTCAGGTGGTTCCGTCCATTGTTGACCCAGTACCTCTGTATTGCGACAACAACGGGGCTATAGCTTTAGCAAAGGAACCCAGGTCCCATCAGAGATCCAGGCACATCTTGAGGCGGTATCACCTGATCAGGGAGATCGTGGATCGCAAGGAGATCGAGGTTCGGAGGGTTGCTTCAGAAGAGAACACTGCAGATCCATTCACCAAGGCCCTACCCCAGACTCAGTTCGAGCGGCTGATCGAGATGATAGGTCTTCGATACGCCAGTACATGGCCTTAGTGCAAGTGGGAGATTGTTAGTGTATATGCCCTAGAGGCCATTACTGTATCATACTAGTTTGTATATTACTTGATGGAAGCTTGGGATATTCACCTTGTATAAACAATCTTGCTCAATATAGTAGTTTGCTACTTGGTTTGTTTCTACTTCAATGTGTACTTGTGTTTATTTCAGTATATCACTTATACGCATTAGTGGAGCCCTTAGGATCTTTGCCTGATTACCAGCGTTGTGATGGCAGTCACACTAGTGGGGGCTGGGTAATCTATAGGCACATCCTTATACAGGTCCCTAGTCGTAGGACTATCGAGACAGGGCATCGATACTCCGGAGTAGACTAGCGTATGCGCTTCTCATCCCAGTGTGGGAGATGGTCTGTCCCACAGCCATCAGTACGTCGTACTGGAGATAGTATACGGGTGCTCGTTGGGTTACGAGTACACTGGACAGGACTCGTCGGGAACTGACAGGTTGGTATTATACCTATCGTCAGTTATCAGTTCCCAGGTGACATGAGTACAGCTTAGTCCGCTGACTTGACACTGACACTTCGCCTCGAGTGTGTTCCCACTGCACTTTGATCACTACCCTACCACGGCTCAAAGGAGTCGTGCAAACAGGTGGTGGTTGGGTGCAGTCCCGAAGCACTTGGAGGCAGTGACGGTTAGACAGGATTCGTCTCTCCCGGTATTGGGGGTTGACATCGCGCTGTGTCTAGGAGAGCCATTACACGAGTAGTCCCTGGCCAGGGCAAGCGAGATATACTGGTAGGTTTCCAGTGTTATCTCAGGGTGTTTTGGGCTTCACTCCGACACGACTTGTACCGCTATTGGGGGACTGACGTTTTACCGCCCCCTAGGCCCGCCATGCGATGTATCAGACGAACAGACCGGACTGTACGGAGAATGTCACATTCAGACTCAGTAGGAGTTCAGATGGGGTTTCACCTCGTCAGCCTTCTTGTCGGCATCTACCTGGGGACCGTTACGCACAGCTAGTGCCGCTTGCGGTCTGTGGTTAAACCCACTGCCAGCGTAGTGTCGAGTCTTTAGAGTCCCACACAGAGGGTATTCGCCTCTGGGCAAAACAGAGTGGAGGTCGCATGGTTTTGCGACAGGGTTCGTTCTCATCCGCGCACTTGTGCACGTTTGGAGTCCGGACGGATTATACTGGCAGGCTCTGGTTTGAGCCAGATACTGGTATATGTTTTGGGGGTTGCTTTTTATTCTTGGTATTCTTGTTCCTCGGAACGAGAATGCAGGTGTGTATGCACAGTTGCTTGAGGCGGAGAATGAGGTTTTTCATTAGGGTTTCGGATCGGGTGCGTATGCACAGTTGACAGTTATCTTTTTCCAAACCCTAATGGATTTGTGTATTATCTATTAATAATAGTAATTAAATGAGAATTATGTTATGGTTGATTTTTTGTTGACTTGTTGACCTTGGTTGACTTGTTGACCTTTGACCACCATCATGCTTTGAAGATCCTCCTTGATTCATGCTTACACTTCATTTAAAGAAGCATGATAGTGGTCATTCCTAAAATAACCATCAACTATTCTTATTTCAATTATTATCATTTAGATAATTCTTTTCTTTTTGCAATATGGTTGCAAGAAAGAGAAAATATTGCTCATTCTATCATTCTCACTCTCTCTCCTCATTTCATCTTCTTCTTCCTCTTGAAAAGAGAAACCTTCTCATGTGTTGAGAATCATTCTCTTTAGATAGAAAAGCAAACCCTAATCACTCTCTACTCATTCTAGGATGAAGGTTTAGCAAGCCGGAAACCCTAGTTCACTCAAAGATCGAGGAAGAGCCCAAAGTCGAACCTTCGAGGTGGATCCATCTTCGACGGGAGAAGGCGACGAAAAGAGAACCATCAACCTCTACAAGGTTTGAAGAAGAAGGAGTTCAAGTTTAGGTATAACCATCTTCCATAGTAGCTAACTCTCTTTTGCTTGTTAACTAGTTTTAGTTTAGACAACGATCCCGACAAAGTTTAGTCCATGTTGCCTCTTGCGATAAAAATTCGTTTTTTATACCGTTTCCGCCTCCCCGTAAGTACCGGGGGTCGCAATATGGACTTACAAGCTGAGTAACTGAATGTGGGGGACTCTAAAGACTCGTCAACACCTTGGTTGTGGATTTAACCACTAGCACGTCAGAGGTATAAGCCAATACGTAACGGGCTACCAGGTATTGACTAAAAAGGACGTCGATGAGCGAACTCATCCTGACACCCTACTGAGCCTGTCAGTGACAATATCCGTGCAGTCCGGTCCGTTCGTCTATGAGTATCGCATGGCGGGCCTAGGGGGTTGGTAAAAGTCAGACCCCCAAAAGCGGTACAAGTCGTGTCGGAGTGTAGCCCAGAACACCCTGAGATACTACTGGAATACCTACCAGTAAATCTCCTTGCCTTGGCCAAGGACTTTGTGTAATGGCTCTCCTAGACACAGCACGACCTCACCCCCAATACCGGGAGAGACGAACCCCTGAAGATACGCTCACTGCCTCCATGTGGCTCGGGACTGTACCCAACTAAAACCTGTTTGCACGACTCCTTTGAGCCGTGGTAGGGTAGTAATCAAAGTGCAGTGGGAACTCACACGAGACAAATGACGATCCCCAGGTCGATGAACTAACCTGCACACATGTCACCAGGGAACTGCCATCTGACGTCTGGTATATGACCAACTAGCATGTTCCCGGCGAGTCCTGTCCGGTGTACTCATAACCTAATGAGCACCTGTATACATCTTAGGTGATCCAACTGACACCAGTGGCTTGTGAGACCGGCCACCGCCCCTCGTCGGGGTCTCGACTGTATACACTAGTCTACTAATGGAGTATCGATGCCCGGTCTCGAAACTCCCACGACTAGGGACCTTTTAAGGATAAGCTTATAGACCCCCAGCTCCCACTTATATGATCGCCCTCATACTGCTGGTGGTCAAGCAAGAATCCTAGGGGCTCTATCAACGTGTAATAGCGACGTGTCAGGTCACCTAAAACAGTACACGATGATAAAGGTAAACCAGATAGCATACTATCATCTCGAGCAAGACTGTCCTACTGGGATAGGTCCTCCCTCAATCATTACAATCACGTACCTGTGACCTAATAATTGACTCTGAGGGCACTATCTCCAACAATCTCCCACTTGCACTCAAGGCTAATTATTGCGATGTCGCATACTCACAGCCCGTGTGATACTGAACACCCAACTCCTCTACTAGTCAGTCTCACAAAGCTCGTTTGCGGAACTATTGCGTTCGAGGAATAGCCTCAGTGAGTGGATCCGCTTAGTTGTTTCTTTCTATGTCTCTCTATATCTCAAGTTCGCGGAGAAACCTATCTCCCGAAATGAGCAATACCTGTCTTAGAATGTGTCTGGATGTCTGATGGGACATAGCTCATAAATGAACTCCAAATCCAAACTTCTTAGACTATATCGTCAACTGAACTTAATCAGTATCCTGCGCGCCATGCCTCCCTCAGTATTGCCTTGGACCACCTGTCCAAAATACTGCCCCTCATCAGAAGGAAAACTATAACTCTGACAACCTTCTTGTCGTCCATGTCACCTTGGAAGCCTGGAATGATAACTGTCTCCTGAATGAGGCTGTCGTTATCATCTCCCTAGAACATCCACTTATGTTCTAAAACTGCTTCCGACTGTTTCTCCAGGATTGGATTAATGTCAAGTTATTGCATCTAGTGCAAGAACAACATCTGGTGTGGTACTTGACATCTCACGATTGACTCAATTGCCTGAGCAAGTGATCTGCCAATCATGCCCGTCCCTCTCCCCTTTAGTCTGTAAGACACCTTTGGAGAGGGTGACTCCATTACCTGCAGGTACACTACCGTGCCAGGAGTCGTCCATCCTAAATACTCTTAGAATGCTGTCAAGTACCCTGATTGGGAAACCACCCAAATCTAGATTTAAAACCATAGATCTAGTAACCAGTATGTCTGATATAAAATCCATTTCTTTTGTGGAGAAACAACTGTGTGACGACCAAACTATAACCGATCGTAGTGTAGGAGTTTCCTTTCCTACTCTGTGTATATCATCTAAATACCAGGATATCACACCCTACTACCTTCTCAACAGATCCATCCCCTATTCTGATGAAGTCAAACCTATGACTGTCACGTCAGAAATAGATGATCTTTCTCCGCTACATCTGCTTTAGTCTATAAATAGACATAAGCTACCTGTCCACCAATGCTTCCGCTGCTCCCACTGACTACGACAACCCTCTGGCAGAGTCATATAGACGTACACTTCTAAAACTGGTTTAGAACGACGCTATACTCATCCTCCCGCCGGGTCTCGCAGCCTGGGACAACAGCAATGGTAATTGTGGGTAAACAAGAACTTCCCTGTCACCGTCCTTGAGGCTACCGTAGTACCTCTCGGGTGCCTGAAGTTACCCACCTTATCTGCGGAGTGGCCAATGGAATGTCAATTCAGATTGAATCTTAAGGTTCCTTATCAAATCTTCAGTAATCGTTTGTGGTTCTGGAATCACTTCCAGTTCTACCATACTCCCACTACTGTTTTCCTGAAAAAAATCCATTTTTAATTTAAAACTGTGGCGAGTCAAGAACAATATTGCTATTGATCTTCCAGATGGTAGAAAATCAACCCGCGTCATAGCCTGGGTCAACCCACAAGCAGCCATTACAGAAACGTGCCTTGTGTTGTCCAGTGTCTGGTTTTAATCATAAACCGGACAACTCCCCGTACCTTAACATCGTTAAGATATGAACTGTTCTATATCCCATATAGGAACAGAGGCACTGATTTAATTGAACCAGATTCAAATCATGCAGCTGTCTCCAGCGCATGTCAACTAAATGGAAGGAGGCCGATCAGCGTTACTCAACTTAGGAATACTTCCAATTATGAGTAACCTGAAAGAGAAGCAAGATCTCTTTATCATTACTATCAACTGAATACCATACACAAGTATCTACATCTTCGATCTCTTTGAAGAATCCCGATACTTGCTATACCTGGTTCTCTACTCTATTCAAATACCAATGACTTCTCCAAATTCGGACCCTGTGTTTCTACGAAACACTTGTCTAAAAACTAGAGAAGTCATAAGTAAACCGAATATAGTACGAGGACCAACCCCTCTGTCCTAATGGACACTGGACAACATACAATACTCTGTATAAGTCCCTTGAGTCTAATAACTCATTCACTGTGTGTCGTAGGTTGAAAACTGTACTTATGGTTAAGAAGAATTACACCGCTGTTTAATGCTCCTTACCTAACCATCCACTGATATAGGTAAATGTCGTAGACATAATTTCAGAAAGGTATATCTCACTCTATGAAAATAGACGTACAGATATATCAATTTGAAATTGGTGCATAACAGCGGATATTCAAAACCAAATATTTGCCGACCGGCAAACAGCCCAGGTGACTTCCTCAAATATCACCGATTACAACGAATCCCGATATAATGAGGATGATCACCCAATTCCCAATAATTTACTCCCACTCATCATCTGTAAAACCATACAGATGTGAGAATCATACCTGGTAAATACATACCCTGGAGTAAGCGTCTAATCGGGAAATCAGTTTTCCTTTAACAGTACACAGTGAAACTGAAACATCGAAATGCTTCGATGGGATATTCTGGTATTCCTAGTAATGCCTCTTCCAGATTCACGACTGTAACCGTATAGTTCTTTTCCACCTCTCCAAATCCCTTCATATGTCTTTAGTCTTTACCTTCTGCACACCCTTTTAGGCCAAATGGTTTTCTTCCTTCCCTACCGTTCGGCACCAGCCTATGGTTTGGAAGAAGACTATCCAATAAGCATAATGGGTGTACTGTCCGCATCCTAGGAACACTCGCAATGAGAGAGGGTGAAGATAAAAGACAACCGAATAAACCTTATTCCTATTTCTCCTGAACCAGAATCCATCCCCGAACTGGAACAAGTTCCATTCGAGTTCGTATATAACCATACGATGGAGTATCCAAATAAACTGTGGATCTTCGTAGTGATACGGAGTGTCCTGGAGAAATACAAAGGTGATGTGGGAGTGGTAATGAAATATTTGGTTTGGTCGTGAATATCTGTTGCAATTTACTTTGCCCTGTTACTAATCCCTTGCTTTGTCTGAACTTAATACCTTCTGCACACCATCGTTATGCTAATTGGTTTTCTTCATTCCCTACCGGTCGGCACCAGCCTAAGGTTTGGAAGAAGACTATCCAATTTGCGCAATAGGTGTACTACTCCTAAACCAAGGAGTACTCGCAACCTGAGAGAGGGTAAAAGGAAAAGACAACTGAATAATCCTATCCGTTTTCTCCAGAACCGGAAACCATCCTCAAATAAATTCTTTCGAGTTCGTATATAACCATACGATGGTTTTGTCCAATGGAAGTGGACGTTCGTAGCAATACGGGGTGTCCTGGAGAAAAGGGTAAAAGTAGGAGTGGCAATGAGGTCTGCAACTCTGACAATCCAAAAGCCAGTGTTAAGTAAGTTCGGTCAACTTGGTCACGGAGTCATAGTCTAGGGTCGGGTCAATGGTCGCTGCCAGAGAGAGAGAGAAAAGAAACACTCAGCGTGCACTCTAACCTAGATCAGAATGGTTACCAATTTAACTAATCTGGAATCCTCCCACTGTACCTCAAATTCTCCTCCAAACCTGAAAGAAGAATTAGTCGGGGTCACCCGAGGAGTAAACTAACTCATCAGTGGGAATCGGGATCCAACTCTCATCGCATGACAACGTGACGGAATCCGCTCACGGTGTCACACTCCAGAAGGTATGCGCATATCTGGCAAGTTTCAGTTCTTTTGAAACTCCCGATGTGATTTCTGCCCCATGCTCTTATGACCTTGACGAAGGTCAACAAATCATAAGTCACATGTCAAGTTCTACCCGTCATTATCCAGGGTTAATCTGAATCCACCCGTACAAACCCTTGACGAAGGTCAACAAGGCTATACGACTGTCCCAAACCAACGCATCTATCTATGCAGTAGAAAGGTAACAGGCAGCTACCATACACTATGCCTTGACGAAGGTCAACAAACATAGCATGAATACTACGTGCTACCCGTCTGAAACGACGGAGGGCTACGAATGGTTTCTGGCGAAAACCTTTAACGTAATGAACTTGATATCGTTGAAGGAACGGATAGCTTTTTGAAAATATAGTGACGAAAACCATTGCTAAAGAGGTCACTCCCGGTGAAGGGATCTCGGCTCTTTCCCCGTAGAATGGGGTGCAGGATATTCCAAATGAATACCGCGATGCAAAACAAAAGTAAACGTCCTTGCAATAACAGCTTTTTGAAAAGTGTTCCAACAACATCAGATTAGGTTTGTTTTTAACTTGCATTGATCCGAATCAACGCAGTCCCATCAATTGATCACACCAAAAAAAAAGAAAATATACTGATGTACGTATATGCCATCCGCATTCGCCACTGGGTCCCGTCATTACCCGTTAGGTTAGCTAACTAACGACAGAGCGGGGACTGGACTAGCGCGGATGTAAAACATATACAACATCTACTAATATATATACCAATATATAGTATTCGCTCAAGGCGTGAATAAAATGCAACATCACAGAAATGTACAGCATCACAGAAACTATACAGATATCTGGGATCCCCGGGTTTCACAGAGCCGCTGAAACCCGACGTTCCCCTGGTCGTGTGGATAGCCTGTGCAATGAAATCCTAGACCCCTACGGGCGCGGCAAGTCACCCGCCAAAACCTGAAGCGAGGCAGTCCCCTTCAGCGCCGTGAATGGACCACCCAGCACTTCACGGAATCCGGCAACTTGGGCACCCCTCCTGGGTCAACCTGTACCCCCTACGAGTGCGGCGAATAGCCCGCCAATCCTAGAGTGAAGCCCCCTCCGTCTCAATGCCATGAGATGCGGGCTTGTTGCCCTCCAGAACCCGGCTATCCGTGCACCCCTCCGCGGGGCAATCCTAGTACAGAAAGTAAAATATACATACACCGGGTACATCGACCGCAACCAGGTCGTGCCCCAAAATAATAATACAATCAGGCAGTGACGGCAGTCCACATGTCGGACGCTCGCCCCGCAATATCAAATGTACATAATACAACAAAACTGTACTAGCATTGCATCCAGGCTATCCCCCACGACCGATCCGCAACATCACAGCAACTATACAAAGAACATCAACGTGAAAGTCACGTTCGCAAATCCGTCTAACCGGGCTATAGCAGTTAGACAGGATTTACCGATCGAGTGACATTCACGGTCGCAGATATAATGTAAATACTGTGAAAAATGTGTTTAAGATTTTCCGATTGACCAAAAATTAACAAGTGGGCCCCAAACTAATACTGTAGCACTCACAGAAATAATTGGCCCAATTTTAATATTCCAAAACCCCTAATACTAGCCCAGAAGCCCACTGGGAAATTTTGGCCCATTGATCTCTCTAAGTTGCGGCGGATCCGCGGCCCAATAGAAGGGTGAGGCCGCAGTTCCGCGCTCTGGGAGAGGGATCAGTGCGTCGAATTTTCCCAGAGTTCTTAGAATCTCCTGCACATCATTCTGAGACCACCAGAAAAATTTTTAGACACCAAAAAATCTTAACAGAAAACTGATGTGAGGTAAAAAAGAGTTTTTGGAATTTTGGTCGATCGGAACCGCAAAACACATCAAACGAAGCTAGACGAAGTTAATGGCGAGGCTCTGATACCACTGTAAGTGCACGGCGGCGCCCCGGCCGTCAAACCGACGCCGGAATGCGGAAGCGGTGAATAACTTAAATTTTGCGGACTTAGCAAACCGGCACCACCGCGCACTATCACCCGGATCGTTACCATTAACTAGTCTAAGCTAACTACAAGAAAGGGAATAGAGATATACCGACGATCCAAGTCCTCCGGTCTTCATCTCCACTCCGATCTCCTCGCGGGATCTCCGTCCGTCTCCTCCTCGTCGGAAAGGGCACCACGAAGCCGGGTACTTTTACGGGCTCCCACCTCAATACCGAGGCAACTCGGGCACGAAGCCGGCTACTCGACGTGCCCAAGATTTGCTGTAGAATATGTAGTCCTCAAGTCTCACTTTGGGGTTCTTGGAGATGCCATTTTGGTGGAGGGATGATACAAGCTTTTTGGAGGAGAAGCTAATATGATTTTTGCCAAGCCAAAAGAGTGTAAATCCCTACACTAGAATTTTGGACAGCCCTTGAGGGGAGAGGCCGGCCATGCAAGTGAGGGGTGAGTGAAAAAGGAGAGAGAGCCTCAACTCAAGAGAGTGAATCAAGAGAATAAGCAAGTGAAAGGCTATCATCAAAAGAAATGATCACAAGCCTAAACTAACACTCCATCAACCTCATCATCAACAACCATGATGACAAAGGAAAAACCAACACTCCACCTCAACCATCACCTCACCAAGTCAAGCAATCATGAAAAAGGAAAGTCAAGTGATGGTGCTCATCATGAAAACCATCATGATGCAACAAGATGCAAAGAACCCCCTCCACTAATGCTTATTTGCAACAATGCAAATAAGCCCTCCTCCACCAATCTTCGGCCAATGAACGGAACAATGGAAATCGGCCGAAACGGAAAGCAAACTGGCAACTCCAGAAAAATGGTCCCGTAATAAATTACAGGAAAAACCCCGATACTGTGCATACACACCCGCATCTGTATTTCGACCGAAATACAAAATGCAATGAGACAAAATCTACACTGTACTATACTAGAATCCGGCTTATACCAAAACCGGATAGTAATATCTGTTCGATCCTGATCCGTGCAATACCGCACGTATCTGATCGAACCCTGCCATATAACCATACGGCCTATAGTACAAACTGTCCGATCCTGATCCGTGCAATACCGCACGTATCTGATCGGACCTTGCCATATCTCCATACGGCCTCTACAACCTTTCGCCCGAAAGCTGAGTAACTGAATGTGGGGGACTCTAAAGACTCGTCAACACCTTGGTTGTGGATTTAACCACTAGCACGTCAGAGGTATAAGCCAATACGTAACGGGCTACCAGGTATTGACTAAAAAGGACGTCGATGAGCGAACTCATCCTGACACCCTACTGAGCCTGTCAGTGACAATATCCGTGCAGTCCGGTCCGTTCGTCTATGAGTATCGCATGGCGGGCCTAGGGGGTTGGTAAAAGTCAGACCCCCAAAAGCGGTACAAGTCGTGTCGGAGTGTAGCCCAGAACACCCTGAGATACTACTGGAATACCTACCAGTAAATCTCCTTGCCTTGGCCAAGGACTTTGTGTAATGGCTCTCCTAGACACAGCACGACCTCACCCCCAATACCGGGAGAGACGAACCCCTGAAGATACGCTCACTGCCTCCATGTGGCTCGGGACTGTACCCAACTAAAACCTTTTTGCACGACTCCTTTGAGCCGTGGTAGGGTAGTAATCAAAGTGCAGTGGGAACTCACACGAGACAAATGACGATCCCCAGGTCGATGAACTAACCTGCACACATGTCACCAGGGAACTGCCATCTGACGTCTGGTATATGACCAACTAGCATGTTCCCGGCGAGTCCTGTCCGGTGTACTCATAACCTAATGAGCACCTGTATACATCTTAGGTGATCCAACTGACACCAGTGGCTTGTGAGACCGGCCACCGCCCCTCGTCGGGGTCTCGACTGTATACACTAGTCTACTAATGGAGTATCGATGCCCGGTCTCGAAACTCCCACGACTAGGGACCTTTTAAGGATAAGCTTATAGACCCCCAGCTCCCACTTATATGATCGCCCTCATACTGCTGGTGGTCAAGCAAGAATCCTAGGGGCTCTATCAACGTGTAATAGCGACGTGTCAGGTCACCTAAAACAGTACACGATGATAAAGGTAAACCAGATAGCATACTATCATCTCGAGCAAGACTGTCCTACTGGGATAGGTCCTCCCTCAATCATTACAATCACGTACCTGTGACCTAATAATTGACTCTGAGGGCACTATCTCCAACAAAGTGTTCTTTCTTTCATCTAGTGAGAATCATTATCATGGTGGAGGAATGAGAATACTAACCATAAGAAGGGAGGTGAGTGTAGGAGATGTAGAAAAGGTGACCACAAACAAACATGAACCATGCTTGTTACTATTAAACCCATACCCTCATCTAATCACAATAAATGCATCATGGATGAAAGATATCAATCCTATCATAATCAATCCTTTTGCAATAAAAACCTTCCACAAAGTGTTATTTGCAAACTTGCAAATAACCCCCTCCATCAGAAAAGTCCGGCCGGGAAAGAACAAAGGAAAACCGGCCGGGACGGAAAAGCAAACTGGCAACTCCAGAAAACTGGTCCCGTAATAAATTACAGGAAAACCCCGATACTGTGCATACACACCCGCATCTGTATTCCGACCGGATACAAATGCAATGAGACAAAAATCTACACTGTACTAAACTAGGATCCAGCTTAAACCAAAGCCGGCTAGTTATGTCCGTTCGATCCTGATCCGTGCAATACCGCACGTATCTGATCGAACCCCGCCATATATCCATACGGCTACTAGTACAAACCGTCCGATCCTGATCCGTGCAATACCGCACGTATCTGATCGGACCCTGCCATATCTCCATACGGCCTCTACAGCGTTTCGCCCGAAAGCTGAGTAACTGAAAGTGTGGTGGACTCTAAAGACTCGACAATACTATGGCTGTGGATTTAACCACTGGCACGTCAGAGGTATAAGCCAATACGTGACGGGCCACCAGCTATTGACCAAAAGGGACGTCGATGAGGAAGCTCACCCCGACACCCAACTGAGCCTGTCAGTGACAATATCCGTACAGTCCGGTCCGTTCGTCTATGAGCATCGCATGTCGGGCCTAGGGGGTTGGTAAAAGTCAGACCCCCAAAAGCGGTACAAGTCGTGTCGGAGTGAAGCCCAGAATGCCCTGAGATACTACTGGAATACCTACCAGTAAATCTCTTGCCTCGGCCGAGGGCTTTGCGTAATGGCTCTCCTTGACACAGCGCGACCTCACCCCCAATACCGGGAGAGACGAACCCCTGAAGATCCGCTCACTGCCTCCATGTGGCTCGGGACTGTACCCAACTAAAACCTGTTTGCACGACTCCTTTGAGCCGTGGTAGGGTAGTAATCAAAGCACAGTGGGAACTCATACGAGACAAATGACGATCCTCAGGTCGATGAACTAACCTGTACACATGTCACCTGGGAACTGCTATCTGACGTCAGGTATAAGCCCAACTAGCAGGTTCCCGGAGAGTCCTGTCCGGTGTACTCATAACCCAATGAGCACCTGTATACATCTTAGGTGAACCAACTGACACCAGTGGCTTGTGAGACCGGCCACCGCCCCTCGTCGGGGTCTCGACTGTATACACTAGTCTACTAATGGAGTATCGATGCCCTGTCTCGAAACTCCTACGACTAGGGACCTTTTAAGGATGTGCTTATAGACTACCAGCTCCCACGTATATGATCGCCATCATACTGCTGGCAGTGAAGCAAGAATCCTAGGGGCTCTATCAACGTGTAATAGCGACATGTCAGGTCACCTAAAGCAGTACACGATGATAAAGATAAACCTGATAGCATACTATCATCTCGAGTAAGACTGTCCTACCGGGATAGGTCCTCCCTCAATCATTGCAACCACGTGCCTGTGATCCAATAATTGACTCTGAGGGCACTATCTCCAACAATCTCCCACTTGCACTCAAGGCTAATTATTGCGATGTCGCATACTCACAGCCTGTGTGATACCGAACACCCAACTCCTCTACTAGTCAGTCTCACAAAGCTCGTTTGCGAAACTATTGCGTTCGAGGAATAGCCTCAGTGAGTGGATCCGCTGTGATGTTTCTTTCTATGTCTCTCTATATCTCAAGTTCACGGAGAAAGCCATCTCCCGAAATGAGCAATACCTGTCTTGGAATGTCTGGATGTCTGATGGGACCTAGTTCATAAATGAACTCCAAATCCAAACTTCATAGACTGTATCATCAACTGAACTTAATCAGTATCCTGCACCATGCCTCCCTCAGCATTGCCTTGGACCACCTGTCCAAAATACTGCCCCTCGACAGAGGGAGAACTATAACTCTGACAACCTCCTTGTCGTCCATGTCACCTTGGAAGCCTGGAGTGATAACCGTCTCCTAAAGGAGGCAGCCGTTATCATATCCCTAGAACATTCACTTATGTTCTAAAACTGCTTCCGACTGTTCCTCCAGAATTGGATCAATATCAACTTATTGCATCTAGTGCAAGAACAACATCTGGTGTGGTACTTGACATATCATGATTGACTCAATTGCCTAAGCAAGTGATCTGTCAATCATGCACATCCTCTCCCCTTTAGTCTGTAAGACACCTTTAGAGAGGGTGACTCCATTACCTGCAGGTATACTACCGTGCCAGGAGTCGTCCATTCTAAATACTCATAGAATGCTGTCAAAATACCCTGATTGGGAAACCACCCAAATCTAGATCTAATACCATAGATCTAGTAACCAGTATGTCTGATATAATGTCCAAGTCCCATGTGGAGAAAACACTGTGTGACTACCAAAGTATAACCGATCGTAGTATGGGAATATCACTTCCTACTACCTCCTCAACAGATCCATCCCCTATTCTGATGACGTCAAACCCATGACTGTCACATCAGAAACAGATGATCTAACTCCGCTATATCTACTTTAGACTATAAATAGACATAAGCATGAAGTCCACCAATGCTTCCGCTGCTCCCACTGACTGCGACAACCCTCTGCCAGAGTCATATAGACGTGCACTTCTAAAGCTAGTTTAGAACGACGCTATACTCATCCTCCTGCCGGGTCTCGCAGCCTGGAACAACAACAATGGCAAGTGTGGGTAAACAAGAACTTCCCTGTCACCGTCCTTGAGGCTACCGAAGTATCTCTCGGGTGCCTGAAGTTACCCACCGTATCTGCGGAGTGACCAATGGAATGTCAAATCAGATTGAATCTTTAGGTTCCTTATCAAATCTTCAGTAATCGTTTGCGGTTCTGGAATCACTTCCAGTTCTACCATACTCCCACTGCTGTTTTTGAAAAAATCTATTTTTAATAAAACTGTGGCGAGTCTAGAACAATATTTCTATTGATCTGCCAGATGGTAGAAAGTCAACCCTCGTCATAGCCTGGGTCAACCCACAAACAGCCATTACAGAAACGTGCCTTGAGTTATCCGGAGTCTGGTTTTAAGCATAAGCCGGACAACTCCCCGTACCTTAACATCGTTAAGATATGAACTGTTCTATATCCAATATAGAACCAGAGGCACTGATTTAATTGAACCAGATTCAAATCATGCAGCTGTCTCCAGTGCATGTCAACTAAATGGAAGGAGGCCGATCAGCGTTACTCAACTTAGGAATGCTTCCAATTATGAGTAACCTGAAAGAGAAGCAATTTCTCTTTATCATTACTATCAACTGAATACCATACACAAGTATCTACATCTTCGATCACTTTGAAGAATCCCGATACTTGCTACACCTGGTTCTCTACTCTATTCAAATACCTATAACTCCTCAAAACTTAGACCCTGTGTTTCCACGAAGCACATGTCTAAGAACTAGAGAAGTTAAAAGTAAACAGAATATAGTATGAGGACCAACCCCTCTGTCCTGATGGACACTGGACAACATACAATACTCTGTATAAGTCCACTGAGTCTAACAACTCTTTCACTGTGTGTCGTAGGTTGAAAACTGTACTTGTGGTTAAGAAGAATTACACCGCTGTTTAATGCTCCTTACCTAACCATCCACTGATATAGGTAAATGTCATCGACATAATATCAAAAAGGTATATCTCACTCTATGAAAATAGACGTACAGATATAGCAATTTGAAATTGGTGCAGAACAGCGGATATTCATAACCAAATATTTGCCGACCGGCAAACAGCCCAGGTGATCTCCTCAAATATCACCGATTACAACGAATCCCGATATAATGAGGATGATCACCCAATTCCCAATAACTTACTCCCACTCATCATCTGTAAAACCATACAGATGTGAGAATCATACCTGGTAAATACATACCCTGGAGTAAGTGTCTAATCGGGAAATCAGTTTTCTTTTAACATTACACAGTGAAACTGAAACATTGAAATGTTTCTGTGGGGAATCCTGGTATTCCTAGTAATGCCTCTACCATTATCCAGATTCACAACTATAACCGCATAATTCTTTGCCACCTCTCCAAATCCCTTTATATGTCTTTAGTCATTACCTTCTGCACACCCCTTTAGGTCAATTGGTTTTCTTCCTTCCCTACCGTTCGGCACCAGCCTATGGTTTGGAAGAAGACTATCCAATAAGCATAAAGGGTGTACTGTCCTAATCCTAGGAGCACTCGCAATGCGAGAGAAGGTGAAGATAAAAGACACCTGAATGTACTTTATTCCTATTTCTCCTGAACCAGAATCCATCCCCGAACTGGAACAAGTTCCTTTCGAGTTCGTATATAACCATACGATGGAATATCCAATAAACTGTGGATCTTCGTAGTGATACGGAGTGTCCTGGAGAATTACAAAGGTGATTTAGGATTGGCGAAGAAATACTTGGTTTGGTCGTGAATATCAGTCGCAATTTACTTTGCCCTCTTACTAATCCCTTGCTTTGTCTAAACTTAATACCTTCTGTACACCATCGTTATGCTAATTGGTTTTCTTCATTCCCCACCGTTCGGCACCAGCCTAAGGTTTGGAAGAAGACTATCCAATTTGCGTAATAGGTGTACTACTCCTAAACCAAGGAGTACTCGCAACCTGAGAGAAGGTGAAAAGAAAAGACAACTGAATAGTCCTATCCGTTTTCTCCAGAACCAGAAACCATCCTCGAAGTCCCTCGAGTTCGTATCTAACCATACGATGGTTTTGTCCAATGGAAGTGGACGTTCGTAGTAATACGGGGTGTCCCGGAGAAAAGGGTAAAAGTAGGAGTGGCAATGAGGTCTGCAACTCTGACAATCCAAAAGCCAGTGTTAAGAAGGTTCGGTCAACTTGGTCACTGAGTCATAGTCCAGGGTCGGGTCAATGGTCGCTGCCAGAGAGAGAGAAAAGAAACACTCAGCGTGCACTCTAACCTAGATCAGAATGGTTATCACTTTATCTAATCTGGAAACCTCCCACTGTATCTCAAATTCTCCTCCAAACCTGAAAGAAGAATTAGTCGGGGATCACCCGAGGAGTAAACCAACTCATCAGTGGAAATCGGGATCCAACTATCATCGCATGATAACTTGACGGAATCCACTCAAGTCACCACACTCCAGAAGGTATGCGCATGCCTGGCAAGTTTCAGTTCTTTTGAAACTCCCGATGAATGTTTTTACCCCTAGGACCCAAGTGACCTTGACAATGCCAACAAATCAAAGAGTCCTAGTCAAGTTCTACCCGTCATTATCTTGATTGCATTAAACCCACCCGTACGAGTCCTTGACAATGCCAACAAGACCGCACGACTGTCCTAACCAATCCACTTATCCTTGTGACAGAAAAACATTACATAGCTACCGAACACTACGCCACGGCAATGCACGACAAACGCAGCACGAATACTAAGTAATACTAATCTGAAATGACGGAGGGCTACGACTGGTTTTTGGCGAAAAACCTTTGACGTAATGAACTTGATATCGTTGAAGGAACTGGATAACTTTTTAGAAAATATAGTGACGAAAACCTTTACTAAAGAGGTCACTCCCGGTGAAGGGATCTCGGCTCTTTCCCCGTAGAATGAGGTGCAGGATATTCCAACTGAATACCACGATGCAAAGCAAAAGTAATCGGCTATAGTGAAGTTAATGCCCTGACGCAAACTTCTGTCCAAGGGGTCACTCCCGGTGAAGGGATCTCGGCCCTTGCCTTGTCGACTGAGGAGCAGGATATTCCAGATGAATACCACGATGCAAAACAAAAGTGAACGTTCTTGCAATAACAGCTTTTTGAAAAGTGTTCCAACAACATCAGAATAGGTTTGTTTAACTTGCATTGATCCGAATCAACGCAGTCCCATCAATTGATCACACCACAAAGAACGAAAATATACTGACGTACGTATATGCCATCCGCATTTGCCACTGGGTCCCGTCATCACCCGTTAGGTTAGCTAACTAACGGCAGAGCGGGGACTGGACTAGCGCGGATGTAAAACATATACAACATCTACTAATATATATACCAATATATAGTATTTCGCTCAAGGCGTGAATAAAAATGCAACATCACAGAAATGTACAGCATCACAGAACAATACAGATATCTGGAAGCCCCGGGTTTCACAGAGCCGCTGCTGAAACCCGACGTTCCCCTGGTCGTGTGGATAGCCTGTGCAATGAAATCCTAGACCCCTACGGGCGCAGCAAGTCACCCGCCAAAACCTGAAGCGAGGTAGCCCCCTTCAGTACCGTGAATGGACCACCCAGCACTTCACGGAATCCGGCAACTTGGGCACCCCTCCTGGGTCAACCTGTACCCCCTACGAGTGCGGCGAATAGCCCGCCAATTCCAGACTGAAGCCCCCTCTGTCCCAATGCCATGAGATGCGGGCTTGCTGCCCTCCAGAATCCGGCTATCCGTGCACCCCTCCGCGGGGTAACCCTAGTACAGAAAGTAAAATATACATACACCGGGTACATCGACCGCAACCAGGTCGTGCCCCAAAAGAATAATACAATCAGGCAGTGACGGCAGTCCACATGTCGGACGCTCGCCCCGCAATATCAAATGTACATAACACAACAGTACTGTACTAGCATTGCACCCAGGCTATCCCCCACGACCGATCCGCAACATCACAGCATAAACATAGAACATCAACGTGAAAGTCACGTTCGCAAATCCGTCTAACCGGGCTATAGCAGTTAGACCGGATTTACCGATCGAGTGACATTCACGGTCGCAGATATAATGTAAATACTGAACCAGAATCCATCCTCGAATCTGTAAAAAGTTCCTTCGAGTTCGTATGTAACTATACGACGGATTTATCCAATAGAAGTGGATGTTTGTAATGATACGGGGTGTTCTGGAGAAATGGAAAGGTGATATAGAAGTGGCAATGATATATGTGACACCGTGACATTCCAAAATCCAAAGTGCTTTAAGAAAGTTCGGTTAACTTGGTTCATGAGTTTTAGTCAAGGGTCGGGCCATGGTCGCTTCCAAAGAGAGAGAGAAAAGTAACACTCTTCTTTCACTCTATCCTAGATCAGAATGGTTAATCACTTTATCTAATCAGAGTGTCTCCTACTGTTTCCTCGAATTCTCCTCCAAGCCCAAAAGAAGAATTAGTCGGGATCATCTAAAATCATCCGAAGAGTAAACCTACTCATCAGTGGGAATCGGGATCCAACTATCATCGCATGATAACCTGATGGAAGCCACTCAAGTCACCACACTCCAGGAGGTATGCGCATGCCTGGAAAGTTTCATGTATGTTTGAAACTCCCGATGTATGTTTTAATCCCATGCAGCTTATGATTTTGACGGATGCCAACAAATCATAAGTTGCAAGTCAAGTCCTACCCGTCATTGTCCTGATTAATTTAGACCCGCCCGTACTCACCTTTGACGGATGCCAACAAGGCTGCACGACTTTCCTAGATTAATTCATATCCATGCTACAGAAAAGTAACACATAGCTACCGCACACTATGCCTTGACAGAAGCCAACAAATATAGCACAAACACTAGGCGCTACTTTTCTGAAATGACGGAGGGCTACGGCTGGGTTTTAGCGAAAAACCATTAACTTAATGAACTTGATATCGTTGAAAGAATCCAAGTGGTTTTATAAATATATAGTGGCAAAAACTTTTGCTAAAGAGGTCACTCCCGGTGAAGGGATCTCGGTTCTTTCCTCGTCGAATGAGATGCAGGATATTCCTAACTGAATACCACGATGCAAAGCAAAAGAATTGACTATAGTAAAGTTATTACGTTGACGCCAACTTTTACTCAAGGGGTCACTCCCGATGAAGGGATCTTGGCCCTTGCCTCATCGAATGAGGTGCTCGATATTCATAACCGAATACCACTGTGCAAAGCAAAAGAAAACGTCTGTAATGTCTGTTTTTAAAAACTTGGTTCCAACAACATCATATAGGTTTATTTTATCCTTGCATTGATAAGAATCAATGCAGTCCCATCAATTAATCACACCAGAAAAGAACGAAAATATGATGTACGTATATGCCATCCGCATTCGCCACCGGGTCCCGTCATCACCCGTCAGGTTACTTAACTAACGACAGAGTGGGGAATGGACTACCGCAGGTGCAAAACATATACAACATCTACTAGTATATATATAAATATATATAACAATCGTCCCAGGCATGGTATAAAGCAACATCACAGAAGCATCACAGAAGCAATACAGAATGGTGGATAATCTAGGAGCCCCGGGTTTCACTTGAGCCGCAAATGAGACCCGACGTTTCTGTCGTGTAGATAGCCTCTGCAATGAAAACCTAGACCCCTACGAGTGCGGCAAGTTACCTGCCAATCTCAGAAGCGAGGCAACCCCAATCAACAACGTGAATGGGCCACCCAACACTTCATGGAATCCGATAACTTAGGCACCCCTCCGTTGGTCAACCTATACCCCCTACGAGTGCGGAGAATAGACCGCCAATTCTAAAGTAAGGTCCCCTCCGTCTTAACGCAATGAGATGCGGACCTGTTGCCCTCTAGAACCCGGCTTTTCGTTCACTCCACTGCGGGGTAATCCTGTTGCGCCACGGCAGCGCCCCGGCCGTCTTACTCGAGGCCAAATTGCGGAATCAAAAATTTTCCTTACTCGGAAACCGGCGCTACCGCGGACAAAGAAAACCCGGATCGTAACCATTAACCTAATGCTAGCAATCAAGAGATAGGGTGAGAAGTATACCGAGTGATCCGAGTCCTCCGGTCTTCTCGTCATCGTCCCGATCTCCCGCGGAAAGTCTTGCCTCCACATCGTCGCCTCCTCGCCGGAAGGGGCACCACATCGCCTGCGTCTTTTACGGGCTCCCGCCTCAATACCGAGGCAACTCGAGCATGAAGCCGGCAACTCGACATGCTCAAGATGTGCTGTAGAATGTAGTGTAGAAGATGCTTGTCTCATTTTGGGGTATTGGTTGCCATAGATGGAGGAATGGTGTATAGAAAATTGGTGCTTTCAATTTTCTAACAATGGAATGAGATGAGGAATGATATACTCTCTCAAAGATGAAGATGAAGCTCTCTCATTCTTTTTCTTTCTCTCAAGTGTTCTTTCTTTCATCTAGTGAGAATCATTATCATGGTGGAGGAATGAGAATACTAACCATAAGAAGGGAGGTGAGTGTAGGAGATGTAGAAAAGGTGACCACAAACAAACATGAACCATGCTTGTTACTATTAAACCCATACCCTCATCTAATCACAATAAATGCATCATGGATGAAAGATATCAATCCTATCATAATCAATCCTTTTGCAATAAAAACCCTCCACAAAGTGTTATTTGCAAACTTGCAAATAACCCCCTCCATCAGAAAAGTCCGGCCGGGAAAGAACAAAGGAAAACCGGCCGGGACGGAAAAGCAAACTGGCAACTCCAGAAAACTGGTCCCGTAATAAATTACAGGAAAACCCCGATACTGTGCATACACACCCGCATCTGTATTCCGACCGGATACAAATGCAATGAGACAAAAATCTACACTGTACTAAACTAGGATCCGGCTTAAACCAAAGCCGGCTAGTTATGTCCGTTCGATCCTGATCCGTGCAATACCGCACGTATCTGATCGAACCCCGCCATATATCCATACGGCTACTAGTACAAACCGTCCGATCCTGATCCGTGCAATACCGCAATATCTGATCGGACCCTGCCATATCTCCATACGGCCTCTACAGCGTTTCGCCCGAAAGCTGAGTAACTGAAAGTGTGGTGGACTCTAAAGACTCGTCAATACTATGGCTGTGGATTTAACCACTGGCACGTCAGAGGTATAAGCCAATACGTGACGGGCCACCAGCTATTGACCAAAAGGGACGTCGATGAGGAAGCTCACCCCGACACCCAACTGAGCCTGTCAGTGACAATATCCGTACAGTCCGATCCGTTCGTCTATGAGCATCGCATGTCGGGCCTAGGGGGTTGGTAAAAGTCAGACCCCCAAAAGCGGTACAAGTCGTGTCGGAGTGAAGCCCAGAACGCCCTGAGATACTACTGGAATACCTACCAGTAAATCTCTTGCCTCGGCCGAGGGCTTTGCGTAATGGCTCTCCTAGACACAGCGCGACCTCACCCCCAATACCGGGAGAGACGAACCCCTGAAGATCCGCTCACTGCCTCCATGTGGCTCGGGACTGTACCCAACTAAAACCTGTTTGCACGACTCCTTTGAGCCGTGGTAGGGTAGTAATCAAAGCACAGTGGGAACTCATACGAGACAAATGACGATCCTCAGGTCGATGAACTAACCTGTACACATGTCACCTGGGAACTGCTATCTGACGTCAGGTATAAGCCCAACTAGCAGGTTCCCGGCGAGTCCTGTCCGGTGTACTCATAACCCAATGAGCACCTGTATACATCTTAGGTAAACCAACTGACACCAGTGGCTTGTGAGACCGGCCACCGCCCCTCGTCGGGGTCTCGACTGTATACACTAGTCTACTAATGGAGTATCGATGCCCTGTCTCGAAACTCCTACGACTAGGGACCTTTTAAGGATGTGCTTATAGACTACCAGCTCCCACGTATATGATCGCCATCATACTGCTGGCAGTGAAGCAAGAATCCTAGGGGCTCTATCAACGTGTAATAGCGACATGTCAGGTCACCTAAAGCAGTACACGATGATAAAGATAAACCAGATAGCATACTATCATCTCGAGTAAGACTGTCCTACCGGGATAGGTCCTCCCTCAATCATTGCAATCACGTGCCTGTGATCCAATAATTGACTCTGAGGGCACTATCTCCAACAAATCCTAGTACAGAAAGGAAAATAATATGTATAAGGGTGACATCGACCTCAACCCGGTCGTACCCCAAACAAATAATATACAAACTGGCAGTGACGGCAGTCCACATGTCGGACGCTTGCCCCGCAATATCAAATATACAAATGAAAGTAAACTGTACTAACATTGCACCTAAGCTATCCACCACGACGATCCAACCACAACACAGCACAACATACAACATCAACGTGAATGTCACGTTCGCAAACCCGTCTAAAAGAACATATAGCCAAAAGACGAGTTGTACCGCTCGAATGACATTCACGGTCGCAGATAGTAATGCATGAACTGATAAACATTTAAACAGTGTTAAATTATCGATTTCGAAACACCCTGAATTGCCCCTGAACAATAGATAACAAAATATCCAAACTGGGAAAAACTAGCAATACCACTGCACCAATATTCCAGAGACCAGAGCACACCCAAAATACGAAGTCCAGAATCAATAGAATGGCCGGACGACTCAGATTTTTAGCCATTGTGCTCGTTCAAAAACGGGTGGAAGTGGCTCGTATTTGGGGTGCAGTCTAGTGGTCACCTAAGTAGTCTTCTGCAGTTGCTTAAATTTTTTTTTGAAGACTCTGAAAATTTGACAGCAACTGGAATATTCGAGGTGTTGTTTCAGAGTTGTTTCGGTTTCGATATTTTAACATTGTCTAGAACTGCTAGTAAAGGGTTTACGGGTTGGCTCTGATACCATATTGGGTTACGGCAGCGACCAGGCCATCATACCGTGGCCAAATGCGGAACAAAAATTTACTAAACCGACGCTGCCATTACCCGATACCCGGATCTACCGTAAACCTATACTAGCAAGCAAATAAAAGGAGTTAGGAATGGTTATACCGAGTTGATCTGTATCCTTCAGTCTTCAACCATCTTCCCAAGCTCCTAGAGGCTCCTTGATCAAGCTTGGTCGCCGGTCTTCCTCCATCGATGATGATTTACCCGAGAGATGTATTTGTGGCTCTACCTTCACATAATGGATGCAAGTGAAGCAACTAGAGTTTCTAGGATGCTACTCTAGAAAGCCTAGGATGTAGTGAGTGTAATCCTAGTGTTGGTCTATCTCATCTCACTTCCTCACATAATTCTCAACACATGAGAAAGTTGAGAGGAGGTGGTGGATGACGGTGGAGGCAACCATGAAAAATCATGAGAGGAGTGAAGCACAAATGGTGATGAAGAGCTCAAGAAAAAACTCATGCTAAAAAATAATGAAGCTAACCATGAAAGAGAAATTGAGCATGCTTGGTTTTGTAAAATATTTTCTTTTCATTTTAAAATCCACCCATACTTGAATAGTATGCACAAATGAATTAAAAATTCATTTGTGCACATTATGCAAGCATGGTCACCACCATACTCCCCATTTTCCAATTTCCACCTCATTTACCATTTTCCAAAAAAATGGTCAAATCCAAAAATGTGGTGGACACCTTCTAGAATGATTTTCGGATAAAATACGGATTACATTATACTGTATATACATACCTGCATTCGTACCGAAACACGAACACCCAAAGAGATAGAATAAAACAAAGAACATAATACTAGAATATACGTATCGAAATACATATACGTAAATAATTAAATCAATACCTGATTTAACAATCCCGCCCAAACCCGAGCCGGCTAGTATTATTAACTGTCCGATCAAAAGTACGAGTACAAAGTACATCAATCGATAGGAACCCTGCACGTATCCAATACGCTTACTAAATCATTTCGCCAGAACTAAGGAAACTCTATGTGTGGGACTCTAAAAACTCGTCAATACGCTGGTAGTAGGTTTAACCACAAGCACTGTCACGATCCAAATGTGGCACGTGACCGGCACTCAAATCACGTGACAACTAAAGACGTTGACGCGGTTCAAGTAAGCCGAAACCCGGAATCTAAACCCTTTCGAAAAATATTGGAGATAAAGTTTAACATAGTCA
This sequence comes from Agapanthus africanus, assembly GCA_030015575.1. Classification (NCBI taxonomy): domain Eukaryota; kingdom Viridiplantae; phylum Streptophyta; class Magnoliopsida; order Asparagales; family Amaryllidaceae; genus Agapanthus; species Agapanthus africanus. The sequence goes on from JASDDO010000018.1 coordinate 353,118,741, forward strand.
TCAGACCGATGATACATTTAGGTTTAACTAAGTATGTTTGAAAAACATCTATGACGTTTTGAAATTCGGCAGCATCTCCTTTGCATTTTTGTATAACCAGATACAACATAAAAATATAAATAGCATCCCAACGGGAGCAAGCTTCTACGCCCAAACAGTGGACCAACCAAGCACAGGATATAAGACGCACAATGGCGAAGAAAAGAAAGCGAAACAAAATCAACAATCTAAAATGGTCGACTCGAATGAGTGCGACACCACAACACACAAACTCTAAGTCTCACTTCTAAGTCCACAATATACCATTTCTAAGTTGATAGAGTTTTCACTAGATACAAGTGTTGGGATTCCTTAGCACCTAGCCTAGGGTTTGCAAGCATCACAAATGCCACAACAAAAATTCATGGGGGTGTTAAGCAATCAAACTAAGAATCATGCTAGAAAAATAGGGTAACAAAACATGTAATCTAACATTGGAAGAGAAGTGAACAAGAATACAACCTTTGTAGATCCGGTCCTTCACTTCTAAAGCTCCGTGTTGACGTCCCTTCGCTGCAATCATCGTTGTCCCGAACTCTAGAATGGATTTCCCGGAAGAAATGAACAAGCTTGCTCGTAGACTTCGAGGCCGAAGATGATCTGCGTCGAGGTGACTCAAACTCAAGCTAACCCTTCACTAGGTCATGAACTTTATGAAGAGAACACCCTAAAATAAATGGAAAGTAGTAGAAGATGATGAAATAGGAAGTGGGTTCACTTTAGATTTTGGTTTCTCACTTTATTTCTTCACTTAAAAAGATCTAGCAAGGTTTTTCATTTTGATGATGAAGAAGAAGAAGAAGAAAATCAAGTGAAGAGAATTATGATCAATTATACAACCATGGGTGAGTTGGTATCATCCACTAACCTTTGTAGAGATTAAACCATGGTTTAAGCTAATGGTTTGGTTAATAAATATCTTTAGTAAGACAAAGTAAGTGGACCTGGTCAACGGATGCTTCAAGCTTCATGAAGCTTCAAGCATGACAATGTGCTCACTAATTTTGAATTACAAAATAAATAGAAACCCTAACCATTATCTTAAATATGGTGTAAGTCATACACACACCCAAGTTTCCATGTATCATCAAGCATGATACAAACATGTACACAATTATATATCACATATACATTATGTGCACATCAAGTGAGAAAAGAAATCTTAAGTGAAACAATACTAGTTAATGTATATTAATATATCAAATATATAATTATACATTAAATCACTAAATCAACACTTGATTTAATGATCCGGTCATATCGTATATAACCGACTAATATCTAGTGTATCAATATTTCGAATCAACACTTAATTTGGTAACCCGGCTATATCGCATATAACCGACCGATGATACAAATCACGGAAATAGAATACAATATCACATACCGGTATTATTCTCGATCCCGCACATATCTCATATGCGCTCCTATTTCGTTTCGCTTGAGCTAGGAAACCTCTCTGTAGGACTTTAAAGACTCGTCAATACGCCGGCAGTAGGTGATGATCATATCAGACACCCACAAGCCGCAAGCTGTCTGCTAAACGTAATGGCCACCCGAGTATTGAGTGATCAGAAGATCAACGAGCAAGCCTGCTCACACTCCTGTGAATCCGATCTGTAACACTTACCGCACAGTCTGGTCTGTTCCTCTGATATGTCGCATATCTCGCCTAGGGGTGGTAAACGTCAGACCCCAGTAGCTTGATAAGTCATGCCGATGTAAGGTCCATAACGGTCATGAAACTACTGATAACTCTTACCAGTAAATCACATCAACGCTGGCCAGGGATTTCATGTTATGGCCAATCGAGCATAGCGCAACATCAACCCCCAATACCGGGAGAGACGAATCCCCTCCTATGGCTCATTGCCTCCATGTGACTCGGGACTGTACCCAAAAACCACCTGTTTGCACGACTCAGTAGAGCCGTGGTAGAGTGGAAATCAAAGCACAGTGGGAGACACACAAGACTCTATGACGATCTCGGGTCAACAGACTAATCTGTACTAGTGTCACCAGAGAACTGCCATCTGACGTGAGGTATAATACCATCTGGGAGTTCTCGGCGAGTCCGTTCAGTGTACCCAGTCTCCACTGAGCACCCGTATACCATCTCTGATGTCAAACACCAATGGATATAGGATCATCCATCGCCCATCACATGTGTCGAGAAGATATACGCTAGTCTACTCTGGAATATCGATGCCCCGTCTCGATATTCCCACGACTAGGAACATTGAAGGATGTACTCATGGACTACCCAGGCCCCACTAATACGATCTGCATCATAATCCTAGAAGTCAAGTACACATCCTAAGGGCTTTATCAACATGTAACAGAGAGACAGTAAGTATACATGTTAAGATAAAGAGCAACCAGATAGCGTACTATCATATCGAGCAAGAAAGTCCTCCCAATATATGTCCCAGCATCCACTATAATATACATCTCATGTACAATAATGGCCTCTAGGGCATATATACAACTAACAATCTCCCACTTGCACTAGGGCCATCATATAGCAGTGGTTATAGTATCTCATACTCAACCATCCCATAAAAGTCTCTATCTCGGAAAAGGCCTTTGTGGGTGGATCCGCCGTGTCTTCCTCTGAGTCTACTCTCCTAACCTCGATCTCCCTGGAGATCAGCCATCTCCATGATCAGGTGATACTGCCTTTAGAATACGTCTGGGTCACTGATGGGACCGTGGTTCCTGGGCCAAAGCCACACCTCCATTGTCATACAATGGTAGGAACCTAGTTCATCTCATGAACAAATATACACCCAGACTACCTCTTTGGTAGTATAGTTGATAGCGATGTATCCAGCCTTTATAGTCTAGTTTGTCCCGGTATTTAGCTTGGAACTCTTCCAACATACCGTCCCTCCACTGAGGGTAAAGACAATGCCTGTGACTGACATTCAGTCATCCTTACCACCCTGGAAGTTATCCAGTGATTCTCCCTAGGATTCATTGATACCATCTCACTACACCTAGTGAGAATCCTAATATCCACTTAGATCTATCTCATAGATCTAGAATCTAGGATTTAGGAGGTATCACCTAGATCCTATATGGAGAATCATTGTGATAAGAGGAGAGTGATCGTGCGTAGCATAGGAAACTCCTTTCCTATCAAGAGTATGTCATCCACGTACAGTACGAGGAATGACACCATACTCTCTACTACCTTCTTATATATACAAGGTTCATATACCATTTTGATGAATTCAAACACTTTGACTACCACATCAAAACAGATGTTCCAACTCCGCGATGCCTGCTTTAACCTGTAAAGCAACTTGCACACATTTCCGCTGCTCCCACTGTCTATGAAGCCCTCTGGCTGTGTACTTATAGACGCTCTCTTCTAAATCATTATTTAGAAAAGCAGTCATGACACCCAACCACCAGATGTCGTAGTCATGGTATGTAGCAATGGCAAGTGGGATCTGGACGGACTTAAGCATAGCTATTGGAGAAAAGGTTTCATCATAATCCATACCGGGTTGATAATGAGAACCTTTTACAACAAATATAGCTTTGAAAGTCTCAACTTTTCCATCTACACCAAGTAATCTTCTCAAGATATACTTGTTCCTGATGGGGATTTAACTCTTCAGATATAGCAACCAAAGTCCATACTTTGTTGGTGTATATAGATTCTGTTGGAGATAGTGCCCTCAGAGTCAATTATTGGATCACAGGCACGTGATTGCAATGATTGAGGGAGGACCTATCCCGGTAGAACAGTCTTACTCGAGATGATAGTATGCTATCTGGTTTACTTTTATCATCGTGTACTGCTTCAGGTGACCTTACATGTCACTATTACACGTTGATAGAGCCCATAGGATTCTTGCTTGACGGCCAGCAGTATGAGGGCGATCATATAAGTGAGAGCTGGAGTCTATAAGCACATCCTTAAAAGGTCCCTAGTCATGGGAGTTTCGAGACAGGGCATCGATTCTCCAGAGTAGACTAGTGTATACAGTCGAGACCCCGACGAGGGGCGGTGGCCGGTCTCACAAGCCACTGGTGTCAGTTGGTTCACCTAAGATGTATACAGGTGCTCATTGGGTTATGAGTACACCGGAGAGGACTCGCCGGGAACATGCTAGTTGGTCTTATACCTCATGTCAGATAGCAGTTCCCAGGTGACATGTGTACAGGTTGTTGGAGATAGTGCCCTCAGAGTCAATTATTAGGTCACAGGTACGTGATTGTAATGATTGATAAAGGACCTATCCCGGTAGGACAGTCTTACTCGAGATGATAGTATGCTATCTGGTTTACCTTTATCATCGTGTACTGTTTTAAGTGACCTGACACGTCGCTATTACACGTTGATAGAGCCCCTAGGATTCTTGCTTGACCACCAGCAGTATGAGGGCGATCATATAAGTGGGAGCTAGGGTCTATAAGCATATCCTTAAAAGGTCCCTAGTCGTGAGAGTTTCGAGACAGGGCATCGATTCTCCATAGTAGACTAGTGTATACAGTCGAGACCCCGACGAGGGGCGGTGGCCGGTCTCACAAGCCACTGGTGTCAGTTGGATCACCTAAGATGTATACAGGTGCTCATTGGGTTATGAGTACACCGGACAGGACTCGCCGGGAACATGCTAGTTGGTCATATACCTGACGTCAGATGGCAGTTCCCTGGTGACATGTGTGCAGGTTAGTTCATCGACCTGGGGATCGTCATTTGTCTCGTGTGAGTTCCCACTGTACTTTGATTACTACCCTACCACGGCTCAAAGGAGTCGTGCAAACAGGTTTTAGTTGGGTACAGTCCCGAGCCACATGGAGGCAGTGAGCGTATCTTCAGGGGTTCGTCTCTCCCGGTATTGGGGGTGAGGTCGTGCTGTGTCTAGGAGAGCCATTACACGAAGCCCTCGGCCGAGGCAAGGAGATTTACTGGTAGGTATTCCAGTAGTATCTCAGGGTGTTCTGGGCTACACTCCGACACGACTTGTACCGCTTTTGGGGGTCTGACTTTTACCAACCCCCTAGGCCCGCCATGCGATGCTCATAGACGAACGGACCGGACTGTACGGATATTGTCACTGACAGGCTCAGTAGGGAGTCGGGCTGAGTTCGCTCACAGACGTCCCTTTTAGTCAATACCTGGTAGCCCGTTATGTATTGGCTTATACCTCTAACGTGCTAGTGGTTAAATCCACAACCAAGGTGTTGATGAGTCTTTAGAGTCCCCCACATTTCAGTTACTCAGCTTTCGGGCGAAAGGTTGTAGAGGCCGTATGGAGATATGGCAAGGTCCGATCAAATACGTGCGGTATTGCACGGATCAGGATCGGACAGTTTGTACTAGAGGCCGTATGGTTATATGGCAGGGTTCGATCAGATACGTGCGGTATTGCACGGATCAGGATCGAACGGATATTACTAGCCGGCTTTGGTTTAAGCCGGATCCTAGTATAGTACAGTGTAGATTTTGTCTCATTGCATTTGTATTTCGGTCGAAATACAGATGCGGGTGTGTATGCACAGTATCGGGGTTTTCCTGTAATTTATTACGGGACCAGTTTTCTGGAGTTGCCAGTTTGCTTTCCGTTTCGGCCAATTTCCATTGTTCCGTTCATTGGCCGAAGATTGGTGGAGGAGGGTTTATTTGCATTGTTGCAAATAGGCTTTTTGTGGAGGGGGTCTTTGCTTATTGTAGCATCATGATGGTTTTCATGATGTGCACCATCATTGACTTCTCATTCTCATGATGGCTTGACTTTTAGTGGGCATGATGGTTGATGATGATGAGGGGTGAGGTTGGTTGAGTGTGGGTTTATTGTTGTGATCATTTCCTTTTTGGCATGATAGCCTTCTCTCTCTCCATTGCATTATTGGATGGCTCTCTCCTTTTCTATCACACTCTCCCTCATTCTCACTCACCCTCATTGGAATGGCCGGCCACTTCCCTATAGGGGCTGTCCAAGTTTTTGGGTGTGGGGTTTTTGTTCATTTCATGTTCCCAAAATCCCCAAAGTTCCTCCACATTGTTCTTGTATCATCCCTCCACCAAAAAGGCAATTCCGATAACCCCAAATGAGACTTGCTCGCTACATTCTACAGCGAACCTTGGGCACGTCGAGTAGCCGGCTTCGTGCCCGAGTTGCCTCGGCATTGAGGTGGGAGCCCGTAAAAGAAGTAGGCGGTGTGGTGCACTTCCGGCGACGAGGAGGAGACGGGACATTCCGCAGGAGATCGGGACGATGACGAGAAGACCGGAGGACTTGGATCGTCGGTATATCTCTAACCCGTCTTGTAGTTAGCTAGATCTAGTTTAATGGCCCGATCCGGAGTCTAGTGCGCGGTGGTGCCGGTTTGCCAGTTCAAGTAAAATTAAAGTTTATCACCGTTTCCGCATTTGGCCGTCGGATCGACGGCCGGGGCGCCGCCGTGAACTTACACAGGTTAGTTCATCGACCTGGGGATCGTCATTTGTCTCGTGTGAGTTCCCACTGTGCTTTGATTACTACCCTACCACGGCTCAAAGGAGTCATGCAAACAGGTTTTAGTTGGGTACAGTCCCGAGCCACATGGAGGCAGTGAGCGGATCTTCGGGGGTTCGTCTCTCCCGGTATTGGGGGTGAGGTCGCGCTGTTTCTAGGAGAGCCATTACACAAAGTCCTTGGCCAAGGCAGGAGATTTACTGGTAGGTATTCCAGTAGTATCTCAGGGTGTTCTGGGCTACACTCCGACACGACTTGTACCGCTTTTGGGGGTCTGACTTTTACCAACCCCTTAGGCCCGACATGCGATGCTCATAGACGAACGGACCGGACTGTACGGATATTGTCACTGACAGGCTCAGTAGGGTGTCAGGATGAGCTCGCTCATCGACGTCCCTTTTGGTCAATAGCTGGTGGCCCGTTACGTATTGGCTTATACCTCTGACATGCTAGTGGTTAAATCCACAGCCATAGTATTGACGAGTCTTTAGAGTCCACCACACATTCAGTTACTCAGCTTTCGGGCGAAACGCTGTAGAGGCCGTATGGAGATATGGCAGGGTCCGATCAGACACGTGCGGTATTGCACGGGTCAGGATCGGACGGTTTGTACTAGTGGCCGTATGGATATATGGCAGGGTCCGATCAGATACGTGCGGTATTGCACAGGTCAGGATCGGACGGTTTGTACTAGTGGCCGTATGGATATATGGCAGGGTTCGATCTGATACGTGTGGTATTGCACGGATCAGGATCGGACAAACATTACTAGCCGGTTTTGGTTTAAGCCGGATCCTAGTTTAGTACAGTGTAGATTTTGTCTCATTGCATTTGTATCCGGACGGAATACAGATGCGGGTGTGTATGCACAGTATCGGGGTTTTCCTGTAATTTATTACGGGACCAGTTTTCTGGAGTTGCCAGTTTGCATTCCGTTCCGGCCGGTTTTCCTTTGTTCTTTCCCGGCCGGACTTTTCCGATGGAGGGGGTTATTTGCAATTGTGCAAATAACAATTGTGGAGGGAGTTTCTTGCAAATGTTTTGATTATGATGGCATCTTTTCTTTTCAACCATCATTTGATTCTCTTTACATCAAAAAAGGGTGATTAGAGTTTGATGTGAGTTTGTTATGATGATGTTTGGATATGGTCACCCTCTCTCTTTTCCTACACTCACCTCCCTCTTGCTTATGTATTCTTTCCTCCACCATTCTCATATGATAAGGTTTTCATTTTTGAGAAAAGAGAAGATGAGAGTTTCATTCTTGAGAGTGTGGCATTCTTGATCTCTTTTCATGCTAGAAAAATGCAAGCACCATTTTTCTTATCTTGATTCCTCCATCATCTTCAAAGGCAACAAACCCCAAATGAGACATAGCCTCTACACTACACATTCTACAGCAAATCTTGGATGCGTCGGCCAGCCAACTTCGCGCCCGAGTTGCCTCGGTATTGAGGTGGGAGCCCATAAAAGATGCAGGCGATGTGGTGCCCCCTTCGGCGAGGAGGCGACGATATGGAGACAGGACTTTCCGCGGAAGATCGGGACGATGACGAGAAGACCGGAGGACTCGGATCACTCGGTATATCTCTAACCCGTCTTGTAGTTAGCTAGATCTAGTTTAATGGCCCGATCCGGGGTTTAGTGCGCGGTGGTGCCGGTTTGCTAAGTTTGCAAAATTAAAGTTTATCACCGCTTCCGCATTTGGCCGTCGGATTGACGGCCGGGACGCCGCCGTGCACTTACAGTGGTATCAGAGCCTCGCCATTAACTTCGTCTAGCTTTGTTTGATGTGTTTGCATTTCCGATCGACCAAAATTCCAAAAACTCGCGTTTTTCCTCACATCAGTTTTCTGTCAAATTTTTTTGATGTCCAAAAATTTTTCAGGTTGTCTCAGAATGATGTGCAGGGAGTTCTAAGACTGCTGTAAAAATTCGACGCAGTGACTCGATCACTGAAGCGCGGAACCGAGGCCAAACCCCCCTTAGGCCGCGGTTCCGCCGCACATTGGTGTCGTCACTGCATCATTTTTTTCCAGTGGGCTTCTGGGCTAATTTTAGGGGTTTTGGAATATTAATATTGGGCCCAGATTTTCTGTGAGTGCTACAGTATTGCTTGGGGGCCCACTTGTTAATTTTTGATCGATCGGATATTTTAAACACATTATTTCACAATATTTACATTATATCTGCGACCGTGAATGTCACTCGATCGGTAAATCCGGTCTAACTGCTATAGCCCGGTTAGACGGATTTGCGAACGTGACTTTCACGTTGATGTTCTGTGTTTTGCTGTGATGTTGCGGATCGGTCGTGGGGATAGCCTGGATGCAATGCTAGTACAGTTTTGTTGTATTATGTACATTTGATATTGCGGGGCGAGCGTCCGACATGTGGATTGCCGTCACTGCCTGTTTGTATTATTCTTTTGGGGCACGACCTGGTTGCGGTCGATGTACCTGTTGTATATATATTTTACTTTCTGTACTAGGATTGCCCCGCGGTGGGGTGCACGGATAGCCGGGTTCTGGAGGGCAACAAGCCCGCATCTTATGGCATTGGGACGGAAGGGGCTTCGCTCTAGAATTGGCGGGCTATTCGCCGCACTCGTAGGGGGTACAGGTTGACCCAGGAGGGGTGCCCAAGTTACCGGATTCCGTGAAGTGCTGGGTGGTCCATTCACGTCGCTGAAGGGGGCTGCCTCGCTTCAGGTTTTGGCGGGTGACTTTCCGCGCCCGTAGGGGTCTAGGATTTCATTGCACAGGCTATCCACACGACCAGGGGAACGTCGGGTTTCAGTAGTGGCTCTGTGAAACCCGGGGATCCCAAATATCTGTATTGTTCTGTGATGCTATACATTTCTGTGATGTTGCATTTTATTCACGCCTTGAGCGAAATATAATATATTGGTATATATATTAGTAGATGTTGTATATGTTTTTCATCCGCGCTAGTCCAGTCCCCGCTCTGCCGTTAGTTAGCTAACCTAACGGGTGATGACGAGACCCAGTGGCGAATGCGGATGGCATATACGTACGTCAGTATATTTTCGTTCTTTGTGGTGTGATCAATTGATGGGACTGCATTGATTCGGATCAATGCAAGTTAAAACAAACCTATTCTGATGTTGTTGGAACACTTTTCAAAAAGCTGTTATTGCAAGGACGTTCACTTTTGTTTTGCATCGTAGTATTCAGTTGGAATATCCTGCTCCTCAGTCGACGAGGCAAGGGCCGAGATCCCTTCACCGGGAGTGACCCCTTAGACAGAAGTTTGCGTCAGGGCATTAACTTCACTATAGCCGATTACTTTTGCTTTGCATCGTGGTGTTCATTTGGAATATCCTGCACCCCATTCTACGGGGAAAGAGCCGAGATCCCTTCACCAGGAGTGACCTCTTTAGTAAAGGTTTTCGTCACTATATTTTCTAAAAAGCTATCCGTTCCTTCAACGATATCAAGTTCATTACGTTAAAGGTTTTCGCCAGAAACCATTCGTAGCCCTCCGTCGTTTCATATGGGTAGTCAATAGTATTCAAGCTGTGTTTGTTGGCCAAAGTCAAGGCACAGTGTTTGGTAGCTGTTGGTTATTCATATGCAGCATAGATAGATGCGTTGGTTTGGAACAGTCGTACTTCCTTGTTGGCCAAAGTCAAGGGTAGGTACGGGTGGATTCAAATTAACCTGGAGAATGACGGGTAGAACTTGACATGTGACTTATGATTTGTTGGCCAAAGTCAAGGTCATAAGAGCATGGGGTAAAAATCACATCGGGAGTTTCAAAAGAACTGAAACTTGCCAGATATGCGCATACCTTCTGGAGTGTGATACCGTGAGCGGATTCTGTCACGTTATCATGCGATGATAGTTGGATCCCGATTCCCACTGATGAGTTGGTTTACTCCTCGGGTGACCCCGACTAATTCTTCTTTCAGGTTTGGAGGAGAGTTTGAGGTACAGTGGGAGGTTTCCTGATTAAATAAATTGGTAACCATTCTGATCTAGGGTAGAGTGCACGCTGAGTGTTTCTTTTCTCTCTCTCTGGCAGCGACCATTGACCCGACCCTAAGACTATGACTCAGTGACCAAGTTGACCGAACCTTCTTAACACAGGCTTTTGGATTGTCAGAGTTGCAGACCTCATTGCCACTCTTACTTTTATCCTTTTCTCCAGGACACCCCGTATTACTACGAACGTCCACTTCCATTGGACAAAACCATCGTATGGTTAGATACGAACTCGAAGGAATTATTCGAGGATGGTTTCTGGTTCTGGAGAAAACGAATAGGACTATTCAGTTGTCTTTTCCTTTTACCTTCTCTCAGGTTTCAAGTACTCCTTGGTTTAGGAGATAGTACACCTATTACGCAAATTGGATAGTCTTCTTCCAAACCTTAGGCTGGTGCCGACCGGTAGGGAATGAAGAAAACCAATTAGCATAACGATGGTGTGCAGAAGGTATTAAGTTCAGACAAAGCAAGGGATTAGTAAGAGGGCAAAGTAAATTGCGACTGATATTTACGACAAAACTGTTAGTGTATATGCCCTAGAGGCCATTACTGTATCATACTAGTTTGTATATTACTTAATGGATGCTTGGGATATTCACCTTGTATATACAATCTTGCTCAAAATAGTAGTATGCTACTTGGTTTGTTTCTGCTTCAATGTGTACATGTGTTTATTTTTGTATATCGCCTATACACATTAGTAGAGCCCTTAGGATCTTTGCTTGATTACCAGCGATGTGATGGCCGTCACACTAGTGGGGCTGGGTAATCTATAAGCACATCCTTATGCAGGTCCCTGGTCGCAGGACTATCGAGACAGGGCATCGATACTCCGGAGTAGACCAGCGCATGCGCTTCTCATCCCAGTGTGGGAGACGGTCTGTCCCACAGCCGTCAGTACGTCGTACTTGAGATAGTATGCGGGTGCTCGTTAGGTTACGGGTACACTGGACAGGACTCGTCGGGAACTGACTAGTTGGTATTATACCTATCGTCAGTTATCAGTTCCCAGGTGACATGAGTACAGCTTAGTCCGCTGACTTGACACTGTCACTCCGCCTCGAGTGTGTTCCCACTGTACTTTGATCACTACCCTACCACGGCTCAAAGGAGTCGTGCAAACAGGTAGTGGTTGGGTGCAGTCCCGAAGCACTTGGAGGCAGTGACGGTTAGACAGGATTCGTCTCTCCCGGTATTGGGGGTTGACATCGCGCTGTGTCTAGGAGAGCCATTACACGAGTAGTCCCTGGCCAGGGCAAACGAGATATACTGGTAGGTTTCCAGTGTTATCTCAGGGTGTTTTGGGCTTCGCTCCGGCACGACTTGTACCGCTATTGGGGGACTGACGTTTACCGCCCCCTAGGCCCGCCATGCGATGTATCAGACGAACAGACCGGACTGTACGGAGAATGTCACACTCAGGCTCAGTAGGAGTTCAGATGGGTTTCGCCTCGTCGGTCTTCTTGTCGGCATTACCTGGGGACCGTTACGCACAGCTAGTGCCGCTTGCGGTCTGTGGTTAAACCCACTGCCAGCGTAGTGTCGAGTCTTTAGAGTCCCACACAGAAAGCTTTTCGCCTTTAGGCAAAAGAGTAGAGGTCGCATGGTATTGCGACAGGTCGCATGGTTTTGCGACAGGGTTCGGTCACATCCGTGCACTTGTGCACGTACAGTGTCCGGACAGTTTACACTAGCGGGCTTTGGTTTAAGCCAGATCCTAGTGTATCTTATGGGATTGGATTTATCCAGTTTGCATTCGTGTTCCTCGGAACGCGGATGCGGGTGTGTATGCACAGTTGACAGGGAGGCACAGACAGCGGATTCTCATTAGGGTTGTTGACAGTTGACCGTTGACTTTTTGACTTTTTGCTCAACCCTAATGAGAATATGATATGCGATTAACTATTATATTAATTAAGTATTATGGTGACTTGGTTGTTGACTTTTGTTGACTTTGTTGACTTGTTGACTTTTGTTGACTTGTTGACTTTGTTGACCGGTTGACTAGGCTTGACTAGTTGACCATCATGATAACCATGGTTATCATTTCATGCCAAAGACTTTTACTTGCTTGTTCATTTGAGTAAAATGAGTGCATGACATGATAAGGTTATGGTTGCTTCAACCATCACATAAGACTTTTATTGATATGATGAGTTATGATTACATTGGATTATGAGAGGGTGAGAGACAAAAGAGAGCCTCATTCTTTCTTGCTCATTCTCTCTCTTGTTCTTGAGCTCTCCTCTTGCTCTCACCCTCAACCTCTTGCTCCCTCTCTTGATCTATGGTTCTCTTGTCTCATGAGTTGAGAATCAAGAACCATAGATAAAATCCCATTCTATTTCCTCTCTACTCATTCTAGTTCACTAGGTTTAGCAAACCAAGTGAACTAGTTTCTTCAAAGAACGAAGAAGGAGCTAAAGGTTGGAGCTTTCAAGTGGATCTATCTTCGGCGTACGGAGACGACGAGAAGGAGCCATCGGACCACCATCGGAGCTTGAAGAGAAGGAGTTCAAGTTTAGGTATAACCATCTCCATCCGAGTAGCTAACTCTCTTTAGCTAAGTATGCTAGTTTTAGTTTAGTCAAAGATCCCGACTTTGCTTAGTCCATGTTGCCCCTTGCGCTAATAATTTGATTTTTATACCGTTTCCGCCTCCCCGTAAGAACCGGGGGTCGCAACGTGGACTTACAGTGGTATCAGAGCCTAACTAAACTTAAACTAGCTTGGTAGTGAAGTGTAACGAAGTTCGGAACCGGAAAAATCCAAAAAACAAACTTTTACAAAACCTGAGTTTCTGTTGAAATTTTTTTGGCTCAAAATGAAAAACTTTATACTCCTAAATTCGGCTCAGGGTTTTGTGTGAACACCCATGAAAAACGGTCCACTGTTTCGTTCAAACCGCCGCGCTTCCGCCGCACGAGGTAGGCATGTGCCGCGGAAGCGCCGCGGTTTGTCGTCTTCTCTGCATCGTTTTTCGTGCAGTGTGTGTCTGTGTTGGTTTTGGGATTTTTGAAATATATTATATGTGCCCAGATTTTCCAGAAAATAAATTTCCTTTTGGGGTCCTATAATTCCGTATTTTTTTCCGAACTTCACTGCACTTTGACTATGATGGTTATATCTGTAATGCTTGCATGTATTGAACGTCGGCTAATCGCTATAAGTCGATTGGTCGGGGTTATACATGATCTGTGTTTGATATTGGAATGTGTATATAAATATGTTGGATTGTCGCGGGTGAATAGCCGGGGGTTGTGAGACGAGAGTTTTCTTTTCTTGCAATTCAAGTAAATTTGTAAATTGATGTAATAATTATTTGTATGGCCGCACAACCGGGTCGGGGTTGTAGCCGTCATTGTATAATTTCTTTTTACTGTTTTTGCTCCTAGGATAGACCCATGGAGGGGTGGACAAACTACCGGGTATGCCGAAGTGTCGAGTGGCCTACTCATGGAGATGAGGGAGGTTGCTACACTTCGGGTACTTGGCGGGTAGTTTGCCGCACCCGTAGGGGTCTTGGGTGGGGTTTTGGCTATTCACCGCGACCGTGTAATCTGTTTTTGTTACAGGCTCGTACAAATTACAGATTCCTAGTATATCCAATGTATTTATCTGTGATCTGAAATGTTTATCATTGCAGTATATCTATATATGATATTATTTAGGCGTTGCTTATGTTTTACAGACGCGCTAGCCCAGCCCCCGCTCTGTCGTTAGTTAAGTAACCTAACGGGTAATGACGGGGCCCAGTGGCGAATGCGAATGGCATAAGCGTACGTCATATTTTGGTTGTTTTCTGCAATGGTAGGTTTAATTGATGGGACGCATTAAAAGAACTAATGCAAGAATATCACGCATTAAAAGAACTAATGCAAGATAATAAACCAAGTTAAAGTCGTTGGAACACTTTCGAAAAACCACTCGGTTCTTTTCAAAACCAACTTTTAAATGCGGAGCTTGAGCCACTCCTTTTAAAAGCTATCTCGTTCCATCGACCAAATCAAGTTCACTACGTTCACGGTTTTGCCACAACCATCCGTAGCCCTCCGTCGTTTCACATGAATAGTCAATAGTATTCAAGCTGTGTTTGTTGGCCAAAGTCAAGGCACAGTGATTGGTAGCTATTGGGTATTCATGTGCAGCATAGACAGATGCGTTGGTTTGGAACAGTCGTACTGCCTTGTTGGCCAAAGTCAAGGGTAGGTGCGGGTGGATTCAAATTAACCTGGAGAACGACGGGCAGAACTTGACATGTGACTTATGATTTGTTGGCCAAAGTCAAGGTCATAAGAGCATGGGGCAAAAATCCACATCGGGAGTTTCATAAGTACTGAAACTTGCTAGATTTGCATACCATTTGGAGTGTGATGATTCTGGTAGGATTCCTTCAGTTTCGTCACGCAATGATATTTGGATCCCGATCCTACTGTGAGTATATGCTACTCCTCGGGAAATTTCTCACTAATCGATCAATGCTATAAACCTAGTAGGTGCCTAGAAAGGTGTTAGCGGGGCTACGCCCCCAGGAAAAAGAGGTTCTTTAATTAAGGAACTTCGCGAAAGCGTTGGAAAACCTCCCTCGAAGTACCGACACTGGCCTGGCTGAACGGTTAAGCAAGTATTGTGCGGTGGGATTGATCTCGGCTAATTCTTCCTTTATGGTTTGAGGAGGGATTCGAGAAACAGTGGGAGCCATCCTGTTTAGACAAACTAAAAACCACTCTAAACTTGCAAGAGCATCATGCTGAGTGTTTCTTCTTCTCCCTCCTAATTGCAGCGACCAATCAACATGACTGGACTTAAGTTACTCCTAGATAAAAACAAACTGACAGGGCCAAACTACAAAGATTGGCTCAGGAATGTCAAGATAGCAATCACTTATGACAAGCTGGGGTATCTTCTTACCACCAAAGCTCCCCCTGTCCCTGGTCCAACTTCCAGTGTCACGGATAAGGAAATCCGCAAGACTTGGGAGATTGATAGCGCGAAGGCCAAGTGCCTCCTGCTTGCCTCGATGGACAACGAACATCAGAGGAGGCATGAGAATATGGACATGGAGTCCATATTGCTCCATACAAAAGAACTGTATGGAGAGCAATCACGTATCGCAAGATACGAAGCGTCGAAAAAGTTATTTTCGACAAGAATGGCCGTCATATCATCAGTAGCCGAGCACGTGCTAAAGATGATCGGCTTCATTGAGGAGCTCGCTGACCTAGGGATCACATTGGAGAGTGAGCTATATACGGATATAGTTCTCCAGTCCCTTCCTTCCACTTACGCCCAGTTTATACTGAACTTCAACTTACAAGAAAAGGAGGTTGAACTTTCAGAGCTCCTCAACATGCTGAGGAGCGCAGAGGGCACCCTACAGAAAGGTAGGGATACATCCACTTTGTTTGTAGGAGGATCATCTTCTTCTAGGTCCAAGGCGAAAGCCAAGGGAAAGAAGAAGAAGGCCCCCGCCAAACCAAGGGACGGTGTTAGTAAAGTGGATACGAAGGGAAAAGGTAAAGCAACAAAGATAGCGGGGAAGCTTGTGGATAAGGAAGAATGCTTCTATTGTCATAAGAAAGGACACTGGAAGAATGATTGCAGGGCCTGGAAGGCCAGAACACAGGAATTGAAGCAGGTTGCAGCTTCAGCTTCAGGTGTGTATGTTATTGAAAATTGTCTTTCAATAAACTCTACTTCCTGGGTATTGGATACCGGATCAGGATCTCATATCTGTAATTCTTTGCAGGCGTTGAGAAACCGTAGGGTTTTGAAGGCAGGTGACATGACCCTCAAAGTTGCGAACGGAGCTAGCATGGATGCTAAAGCCGTGGGGGACTATCACCTGGGAATGTCAGATGGACATGTTTTGGTTTTGCGTAATTGCTTTTTTGTACCCAACGCAACTTGTAATATCATTTCTGTATCTTTAGTTTCTAAAGAAGGTTATGAATTTGCGTTTGTAAGTAATGTTGTAAACATTCACCTTAATCAAGTTTTGATTGGGTCAGGTACATTGAGTAATGGTATATACGTGTTAAACCAACCACAGATTTTCAACGTCCAGAATACACACAAAAGAAAGTCTCCGGAAATGAATCAGACTTTCTTATGGCATTGTAGATTGGGTCACATCAATGAGAGAAGGTTGACTAAGTTACATACAGAAGGATATTTGAATGCGTTCGAATATCAATCGTATGCCACTTGTCAATCTTGTCTCAAAGGAAAGATGACAAAGACTCCGTTTACTGGACAAGGAGTAAGAGCGAGCGAGCTCTTGGGACTCGTACACAGTGACGTGTGCGGTCCAATGTCTACACATGCCCGAAGCGGACATTCTTACTTCATTACTTTTACGGATGACTTCTCAAGGTACGGTTATGTCTTCTTGATGAAACATAAGTCCGAGGCCTTTGGAAAATTCCAGGAGTATAAGAATGAAGTAGAGAAACAGACCGGCAAAAGTATTAAGATTCTAAGATCGGATCGAGGTGGAGAATACTTAAGTGCCGAGTTCCTGGACTATTTAAAAGAGAACGGAATTCTCTCTCAGCTTACTCCTCCATACACCCCGCAACATAACGGTGTATCGGAGAGACGGAACCGCACCCTATTGGATATGGTGCGGTCCATGATGAGTAACGCTGAGTTGCCGCGATCATTCTGGGGATATGCGCTAGAATCAGCCGCATACCTTTTGAACCGAGTTCCTACTAAGACCGTGCCTACTACACCATATGAGATGTGGTGTGGAAAGAGACCCTATCTTAAGCATATTAAGACATGGGGATGTCCAGCTTTTGTCAAAAAGCAGCATGCGGACAAGCTCGAGGCACGCTCAGTACAGTGCAAGTTTGTGGGATATCCAAAGAATTCCAAAGGATATTTCTTCTACTGTGAAGAGGAACAAAAAGTCCTTGTTTCTCGTCATGCCTACTTCTTGGAAACTGAGTTTTTGGAAACCCAGATAAGTGGGAGCACAGTAGAACTGGAAGAAATTCCAGAACCACGGACTATTACTGAAAGTTTAGTGGAACCAGAGGGTTCAACAGAACAGGACATTCCTACGCCGCTCCGCAGGAGTAGTAGGCAGTCTCATCCGCCCGAGAGATACTACGGTTTTCTCATAGACGGGGATAGAGAGGATTGCATCATAGATTATGATGAGCCTACTAGCTTCCAGCAGGCCGTTCAGAGCGTTGACTCAGTGAAATGGCTGGACGCAATGCGGACCGAAATGGAGTCCATGTACACCAACAAGGTATGGACGTTGGACATTGCTCCAGACGGGGTAAAACCCGTAGGATGCAAGTGGATCTTCAAAAGGAAGATTGGTGTAGATGGACAGGTTGAGACCTATAAAGCTAGGCTGGTAGCAAAGGGTTTTCGTCAAAGACCTGGCTTGGACTATGACGAAACCTTTTCTCCAGTAGTCATGCTGAAATCCATTCGGATCCTTCTTGCCATTGCTGCCTTCCACGATTATGAGATCTGGCAAATGGACGTAAAGACAGCTTTTCTAAATGGAAATTTAGAGGAGTGTGTCTATATGGACCAGCCGGAGGGTTTCATTCAGAGTGGGAGCAGCGGAAAGGTGTGCAAGTTGCTTAAGTCCATCTATGGACTAAAGCAGGCGTCGCGGAGTTGGAACATCTGCTTTGATGAGACGGTCAAAGAATTTGGCTTTATCAAAAATCCAGATGAACCATGCATCTATAGTAGATTTGTAGCGAGAACTGTAGTATTCCTCGTTTTATACGTGGATGACATTCTCTTAATAGGAAATGACATTCCTTTGCTACAATCTGTCAAGGGGTTCTTGTCACACAGGTTCTCCATGAAAGACCTGGGTGATGCCTCATACATTCTGGGTATCCGGATCTACCGTGACAGATCCAAGAGGATATTAGGACTATCACAGTCCAGGTACATCGACACCATACTGAAGAGATTCAGTATAGAAGATTCCAAGCGCGGTAACCTACCGGCTTGTCACGGGATCACCCTCTCTAAAGAGATGTCTCCCAAGACTGATTTGGAGAGGGATCGCATGTCTATTATACCCTACGCTTCTGCGGTAGGCTCTATAATATATGCGATGTTGTGTACCAGACCGGATGTAGCTTATGCACTGAGTGTGGTAAGCCGGTATCAGTCAAACCCTGGGGAGAAACACTGGATAGTGGTAAAGAACATTCTCAAGTACTTGAGAAGGACTAAGGAGATGTTCTTGGTGTATGGCGGAAAAGACCTCCAGATCGAGGCCTTTGCTGACTCCAGCTTCCAGAGTGACAAGGATGATTCCAAGTCCATGTCGGGTTTTGTCTTTACCCTCAATGGAGGGGCGGTGTGTTGGAAGAGTTCCAAACAGGAAACCGTTGCAGACTCGACGATGGAAGCAGAATACATCGCTGCATCTGATGCCGCAAAAGAAGCTGTCTGGATGAGGAAGTTCTTGAAAGAACTTCAGGTGGTTCCGTCCATTGTTGATCCAATACCTCTGTATTGCGACAACAACGGGGCTATAGCTTTAGCGAAGGAACCCAGGTCCCATCAGAAATCCAGGCACATCTTAAGGCGGTATCACCTGATCAGGGAGATCGTAGATCGCCAGGAGATCGAGGTTCGGAGAGTCGCTTCAGAAGATAACACTGCAGATCCATTCACCAAGGCCCTGCCCCAGACTCAGTTCGAGCGACTGATCGAGATGATAGGTCTTCGATACGCCAGTACATGGCCTTAGTGCAAGTGGGAGATTGTTAGTGTATATGCCCTAGAGGCCATTACTGTATCATACTAGTTTGTATATTACTTAATGGATGCTTGGGATATTCACCTTGTATATACAATCTTGCTCAAAATAGTAGTATGCTACTTGGTTTGTTTCTGCTTCAATGTGTACATGTGTTTATTTTTGTATATCGCCTATACACATTAGTAGAGCCCTTAGGATCTTTGCTTGATTACCAGCGATGTGATGGCCGTCACACTAGTGGGGCTGGGTAATCTATAAGCACATCCTTATGCAGGTCCCTGGTCGCAGGACTATCGAGACAGGGCATCGATACTCCGGAGTAGACCAGCGCATGCGCTTCTCATCCCAGTGTGGGAGACGGTCTGTCCCACAGCCGTCAGTACGTCGTACTTGAGATAGTATGCGGGTGCTCGTTAGGTTACGGGTACACTGGACAGGACTCGTCGGGAACTGACTAGTTGGTATTATACCTATCGTCAGTTATCAGTTCCCAGGTGACATGAGTACAGCTTAGTCCGCTGACTTGACACTGTCACTCCGCCTCGAGTGTGTTCCCACTGTACTTTGATCACTACCCTACCACGGCTCAAAGGAGTCGTGCAAACAGGTAGTGGTTGGGTGCAGTCCCGAAGCACTTGGAGGCAGTGACGGTTAGACAGGATTCGTCTCTCCCGGTATTGGGGGTTGACATCGCGCTGTGTCTAGGAGAGCCATTACACGAGTAGTCCCTGGCCAGGGCAAACGAGATATACTGGTAGGTTTCCAGTGTTATCTCAGGGTGTTTTGGGCTTCGCTCCGGCACGACTTGTACCGCTATTGGGGGACTAACGTTTACCGCCCCCTAGGCCCGCCATGCGATGTATCAGACGAACAGACCGGACTGTACGGAGAATGTCACACTCAGGCTCAGTAGGAGTTCAGATGGGTTTCGCCTCGTCGGTCTTCTTGTCGGCATTACCTGGGGACCGTTACGCACAGCTAGTGCCGCTTGCGGTCTGTGGTTAAACCCACTGCCAGCGTAGTGTCGAGTCTTTAGAGTCCCACACAGAAAGCTTTTCGCCTTTAAGCAAAAGAGTAGAGGTCGCATGGTATTGCGACAGATCGCATGGTTTTGCGACAGGGTTCGGTCACATCCGTGCACTTGTGCACGTACAGTGTCCGGACAGTTTACACTAGCGGGCTTTGGTTTAAGCCAGATCCTAGTGTATCTTATGGGATTGGATTTATCCAGTTTGCATTCGTGTTCCTCGGAACGCGGATGCGGGTGTGTATGCACAGTTGACAGGGAGGCACAGACAGCGGATTCTCATTAGGGTTGTTGACAGTTGACCGTTGACTTTTTGACTTTTTGCTCAACCCTAATGAGAATATGATATGCGATTAACTATTATATTAATTAAGTATTATGGTGACTTGGTTGTTGACTTTTGTTGACTTTGTTGACTTGTTGACTTTTGTTGACTTGTTGACTTTGTTGACCGGTTGACTAGGCTTGACTAGTTGACCATCATGATAACCATGGTTATCATTTCATGCCAAAGACTTTTACTTGCTTGTTCATTTGAGTAAAATGAGTGCATGACATGATAAGGTTATGGTTGCTTCAACCATCACATAAGACTTTTATTGATATGATGAGTTATGATTACATTGGATTATGAGAGGGTGAGAGACAAAAGAGAGCCTCATTCTTTCTTGCTCATTCTCTCTCTTGTTCTTGAGCTCTCCTCTTGCTCTCACCCTCAACCTCTTGCTCCCTCTCTTGATCTATGGTTCTCTTGTCTCATGAGTTGAGAATCAAGAACCATAGATAAAATCCCATTCTATTTCCTCTCTACTCATTCTAGTTCACTAGGTTTAGCAAACCAAGTGAACTAGTTTCTTCAAAGAACGAAGAAGGAGCTAAAGGTTGGAGCTTTCAAGTGGATCTATCTTCGGCGTACGGAGACGACGAGAAGGAGCCATCGGACCACCATCGGAGCTTGAAGAGAAGGAGTTCAAGTTTAGGTATAACCATCTCCATCCGAGTAGCTAACTCTCTTTAGCTAAGTATGCTAGTTTTAGTTTAGTCAAAGATCCCGACTTTGCTTAGTCCATGTTGCCCCTTGCGCTAATAATTTGATTTTTATACCGTTTCCGCCTCCCCGTAAGAACCGAGGGTCGCAACGTGGACTTACAAAAACCAAGTATTTCTTCGCCAATCCTAAATCACCTTTGTATTTCTCCAGGACACTCCGTATCACTACGAAGATCTACAGTTTATTGGATAATCCATCGTATGGTTATATACGAACTCAAAAGGAACTTATTCCAGTTCGGGGATGGATTCTGGTCCAGGAGAAATAGGAATAAGGTTTATTCAGTTGTCTTTTATCTTCACCTTCTCTCGCATTGCGAGTGCTCCTAGGACTAGGACAGTACACCCATTATGCTTATTGGATAGTCTTCTTCCAAACCATAGGCTGGTGCCGAACGGTAGGGAAGGAAGAAAACCATTTGGTCTAACGGGTGTGCAGAAGGTAACGAATAAAGACATATAAAGGGATTTGGAAAGGTGGCAAAGAATTATACGGTTATAGTTGTGAATCTGGATAATGGTAGAGGCATTACTAGGAATACCAGGATACCCCATCGAAACATTTCAATGTTTCAGTTCAACTGTGTACTGTTAAAAGAAAACTGATTTCCCGATTAGACACTTGCTCCAGGGTATGTATTTACCAGGTTTGATTCTCACATCTGTATGGTTTTACAGATGATGAGTGGGAGTAAGTTATTGGGAATTGGGTGATCATCCTCATTATATCGGGATTCGTTGTAATCGGTGATATTTGAGGAGATCACCTGGGCTGTTTGCCGGTCGGCAAATATTTGGTTCTGAATATCCGCTGTTGTGCACCAATTTCAAATTGATATATCTGTACGTCTATTTTCATAGAGTGAGATATACCTTTTGATATTATGTCGATGACATTTACCTATATCAGTGGATGGTTAGGTAAGGAGCATTAAACAACGGTGTAATTCTTCTTAACCATAAGTACAGTTTTCAACCTACGACACACAGTGAATGAGTTGTTAGACTCAGCGGACTTATACAGAGTATTGTATGTTGTCCAGTGTCCGTTAGGACAGAGGGGTTGGTCCTCATACTATATTCTGTTTACTTTTAACTTCTCTAGTTCTTAGACATGTGTTTCGTAGAAACACAGGGTTTAAGTTTTTAGGAGTTGTAGGTATTTGAATAGAGTAGAGAACCAAGTGTAGCAAGTATCGGGATTCTTCAAAGTGATCGAAGATGTAGATACTTGTGTATGGTATTCAGTTGATAGTAATGATAAAGAGAAATTGCTTCTTTTTCAGGTTACTCATAATTGGAAGCATTCCTAAGTTGAGTAACGCTGATCGGCCTCCTTCCATTTAGTTGACATGCACTGGAGATAGCTGCATGATTTGAATCTGGTTCAATTAAATCAGTGCCTCTGGTTCTATATTGGATATAGTACAGTTCATATCTTAACATTGTTAAGGTACGGGGAGTTGTCCGGCTTATGATTAAAACCAGACTCTGGATAACTCAATGCACGTTTTTGTAATGGCTGTTTGTGGGTTGACCCAGGCTATGACGAGGGTTGATTTTCTACCATCTGTCAGATCAATAGAAATATTGTTCTAGACTCGCCACAGTTTTATTAAAAATGGATTTTTTCAAAAACAGTAGTGGGAGTATGGTAGAACTGGAAGTGATTCCAGAACCGCAAACGATTACTGAAGATTTGATAAGGAACCTAAAGATTCAATCTGATTTGACATTCCATTGGCCACTCCGCAAATAAGGTGGGTAACTTCAGGCACCCGAGAGGTACCCCGGTAGCCTCAAGGACGGTGACAGGGAAGTTCTTGTTTACCCACACTTGCCATTGTTGTTGTTCCAGGCTGCGAGACCCGGCAGGAGGATGAGTATAGCGTCGTTCTAAACTAGCTTCAGAAGTGCACGTCTATATGACTCTGCCAGAGGGTTGTCGTAGTCAGTGGGAGCAGCGGAAGCATTGGTGGACATCAGGCTTATGTCTATTTATAGACTAAAGCAGATGTAGCGGAAATAGATCATCTATTTCTGATGTGACAGTCATAAGTTTGACGTCATTAGAATAGGGGATGGATCTGTTGAGAAGGTAGTAGGGTGTGATATCCGGGTTTTGGATGACATACACAAAGTAGGAAGTGACATTCCTATACTACGATCGGTTATACTTTGGTCGTCACACAGTGGTTTCTCCATAAAGGACTTGGACATTATATAAGACATATTGGTTACTAGATCTATAGTTTTAGATCTAGATTTGGGTGGTTTCCCAATCTGGGTACTTAGACAACATTCTAAGAGTATTTAGAATGGATGACTCCTGGCATGGTAATGTACCTGCAGGTAATGGAGTCACCCTCTCTAAAGGTGTCTTATAGACTAAAGTAGAGAGGGATGTGCATGATTGGCAGATCACTTGCTTAGGCAATTGAGTCAATCATGAGATGTCAAGTACCACACCAGATGTTGTTCTTGCACTAGATGCAATAAGTTGACATTGATCCAATCCTGGAGAAACAGTCGGAAGCAGTTTTAGAACATAAGTGGATGTTCTAGGGATATGATAACGGCTGCCTCCTTTAGAAGACGGTTATCACTCCAGGCTTCCAAGGTGACATGCACAACAAGGAGGTTGTCAGAGTTATATTTTTTCCTTCTGACGAGGGGCAGTATTTTGGACAGGTGGTCCAAGGCAATACTGAGGGAGGCATGGCGCAGGATACTGATTAAGTTCAGTTGACGATACAGTCTAAGAAGTTTTGGATTTGGAGTTCATTTATGAGCTCGGTCCCATCAGACATCCAGACATTCTAAGACAGGTATTGCTCATTTCGGGAGATGGTTTTCTCCGCGAACTTGAGATATAGAGAGACATAGAAAGAAACATCTAGGCGGATCCACTCACTGAGGCTATTCCTCGAACGCAAGAGTTTCGCAAACAGGCTTTATAAGACTGACTAGTAGAGGAGTTGGGTGTTCGGTATCACACGGGCTGTGAGTATGCGACATCGCAATAATTAGCCTTGAGTGCAAGTGGGAGATTGTTGGAGATAGTGCCCTCAGAGTCAATTATTGGATCACAGGCACGTGATTGCAATGATTGAGGGAGGACCTATCCCGGTAGAACAGTCTTACTCGAGATGATAGTATGCTATCTGGTTTAGTTTTATCATCGTGTACTGCTTCATATGACCTTACATGTCACTATTACACGTTGATAGAGCCTATAGGATTCTTGCTTGACGGCCAGCAGTATGAGGGCGATCATATAAGTGAGAGCTGGAGTCTATAAGCACATCCTTAAAAGGTCCCTAGTCGTGGGAGTTTCGAGACAGGGCATCGATTCTCCAGAGTAGACTAGTGTATACAGTCGAGACCCCGACGAGGGGCGGTGGCCGGTCTCATAAACCACTGGTGTCAGTTGGTTCACCTAAGATGTATACAGGTGCTTATTGGGTTATGAGTACACCGGACAGGACTCGCCGGGAACATGCTAGTTGGTCTTATACCTCATGTCAGATAGCAGTTTCCAGGTGACATGTGTACAGGTTAGTTCATCGACCTGGGGATCGTCATTTGTCTCGTGTGAGTTCCCACTGTGCTTTGATTACTACCCTACCACGGCTCAAAGGAGTCGTGCAAACAGGTTTTAGTTGGGTACAGTCCCGAGCCATATGGAGGCAGTGAGCGGATCTTCGGGGTTCGTCTCTCCCGGTATTGGGGGTGAGGTCGCGCTGTGTCTAGGAGAGCCATTACACAAAGTCCTTGGCCAAGGCAGGAGATTTACTGGTAGGTATTCCAGTAGTATCTCAGGGTGTTCTGGGCTACACTCCGACACGACTTGTACCGCTTTTGGGGGTCTGACTTTTACCAACCCCCTAGGCCCGACATGCGATGCTCATAGACGAACGGACCGGACTGTACGGATATTGTCACTGACAGGCTCAGTAGGGTGTCATGATGAGCCCGCTCATCGACGTCCCTTTTGGTCAATAGCTTGTGGCCCGTTACGTATTGGCTTATACCTCTGACGTGCTAGTGGTTAAATCCACAGCCATAGTATTGAAGAGTCTTTAGAGTCCACCACACATTCAGTTACTCAGCTTTCGGGCGAAACGCTGTAGAGGCCGTATGGAGATATGGCAGGGTCCGATCAGACACGTGTGGTATTGCACGGGTCAGGATCGGACGGTTTGTACTAGTGGCCGTATGGATATATGGCAGGGTCCGATCAGATACGTGCGGTATTGCACGGGTCAGGATCGGACGGTTTGTACTAGTGTCCGTATGGATATATGGCAGGGTTCGATCTGATACGTGCGGTATTGCACGGATCAGGATCGGACGAACATTACTAGCCGGCTTTGGTTTAAGCCGGATCCAAGTTTAGTACAGTGTAGATTTTGTCTCATTGCATTTGTATCCGGACGGAATACAGATGCGGGTGTGTATGCACAGTATCGGGGTTTTCCTGTAATTTATTACGGGACCAGTTTTCTGGAGTTGCCAGTTTGCATTCCGTTCCTGCCGGTTTTCCTTTGTTCTTTCCCGGCCGGACTTTTCCGATGGAGGGGGTTATTTGCAATTGTGCAAATAACAATTGTGGAGGGAGTTTCTTGCAAATGTTTTGATTATGATGGCATCTTTTCTTTTCAACCATCATTTGATTCTCTTTACATCAAAAAAGGGTGATTAGAGTTTGATGTGAGTTTGTTATGATGATGTTTGGATATGGTCACCCTCTCTCTTTTCCTACACTCACCTCCCTCTTGCTTATGTATTCTTTCCTCCACCATTCTCATATGATAAGGTTTTCATTTTTGAGAAAAGAGAAGATGAGAGTTTCATTCTTGAGAGTGTGGCATTCTTGATCTCTTTTCATGCTAGAAAAATGCAAGCACCATTTTTCTTATCTTGATTCCTCCATCATCTTCAAAGGCAACAAACCCCAAATGAGACATAGCCTCTACACTACACATTCTACAGCAAATCTTGGACGCGTCGGCCAGCCAACTTCGCGCCCGAGTTGCCTCGGTATTGAGGTGGGAGCCCGTAAAAGATGCAGGCGATGTGGTGCCCCCTTCGGCGAGGAGGCGACGATATGGAGACAGGACTTTCCGCGGAAGATCGGGACGATGACGAGAAGACCGGAGGACTCGGATCACTCGGTATATCTCTAACCCGTCTTGTAGTTAGCTAGATCTAGTTTAATGGCCCGATCCGGGGTTTAGTACGCGGTGGTGCCGGTTTGCTAAGTTCGCAAAATTAAAGTTTATCACCGCTTCCGCATTTGGCTGTCGGATTGACGGCCGGGGCCCCGCCGTGCACTTACAGATTCCATCTCAGATCACTAAGCATCCAGCCATTCTTATAGAGTCCCTACTCTTGATGGCCTGCTCGAAGCTTGTTGGGTCATCATCTTCATGATGTAATCCTCGCTCCCACTGTCATCGAGAAACCGAAGTATCTCTCAGGAGGATGAGGAACCCTACCAGATCGGCGGAGAGGCCGAGGTTTGTCGGGAACTATTGAATCCTTATTCAATAAGAATGCAGCTTCACAAGTGCATAACCCCCAAAAGGAAACAGGTAACTCATTAATACTTATTATAGAGCGTACCATATCTAATAGGGTGTGATTGCTCCGCCCCGATACTCCGTTATGCTGTGGTGTATACGGAGGAGTAATGCTGAGAGAGAATCTTATTCTTCTTTAGAATAGTCCAGGATCTTTATGCCTAAGTATTCTCCTCCCTGATCACATCAAAGGAGATAATACTTATACCTGTATTGGTTCTCTACTTCTATCTTATATTCTTTGAATTTCTCATAAGCTTCAGACATGTGTTTCAACAGGAACATGTGTCCGAATCTTGAGAGATCATCAGTGAATGTAAGGAAGTATAAAGAACGAGTCCTGGCATTTGTAGAAAGGGGATCATATACATCATCATGTATCAGTTCCAAGAGTTTACCAACTCTTTCTCTGTTTCAAGTAAATGGAGCTATGGTCATTTTACCTTTGTGATATGACTGGCAAGTTTCACAAGATGTAAATTCAAACTGATTTAAATATGCATCTTTATGAAATTTAGCTAGTCGGGTCGCATAGATATGACCTAGTCTACAATACCTCAAGAAAGATTCGTTCATTTCTGAATTCTTCCTCTTGTGTGTATTCTATACGTTAAGAACTGTGGTTTGATTTAGAATGTATATGCTTTTAGATAACGTGCCTGAACCGATCAACTCTTGATATAGGAAATGTTCAAAACATTATCCAACAATACAAAATTATATCCTTCTTTAGTAAATAAAGAGACTGATATGATGTTGTATATCAGGTTTAGTATCTAATAACATTCATTCAGAATCAGTGTATTTGGTAATACAGGGTGATAACTGCCAATACCTTGGCTGCAAGAATTGCACCGTTTTCAACTCTTAAAACTTATCGCCCATTCTCAGTTCTCTACCTATCTGTAACCCATGTAACAGATTACATTATCCGGGATCCTGATCAGGTATTAAATACCCAGGACGTAGAGGATACTGAAAAACAGTTCTATGTAATGAACATACCCGAAGAAAATGTATCAACATGCACTTTCTTCGTTTGCGGCATGGGAATCCTGGTAATCCCCTATTTCCTGCTCGGTCTTATAATAATTATAAGTTGGAGCGGGACCAACGTTCCCCAGCTCAGTATAACAAGCGGGTTCGGTCAATACATCCATATTATTATCTTGATTAAGGCGTGACATGGTCACTACCTGGAGGGGGAGAGAGAGAGAGAGAAGAAAACACTCTGCGTACGCACTTGCAAGATTAGATTGGTTATATATTTTATCTAATCAGGATGGCTCTCACTGTTTTTATCAAATCTTCTTTCAAACCCTAAAAGGAAAGACTAGCCGGGATTTATTACACCCTACAAGTTCGCCAATATTTCAGCCAGGCCAGTGCCGGTACTTTGAGGGAGGTTCCCCGTGCTTTCGCACGGACCTAATTAAAATAAACCTCGTTTTCCCAGGGGCGTAACCCCGTTGAAACCTTTCTAGACACCTACTTGATCGGCTAATTGTAAAGTGCAAAACTCTCCCAGGAGTAACAATTACTCACAGTGGGTATCAGGATCCAACTATCATATAGAAAGTATGCAATCTCATTGCAAGTTTCAACACTTGAAACTCCCGATAATGGTTTTTACCCCTAGGGCCTATGACCTTGACTATGATCAACATATCATAAGCACTAGTCAAGTTCTACCCATCATTTCGTGATTAATTAGATCCACCCACATGACCCTTGACTATAATCAACATAATCACATGACTGTCCTAACTAATCACATCATATGCGGTGTAGGAAGACATCACTTAGCTACCGTATACTACGCCTTGACTATGATCAACATACGCAGCACGAATACTAAGCACTCTACTTCCTAAAATGACGGAGGGTTGCGGATGGTTTTTAAGAAAACCTTTAACGCTTTGAACTTGATATCGTTGCAGAATCAAATAATTTTAAATGGAGTGCTTTTGAGGCTTTTGCTAGTTTCGCTAAAGAGGTCACTCCCGGTGAAGGGATCTCGGCTCTTTCCTCATCGAATGAGGAGCAGGATATTCACAATACCACTATGCAAAGAAAGAACTAGAAAAGAAGTCAAAAGACAAAACCGAGGGTTGTAGTATCTGCTAGTTATTTCTAAAGAGGTCACTCCCGGTGAAGGGATCTTGGCTCTTTCCTCGTCGAATGAGGTGCTGGATACTCTACAAGGAATACGGCTATGCAAAGCAACAACTAGAGCTACCTAATTTTGAAATTCGATTCCACAATATCTTTTAGGTTTATTTTCTTTCATTAATCTCATTAATGAATGTCCCATCATTTAAGTTACCTAAACATCATAGATAAATACAACGTACGCTTATGCCATCCGCATTTGTCTCGATGTCCCGTCATGCACCATTAGGTTAGGTAACTAACGGCAGAGCGGGGCAGGGCTAGCGTGGGTGTAAAACATAAGTAACGTCTATATAATATATCATATATACTATATACAGTATATCTATCTCAACATATCAAATGATCACATCACAAATAACGCAGCAGAAAACAACATATGAAATATTGGATATACTAAGACGTCCGTGTTTTATTTTGAGCCTGTATAAAACACGGATTCTACGGTCGTGATGAATAGCCAAACCCACACTCCTAGACCCCTACAAGAGCGGCAAGCAACCCTACCAATTCTAGAGTTAGAAGACCTGGACTCTACTCCTCGAGATGGTCTTCCACAGGACCCTAGAACCCGGTTACTTGTGCCCCCCTCCTTGGGTCTATCCTGTTAGTTATGTATATGTCCTAGAGGCCATTATTGTACATATGATTTATATTATAGTGGATGCTTGGATATATATAGAGAGGACTTTCTTGCTCGACATGATAGTATGCTATTTGGTTTCACTTTATCTTAACATGTTGACTTGTATTAGTTTACTGTCTTGCTCCCACATGTTGATAAAGCCCTTAGGATATGTACTCGACTACTGGGACTATGATGAGATCATACTAGTGGGGCAAGGGTAGACAACGAGTACATCCTATAACTTTTCCTAGTCGAGAGTGTATCGAGACAGGGCATCGATACACCAGAGTAGACTAGCGCATATGCATCCTGACCCATATGATGGGCGATGGATGATCCCATATCCATCGGTGTTTGACATCAAAGATGGTGTACGGGTGCTCAGTGGCGACTGGATACACTGAACGGACTCGCCGAGAACTCCAAGATAGTATTATACCTCAGGTCAGATGGCAGTTCTCTGGTGACACTGGTACAGGTTAGTCTGTAGACCCGAGATCGTCATAGAGTCTTGTGTGATTCCCACTGTGTTTTGATTTCCACCTTACCACGTCCAAGAGGGCATGCAAAACGGTGGCTTTTGGGTACATTCCCAAATCACATGGAGGCAATGAGCGATAGGAGGGGATTCGTCTCTCTCGGTATAGGGAGTTGATGTTGTGCTGTGTTCGATTGGCTATAACTGGAAGTCCCTGGCCATGGATGATATAGAGTGCTACTGGTAAGTGTTATCAGTAGTTTCTCACCCTATTATTAGCCTCACATTGACACGACTTATCGGTTATTAGGGTCTGACGTTTTACCACCCCTAGACTGGATATGCGACATATCAGACGAAGAGACCGGACTGTACGGTAGTGTTACTGATTGGATTCACAGGAGAATGTACAGGCTTACTTGTTGATCTTATG
Source organism: Agapanthus africanus (assembly GCA_030015575.1). Lineage (NCBI taxonomy): Eukaryota > Viridiplantae > Streptophyta > Magnoliopsida > Asparagales > Amaryllidaceae > Agapanthus > Agapanthus africanus. Next base: position 353,149,397 of record JASDDO010000018.1, read on the forward strand.
ATCGCTCAATACCTTGGTGGCTGTTATGTTTAGCTGACCGCTTGCAGCTTGTGGGTGTTTGATATGATCATCACCTACTGCCGGCTTATTAACGATTCTTTAGAGTCATACACAGAGGTTTCCTGACTCAGGCAAAACGGAGTAGGAGCACATATGTGATATGTGCGGGACCGTGAATAATACGATATGAGATACCGTATTCTATTCTCGTGATATATGATATCGGCCGGGTATATGTGATATAGCCAGGTCATCGGATCAAGTGTTGATTCGATCGGTACATATTATATTAGTCGTTTATATTCGATATGGTCGGATTGTCGGATCAAGTGTTGATTCGATAATTTAATGTATAATTATATATGTGATATATTACATTACATTAACTAATATAAGCTCGCTTTATTGATTCATTTTCTCACTGGATAATACATTGATATATATGCGATATATGTTAATTGTATTATTTTCTTTTGTTACAAAAAAATATTATATATGTGATATATAATATTGTAACAAGTTATGATTATAAATACAACATGATTTGTGGAGATTAAACTAGTTAGGGTTTGATTTGGGTTAGCTTATTCATGAAGCTTCTAGAAGCTTCGTTTTGTTTTAAGCAAAGATATTTTGTATTGATATTTTGGAGATATTAGTTAACCCAACCCAAACCCTTAACTCTAGTTAATTCTCTACATGAGTAAATACTTGATATTAATAGCTCAAGGTTGTTTTGTAACCATAGTAACAATTTCATTATTCATCACAAAAGATTTCATCTTCTTCTTTCTCCTTAAAAAGCTTTCTAACTTTTGGTTTTGTGATGATTTAGTGTGAGAATTTGAAAATAAAAGAGAGCTAAATTCCTACTTCATCATCCTTATCTATTCTAGCCACTTTGATTAGGGTGTTCACTTATCTAATACTTGATTAGATAAGTGAGAGCTTGAGTTAAAGATTCTTCAAGGTAGATCATCTTCGAAAAGGAAGACTTCAAGCAAACATGGATCATTCGGCTTGTAGAACCTCTCTAGAGTTCGGAAGTTCATGGATCGCTGCTAAGGGACTACTACTCGGAGCTTATGAAGCAAAGGAGCGGACTACAAAGGTTGTAATCCCTCTCTTATAGATGTAAAGTTGTTTACATGCTTTTTTAACCCTAATAATCTAGCAAAGATTCTCGCTTTAGGTTGTTCGGCATTTGAAATTTTTAAATTCGGCATGGTTGATGCCTTGTAGACCCTTGTGAAAGTGCCTCATAACCCTACAGTGGTATCAGAGACAAGTTAGAGCATTAGGCAACGTGTAGACGAAGTTAAAAGTCCGATCGAACCCCGAAACATCATTTTTTGACCCCTCTCTGGAAATTTTTTAAAAAGATGATTTTTTCCACATTAAAAATACTCAAAAAATCAAGCAAGTAATTGTATGGATTACTGTGAAATACGGCTCACTGTAGCCTTTAAGTCGCCGCGGAACCGCGGCCTTACTATGTTTTTGGCGGCGGTTCCGCGGCAGTACTTGGGTGTCAGGGACAGTTATTTTTAGGGTTCATCCGTATGTATTACTATATGCTTCTGGGAATTTTTAATTTTACTCAAGTGTTGAGTTTTCTGGAGATCTTTTGTATTCGTTTATTCGATCGGAAAGTTTAACTTCGTTTACTTTTCCGGATAATTTAGAACGTGTTAAAATGTTCGAACGGATATCAATAACTCACTTTTACCCGACACGAAAAACTTTCAAGTGTTGAATTTTTCTTGAGTTTGAATCTTTCGGAAAAACATGCAAGCATATCTGTGGACCCTCTAGAAGAACGTAACCCTAACTCGATACCGTCAAGACTGCCACTGAACCTTAGGGTTTGTGGTAGTTTAGCGTTGCCACATGTGAGGCATTGGTTTGACCCTTCTACGGATGGTTCATTGGGGCTGTGACATGTTCTGAGATTTTTGAACTCCGCTCAAGTGTTGAGCTATTTGGGAAATCTTAGGTGTTTGATTATTCGATCGAAAAGTTTAACTTTGTCTATTTATCTGGAATGTCATACAATATGTGGAATTCATATAGGTAGGCATGAAATGCGAAGTATGTGATTTTTCGGATTTAAGATGTCTAAAGTGATTGTGGATCCCAAATGTTGTAGTTTTACACCTTCTTTTCTGTGACCGTAAGCATAGTATGTGGTGTATCGCCGGCTTCGTTGCTATACATCAACGACAATCGGGATACACATGCTTGCTTACGTTGATGATATGAGATATTATGTGTTGCTGTGATATGTTATATTGGATCGTCATGTTCTGAATAGCCGGGGGTTTTATGTGAGATGAGGGTTTTTATTTTCATTCATGTAAAATTCTTTTTATGTAATATTCTTTTATTGGGGCACTTCCAGGTTGAGGATAATGTCACCATTGTATATTATTTACTTTTCCGCATTAGGATATACCCGAAGAGGGGAGCATAACTAACCGGGTTCTAGGGTCCAGTGGGAGGCCATCTCGAGGAGTCGAGACCGGGTCTCTTAACCCTAGAATTGGCAGTGTTACTTGCCGCTCTCGTAGGGGTCTAGGGATGTGGGTTTACCTATTCATCGCGACCATGGAATTCGTGTTTTATACAGGCTCGATATAAAACATGGACATCCTAGTATATCCAATATTTCATATGTTATCTTCTGCTGCAATGTTCTGTGATGAGATTATATTACTACCTGAGACGAATGCTAATACTATATATATATGATGATATATAAATAATACTGCTTTCGTTTCTTCTGTGATGCTTAGGAAGCATAATTGATGGGATTTATTAATGAGATTAATAAAAGAAAAGAAACCTAAAAGATGTTGTAGAATCAAAACTTATAAAAAGGGTAGCTGCAGTTTTTCTTTGCATAGGGGTATATATGATATACCTTGCACCTTATTCGATGAGGAAAGAGCCAAGATCCCTTCACCGGGAGTGACATCTTTAGCAAAACTGGCAGATGCTACAAACTCATGGTTTAGTTTTTGATTGCTTCTATAGTTCTTGCTTTGCATAGCGGTATATATGATATACCCTGCACCTTATTCGATGAGGAAAGAGCCGAGATCCCTTCACCGGGAGTGACCTGTTTAGCAAAACTAGTGAAAGCCTAAAAAACACTCCTTTTTCAAAATCACTCGATTCTACGACGATATCAAGTTCATTACGCTCATGGTTTTCTGAAAAACCTGCGTAGCCCTCCGTCATTTCAGATAGACACTAGTTAGTATTCGTGCTGCGTTTGTTGACCTTAGCCAAGGTGTAGTGTAAGGTAGCTAATTAGTATTTATCTGTTAAAACATGAGATGTGATTGAGTTAGGGTAGTCGTACGACTTTGTTGACCTTAGCCAAGGGTCGTACGGGTGGGTTTAATTCAATCGGGAAATGACGGGTTGAACTTGGCTAGCACTTATGATTTGTTGATCTTAGCCAAGGTCATAAGATGCTAGGGGCAAAAGCATTATCGGGAATTTCAAGTGTTGAAATTTGCAATGAGATTGCATACCTCCTATGATATAGTTGGATCCCGATACCCACTGCGAGTAAGAGTTACTCGTGGGAGAATTTTACACAGGACAATTAGCCGATCAAGTAGGTGTCTAGAAAAGTGTTAACGGGGTTATGCCTCTGGGAAAATGAGGTTTATTTTAATTAGGTCCGTGCGAAAGAACGGGGAACCTCCCTCAAAGTACCAACACTGATCTGGCTGAAGGATTGACGACATTGTAGGGTGTAATTAATCCCAGCTAATCTTACCTTTTAGGGTTTGAAGGAAGATTTGATAAATACAGTGGGAGACATCATGATTAGATAAGATAATAACCAATCTAATCTTGCAAGAGAATACGCTAAAGTGTTTTCTTCTCTCTCTCTCTCCAGGTAGCGACCATGTCAGGCCTTAATCAAGATAATAATATAGATGTATTGACTGAACCCGCTTATTATACTGAGCAGGGGAACGTTGGTCCCGTTCTTTCTTATAAGTGTTATAAGACTGAGCAGGAAATAGGAGAAAATCTGGACTCTCAAGCCACCGAAACGAAGAATAAGCATGTTGATGCATCTTCTTCGGGTGTGTTAGTTATCGAGAACTGTTTCTCAGTTCACACTACGTCCTGGGTATTAGATACCGGATCGGGATCCCACATATGTAATATGTTACGTGGGCTACATAAAGGTAGAGAACTGGGAATGGGTGATCATTCCGTAAGAGTAGGGAATGGTGCAGATATTGCAGCCAAATCTATTGGCGAATATCACCTTGTATTACCAAGTAGTAATACATTGATTCTGAACGAGTGCTGTTATATACCGAACATGATGTGCAACATTATATCAGTTTCTTTATTAAGTAACGAAGGATATAATTTTGTAATACAGGATAATGTTATGAACATCTTCCTAAATCAAAAGTTGATTAGATCAGGCTCATTACATATGGCATATACGTTCTCAATCAAACTACAGTCCTTAATATACAAAACACACACAAGAGGAAGAGTTCAGAAATAAACAAATCCTTCTTATGGCATTGTAGACTTGGTCATATCAATGCGACATGGCTAGCTAAGTTACATAAGGATGAATATCTGAATACATTCGAATTATCATCTTATGAAACTTACTAGTCATGCCTCAAAGGCAAAATGACCAAAACTCCGTTTAGTGGACATGGAGAAAGAGTTACAGAACTCTTAGGGCTAATACATAGTGATGTATGTGGTCCCATGTCTACACATGTCAGGAACGGTTCTTCCTACTTCATTACATTCACTGACGATCTCTCAAGATACGGACATTTGTTCCTGATGAAAAACAAGTCTGAAGCTCTTAAGAAATTCTGGGAATATAAGCACGAAGTAAAGAACCAAATGGGCAAAAGTATTAAGATCCTTCGATCTGATCGAGGAGGAGAATACTTAAGCAATGAGTTCCTGGACTATCTAAAAGAGAATGGGATTTTCTCTCAGCTTACTCCTCCTTATACACCATAGCACAACGGTGTATCGGAGCGGAGGAATCACACCATATTAGATATGGTGCGCTCTATGATGAGCAATGCTGAGTTGCCTATTTCCTTTTGGGGGTATACGCTTGAGACAGCCATATACCTATTGAATAGAGTTCGAACCAAATCAGTGCCTACCACTCCATATGAGATAAGGAATGGGAAGAGACCATCTCTTAAACGAGTTAAGATATGGGGTTGTCCGGCCTATGTTAAAAAGCAAAATCCGGACAAGCTCGAGGCAAGATTATTTCTTTGCAAGTTTGTGGGATATCCAAGTAATTCGTATGGATATCTATTCTACCTAAGTGAGGAACAAAATGTGTTTGTTTCTCAACATGCCACCTTTTTGGAAATGGAATTTCTTGTAATGGAAATTAGTGGCAATAAGGTAGAACTTGAAGAAATTCCAGCAACACAAACTATGACAGAAGATTTGGTAGAACCAGAGAATTCAGTAGTCCTCGACGAACCCTAGCCTCTCCGCCGATCTAGCAGGGTTTCTCATCCACCTGAGAGATACTACGGTTTTCTCGTTGATGGTGGGAGAGAGGATTGTATCATGGAAGATGATGACCCGACTAGTTTCAAGCAGGCCATCACGAGTGGTGACTCTGTGAAATGGCTGGACGTAATGCGATCTGAGTTGGAATCCATGAACACCAACAAAGTATGGACTTTAGAAGTTGCTCCTGAAGGGGGAAAACCCATTGGGAGCAAGTGTATCTTTAAGAAGAAATTTGGTGTAGATGGAAAGGTGGAGACTTTCAAAGCTAGACTTGTTGCAAAGGGTTTTCGTCAAAGCCCAGGTGTGGATTATGACGAAACCTTTTCTCCAGTGGCTATGCTTAAGTCCATCCGGATCTTACTTACCATTGCTGCATACCATGACTACAAAATCTGGCAGATGGATGTTAAGACCGCCTTTCTAAATGGTGATTTAGAAGAGTGCGTGTACATGACTCAACCAGAGGGCTTCGTAGACAGTGGGAGCAGCGGAAAGGTGTGCAAGCTGCTTAAATTCATCTATGGGTTAAAGCAAGTATCGTGGAGTTGGAACATCTGCTTTGATGTTGTAGTCAAAGAGTTTGACTTCATCAAAAACATAGATGAACCTTGTATCTAAAAGAAGGTTGCAGAGAGTAAGGTTGTCTTCTTCGTATTGTACGTGGATGACATACTCTTGATAGGAAATGATGTTCCTATGCTGCACTCGGTCAAGCTCTTCTTATCACAAAGATTCTCAATAAAAGATCTAGGTGATGCCTCCTGCATTTAGGGAAATAAGATCTATAGAGATAGATCTAAACGGATATTGGGATTGTCCCAATCCAATTATGTTGACACCATACTAAAGAGGTTTAGTATGGAAGAATCCAAGCGTGGGAACCAACCTACGATCTCTGGATTCACTCTCTCCAAAGAGATGTCTCCAAAGACTTATTTGTAAAGAGCTCGTATGCAAGGGATGTAAGTCGATGTACAACACCCCACGAGTTGCGGGGAGGCGGAAATATGAAAAACGATCTTGTTTAATGTGCAAACATCGACTAACCGAAGATCTTTTCTAAACGATAATTAACAACAAGCATAGAGTTCTAAGCTACTATGTAAAGAGATTATACCAAATGATTCTAGTCCTTCGTCTTTATGATCTCTACGTCCTCCTCGGCATCCTATCCGTGATAGATGATCCACCCGAGAACCCTAATCCAAGCTATTACCTCTAAACTTGAGGTTACTTAGTTTCTCTAGTTGCTAATCAAAGTAACTAAGATGATATAGAGTTAGGTTATGAAGTGTTTAGTCTATACTAATCCTTGTTCTCAACTCACGGGTGCTAAGATTAAGGTTTGAAGAAGAGAGTGAGCTTGAGGAGAGAGAAGGTGCAGATGATCATGAGAAGAGAAAATCTTCTCACTTGAATATATAAAGAATAATGAATTATCAAATAAAATGAATTAAATGATTATTCACCATGCTTCATTTATTCAACAAGAGAGATTCACCATATGAGTCATTAAGTAATTAATGATGCATTAATGATGCATTAAATGATATGATGAATCACACATGTGAGTCACAAAAGCAATTAATGAAAATGCCACCTTAACCCCTCATGTCACAATCCTTCTAGAAGCTTCTCAAAAAATTACGAGAATGCCCCTCGCATCCGTGAAAACACGGAAAAACTTTAGACTGTATAAATCCAATAACCTGATACTAGAATCTGGCTTAAACCAAAGCCGGCTAGTAAAACCTATCTAATGTCGTACGTGCGTTTAAACACGTATGCGTCCGAACCTTTATCGTAAAACCATACGACCTCTATATCTTTTCTCCTGGAGTTGGGAAATCTCTGTGTAGGACCCTAAAGACTCGACTACTACGCTGACAGTGGGTTTAACTACAGACCGCAAGCGGCACTAGCTGTACGTAACGGTCCCTAGGTAGTTGTCGATGAGGAAACCCATCCGAAATCCTACTGAGCCTTTCCGTGACAATATCCTCGCAGTCCGGTTTGTTCGTCTAAGAGTATCGCATGTATGGTCTAGGGAGGTGGTGGACATCAGACCCATAATAACCGTACAAGTCGTATCGGCATGGCTCAAGACCATCCGAGAATCTACTGATCAGTCCATCAGAAATTCTCAATCAGCCCTTGCCAGGGACTTATGGTAATGACCAACCGATCACCGTGCAATATCAACTCCCTATACCGGGAGAGGCGAATCCCTAACAGTCACTCACTGCCTCCACGTGGCTCGGGACTGTGCCCAACTAAAACCTGTTTGCACTACTCCTTTGAATCGTGGTAGGGTAGTAATCAAAGCACAGTGGGAACTCACACGAGACAAATGACGACCTTAAGTCAACGTACTATCTGCACACATGTCACCTGAGAACTGCTATCTGACGTTAGGTATAATACCATCCAGTCAGTTCTCGGCGAGTCTTGTCCGGTGTACTCACACCCAGTGAGCATCTGTATACAATCTTAGGTGCACTCCACCAATAGCTGCGGGACCAGTCCATCGTCCCTCCTCAGGGTCTAGATATGTATACACTAGTCTACTCCGGAGTATACATGCCCAATATCGATACTCCTGCGACCAGGGACATCTAAGGATGTGCCTATTGACTATCCAGCTCCCATAAGTATGATTGCCATCACAACGCCGGTAGTCAGGCAAACACCCTATGGGCTTTATTAACATATACATATAAATACCAAGTAAAATATATCATACGTTAAGACAAAGAAAAACCAAATAGCGTACTTTCATATCAAGCAAGACTGTCATGTACATACATATCCCTAGCATCCTATACAATGAAGGCCTCTAGGGCATATATATCCAACAATCTCCCACTTGTATTAAGGCTATAATTGGCGCAATGAGTACCCACTGTCTCTACCAGATCCAGTTGCTGGCGTACCGCATGCCCAACATCTCAAACAGCCTCTCGAACTGCACTTGAGGGATGGCCTTGGTGAATGGATCTGCCGTGTTGTCTTTTGTGTCCACTCTCCGTATCTCGATCTCCCGACGATCCACGATCTCCCTGATCAGGTGAAACCGCCTTAAGATATGCCTGGATTTCTGATGGGACCTTGGTTCCTTTGCTAAAGCTACAGCGCCATTGTTATTACAATACAAAGGTATTGGATTAGCAATGGACGGAACCACTTGAAGTTCAGAAATGAACTTCCTCATCCAGACAGCCTCTTTTGCGGCTTCACTAGCAGCTATATACTCAGCCTCCATAGTTGAGTCTGCGACGGTATCCTGTTTGGAACTCCTCCAACATACCGCCCCTCCATTGAGGGTAAACACAAAACCTGAAATGGATTTAGAATCATCTTTGTCACTTTGGAAGCCGGAGTCGGTAAAAGCCTCTACCTGGAGGTCCTTATTACCGTAAACTAAGAACATCTCCTTAGTCCTTATCAGGTACTTGAGAATGTTCTTCACCGCTATCCAATGTTTTCTCACCTGGGTCAGACTGATACCTGCTTACCACACTAAGTGTGTAAGCTACATCCGGTCTTGTACATAACATCGCATACATTATAGATCCTACTGCCGAAGCGTAGGGTATAATGCCCATGCGAGCCCTCTCTTCATCAGTCTTTGGAGACATCTCTTTGGAGAGGGTGATTTCGTGACAAGCGGGTATATTACCGCGCTTGGAATCTTCCATACTAAATCTCTTTAGTATAGTGTCAATATACCTGGACTGTGAAAGTCCCAACATTCTATTAGATCTATCATGATGGATCTTAATGCCCAGAATGTATGATGCATCTTCCAAGTCTTTCATGGAGAATTTCTGTGACAAGAAGAGCTTTACTGATTGTAGCATTGGGATATCATTCCCTATCAGTAGTATGTCGTCGACGTACAAAATGAGGAAGACTATTGCTCTTTCTACAATCTTCCTATAAATACATAGTTTATCTACATTTTTTATAAAGTCAAATTCTTTGACTGTCTCATCAAAGCAGATGTTCCAGCTCCACGACGCTTGCTTTAATCCATAAATGGATTTAAGCAACTTGCAGACTCTTCCGCTGCTCCCACTGTCTAAGAAACCTTCTGGTTGATCCATGTAAACACTCTCTTAAATGTCCATTTAGAAAAGCTGTTTTTACGTCCATCTGCCAGATTTCATAGTCATGGAAGGCAGCAATCGCAAGCAGGATCCGAATGGATTTAAGCATGGCTACAGGTGAAAAGGTTTCATCATAGTCCAATCCTGGTCTTTGACGAAAACCTTTTGCAACGAGTTTAGCTTTGTAGGTTTCCACTTGTCCAAATACACCAATCTTCTTTTTGAAGATCTATTTGCATCCAACTGGTTTTACTTCAGGAGGAGCAACTTCTAAAGTCCATACTTTATTGGTGTACATGGATTCCATTTCGGATCTCATAGCATCCAGCCATTTCATCGAGTCGCTACTCGTGATAGCCTGCTGAAAACTAGTAGGCTCATCATCATCGATGATGCAATCCTCTCGATCCCCATCTAGAAGAAAACCATAGTATCTTTCAGGAGGATGAGAAAGCCTACTAGATCTGTGGAGTGGCGTTGGTTCGTCATGTTCTATTGAAATCTGAGGTTCTACCAAGTCCTCGGTATCAGTTTGAGGTTCTGGAATTTCTTCCAACTCTACCGCGCTCCCACTAATTTCTTTTGCAAGAAATTCGCTTTCTAAGAAGACAATGTGGCGAGCAACAAACACCTTTTGTTCTTCAGTGTGGTAGACCATATACCCCCTTGAATGCTTGGGGTATCCTACAAACTTGCATAAAACCGATCGTGCTTCGAGCTTGTCCGGATTATACTTTTTAACATATTCCGGACACCCCCATATCTTGATATACTTGAGATATGGTCTCTTCCCGCTCCACATTTCATATGGAGTGGTAGGCACAGACTTATTTGGAACTCTATTCAATGGGTATGCTGCTGATTCTAGAGCAAATCCCCAGAAGGAAAGTGGCAACTCAGCACTACTCATCATTGAACGCACCATATCTAATAGCGTGTGATTTCTCCTTTCTGATACACCATTATGCTGAGGTGTATAAGGCAGAGTAAGCTGAGAGAGAATTCCATTCTCTTTTAAGCATTCAAGAAAACTGGTACTTAAGTATTCTCCACCTCGATCAGATCGAAGTGTCTTGATGCTTTTACCAGTTTGTTTCTCTACTTCATTTTTATACTCCTTAAACTTCTCAAAAGCCTTGGATTTATGCTTCATTAAGAAAACATGTCCATACCTAGAGAAGTCATCAGTAAAAGTGATGAAGTAGGAGTGACCACTTCGTGCATGCGTAGACATCGGACCACATACATCACTGTGTACAAGTCCCAAGAGTTCAGTGGCTCTTTCTCCGTGTCCGGTGAACGGAGATTTAGTCATTTTTCCTTTGATACATGATTGACAAGTTGCATATGATGAATTTTCAAACGAATCTAAATATCCATCTTTATATAACTTAGTCAAACTTGTTTCATTTATATGACCAAGTCTACAATGCCATAGGAAGGCTTGAATTGAATCTGGAGCCTTTCTTTTAAGTGTGTTTTGAATAATGAAAATTTGAGGTTGATTAAGTATGTATATGCCGTTTTCTAGTGTGCCAAACCCAATCAGTTCTTGATTTAGGTGAATGTTCATAACATTTCTTTCAAGCGCAAAACTATATCCTTCATTCGATAACAAAGATACTGATATAATATTACACAACATACTGGGAATACAAAAACAGCTGTACAACACCAAAATGTGCCCACTTGTCAACCCTAGGTGATATTCCCCTATTGCAATTGCATCTACATGCATTCCATTGCCCATCCGGAGAGTCATATCACCTGTCCCCAGTACTCTACTATTTCTCAGATCCTGCAATGAATTACAGATATGAGAACCAGAACCGGTATCAAGTACCCATGATGTAGAGTTAACTGAAAGACAATTTTCGATTACAAACACACCTGAAGTAGAAGCAACCGCTTGCTTCATGTCCTTGGCTTTGAAGGCCTGACAATCCTTCTTCCAGTGCCCCTGCTTGTGACAATAGAAGCATTCGTTCTTTTCTATCTTCACCCTTCCTGCCTTGTTCATTCCCTGCACCTTCTTGACCCCACCTTTCGGTTTGGTGGCTTTCATCTTCTTCTTCCCTTTAGCTTTCACTTTAGATTTAGAAGAAGACGATTGGCCAATATACAGAACGGGGGTCTTCTCCTTTTTCAAGGAGGTCTCTGCTACCCTCAACATATTGAGGAGCTTTGGAAGATCAGCTTCCATTTCGTGCATGTTGAAGTTCAGCACGAACTGAGAGAAGGTGTGGGGAAGGGACTGCAAAATCAAGTCGATATACAAATCATTCTCTAGCACGCAACCCAGGTTTGCGAGTTCCTCAATGAGGCTGATCATTTTGAGGACGTGCTCTCCTACAGGCGATCATGGAGCTAACCTCATCTGGAAGAGTTTCCTTGAGGTTTCGTACCTCGCGATACGGGAGTGCTCCCCATACAATTCTTTGACATGGAGAAAGATGGATATAATATCTATACTCTCATGCTGTTTCTGGAGTTCATTGTTCATGTACGCCAGCACGATACACTTAGCTCGCTCACAATCTAGATCCCAGGTTTTGCGAACTTCCTTGTCCACAACTGAGGAATCTGGTCCTGGGATAAGGGGAGGAACAGCGGTGGTAACATATGCTACTTTGTCATAAGTCAGTGCAATATTGACGTTCCTTAGCCAATCTTTATAGTTCTGTTCGGTCAGTATATTTTTTTCAAGTAATAGTTTTAGTCCTGTCATGGTAGCTGCCAGAGAGAGAGAAAAGAAAACACTCAGCATATGCTCTTGCAAATTTAGATTGGTTTATTAATTTATCTAAACAGGATGGCTCCCACTGTTTCCTCAAATCCTTCTTCAAAACCTAAAAGAAGAACTAGTCAGGATTTAATCACACGTCACAATACTTGCTTAACCTTTCAGCCAGGCTAGTGTTGGTACTTCGAGGGAGGTTTTCCAACGCTTTCGCGAAGTTCCTTAATTAAATAACCTCTTTTCCCTGGAGGCGTAGCCCTTCTAACACCTTTTTAGTCACCTACTTGGTTTATAGCATTGATTGTTAAGTGAGAAAAATTCCCGAGAGTAATCCTACTCATCAGTGAGATCGGGATCCAACTATCATTGCATGATGCCCTAGATGGAAGCCACTCTAGTCACCACACTCCAGAAGGTATGCTAAATCTGCAAGTTTCCTTTATGTTTGAAACTCCCGATGTAATTTTTACCCCAAGCTCTTATGACCTTGACGTAGGCCAACAAATCATAAGACGCAAGTCAAGTTCTACCCGTCGTTGTCCAGATTAATTTAAGTACATCGTACATGCCCTTGACGTAGGCCAACAAGGCTGTACGTCTGTCTTAAACTAATGCATCTATCTATGCAACAAATAGGCAAACACACTGCTACCATACACTATGCCTTGACGTAGGCCAACAAGCATAGCATGAATACGATATGCCGTCTATCTGAAACGATGGAGGGTTACGGCTGGTTTTTGGCAAAAACCCGTTAACGTAATGAACTTGATATGATCGAAGGAACAAAGATAGCTTTTATTTAAAAGGAGTGGTTTAAGCTCCGCATTTAAAATTTGCTTTTTCAAGAAAACCGAGTGGTTTTAGAAATTGTTCCAACGATTCAGCTTAGGTTTTATTTTCTTTGCATTAATAATAATGTGTCCCATCAATTAACCTATCATTACAGATCACAACGAAAATACAACGTCCTCTTATGCTATCCGCATTCGCCACTGGGTCCCGTCATCACCCGTTAGGTTACTTAACTAACGGCAGAGCGGGGGCTGGGCTAGCGCGGGTGTAAAACATAATTGACATCTAAATAGCTATCATATATAGATATTGTACATTCGTCAGACGCAATAATAGGCATTCCAGATCACAGATAAACAATATTGGATTTGCATGCAATCCGCATTTCTTTTGAGCCTGCAATGAAAGACGGATTACACAGTTGTGATGAATAGCCATTTACCCCACCCCAGACCTCTACGGGTACGGCAAACTACCCGCCAAGTACCAGAAGTGAAGCGATCTGCCTCAACACTTCAAAGTACCCGGTAGTTTATGCACCCCACCTTGGGTCTATCCTAGGAGCAAAAAACAGTAAAAGGAAATAATACAACGGTGGCTACAACCGCAACCAGGATGTGCCCCGCGAAATAATATTACAACTTATTACAATTACATCGAATGAATTAATACAATAACCCATCACAAAACCCGGCTAATCATCACAACAGTCCAATATAGTTCATATCCACAAACAGTTAAAAAACATTACAGATATGTGCAACCCCCTGCCAACCGACATACTAGCAATTAGGGGAGGTTTACGAACACATAATACAGTTCACAGATATAATCAAACAAGCAAACATCGTATAATTTCGATCGATTAAACACATTAAATTCTACTCCAAATCTTCTCTGTAAATTTGAAACCTGAGCAGAAAATAAACAATACCAGAAAATACAAAATATCACAAAAGATGCACAGAGGAAAACTGGGCTGAATCGGCCCCAACTCGGCCGCGGATCCGCGGCGGATCGGTGGGATCGGCAGCGATTCCACGGCTTAGTGGCCGATTCAGGAGCCCATTTTTCTTCTGTGTTCTTATATTTTCATGTAGGTTAGTCTGCAGTCACCTGAAAAATTTTTGGACCTCATTTTTAAATCGACAGAAACTATGCAATATCGGTGTATTTTCCGGTTTGTTTTCCGTTCGAAATTCATACGACTTTGCAAATGAGTTAATTATTGTTTAGTGAGGCTCTGATGCCACTGTAATTCGATGTACAACACCCCACGAGTTGCGGGGAGGCGGAAATATGAAAAACGATCTTGTTTAATGTGCAAACATCGACTAACCGAAGATCTTTTCTAAACGATAATTAACAACAAGCATAGAGTTCTAAGCTACTATGTAAAGAGATTATACCAAATGATTCTAGTCCTTCGTCTTTATGATCTCTACGTCCTCCTCGGCCTCCTATCCGTGATAGATGATCCACCGGAGAACCCTAATCCAAGCTATTACCTCTAAACTTGAGGTTACTTAGTTTCTCTAGTTGCTAATCAAAGTAACTAAGATGATATAGAGTTAGGTTATGAAGTGTTTAGTCTATACTAATTCTTGTTCTCAACTCATGAGTGGTAGAATTAGGGTTTGAAGAAGAGAGTGAGCTTGAGGAGAGAGAAGGTGGAGATGATCATGAGAAGAGAAAAGCTTCTCACTTGAATATATAAAGAATAATGAATTATCAAATAAAATGAATTAAATGATTATTCACCATGCTTCATTTATTCAACAAGAGTGATTCACCATATGAGTCATTAAGTAATTAATGATGCATTAAATGATATGATGAATCACACATATGAGTCACAAAAGCAATTAATGAAAATGCCACCTTAACCCCTCATGTCACAATCCTTTTAGAAGCTTCTCGGAAAATTACGAGAACGCCCCTCGCATTCGTGAAAACACGGAAAAACTTTACACTTTATAAATCTAATAACCTGATACTAGAATCTGGCTTAAACCAAAGCCGGCTAGTAAAAACTGTCCGAATGTCGTACGTGCGTTTAAACACGTATGTGTCCGAACCTTTGTCGTAAAACCATATGACCTCTATATCTTTTCTCTTGGAGTTGGGAAATCTCTGTGTGGGACTCTAAAGACTTGACTACTACGCTGGCAGTGGGTTTAACCACAGACCGCAAGCGGCACTAGCTGTACGTAACGGTCCCCAGGTAGTTGTCGATAAGAAAGCCGATGAGGAAACCCATCCGAAATCCTACTGAGCCTGTCCGTGACAATATCCGCGCAGTCCGGTCTGTTCATCTAAGAGTATCGCATGTATGGTCTAGGGAGGTGGTGGACGTCAGACCCCTAATAACCGTACAAGTCGTGTCGGCATGGCTCAAGACCATCCGAGAATCTACTGATCAGTCCATCAGTAATTCTCAATCAGCCCTGGCCAGGGTCTTATGGTAATGACCAACCGATCACCGTGCGATATCAACTCCCTATACCGGGAGAGACGAATCCCTAACAGTCGCTCACTACCTCCACGTGGCTCGGGACTGTGCCCAACTAAAACCTGTTTGCACGACTTCTTTGAATCGTGGTAGGGTAGTAATCAAAGCACAGTGGGAACTCACACGAGACAAATGACGACCTTAAGTTAACGTACTATCTGCACACATGTCACCTGAGAACTGCTATCTGACGTTAGGTATAATACCATCCAGTCAGTTCTCGGTGAGTCCTGTCCGATGTAGTCACACCCAGTGAGCATCTGTATACAATCTTAGGTGCACTCCACCAATGGATGCGGGACCAGTCCATCGCCCCTCCTCAGGGTCTAGATATGTATACACTAGTCTACTCCGGAGTATAGATGCCCAATCTCGATACTCCTGCGACCAGGGACATCTAAGGATGTGCCTATTGACTATCCAGCTCCCATAAGTATGACTGCCATCACAATGCCGGTAGTCAGGCAAACACCCTATAGGCTTTATAAACATATATATATAAATATCAAGTAAAATATATCATACGTTAAGACAAAGACAAACCAAATAGCGTACTATCATATCAAGCAAGACTGTCATGTACATACATATCCCTAGCATCCTATACAATGAAGGCCTCTAGGGCATATATATCCAACAAGGGATACCCTATGCTTCGGCAGTAGGCTCTTTCATGTACGCGATGCTATGTACCAGACCCGATGTAGCATACTCACTAAGTATACTGAGTCGGTATCAAGCGGATCCTGGAGAGAGTCACTGGATAGCTGTGAAGAACATTCTCAAGTACTTGAGAAGGACTAAAGAGATGTTCTTTGTGTATGGTAACGGAGAACTCCAGGTGGAGTCTTTTACCGATTCGAGCTTCCAAAGTGATAAGGACGACTCTAAGTCGCACTCGGGATTTGTCTTTACCCTCAATGGAGGGGCGGTGTGTTGGAAAAGTTACAAACAGGAAACCGTTGCAGACTCGACGATGGAGGCTGAATACATCGCTGCCAACGATGCTGCCAAAGAGGCTGTCTGGATGAAGAAGTTCATCACTGAACTTGGTGTGGTTCTGTCCATTGAGCATCCAATACCTTTGTATTGTGATAACAATGGAGCTGTGGCTTTGGCCAAGGAACCCAGATCCCATCAGAAGTCCAGACCTATTCTGAGGCGGTATCACCTGATCCGGGAAATAGTTGATCGCCGGGAGATCAAGCTAAGGAGAGTTGATACGAAGGACAACACCGTGGATCCACTCACGAAGGCCATTCCCCAGAAACAGTTTGAGAGACTCTTCGGGATGTTGGGTATGAGATACTACAACAGCTGGCCTTAGTGCAAGTGGGAGATTGTTAGTTATGTATATGCCCTAAAGGCCATTATTGTACATATGATGTATATTATAGTGGATGCTTGGATATATATAGAGAGGACTTTCTTGCTCGACATGATAGTATGCTATTTGGTTTCATTTTATCTTAACATGTTGACTTGTATTAGTTTACTGTCTTGCTCTCACATGTTGATAAAGCCCTTAGGATATGTACGCGACTACTGGGACTATGATGACATCATACTAGTGGGGCCAGGGTAGTCAACGAGTACATCCTATAACTGTTCCTCGTCGAGGTTGTATCGAGACAGGGCATCGATACACCAGAGTAGACTAGCGTATACGCATCTTGACCCATATGATGGGTGATGGATGATCCCATATCCATCGGTGTTTGACATCAAAGATGGTGTACGGGTGCTCATTGGAGACTGGGTACACTGAACGGACTCGCCGAGAACTCCCAGATGGTATTATACCTCACGTCAGATGGGAGTTCTCCGGTGATATTGGTACAGGTTAATCTGTAGACCCGAGATCGTCATAGAGTCTTGTGTGATTCCCACTGTGTTTTGATTTCCACCTTACCATGTCCAAGAGGGCGTGCAAAACGTTAGCTTTTGGGTACAGTCCCGAATCACATGGAGGCAATGAGCGATAGGAGGGGATTCGTCTCTCCCGGTATAGGGAGTTGATATTGTGCTGTGTTCGATTGGCTATAACTGGAAGTCCCTGGCCAGGGCTGATATAGAGTGCTACTGGTAAGTGTTATCAGTTGTTTCTTGACCTGTTATGAGCCTCACATCGACACGACTTATCAGTTACTGGGGTCTGACGTTTTACCACCCTAAGAATGGATATGCGATATATCAGACGAAGAGACCGGACTGTACGGTAGTGTTACTGATTGGATTCACAGGAGAATGTACAGGCTTGCTTGTTGATCTTCTGATCGCTCAATATCTGGGTGGCTGTTACGTTTAGCTGACCGCTTGCAGCTTGTGGGTGTCTGATATGATCATCACCTACTGCCGGCATATTGACGATTCTTTAGAGTCCTACACAGAGGTTTCCTAACTCAGGCAAAACGGAGTAGGAACACATATGTGATATGTACGGGAACGAGAATAATACGATATGAGATACCGTATTCTATTCTCACGATATATGATATCGTCCGGGTATATGTGATATAGCCGGGTCATCGGATCAAGTGATGATTCGATCGGTACATGTTATATTAGTCAGTTATATTCGATATAGCCGGATTGTCGGATCAAATGTTGATTCGATAATTTAATGTATAATTATATATGTCATATATTACATTACATTAACTAATATAAGCTCGCTTTATTGATTCATTTTCTCACTGGATAATACATGGATATATATGCGATATATGTTAATTGTATTATTTTCTTTTGTTACAAAAATATATTATATATGTGATATATAATATTGTAACAAGTAATAATTACAAATACAACATGATTTGTGAAGATTAAACTAGTTAGGTTTTGATTTGGGTTAGCATTTGGGTTAGCTTTTTCATGAAGCTTCTAGAAGCTTTGTTTTGTTTTAAGCAAAGATATTTTGTGTTGATATTTTGGAGATATTATTTAACCCAACCCAAACCCTTAACTCTAGCCAATTCTCTACATGAGTTAATACTTGATATTATTAACTCAAGGTTGTTTTGTAACCATAGTAATAATTTCATTATTCATCACAAAAAGTTTCATATTCTTCTTCCTCCTTAAAAAGCTTTCTAGCTTTTGGTTTTGTGATGATTTAGTGTGAGAATTTGAAAATAAAATAGAGCTAAATTCCTACTTCATCATCCTCATCTATTCTAGCCACTTAGATTAGGGTGTTCACTTATCTAATATTTGATTAGAGAAGTGAGAGCTTGAGTTAAATATTCTTCAAGGTAGATCATTTTTGAAAAGGAAGACTTCAAGCAAGCATGGATCATTCGTCTTGTGGAGCCTCTCTAGAGTTCGGAAGTTCATGGATCGCGGCGAAAGGACTATTACTCAAATCTTATGAAGCGAAGGAGCGGACTACAAAGGTTGTAATCCCTCTCTCTTAGATGTAAAGTTGTTTACATGCTTTGTTAACCCTAATAATCTAGAAAAGATCCTCGTTTTAGGTTGTTCGGCACTTGAAATTTTTTAATTCGGCATGGTTGATGCCTTGTAGACCCTTGTGAAAGTGCCTCGTAACCCTACATAACCTATTGCGGAAAAGTAAATAATATACATCAACGGTGACATCTTCCTCAGCCCGGATGTTCCCAATAAAAGAATATTACATACAAGTTTTTTCATGAATGAAAATGAAAAACACTCATCTCACATAAAAAAAAAAACCCCGGCTATTCAAACACGATGATCCAATATAACATATCCAACAAAACATAACATCACATATCATCAACGTAAGTAAATATACGTATCCCAATTGTCGTTGACGTATAGCAACGAAACCGGCGGCGATACTCCACATATTACACTTACGGTCGCAGAAAAGAAAATGAAAACTACAACAGTTGGAATCCGCAACCACCTTAGACATCACATGCCTAACCAAATGAATTTCTTCGACATCGCATGCCTAACAATTATAAACCCCACATTTTAGTCTCGATATTGAAAATACTTTCCAATAATTAGTCGGGCAATTCAATAAGATTCCCGACATCCCGATCAAATGCTCGTCCGAAACGTTAGTAGACGGCCGCACCCCTTGATATCGACGACGAAGTGCATTTAGGCGAAACACCGAGACCGCGAGCACCTGGACGGATGCTTTTTGGCAACGGAGTTCTCCTACAGTCACTTTATCGGGGCTATGGGGTGTGGCAGTCTAGTAATGTTACCCGGCGAGTTTCCGAATACACAAAGTGATTGCGACGGACATTTGATCATATCAAAATCCCGTGGCAACCGATCAAATGAGACTAAATTGCTAGACTTATAAAATTCAAATATTGTTGATTACAATTATTGTATCACAATATATACTAGACTATGTTAAACGTTTCGAGTGAATCAACCAACACCCCATCACCCGATAAGATCAACACTTGAGCGAAGTTAAAGCACCCAAAACGTGCCTCAGTACCTATGATCTAGCCGTAGAAAGGTCAAACATTGCCTCACCTATGACACCGTGGAACTACGGCAAACCCTAGGGTTCAAGCCGCGGTTCTGAGGGCATAGAATCGAGTTAAGGTTTATGTGTTCTTCTAGAGGGTCCATAGAGTTACTTGCACGAACATTGAATATAATTAACTTAGAAAAATTCTAACACTTGGAAATTTCGGAGGGGATCATGGGGTGATATTTGATATTCGTTCGAACTGTCAAACACAGCCTAGGTTACCATCACAATGTTAAATTATACGACTACGAAACACTCTGTTTTGGTCTGTCACGACCCGAAAGTACGGACGTGACTGGCACTTAGATTACGAGACGTCTAAAGGCGTAACGTAACCTAAGTCGGCCAAAGCCCAGAAAAATCTAAACCAAAATCAAAAGAGAGTGAAGGAAAACCTTTAATGAAAACGGTTTTTAAATCAATTAAGTTGCATAGAATCCCTTTTCAAAAACATCAAAAATTCCCGAAAATTTCGGCAGAGTCACCCCTGTATTTTCTATCCCCCAAAATGGGTACAACAAGATATATATAACCTGTAATCATAAATGGCCTCCCCAAGCGGGAGCTAGCTCTTCGCCCAAGGCGGATCACAACCACATGCAATATATAAGTAATATCAAGAAAAGAGCATAAAAGAAACGCAAAATATCAGAAAACACAACGCCGGCTCAAGTTAGCTCGACCCAAAAGAAACCACAAATATACAAATCTCTCAGTCTCATCACTAGGTCGCATATACAATATAAAGTGGTAGATGGAGAATACTAGATACAATGATAGAGCAAAAAGAAATAAAGTGTGCTCGCAACCCACCTACGGGCGATGTCGCGAGTCTGAGCAAAAGGAGCTGATGATAAGATAGCCGCCGCTACAAGACTGATGAGTCCGACCTGCAAGATACTGTGGCACAACGGGGGTGAGTTGCCGGCTCGTGAGTAGAATATAACATCTAGTAAGGCAATCGTAAGAATGCACGCAATGCGCCACAACATGTATGTCCATATGTGATATAATACCTCTAGTATGCATGCACATGTATGCAATGTCATTATTAAATCTTTAAGTGTTTTAAATGCTAATGGTATTGCATTCTTAACTTTAGAAAATGAATATCTGAATAATAGCTAAGTACCATCAAGAAATCATCTGAAATCCCGTGTCAAGCATAGACACCAAATATGAAATCATATCTGTCTCAATATCTCACTGTATCAATGTCTCAAATATCGGGCTCCGTCAGTCCGGATCGGCCCATATAATCAAATCTCACGACAACGGTCGGTATCTTCCGGATATCCGCCGCGCCAGACATCACCGGTAGGTAGTCTTCCCCTGCCAGGCTCATCTTCTACAACTCGATCTTCTTGTCCCGGGGTACCATACCGGGCCCACCATGTACCCGAGACGGTTCATCCACTCTTCGAATCGGGTCTCGAAATCCAACAGAAAATATGAAAACTCATGGTGGACGACACATACATCACGAGAAAACCGCAACTTTGATTTAAAAATGATAAATATAAGCTTTTGTTAAATTCTAGCGGTTTTCCCCAAAAATCCAGAAATCGCAGCAATACTGAAATCCTCAAGAAAAATCATAATGTCCACATTTATATATGATAAATGTCTATGATAACCAGGTATGTGATGTGAATTGTAGCTAAAAATCTATGTAAGTATGATGATGATGCGAGGTATATACATGCTATGCAATTTCATA
This sequence comes from Agapanthus africanus, assembly GCA_030015575.1. Lineage (NCBI taxonomy): Eukaryota > Viridiplantae > Streptophyta > Magnoliopsida > Asparagales > Amaryllidaceae > Agapanthus > Agapanthus africanus. Next base: position 353,171,318 of record JASDDO010000018.1, read on the forward strand.
TATCATGTATGATGCAAGGCGATACTAAGCTAAATAGGTTCTATAGCGCACGTGGCATGGCAATTACCAAAGGCGTGTGTGTCACATGAATAGTGCGCGTGCAACAGATGCCAATGGTAATGGTGTTCGTGTCCTATGTGTAGGGTTCCTAGGCATCCTAATGAGGTCTCACAAGGCATCAACCATGCCAATTTCAAAAAATCTAGGTGCCGAGAAACCCGACTACGGATCGTTTGCTAGAAAACTAGGCGAAAATATAATCTAGTTAACAATTAACTAATGGGAAAACGGAAATACAACCTTTGTAGATCTGGTTCTCCACCTCCATAGCTCCGCAACGAAGTCATCTCCGCTGTCCAAAAGGAATCCGGGCTCTAGAGTCGGCTTCGTCAGAGAAAAAGCGAGCTAGGTCGTCGATGTCCATGCCGAAGATGATCTACGTCGAGGCATCGCTAAATCAAGCTCCACCTTCACCAAGCCCTAAAAACATGTGAAGGAAACACACTCTACTACTTGGCAAGAGGTAGAGGATGAAGAAATAGGAAGTGGGTAGACTTTATAATTGGATTTCTCACTTGTTTTCATCAATCACCATTGATGAAGCAAGCTTCTTCAATGAAGAAGAAGATGAAGAAGAAGATGAAGAAGATCAATATTGTTATGATAAGAATAATATATAATAGAAAATAAAATCCATTCTTATCATAATATTAACCTTAGTTTAGTGTAGAGAATGGACCATGGTTAGATATGATGGTTAGGGTTAAGGAAGAGATAAGAATGGTTGACTTGATCAAAGTTTCAAGAAACTTCAACATAAAACAAAATAAGCCACCATCCTTAAATAATTTCCAAAATGAATATATAAATAAATGAATAAGATAATCAAAACCCTAATCATTAAGTAAACCATGGTTTAATCTTTACACTTAACCAAGTTAATATGCATCATCAAACATGATACAAACATGTGCATAAAAGTATATCACATATACAACTTGCACAATCCAAGTGAGAAAATCCATTTAAAGTGAACCATTACTAGTTAATGCAAAGTAATATATCAAATATATAATTATACATTAAATCATTAAATCAACACTTGATTCAATGATCCGGTCATGTCGCACACAACCGACTAGTATACAATGTATCGTCTTATCGAATCAACGCTTGAATCGAGAACTAGGTTATATCGCATACAACCATTCGATACATTCATCGCGAGAATGGAATACGGTATCACATACACACATTATTCTCGGTCCCGCACATATCTCATATGCGCTCCTATTTCGTTTCGCTTGAGCCAGGAAACCTCTGTGTAGGACTCTAAAGACTCGTCAATACGCCGGCAGCAGGCGATGATCATATCAAACACCCACAAGCCGCAAGCGGTCTGCTAAACGTAACGGCCACCCGGGTATTGAGCGATCAGAAGATCGACGAGCAAGCCCGCTCACACTCCTGCGAATCCGACCAGTAACACCACCGTACAGTCCGGTCTGATCGTCTGATATGTCGCATATCTCGCCTAGGGGTGGTAAACGTCAGACCCCAATAGCTCGATAAGTCGTGTCGATATGAGGCTCATAACGGGTCGAGAAACTACTGGTAACACTTACCAGCAATTCTCTGATCAGCCCTGGCCAGGGACTTCCTGTTATAGCCAATCGAACATAGCGCAACATCAACCCTTATACCGGGAGAGACGAATCCCCTCCTATCGCTCATTGCCTCCATGTGACTCGGGACTGTACCCAAAAACCACCGTTTTGCATGCCCTCTTGGACGTGGTAAGATGGAAATCAAAGCACAGTGGGAACCAGACAAGACTCTATGACGATCTCGGGTCAACAGACTACTCTGTACCAGTGTCACCAGAGAACTGCCATCTGACGTGAGGTATAATACCATCTGGGAGTTCTCGGCGAGTCAGTCCAGTGTACCCAGTCTCTACTGAGCACCCGTATATCATCTCTGATGTCAAACACCGATGGATATGGGATCATCCATCGCCCATCTGTATGGGTCGAGAAGGTATACGCTAGTCTACTCTGGTATATCGATGCCCCGTCTCGATACACCCACGACTAGGGACTTTGAAGGATGTACTTATGGACTACCATGTCCCCACTAGTATGATCCGCATCATAGTCCAGGTAGTCAAGCACACATCCTAAGGTCTTTACCAACATGTAACAGAGAGACAATCAGTATACACGTTAAGGTAAAGTTCAACCAGATAGCATACTATCATGTCGAGCAAGAAAGTCCTCTATATATATGTCCCAGCATCCACTACAATATACATCCTATGTACAGTAATGGCCTCTAGGGCATACATATAACTAATAATCTCCCACTTGCACTAGGGCCATCTGATAGCAGTGGTTGCAGTATCTCATACTCAACCATCCCATAAAAGTCTCTCTCTGGGAACAGGCCTTTGTGAGTGGATCCATTGTGTTGTCCTCTGAGTCTACTCTCCTAACCTCGATCTCCCTGGAGATCAACCATCTCCATGATCAAGTGATACTGCCTTAGAATATGTCTGGATCACTGATGGGACGGACGTTCCTTGGCATAAGCCACAACTCCATTGTCTCACAATGGTTGGAACGTAGTTCATCTCATGAACCAATATACACCCAGACTGCCTCTTTGGTAGCATCTTAAGTAGCGATGTATCGTGCCTTTATCGTCTAGTATGTCACGGTATCTAGCTTGGAACTCTTCCAACATACCGTCCCTTTACTGAGGGTAAAGACAATGCCTGCGACTGACACTCAGTCGTCATTATCACCCTGGAACCCTTCCAGTGATTCTCCCCAGGATCGGTTGATACCGTCTCACTACAACTAGTGAGAGTCCTAACATCCAATTAGATCTATCTCATAGATCCAAAAACCCAGGATTTAGGAGGTATCACTTTGATCCTATATGGAGAATCATCGTGATAAGCGGAGATTGATCGAGCGTAGCATAGGAAACTCCTTCCCTATCATGAGCATGACATCCACGTACTCTACGAGGATCACCACCATACTCCCTACTACCTTTTTGTTTATACAAGGTTCATCTACCATTTTGATGATGTCAAACTCTTTGACTAATCCATCAAAACAGATGTTCCAACTCCGCGATGCCTGCTTTAATCCTATAAAGCATCTTGCACACGTTTCCGCTGCTCCCACTGTCTACGAAGCCCTCTGGCTGTGTACTTATAGACGCTCTCTTCTAAATCATCATTTAGAAAAGCAGTCAAGACACCCAACCACCAGATATCGCAGTCATGGTATGTAGCCGTGACAAGTAGGATCTGGATGGACTTAAGCATAGCTACTTGAAAAGGTTTCATCATTATCCACACCTGGTCAATGATGCAAACTTTAACAAGTCTAGCTTTGAAAGTCTCAACTTTTCCATCTACACCAAGTAATCTTCTCAAGATATACTTTCTCCTGATGGGGATTTAACCCTTCAGATATAGCAACCAAAGTCCATACTTTGTTGGTGTATAAGGATTCCATCTCAGATCGATAAACATCCAGCCATTCTTACAGAGTCTTACTCTCGATGGCCTACTCGAAGCTAGTTGGGTCATCATCTCATGATGCAATCCTCGCTCCCACTGTCATAGAGGAACCGAAGTATCTCTCAGGTGGGTGAGGAACCCTACTAGATCGGCGGAGAGGCCGAGGTTCGTTGGTAACTATTGAATCCTTTGGTTCCATCAAATCATCTTCTGTAGTTTGCATAGTTGGAACCTTTCCAGTTCTACATAACTAACCTTGCCTCGAGTTTGTCCGGATTTTGCTTTTAGACATAGGCCGGACAACCCCAAATCTTAACTAGCTTAAGACATGGGCTCTTCCCTTTCCATATCACATATGAAGCGGTAGGCAACTGATTTGATTCGAACCCTATTCAATAGGTATGCAACTTCGTAAGTGCATAACTCCCAAAAGGAAAAAGGTAACTCAGTATTACTCATCATAGAGCACACCATATCAAATAGGGTGTATCTGCTCCGCCCCGACATACCATCGTGCAATGGTGTATACGGAGGAGTAATGCTGAGAGAGAATCTCATTCTCCTTTAGAATAGTCCAGGAATTCCATGCTCAAGTATTCTCCTCCCTGATCTCATCAAAGGACATAATACTTATACCCGTATTCTGGTTCTCTACTTCTAACTTATATTCTGTGAATATCTCAAAAGGTTCGGACTTGTGTTTCAACAGGAACATATGTCTGAATCTTGAGAGATCATCAGAGAACGTAATGAAGTATAAAGAACCAGTCTTGGCTAATGTAGACAGGGGACCTTACATACATCAACATGTATCATCCCAAGAGTTTACCAACTCTTTCTCTGTTTCTAGTAAACGGAGCTATGGTCATCTTATCTTTGTGACATGACTGGCGAGTTTCACAAGATGTAAATTCAAACTGATTTAAATATGCATCTAAATGTAACTCAGCCAGTCGGGTCGCATTGATATGACCTAGTCTACAATACCTCAAGAAGGATTCGTTCATTTCTGAACTCTTCCTCTTGTGTGTGTTCTGTATACTAAAGAACTGTAGTTTGATTTAGAACGTCAATGCTTTTAGATAACGTGCCTGAATCGATCAACTTTTGATATAAGAAATGTTCAAAACATTATCCAACAATACAAAATTATATCCTTTCTTTAATAACAAAGAGAGTGATATGATTTGGTATATCAGGTTCGGTATCTAATAACATTCGTTCAGAATCAATGTATTCTGGTAATACAGGGTGACAGTGACCAATAGACTTGGCTGCAACACTTGCCCCGTTTTCTGCCTCATGAAACTTATCACCCGTTCTTAGTTCTCTACCTATTTGTAGCCCTATGTAACAGATTACATATCTGGGATCCTGATCCGGTATCACATACCCAGGACGTAGAGAATACAGAGAAACAGTTCTTTGTAACGAACACACCCGAAGATGATGCATCAGCATGCACTCTCTTCGTTTGGGCGGCACGGGAAATCTGGTATTCCCCAGTTTCCTGCTCTGTCTTATAACAATTATAAGTTGGAGCGGGACCAACGTTCCCCAGCTCAGTATAACAAGTGGGTTCGGTCAATAATCCGTATTATTATCTTGATTAAGGCGTGATATGGTCGCTACCTGGAGAGAGAGAAAAGAAAACACTCAGCGTGCGCTCTTTCAAGAATAGATTGGTTATTATTTTATCTAATCAGGATGGCTCCCACTGCTTTTTATCAAATCTTCCTTCAAACCCTAAAAGGAAAGACTAGCCGGGATTAATTACACACTACAAGTTCGCCAATCTTTCAGCCAGGCCAGTGTCGGTACTTTGAGGGAGGTCCCCCGTGCTTTCGCACGAACCAAATTAATGTAAACCTCGTTTTCCCAGAGGCGTAACCCCGTTGACACCTTTCTAGACACCTACTTGATCGGCTAATTGTAATGTATAAAACTCTCCCAGGAGTAACTCTTACTCGCAGCGGGTATCGGGATCCAACTATCTCATAGAAGGTATGCAATCTCATTGCAAATTTCAACACTTGAAATTCCCGATAATATTTTGCCCCTAGCGTCCTATGACCTTGACGCAGGCCAACAAACCATAGTCCGCTAGTCAAGTTCAACCCGTCATTTCCTGATTGAATTAAACCCACCCGCACGACCCTTGATGCAGGCCAACAAAGTCGCACGACTACTCTAATCCAATCACATCATATGCTTATACAGATAAGCACCAGTTAGCTACCGCACACTACGCCTTGACGCAGGCCAACAAACGTAGCACGAATACTAACTACTACTTATCTGAAATGACGGAGGGCTACGACAGGTTTTTCTGAAAACCTATTGCGTAATGAACTTGATATCGTTGTAGAATCAAATGATTTTAAAAATGGAGTGCTTTTGAGGCTTTTTAGTTTTGCTAAAGGAGTCACTCCCGGTGAAGGGATCGTCGGTCCTTTCCTCGTCGAATGAGGTGCGGGATATATCATATATATCACTGTGCAAAGCAAAAACACTTAGAAGCAATCAAAAGACAAACCGAGTGTGTAGCATCTGCCAGTTATTGCTAAAGGAGTCACTCCCGGTGAAGGGATCTCGGTCCTTTCCTTATCGAATAAGGTGCAGGATATATCACATATACCGCTGTGCAAAGCAAGAACTGTAGCTACCTGTTTTATTTTGAAATTCGATTCTACAACATCTTAGGTTTCTTTTATTTCATTAATCACATTAATGAAGTCCCATCATTTAAGTTACCTAAACATCACAGATAAATACGACGTACACTTATGCCATCCGCATTCGTCTCGATGTCCCCTCGTGCACCGTTAGGTTAGGTAACTAACGGCAGAGCAGGGCAGGGCTAGCACGGGTGTAAAACATAAGTAACGTCTATATAATATATCATATATACTATATACTGTATCTATCAGAGAACATCACATGATCACATCACAGATATCGGAGCAGAAGAAACATATGAAATATTGGATATACCAGGACGTCCGTGTTTTCAATACGAGCCAGTATAAAACACGGATTCCACGGTCGTGATGAATAGCCAAACCCACACCCCTAGACCCCTACGAGAGCGGCAAGTAACCCTACCAATTCTAGAGTTAGGAGACCCGGACTCGACTCCTCGAGTTGGTCTCCCACTGGACTCCAGAACCCGGTTACTTGTGCTCCCCTCCTTGGGTCATCCTAGTGCGGAAAAGTAAATAATATACAAACGGTGACAACTTCCGCAACCTGGAAGCGCCCCAATAAAAGAATATTACATACAAGTTTTTACATGAATGAAAATGAAAAACACTCATCTCACATAAAAAACCCCGGCTATTCAAACACGACGATCCAATATAACATATCCAGCAACACATAACATCATATGTCATCAACGTAAGTAAATATGTCCATCCCAATTGTCGTTGACATATAGCAACGAAACCGGCGATATCACATATTACACTTACGGTCACAGAAAAGAAAGTGTAAAACTACAACAGTTGGAATCCGCAATCTGCATAGACATCACATGCCTAATCAAATGAATTCTTTAGACATCGCATGCCTAAAAATTATAAACTCCGCATTTTAGTCTCTATATCGAAAACTCTTTTCAATATCAAGTCGGGCAATTCAACAGGATTCCCGAAAATACTGATCGAATGCTCGTCGCAAACTTTAGTAGGCGGCCGCACCCCCGATGCCGCCGACGAAGTGCACCAAGGCGGAACACCGCTGCCGCGAGCACCCGAACGGATGCTTTCGGCGATGGGGTTCTCCTACAGTCACTTGGTCGGGGCTATGGAGTGAGGCTGTCTATTAAGTTTACCCGGCGAGTATCCGCGTACGCTACGTGATTGCGACGGACTTTTGATCACATCAAAATTCCGTGGCAACCGATCAAGTGAGACTGAATTGCTATGTTTATAACATTCATTCAGTTATCACATAACTTCTTGTGAATTCCAATTATTGTATCCCATTCCAGATAATTAGAAAATGTTAAACTTTCCGATTGAACAATCGAACACCCAAGTTTTCCCGATACAGATCAACACATGAAATATGAGTCTAACAACATTCAGTTCGTGCCTCAGTACCAACGGTCCAGCCGTAGAAGGGTCAAGCCAACGCCTCACATGTGGCACGCCGTACTGCCCCAAACCCGAAGGTTCAAAGGGCAGTTCAAGACGGTCACATAATCGAGTTAAGGTTTGTTGTCTTCTAGAGGGACCATCGCGTTACTTGCACTACTTAGAACGTCGTTAAACTACGGAAAAATCCAACACTTGGAAATTTCCCGACAGGGGAAAAATTGGGTATTTATATCCGGTCGAACTTTTTAACATATTCTAAAATTTATCCAGAAAGCCACACAGACAAAATTTGATGCTCCGATCGAAACACCGAATCCCCAAAACAATCCCAGATTATTCAACTCTAGAATAAATATTAAAAATTCCCAGAAAATCCAGCATAATTTAATAAGAGTTACTGTGCAAATTTGTATGCCACAAAGGACAAAACAGCCGCGGATCCGCCGCACGAGCCAAGCTCGTGCCGCAGAACCGCGGCTCATTGAAGGAATTACGCACACGAATTTTACAGTTTCCCTTAGAATTGCCTGCTGATTTTTCTGCATATTTTTAATGTTGAAAAATCCTCGAAATTAGAAAATGTACAGAGAGCATATTTTGAGATGGGTTTCGGGTCGTTCGGACTTCAAATTCCGTCTAGACTTCGCCTAAAGCTCTAGCTAGGCTCTGATACCACTGTAGGGTTTCTAGGCATCCTAATGAGGTCTCACAAGGCATCAACCATGCCAATTTCAAAAAATCTAGGTGCCGAGAAACCCGACTACGGATCGTTTGCTAGAAAACTAGGCGAAAATATAATCTAGTTAACAATTAACTAATGGGAAAACGGAAATACAACCTTTGTAGATCCGGTGCTCCACCTCCATAGCTCCGCAACGAAGTCATCTCCGCTGTCCAAAAGGAATCCGGGCTCTAGAGTCGGCTTTGTCGGAGAAAAAGCGAGCTAGGTCGTCGATGTCCATGCCGAAGATGATCTACGTCGAGGCATCGCTAAATCAAGCTCCACCTTCACCAAGCCCTAAAAACTTGTGAAGGAAACACACTCTACTACTTGGCAAGAGGTAGAGGATGAAGAAATAGGAAGTGGGTAGACTTTAGAATTGGATTTCTCACTTGTTTTCATCAATCACCATTGATGAAGCAAGCTTCTTCAATGAAGAAGAAGATGAAGAAGATCAATATTGTTATGATAAGAATAATATATAATAGAAAATAAAATCCATTCTTATCATAATATTAACCTTAGTTTAGTGTAGAGAATGGACCATGGTTAGATATGATGGTTAGGGTTAAGGAAGAGATAAGAATGGTTGACTTGATCAAAGTTTCAAGAAACTTCAACATAAAACAAAATAAGCCACCATCCTTAAATAATTTCCAAAATGAATATATAAATAAATGAATAAGATAATCAAAACCCTAATCATTAAGTAAACCATGGTTTAATCTTTACACTTAACTAAGTTAATATGCATCATCAAACATGATACAAACATGTGCATAAAAGTATATCACATATACAACTTGCACAATCCAAGTGAGAAAATCCATTTAAAGTGAACCATTACTAGTTAATGCAAAGTAATATATCAAATATATAATTATACATTAAATCATTAAATCAACACTTGATTCAATGATCCGGTCATGTCGCACACAACCGACTAGTATACAATGTATCGGCTTATCGAATCAACGCTTGAATCGATAACTAGGTTATATCGCATACAACCATTCGATACATTCATCGCGAGAATGGAATACGGTATCACATACACGCATTATTCTCGGTCCCGCACATATCTCATATGCGCTCCTATTTCGTTTCGCTTGAGCCAGGAAACCTCTGTGTAGGACTCTAAAGACTCGTCAATACGCCGGCTACAGGCGATAATCATATCAAACACCCACAAGCCGCAAGCGGTCTGCTAAACGTAACGGCCACCCGGGTATTGAGCGATCAGAAGATCGACGAGCAAGCCCGCTCACACTCCTGCGAATCCGACCAGTAACACTACCGTACAGTCCGGTCTGATCGTCTGATATGTCGCATATCTCGCCTAGGGGTGGTAAACGTCAGACCCCAATAGCTCGATAAGTCGTATCGATATGAGGCTCATAACGGGTCGAGAAACTACTGGTAACGCTTACCAGCAATTCTCTGATCAGCCCTGGCCAGGGACTTCCTGTTATAGCCAATCGAACACAGCGCAACATTAACCCCCTATACCGGGAGAGACGAATCCCCTCCTATCGCTCATTGCCTCCATGTGACTCGGGACTGTACCCAAAAACCACCGTTTTGCACGCCCTCTTGGACGTGGTAAGATGGAAATCAAAGCACAGTGGGAACCACACAAGACTCTATGACGATCTCGGGTCAACAGACTACTCTGTACCAGTGTCACCAGAGAACTGCCATCTGACGTGAGGTATAATACCATCTGGGAGTTCTCGACGAGTCCGTCCAGTGTACCCAGTCTCTACTGAGCACCCGTATATCATCTCTGATGTCAAACACCGATGGATATGGGATCATCCATCGCCCATCTGTATGGGTCGAGAAGGTATACGCTAGTCTACTCTGGTATATCGATGCCCCGTCTCGATACACCCACGACTAGGGACTTTGAAGGATGTACTTATGGACTACCATGTCCCCACTAGTATGATCCGCATCATAGTCCAGGTAGTCAAGCACACATCCTAAGGGTTTTACCAACATGTAACAGAGAGACAATCAGTATATACGTTAAGGTAAAGTTCAACCAGATAGCATACTATCATGTCGAGCAAGAAAGTCCTCCCTATATATGTCCCAGCATCCACTACAATATACATCCTATGTACAGTAATGGCCTCTAGGGCATACATATAACTAACACTATGAAGTGATATCGCATATGTGTATATGAATGTTATATGAATGTCCATGCAATCTAGTATACGGTTAGCTGTGAGGGTATGCAATGTAAATAATGGGGTAAGCTATCTAGCAATACAAGTCTTGCAAGAAATAGGGTAATCCTAACTAGGGGGTGCCTCGCGCCATCCAGACGATTCCCCCATAGATGAATATATCTACTCACCTGAATGCCTCGCTAATCCGATCCGACCATCGCCTTGCCTTTACGCGCCGTGTCCGATGTTTTCACGACCGATCCTATATTTGCAAAACACCAAGCATAAGATTACATATCCTAAAACGATGCAAGTCACAATATATAAATATCGAAGCTCTCGAATTAAACATAACGTGCACTCGGTGCGCGGGAAAACACACGAAAATCGCTAAATCTTAACTAGAATCGTTATTTCGGGGCAATCGACAAAACTAAAACCCGGCTAGACAAAACACTGCTTTCACGCACTCTAATAGTCGTATATGAAGCTAATTATATCGCTAATATAACGCAATTAGATCACATCCTAATTTTAATAAAAATCTAGTAAGCAAAAAGCATACCGATTCGATGCAAATATCGCAATTTCATCGATCTAGCGAGCGCAACATCGCACAATTCACCACTCTAACTAATTAGATAACCAAACCCTAACTTAACTCCAACAACCATGCTACAAACCCTAATTCAAAATCAAATCCCTTTTCTTGAATTTCCTAAACAAACAATTACTACTAAATTAACACTTCAAATTTCAATTTTAGCACATTTAAACTACAAGTTAACAAATAGTTTAGAAATTTCACCTTACAAGTTGAACCCTAGCAAGCTCAAGCCACCAAAGAAGTCTCCTTTCTTCAAGTTTTGAACTAATTTGGCTTGAGGAGAGAGTGGATTGGGGTTTTGCTTTGAATTGGAGAATGAATTTGTGAATTTTTAATGGATTTTGATAGCAAAATGAAGCAAAATGAAGTGAGAAATGAGGGGATTTTCTGCAGTTTTGGTCGGCCAGCAGCAAGTAGAGGGAAGTGTGGGTGTTGTGTAGATGATTCAGGTCAAAAAACCCCTTAAGTTTCCATTTAATGCCTTTCACATCAAACTTTTTACAAAAAACCCCATTTTAGTTCATTTTTTCATTAAATTTCCAACCATAACACTAAAATCTTATAAAGTTATGATACAATTTATTAACACTCTATTTTAGTTTATAAAGATTCCTAATTATAAAATTTACCTAATTAAATTTGTATTTATCACTAATTTAATGTATTTTTAAAAGCTTAAAATAATAAAAAAATAATTAATTACGAAAAAAAATTTATTTAACTAGAAAATTTTAAGTGACATTTTAGTGACAAAATTATAGTAATATCTTATCTAAATTTTGTATAATTAGGTCTACAATGAAAAATACCTAATTTGACTTTTTACGGAAAAAGCCGAAAAATTAGCCGATTACCGAAAAACTGCCTAAACGATTTTCGAAGGGTTACATGGTCCTATAGCAAAATTTACATCACATGAAATTTTGGACCAAACAAACAATACCAGAAACCCCAAAATGAGCACACCAGAGCACAAAACAAAAACGAAACCATTTGGAGCAATTGGAGCCGGCCTCCCCGGTTTTTAGAGGAATGTGCTCAGTTGAAATCCGAGCTTCTGGCATCGTTTTGGTCTGTGCACTTTAGGTACCAAATACATGACTCTGCACCTGTTTGCAAAATTTTTACAGACCTTTTGAAAATCAACAGAGAGCATGAACTGCAGGGTTTCAGAAACTGTATTACAAATTTGTTTCGGTTTCGTATTATGTCTAATATCGTCTAAGTTTCTAGTTAGGCTCGATACCATGTTGGGTTTCCTTAGCACCTAACCTAGGGTTTGCAAGCATCACAAATGCCATAACAAAAATTCAAGGGGGTGCTAAGCAATCAAACTAAGACTCGTATTTCGTTTCTCCTGAGCCAAACCTCTGTGTATGACTCTAAAGACTCGTCAATATGCTGGCAGTAGGTGATGATCATATCAGACACCCACAAGCCGCAAGCGGTCTGCTAAACATAACGGCCACCCGGGTATTGAGTGATCAGAAGATCAACGAGCAAGCCTGCTCACACTCCTTCGAATCCGATCAGTAACACTTACCGCACAGTCTGGTCTGTTCGTCTGATATGTCACATATCTCGCCTAGGGGTGGTAAACGTCAGACCGCAGTAGCTTGATAAGCCATGCCGATGTAAGGTCTATAACGGTCATGAAACTAATAATAACTCTTACCAGTAAATCACATTAACCCTGGCTAGGGATTTCATGTTATGGCCAATCGAGCATAGCGCAATATCAACCCCTAATACCGGGAGAGACGAATCTCTTCCTATCGCTCATTGCCTCCATGTGATTCGGGACTGTACCCAAAAACCACCTGTTTGCATGACTCAGTAGATCCGTGGTAGAGTGGAAATCAAAGTACAGTGGGAGACACACAAGACTCTATGACGATCTCGGGTCAACAGACTAACCTGTACTAGTGTCACCAGAGAACTGCCATCTGACGTGAGGTATAATACCATCTGGGAGTTCTCGGCGAGTCCGTTCAGTGTACCCAGTCTCCACTGAGCACCCGTATACCATCTCTGATGTCAAACACCAATGGATATAGGATCATCCATCGCCCATCACATGTGTCGAGAAGATATACGCAAGTCTACTCTGGAATATCGATGCCCCGTCTCGATATTCCCGCGACTAGGAACATTGAAGGATGTACTCATGGACTACCCAGGCCCCACTAGTTTGATCTGTATCATAATCCTGGAAGTCAAGTACACATCCTAAAGGCTTTATCAACGTGTAACAGAGAGACAGTAAATATACATGTTAAGATAAAGAGCAACCAGATAGCGTACATCATGTCGAGCAAGAAAGTCCTCCCTATATATGTCCCAGCATCTACTATAATATACATCTCATGTACAATAATGGCCTCTAGGGCATACATACAACTAACAATCTCCTACTTGCACTAGGGCCATCATATAGCAGTGGTTGTAGTATCTCATACTCAACCATCCCATAAAAGTCTCTCTTTCGGAAAAGGCCTTTGTGAGTGGATCCGCTGTGTTGTCCTCTGAGTCTACTCTCCTAGTGAGAATCCTAATATCCACTTAGATCTATCTCATAGATCCAGAAACTAGGATTTAGGAGGTATCACCAAGATCTTATATGGAGAATCATTGTGATAAGAGGAGATTGATTGTGCGTAACATAGGAAACTCCTTTCCTATCAAGAGTATGTCATCCACGTACAGTACGAGAATGAAGGACATACTAGATGCAAATGAAGGACACACTAGATGCGATACTATATCAATATCTTGAATAAATACCAAACTCACTAGATATCATAATACTATTTATAAGGCTGTGGGGGTGCTATTCGCCATCCACCCGACTTCCCCTGTAGAAATAAATCTACTCACCAACTTAATAACCTTGCTGAAATCCACGCCGCTATATCCGCCAACTCCGTCTCGGAAATCCTTGAAGTCGTACCTATAACCGTATTTGAAATCACATCGACGTAAATATCATATTGAAAACTATATCATCGAGCTAACCACCAGTAGGTTAGAACCTACAGATTACTTACCTCAAAAACGATCAATTGCCTCTGAACTTAACGTACGAACGTTAACGTTTCAGTTGCAGTAAAAATACGAAAACCCTATCGTAATATCGGAAAATTTGATAAAACCTTTACTAATCATTTCTAGATTTTACTGTGTAAATATTTAGATAAAACAAACAATACAGAAACTTATAAAATATCAACACTGTCACGACCCGCAGGGTACGGACGTGACTGGCACTTAAGTTTACGAAACGTCTCAAGGCGTCCGTAAAATAAGTAAGCCAAAGCCCAGAACCAAAACCAAATGAGCAAAAGAGTGAAGAAAACCCAATCAATTGAAGCGAGTTTATCAAATAAGTCATATAAAAACCCTTTTTAAAAACAATATCAATTTTTCCGAAAATTTCGGCAGAGTCTCCTTTGTAAATACTGGCCCCCAAAATGGGTACAACAAGAATATATATGAATCCAACAAATAAGGCATCCCCAAGCGGGAGCTAGCTCTTCGCCACAAGGCGGTCACAAATCCCACGCAATATAAAGCAACAATATGCGAAATAATCATAATGAAGCATAAGAAAAACATCATGCCGACTCAAGTGAGCTCGACCCCAAAATACAGCATAAAAATCCACAAACCTCACAGTCTCATCTCTAGGTCAATATACAATAATACTGGTAGATACAGTAGATGGAGTACACTAGATACAAAGAATATACAAGGTGGTACAAAAATAATAACATAACCCACCTAAGAGAAAAATCTCGAGTCCAGGCAAAAGAAGCTAAAGAAGCAAGCGCACCCACCGCTACTGTACTGACGGAGCGGACCTGCAAAAGGCTATGACACAACGGGGGTGAGTTGCCAACTCGTGAGTAATAAATAACATCTACACAGGCTATCGAATGCATGCACACAAGCATCCTAGCATCTAGAATACAGGTATGGCAGGACATAATAGCAGGTATGTATGCAATATGAATAAACTAGCAGGTATGAATGCAATGTGAATCCACTCATGATCTGAATGTGTAAGTATAAGAAATCATATTTTTCCCTTTAAGAATGTCTTTTGAAATACCATCACAATACCAATAGAATCAACAAGAACCTGTGTCCAGCAACGACACCTCAAAACTATCTCAAATCTCATATATCCATGTCATAGTATCTCTGGCCTCAGCCATCCGGCTGACCCAGCTCAATATCAAAATCTCATCATCTCGCGGCCACGGTCGGTATCCTCTGGATATCCGCCGTGCCAAACAGTCACCGGTAGGTAATCCGTCCCCTGCCAGGCTCAACGTCAACACCACATTCCTCTTGCCCCGGGGTACCTTACCGGGCCCACCATGTACCCGTGACGGTTCCTCCACTCCTCGACACGGATCTCGAAAACCACAGCAAACTCATGGTGGACGACACTTTACATCACTAGAAAACCGTAATTACATATTTTAAAAACATAATAAGTTTAGAAATTTTGCGGCTTTCCCCCGAAATCCAGAAATATCATAAAATCTCAAGAAATCCTCATAAGTGCATATATCAATGGTGATGAATGGATATGATATCAATAATTAAGCTACGATGTATGATTAATAGACTAGGCATGAACAAATAATATGATGAGGTACATGCACATGAATGGCAATCCTACGATTTCATTTTAAGGAATTAAAGGCAATAGCACAGGTTTAAGCATCAATTAGTAAAAGGTTTCAAATTATAAGTTATCTAGTGTGGTGGCATGGCAATTACCAGGGTGTGTGTGTAAGCATGAATAGTGCTCGTGCTGCATATAAAAACCCTGGCAATGGTGCAGGTGTCCTATAAAACGGTTTCGTATAGGTATGTCAATATAGGGCATGAATGTAGCAAATAATCATACAAGTATTACACTCCTAATTACTAACATTACTAAGAATCTTTTAAGTTACTAAAACTATCGGGCGGATTGCGCTATCCAACGATAGTCCCCCGTAGATGTTACATCTACTCACCGAAATCCCTAGCTAGCTGCGTCCAATCACCGCTTTCCCCTTTCGAGCCGCGTCTGACGTCTCCGCGACCGAACCTGGAATTTACATCAATACCAAACATAAGGTTACATATTAGGAACGACGCAAAACCCAAACGAAGATACTAACATTCACAAGCTAGGTACAACGTGCACAAGGTGCGCGGAACACACGCGAAAATCGCAAAAACTGCAAAAATCGCCGATTTGGTCGCCCGGCAAAACTAAAACCCGACTACTCAAAAATCCGCACTCACGCATCCTAAATGTCATAGGATAAGCCAACAAAATACTCTAGATATCTCAATTAAATCGCCACAATAATATAATAAAAACCTAGTAAGCTAGAAGTTTGCAAAATTGGTGCAAACATCGACAATTAGCGAGAAAATTAACACAATCCAACACAACAATCCAAACTAACCCACTAGCTAGCCATTACACTAATTTTAAACCATTAACTATGCTTAAAAACCTAATTTCCATAAACAAAACATTTCTTGATTTTCATAATTAGCAACCTTAATGAAAATTTCACACAACTTTAACATAGATTAGCCTAATATGAAGCCACTTAAGCAAAGTAACCATTTAAATTGGTTAAGTAAACAACTAAGTTAATTAAAAGACTTAATTAACTAAATAATGGTTTCTAAAACCCTAGTTTAATTTCAACCATGAACTTTTAAAAATCTAGAATGAAACTAACACTAATTTAACACTAAAACAATCTAATTTAAGAAACTTAACAAAAGAATTTAATTAGGAAGAATTTATACCTCAACTAGAGATCTAGCAAGAACAATTTGCCTCCAAAGATGCCTCCTTTCACCAAGATTTAAACTAAAGTGGGTGTGAGAAGAGATGGATTAAGGTTTTGTGTTGAATTAGTGAAGGATTTGTTGATTTTTGATGGTTTTTGAGATGAATTTGAGAACAAAAGAGAGGGGAAAAATGAAGGGGGAGGGCTGCAGATTTTTGGCCTGAACAAGGGAGTGGGGGAGTGGTGTGGTGTGTGGAAAAAGTCTTGGTCAACCCACACCAAACAAGTAAAGACCCATACCTAATAAAAAAATCCAAAATCCTTAAAAAAAACACCTCTTTTCTACACAAAAATGAAGTCAAAGAGGAAAGCATTTTTTTTCTTGGGTTTGCTGGAAAAGGGCCGGCCTAGGGCTGAGGGAAGAGAGAGAGGGGTTTTACAAAAGAAATTTTATGCAAAAAGACCCCCTACAAGTCCAAAATTGCAAGTTTTAGCTTAAAATTCAATAAATTTCGTTTTCCATAATAAAAATTTGTTAAAACTTAAAATAAATTAATAAAAATTTATGTTACAACTAAATTTTAATTAACATGATTTTAAATCTTAAATTTAGCCCATTTAAATTTGTATTTATCGCTAATTTAATGTATTTTCTTACCGGCTTAAAATAATATTAAAAAATTGAAAAATAGGGAAAAAATTTTAAATGACCAAAATTTCATAAGTAACTCATTAGCTACTAAGAACAAGCAATTACCTATCCATTTTAGGTATAATTAGTCCTAAACTGCAAAATAACAAAAAAGACGGTTTTCGGAAAAATACCGAATTTTCACCGATTTTCAGGAAAACTCCAAAACGACTTTTCAAGACGCTACAAACACAAAGTTAGAAGAGAAAAATCAACACCAAAAGCCTCAAGGGGGCCGGCGTCGCCGGAAATTGTGCAAATGTCGCCGGGTCGGATATGGAGTTTGGGTCTCGGGTTTTAAGTGAAGTCTTCTAGTGGTCTTATGATACTTATGATGTTGCTAGATTTTCTTGTGGTTACACCTAGTGGTTACAAATTTCATATCTGTAGGCTAAATATCACAAAACTAAAAGTCCTATACTTCATATATAAACTGATTTTGAACACAATTGATTTAAGTAAAGAGAGAAGAAATTATACCTATTGAGATTATGCACAAGTGATTTCATCTCATGAAGGGCCTGTGGAATCATCAAGGGTTTGTATTGGATCAAGCTTAATGATGTGCACAACTTTAAGGAGAGGGTTAAGATTTCATTCTTTGGATATGATGAATACTTAGAATTTTCTCGGTTCGGGTTGAAGAAGTATATTGTTTAAGTTGGATAAAGAAGAAGAAATATGTGCTATTGGGTGAGAATGCATGTAGAGAAAGAATGAGGTGGAGGTTGAGATATGGAGGTGGCATGGAGGAAAGAGGAGGTGTCATCAAGAGGAGGAATAGTGCATTCATGCAAGGTGGAGGTGTTAAGAGAAGGAGGAGGTGGTGGAGGGATATGAACATGGATGAAAATGAGATGTTTTGTGAAGGTTAACATAGAATATCATTTGCCATCCATGATAAAAGAAATACAATAATAAAGAAAAACCTTCATATTATAAATCCAAATCCACATGACATAAAAGATATGAAATGATAACTTTATCACTTAATTATCATTAGCTTAATGAAAATTACAATGTCATATTAAAATAATTAAAATATCATTTTTATGACATCGCACACCTTTATTCACATTTTACCGATATAACCACATTTTTACGGATATAATTTCGATAGCAAAAGTCGTATGTGATATCACTTTGCAAACTTTATTTGAATTCATATTTAAAATTATAAATTAATATTTAAAATTTTCCAAAATGTTACAGTCTCTCCCCCTTAAAGAAATTCGGTCCCCGAATTTAATTTAAACCCCCTTCTTAAAACATTTGTCTTAATCCAATCTGCTAAATTTTAAACCAATTTTCCGGGGTCTAAATTTAAAACATAAAACCAGCTTGATGTAACAAAACTCTAAAGTCCCATACGAGCTAAAAAGCATCATAACGCAACCGTGTGCGTGAAAATTCAAAAAGATATAATTTCACATAAGTATAATTCTAGTGGTTGCTATGAGAATTACTCCAGTTATCATGCACCTTGCCAAATACTAAAATCGTTGTGTATTCTAAGTACACAATCAATGCCATAATCGTAGTGCAATATCGATGCACACGAAAAAGCGAAAATGTATAAATCATATCTATAACATATCCTGTCAAGTGCAAAGCACGAAAACAAAATCAACCCTAGTGGGTTCGTATGTAAATCTCAAACCACACGTCACATTGTGCATGAAAACAAAATAGCGTTAAGTGCAACTTGCATGCACGAAACGATATCCACTGCATCTATTGTGCAAGGAACAAAATTGTACAAAATAGTATCAAGTGCATCGGAGTGCACAAAATAAAAACCAAGTATACTTAGGGGGTGTGTGTGTGTGTGTGTGTGTGTGTGTGTAATCTCTTAACCATGTGAATCTAATGTGCACGGAAATATCAGTGTAGTGCTTCCGGTGTACATAACACTCCAATCGAGTGCAGTCACCTCGCACGAAAATCTCAACAAGTGCACATGGTGTGCACAAAACATAAATCAAAGTGAAATCACTGTACATGGAAATCTCATCAAGTGCACCTGGTGTGCACAAAACATATTATAACCCTCAAATCCTCAAAAATGCATATATCAAAATAACGAACATTGATTTTCCCTTTCACCAACGTTGAAAATGAAATGTTTTAGATCATAAAAACGCAAATCAAACTCAAAAGACATCGAAGCCTATCCTCTTCAATGTCGGAAGGTGTTTATACCACCGGAATTGGCATAGCAAGGATTACTACTTGCCATCTGCCACGTTCTTATGTTCTCTGTCTCTGAATTCTGGTTCTTCTTGTGGATCTTTAATACCATGGCTTCCTTATGCAATTTTCCGGTAAGGAGTAACGACACCACTCATCTTATTGTTGATACTTCCCATCATATCTTCTTGACCAGTAGTCCGGTCTCTTGTAACGCAACATGTTGATAACGAAAATCTCTATTCTCTGCCTGTGTGCTAACAACTGATACTGGGTCCAATCTTACTTATTATCAACTTTCAGAAAGGATCCCCTTCAAGTCACGTGCTGATCTCAGCTATCCAGCCTGCCCGGAACTAACACTCATTACTGAAACCACTTCCTCTTTAGTAACAACTGTCATTCCTTTCTAATTTCCTCCTGAAAGTGTAGTCGTACGCGTCTTAGTATATGCATCAAATCTTCAATATCAACGGTGAAGAACAACTGTCCACTGAAACTCCACACCAATCTCCTGTTCCATAACTTTCCAATATCAACCACTTAAGGAGCGTATCTCGATTATCCGGCGAGTTGCAAGTTATACTCGATTATGACCATACCCGGAGCCTTGCAAGACTTCCCAAAAACACGAATCCGGCATCTCTGATACTCTGTAGAAGAATCTGGCTAAGCTCACCTTCGAAAACTCGTCCCAATTCGTCGGAGGAAAACTTACTGCACGATCTCTTTCTCGAACGAATTGCATCAGGTCTGAGCAAGATTCATGGAAAGAAACAAATCAATTTCACAGATCTCGTATCGAAGCGCTAAACCAGATTAAAAGTCCTAACCATCCCATATCTGAACAGCTACGAATTCTTCTAATCCATCTACACTTGTAAACATCTTCAATCCTTAACTTCGTGAACTCTGGAAGCAATATCTTGATAACCTCAGCAATGTTTGTTATCGCTATCTGAATAGTACGCGGCACCACGATCTTTGGAGAGGAGAAAACATCATGCCTCAAGTCCGGCCGATCTCCAACAATGACTCGACCATCTGGTACGGATCCCGAAGAAACTCGCTTCAACATTAGAACTCGATCAAATATGAATAAACGGCATGTCTCTATATCACCAAAAAGTTACCCTGGTCAGTCCTTGTCCCCGATAAGTCTGATCTGACCGTATCTCTAACTACAGCCCTCTCGGCTCCCATAAACATGGTGACTGAAACAATCATCATGCACTGACGAGGATAGATCAACAGAATGAATAGAAGGAAGATCTCAAGATATAAATCCTAAGGTAACTTAGGTGGAGAATCATATCGTAAATATGCCGCGGAACATATGTATGGTACGTCACTCTACTTAGTACCTCCTCCATCAACTAAGGTCATCCTATATAATGAAAGTTCGAGTATAAGACCCCCAAAGCTAAGTCTAAGCCCTATAAGGTAAGTCCTGGTAACAAAAGTGTATGCCCAGACTCCATATAGTCAATCTAGACTCGAACAAAAGTTAAACCAAATGCTCTGATACCAACTTTGTCACGACCCAAATGAGGTACGTGACCGGCACTCAAATCACATGACAACTAAATACGTCGACGCGGTTCAAGTAAGCCGAAACCCGGAATCTAAACCCTTTTGAAAAATATTGGAGGTGAAGTTTAACATAGTCATCAGATGGAATCTGTTTTAAAATAACATTTAAGTTTAACTAAGTATGTTTGAAAAACATCTATGACGTTTTGAAATTCGACAGCACCTCCTTTGCATTTTTGTATAACCCGATACAACATAATAATATAAATAGTATCCCAACGGAAGCTAGCTTCCACTCCCAAACAGTGGAGCAACCAAGCAAAAGATATACGACGCACAATGGTGAAGAAAAGAAAGCGAAACAAAATCAACAATCTAAAATGGTCGACTCCAATAAGTGTGACACCACAACACACAAACTCTAAGTCCTGCTTCTAAGTCCACAATATTCCATTTCTAAGTTGATGGAGTTTTCACTAGATACATGAATATATGAATAATCAAGTGTGAGTACGATACAACAGTAACCCACTTACCAATCGATCGCCGAAAGTAATGTGTGCCTAAGCCGCTGATAATCCGAGTGGAAAAACCTGCAAGAAACTGTGGCACAACAGGGATGAATTGCCAACTCGGTGAATAGAAGTACATCTAAAGGTAGAAATCGAAATACACGACGATACCTAAGTCATAAGTATAGTACTATCATAATCTGTAGAATATATTATAGGATATGCATATGTATCATAATGCAACACTAACTATCATGCAATCCTAAGTAGAATATATCCAATGCAAATAACCTGTATCTAGGTATAAGCCCAATGTAACCGAATATATATATATATATATATATATATATATATATATATATATATATATAAACCCCTTCTTTAAAATAGCCGCGGAATTGATATGTCCCGGCATAAAGCAGACGTGATGGTATGAAATATAATAGATAGCTTATTTAAGATATACGTACTGCTATTTTAATGAATAGAGTTAAGAGGTTTACAATTTAAAAGAGTTCAATGTCATCTCAGACACGTCAAAATAATAAGGCTATAGCTCGATTTTGAAATCCTTTTTATGTATAATGCCCGTACAAATTTATACAGGTACTGTCCTCCGGATCAGTCCTGGTCGGCTATAATAACTTTAATCTAACTGTGTACCCCAAGATAGCAATCATATCAATATATAAGGATGTCCAGCATCGACACCCGAAATCAGAAATCTTTTATGTCCATCACCGACACATAAATGTAGATCACGTCGACACTATCTCAATAGACGATCGCCATCCGATATCCCTGGCCCGGTCGGTATCCTCTGGATATCCGCCGTGCTCAATCGAACCCCGGTCAGTATCCCCTGGATATCTGCCGTGCTCATCTCTATCTCCGGTATCGAGTATCCTCGTTAGGCTCCCCGCCTATAATGCGGCTTTCCTGCCTCTCGGTCTCGAACCGGGTCCACCATGTATTCGACTATATAGCTCCCCCACTCAGTCTGGATAATAGCAAGTCCAAGACTGTATAACCCCCCCCACTCGGTTCGGAATAAATACTCAGAAAACATAAAGCTCATTGTGGACTCCAACTCATCATATACAAAGATATCAAGTAAAGAATGAGAATACTTACCTAGATCATTCTGATGATATATTATATATATACATATATAACAGTGTCCCATACCACCGATATATATCATCAGGAGTAAAACATCCAGAATCCATAAGAATCAAATACAACATCTATAGTACTAATATTTACAATACACAACAGGTAATTAAGAAGGACTACGAAATTAGATCATATAGACATAATGATATCAATCCTACTGTGTCATGGCACTACTAATAATGTGTGGTGTAACATACACGTCTGTGCTCGTGCAGCATGGTAATCATTAGTATTTGTTCAAGTGTTCTACAGGTGTAATAGCCTACTCATATCGACATCTACATATGCAATATATCATAACCGTCTTACAGTGACATGGCAGCACCAATGAGGTGTAGTGTAACATAGGTATACGTGCTTGTGCAGCATAGTACTCATTGGTAGTTGTGCAGTGTTCTATCAGAGTGTTCGTATCAAGGAAACGTATAACATTGATAAATATAACGCGAACATGTAAAGTAAATCTAAGCATAACTATTGTAATTACTTGCTATGAGCTATATCATTATCTTTAAAAATGAAACGAAACGTTGGTTTTAAAATAAGGAAGCCGCCTTAGGTTAAAATAGATATTCGTTTTGGAAATTGGCACCGCATCCTTGTATTTTATCATTAAAAGAGAAACGAATCGTAGTTTTAAAAGAATATAGCTCACACAAGTATTACATCCTAAAACGGAATATAATCTTACTCTATGAGTTCAAAGAAAAACTTGGCCGTTATTCGGCATACGAATCTCATCACTTCCAATACATATTCTTTCTTATGTAATACATCATCGTACCACTATATCTGTATCATCTCAAGTACGGCATGATTCCTCATACAAATCCATCAAACCAGATCCATATCGTGTTGGAGATAGTGCCCTCAGAGTCAATTATTGGATCACAGGCACGTGATTGCAATGATTGAGAGATGACCTATCCCGGTAGGACAGTCTTACTCAAGATGATAGTATGCTATCTGGTTTATCTTTATCATCGTGTACTGCTTTAGGTGACCTGACAGGTCTCCATTACACGTTGATAGAGCCCCTAGGATTCTTGCTTGACTGCCATCAGTATGAGGGCGATCATATACGTGGGAGCTGGTAGTCTATAAGCACATCCTTAAAAGGTCCCTAGTCGTGGGAGTTTCGAGACAGGGCATCGATTCTCCAGAGTAGACTAGTGTATACAGTCGAGACCCCGACGAGGGGCGGTGGCCGGTCTCACAAACCACTGGTGTCAGTTGGTTCACCTAAGATGTATACAGGTGCTCATTGGGTTATGAGTACACCGGACAGGACTCGCCGGGAACATGCTAGTTGGTCTTATACGTGACGTCAGATAGCAGTTCCCTGGTGACATGTGTACAGGTTAGTTCATCGACCTGAGGATCGTCATTTGTCTCGTGTGAGTTCCCACTGTACATTGATTACTACCCTACCACGCTCAAAGGAGACGTGCAAACAGGTTTTAGTTGGGTACAGTCCCGAGCCACATGGAGGCAGTGAGCGGATCTTCAGGGGTTCGTCTCTCCCGGTATTGGGGGTGAGGTCGCGCTGTGTCTAGGAGAGCCATTACACGAAGTCTTTGGCTAAGGCAGGAGATTTACTGGTAGGTATTCCAGTAGTATCTCAGGGTGTTCTGGGCTACACTCCGATACGACTTGTACCGCTTTTGGGGGTCTGACTTTCACCAACCCCCTAGGCCCGCCATGCGATGCTCATAGACGAATGGACCGGACTGTACGGATATTGTCACTGACAGGCTCAGTAGGGTGTCAGGATGAGTTCGCTCATCGACGTCCCTTTTGGTCAATAGCTGGTAGCCCGTCACGTACGGCTAATACCTCTGACGTGCTAATGGTTAAATCCACAGCCATAGTATTGACGAGTCTTTAGAGTCGCCCACATTCAGTTGCTCAAGTTTCGGGCGAAACGCTGTAGAGGCTGTATGGAGATATGGCAGGGTTCGATCAGATACGTGCGGTATTGCACGGATCAGGATCGGACAGATAATACTAGCGGGCTTTAGTTTAAGCTAGATCCTAGTATCGTACAGTGTAGATTTTGTCTCATTGCATTTGTATTTCGGTCGGAATACAAATGCGGGTATGTATTTACAGTAGCGGGGTTTTCCTGTAATTTATTACGGGATCAGTTTTTCTTTGGAGTTGCCAGTTTGTTTTCCGTTTCCGCCATCTTTCCTTGTATCTTTCATTGGCTGAAGATTGGTGGAGGAGGGCTTATTTGCATTTGTGCAAATAAGCATTTTGGAGGGTGTTGATTGCATATTGTTGTATCATGATGACTTAGCCTCTATTTGACTTCTTGACTTCTTCATGATGGCTTGACCTTTTGAAGTCATCATGCTTGATGATGATGGTTGGTTATGATGGTTGAGTGTGACTTGGTTTTGTGATGATGATTCTTCATGATAACCTTCTCTCTCTCTCTTGCATTATGGGGGCTCATTTCTTTTTCATTCATACACACTCCTTTCATTCTCTTGTTGTTGATATGGCCGGCCACATGAAGGGGAGGGCTTTCCCAATTTTTGGGAAGGAAAAATTGATCTTTTTGGCTTGCTAAAAACCCCTTTGCTCATCTCCAAAAGTTGATATCTCATATTCTCCATCAAAGGCAACTTCAAGTAACCCCAAAATGAGACATGAGTTCTACACATATTCTACACCAAATCTTGGGCACGTCGACTCGCCAACTTCGTGCCCGAGTTGCCTCGGTCAAGAGGTGGGAGCCCGTAAAAGAAGCCGTCGACGTGGTGCCCTTCCGGCGAGGAGGTGGAGACCGGACATTCCGTGGGAGATCGGGACAACGACGAGAAGATCGAAGGACACGGATCGCTCGGTATATCTCTCTACCCCTTCTCTTAGTTAGCTAGGACTAGTTTAATGGCCCGATCCGGGTTTATAGTGCGCGGTGGTGCCGGTTTTAAAAAGTTAAAGTAAATCATCGCTTCCGTATTCCGGCGTCGGATTGACGGCCAGGGCGCCGCCGTGCACTTACAGTGGTATCAGAGCCTCGCCATTAACCTAGTCTAGCTTTGTCTAATGTGTTTACATTTCCGATCGAACAAAATTCCAAAAACCGTGTTTTTCATGAGCATTAGTTTCTGTCGAATTTTTTTTGGCTCCAAAAATTTTTCAGGTATTTGCAGAATGATGTTCAGGGAAGTATAAAAGCACTGTAAAATTTTGGTGAACTGATCCTTCAGTGGGGCCGCGGAACCGCGGCCATAAACCCACTTTGGCCGCGGTTCCGCCACAGGAAGTAAGCTTCATTTCACCAATTTTTTGCAGTGGGCTTTTGGGCTGAAAATGGGGGTTTTGGGATATTCTTTTTAGGCCCAGAATTTCTGTGAGTGCTACAGTAGTACTTGGGGCCCACTTCGATAAATTTGATCGATCGAAAATTTTAAACACATTAGTTCACAGTATTTACATTATATCTGCGACCGTGAATGTCACTTGATCGGTAAATCCTGTCTAACTGCTATAGCCCGGTTAGACGGATTTGCGAACGTGACATTCACGTTGATGTTCTGTGTTGTGCTGTGATATTGCGGATCGGTCGGTGGAGATAGCCTGGATGCAATGCTAGTACAGTTCTTGTAGTATTATGTACATTTGATGTTGCGGGGCGAGCGTCCGACATGTGGACTGCCGTCACTGCCTGTTTGTATTATTCTTTTGGGGTACGACCGGGTCGAGGTCGATGTACCCGTTGTATGTATATTTTACTTTCTGTACTAGGATTACCCTGCGGAGGGGTGCACGGATAGCCGGGTTCTAGAGGGCAACGAGCCCGCATCTCATGGCATTGAGACGAAGGGGGCTTCACTCTAGAATTGGCGGGCTATTCGCCGCACTCGTAGGGGGTACAGGTTGACCCAAGAGGGGTGCCCAAGTTACCGGATTCCGTGAAGTGCTGAGTGGTCCATTCATGTTGCTGAAGGGGGCTGCCTCGCTTCAGGTTTTGGCGGGTAACTTGCCGCGCCCGTAGGGGTCTAGGATTTCATTGCACAGGCTATCCACACGACCAGGGGAACGTCGGGTTTCAGTAGCGGCTCTGTGAAACCCGGGGATCCCAGATATCTGTATTGTTCTGTGATGCTGTACATTTCTGTGATGTTGCATTTTATCACGCCTTGAGCAAATATTATATATTGATATATATATACTAGTAGATTTTGTATATGTTTTGCATCCGCGCTAGTCCAGTCCCCGCTCTGTCGTTAGTTAAGTAACCTAACGGGTGATGACGGGACCCAGTGGCGAATGCGGATGGCATATACGTACGTCCTTATTTTCGTTCTTTATTGGTTTGATCAATTGATGGGACTGCATTGATTCGGATCAATGCAAGTTAAAAACAAACCTAATCTGATGTTGTTGGAACATTTTTCAAAAAGCTGTTATTACAAGGACGTTCTCTTTTGTTTTGCACAGTGGTATTCAGTTGGAATATCCTGCTCCTCAGTCGACGAGGCAAGGGCCGAGATCCCTTCACCGGGAGTGACCCCTTGGACAGAAGTTTGCGTCAGGGCAATAACTTCACTATAGCCAATTACTTTTGCTTTGCACCGTAGTATTCAGTTGGAATATCCTGCACCTCATTCTACGGGGAAAGAGCCGAGATCCCTTCACCGGGAGTGACCTCTTTAGCACAGGTTTTCGTCACTATATTTTTATAAAGCTGTCCTATTCCTTCAACGATATCAAGTTCATTACGTTAAAGGTTTTCGCCAGAAACCATTCGTAGCCCTCCGTCGTTTCATATAGATAGTCAATAGTATTCAAAGGTACCTCGTAGGACCTCGACCCGCCTACAAGCTGTGTTTGTTGGCCATAGTCAAGGCACAGTGTTTGGTAGCTATTGGGTGTTCATATGCTGCATAGATAGATGCGTTGGTTTGGGACAGTCGTATAGCCTTGTTGGCCCTAGTCAAGGGCTTGTACGGGTGGGTTCAAATCAACCTGGACAATGACGGATAGAACTTGACATGTGACTTATGATTTGTTGGCCTTAGTCAAGGTCATAAGAGCATGGGGCAAAAATCACATCGGGAGTTTCTAAAGAAACTGAAACTTGCCAGATATGCGCATACCTTCTGGAGTGTAATAGCGTGAGCGGATCCCGTCACGTTATCATGCGATGATAGTTGGATCCCTGTCACGACCCGAAAGAGCACGTGACTGGCCCTTGAACCATATGAAGTCTATAGGACCCCATCTGATCCAAGTAAGCCAAAAGCCCAGCAATCTAAAACCATTTAAAGAGTAAATAAGGAAAACTGTTTTTGAAAAGTAAGGAAATCATGTTTGAAAATCAAGTTTTTAAATAACTAAGCCGAATATGAATTTTTAAAATGTGTAATTTTTCCTGAAAATTTCGGCAGAGTTTCCTTTGTAAAAACTGGCCCCGAACGGGGTACAACAAGAATAATATATATGACATGATAAAAGGCATCCCCAAGCGGGAGCTAGCTCTTCGTCAATTGACGGTCACAACCACGCAAGCAATAATAATATACAACGCCAAGGGGCGAGGATCAAAACTGAAAAGAAACTCAAAAACAGCCAGAAAACCGCAATACTACAAGCGCGACTCTAAGATCGAAATAATACAACACTGATTTCTAAGTCTGAAACAAACTACAAGTTTTGGTTGATGGACAATTCTAGGTACAATAAATAATACATGAACAAGGGCGGTTCTGATACAAAAGAACCCACCTATCCAAGCAAGTCACCCATAAGGAAGCAGTGTGCCAGAAATGCCGCTATGGAATCTGTACGGCAAACCTGCAAGAACTGGGGCACAACGGGGGTGAGTTGCCAACTCGTGAATAGAAAGATATCTACAAGCAGAAATCAAATGCATGGCCCATCCTAGGTCAAAACGATCAGATATACATAAACCTCAATATGAATAAAGCTGAAGCATGCTAAACTGGCAATGTAATCTCTATACATGAGTGTAGTGCCAAGTGCTCGTGCTAGTGCCTCAGGTAATCGCATGTCATGAATATGAGGTATAACCAATGTAATCAAATCTGCACTCGTGGATCCCGTCCACTCGTCACCCACTGACAATAACCACCATGCATGTAAATATCATGAATCATGTGCATGGGAAATAATATGAGGATATAACCACCCGTGTCCCTTGCGACACATCAAAATCATGGAACCAGGGTGCCCAGCATCGACACCCGAAAACATCATGAAAACTGTGCCCAGCATCGGCACGTAAATCCTCATATATCGGGCTCCGTCAGTCCGGATCGGCCCGCGGGCTCTGTCTGCGGTATCGGCCCTCGGCCCCGGCAGTATGCCCAAAACATCTATCGACTCTGGTCGGTATCCTCCGGATAACCGTCAGGTCCAACCAATCACCGGTAGGTACTCGCCCGCCTCCAGGCTCAATCGGCAAAGCTCATCGATCATCTTGCCGAGGGGAACCATACCGGGTCCACCATGTACCCGCAATCGGCTCATCCACGCCTCGATTCGGGTTACACATGTCGCTCTCAGCACCGAGAAAACACATGGTGGACGCACTGAAATATCATATCAAGGGTAACCGGGTTTTTAAAGAAATGACATATTCTCTTTTAAAATACCCTCGGTTCCCAAATCCAGAAATATCATAGAAACAACATATCTCAATGCGTACAGTCAAAGCATGACGTATGCGGCATGTAACAGTAATGCAAGCATATCAGTAAGTCATGCAACATGGAATAATAATGTGCACATGTCGAGGGAGACCGCTCTTTTAAAAGGAATCTGTTTTTAAAGAGTATCTTGCGGTTCCCAAATCCCCAATCAAGCTAGAATCATCTATATATGTGTACAGGTATAAGTGTACAATATGCCATGCCAGAATCATATCATGAATGCAATAGTACTATAGTGTAGTGACATGGCAATTATCGATGATGAGTGTGTGAGCCGGCAACAGGTGTACGTGGAACATATGCATCATCGATAATGGTGCTGGTGTCCTAGCAGCATGACTGAAATATAACCACATTACAAGCGATGCAATGCAAATAGCATGAATATGCGGAATCGAATAATCAACGCAAAAGTAAAGAATCTAGACCAATCTGTACAAGTCATGCAGGGGTGCCATTTGAAATAAGACGAATCAGGGCTTTTGGAAAAACAAGGGCTACGGTGTTTTAAGAAAAGATACATCATTTGAAAATATCCGTATGACCCTTCTGCCTATCTTTAAAATATCCCCGATTCGTTAGTTTGAAATAGGTATGACTCGGTCCAGTCTAATGTCTACTAAGTAATCTAGACAGGAGGGGTAAGAAACCACCTAATCTGAGTCAAAATATATAGATATGATAGTCGGTGATCCTGCCTCAATAACATATCGTAAGATATCCTCGAGTCATGAGTGCGGATCTATCATCAATATCGGCTCGTACGGTAGATCGTCGTACGGCATCCCAATAGCTGGGTAGGGGTCAATATCACAATACCTCATCACATATCAGGTATCACTATCATCAGATCGCATAATTTGGGGTACTACTCTAAGTCTAGTACAAATCTATACCATCTATAAAAATATGAATGCGGGTAAAGCACATGTCCAAAGGCCCGCTAAAACTATCATATCGCACCTCGAAGACAAGCTATGTCACATCGCCGATCTCACGGCCTCACATCAAGTATCATCTCAAACCACGTATCATCCTCCAATCCCGTATATAAACACATAGTCCCATACCCATGTGTATGTAAGTCCACGTTGCGACCCCCGGTTCTTACGGGGAGGCGGAAACGGTATAAAAATCAAATTTTAAGCGCAAGGGGCAACATGGACTAAGCAAAGTCGGGATCTTTGACTAAACTAAAACTAGCAAACTTAGCTAAAGAGAGTTAGCTACTCGGATGGAGATGGTTATACCTAAACTTGAACTCCTTCGTCTTAAAGCTCCGATGGTGGTTCGATGGATCCTTCTCGTTGTCTCCGTACGCCGAAGATAGATCCACTTGAAAGCTCCAACCTTTAGCTCCTTCTTCGTTCTTTGAAGAAACTAGTTCACTTGGTTTGCTAAACCTAGTGAACTAGAATGAGTAGAGAGGAAATAGAATGGGATTTTATCTATGGTTCTTGATTCTCAACTCATGAGACAAGAGAACCATAGATCAAGAGAGGGAGCAAGAGGTTGAGGGTGAGGGCAAGAGGAGAGCTCAAGAACAAGAGAGAGAATGAGCAAGAAAGAATGAGCAAGTATTTTGTCTCTCACCCTCTCATAATCCAAAGCAATGATAACTCATCATATTAACAAAAGTCTTATGTGATGGTTGAAGCAACCATAACCTTATCATGTCATGCACTCATTTTACTCAAATGAACAAGCAAGAAAAAGTCTTTGGCATGAAATGATAACCATGGTTATCATGATGGTCAACTAGTCAAGCCTAGTCAACCGGTCAACAAAGTCAACAAGTCAACAAAAGTCAACAAGGTCAACAAAAGTCAACAACCAAGTCACCATAATACTTAATTAATATAATAGTTAATCGCATATCATATTCTCATTAGGGTTGAGCAAAAAGTCAAAAAGTCAACGGTGAACTGTCAACAACCCTAATGAGAATCCGCTGCCTCTGCCTCCCTGTCAACTGTGCATACACACCCGCATCCGCGTTCCGAGGAACACGAATGCAAACTGGATAAATCCAATCCCATAAGGTACACTAGGATCTGGCTTAAACCAAAGCCCGCTAGTGTAAACTGTCCGGACACTGTACGTGCACAAGTGCACGGATGTGATCGAACCCTGTCGCAAAACCATGCGACCTGTCGCAATACCATGCGACCTCTACTCTTTTGCCTAAAGGCGAAAATCTTTCTGTGTGGGACTCTAAAGACTCGACACTACGCTGGCAGTGGGTTTAACCACAGACCGCAAGCGGCACTAGCTGTGCGTAACGGTCCCCAGGTAATGCCGACAAGAAGACCGACGAGGCGAAACCCATCTGAACTCCTACTGAGCCTGAGTGTGACATTCTCCGTACAGTCCGGTCTGTTCGTCTGATACATCGCATGGCGGGCCTAGGGGGCGGAAAACGTCAGTCCCCCAATAGCGGTACAAGTCGTGCCGGAGCGAAGCCCAAAACACCCTGAGATAACACTGGAAACCTACCAGTATATCTCGTTTGCCCTGGCCAGGGACTACTCGTGTAATGGCTCTCCTAGACACAGCGCGATGTCAACCCCCAATACCGGGAGAGACGAATCCTATCTAACCGTCACTGCCTCCAAGTGCTTCGGGACTGCACCCAACCACCACCTGTTTGCACGACTCCTTTGAGCCGTGGTAGGGTAGTGATCAAAGTACAGTGGGAACACACCCGAGGCGAAGTGACAGTGTCAAGTCAGCGGACTAAGCTGTACTCATGTCACCTGGGAACTGATAACTGACGATAGGTATAATACCAACTAGTCAGTTCCCGACGAGTCCTGTCCAGTGTACCCGTAACCTAACGAGCACCCGCATACTATCTCAAGTACGATGTACTGACGGCTGTGGGACAGACCGTCTCCCACACTGGGATGAGAAGCGCATGCGCTGGCCTACTCCGGAGTATCGATGCCCTGTCTCGATAGTCCTGCGACCAGGGACCTGCATAAGGATGTGCTTATAGATTACCCAGCCCCACTAGTGTGACGGCCATCACATCGCTGGTAATCAAGCAAAGATCCTAAGGGCTCCACTAATGTGTATAGGCGATATACAAAATATAAACACATGTACACATTGAAGTAGAAACAAACCAAGTAGCATACTACTATTTTGAGCAAGATTGTATATACAAGGTGAATATCCCAAGCATCCATTAAGTAATATACAAACCAGTATGATACAGTAATGGCCTCTAGGGCATATACACTAACAATCTCCCACTTGAACTAAGGCCATGTACTGGCGTATCGAAGACCTATCATCTCGATCAGCCGCTCGAACTGAGTCTGGGGCAGGGCCTTGGTGAATGGATCTGTAGTGTTATCTTCTGAAGCGACTCTCCGAACCTCGATCTCCTGGCGATCTACGATCTCCCTGATCAGGTGATACCGCCTCAAGATGTGCCTGGATCTCTGATGGGACCTGGGTTCCTTCGCTAAAGCTATAGCCCCGTTGTTGTCGCAATACAGAGGTATTGGATCAACAATGGACGGAACCACCTGAAGTTCTTTCAAGAACTTCCTCATCCAGACAGCTTCTTTTGCGGCATCTGATGCAGCGATGTATTCCGCTTCCATCGTCGAGTCAGCAACGGTTTCCTGTTTGGAACTCTTCCAACACACCGCCCCTCCATTGAGGGTAAAGACAAAACCCGACATGGACTTGGAATCATCCTTGTCACTCTGGAAGCTGGAGTCAGCAAAGGCCTCGATCTGGAGGTCTTTTCCGCCATACACCAAGAACATCTCCTTAGTCCTTCTTAGGTACTTGAGAATGTTCTTTACCGCTATCCAGTGTTTCTCCCCAGGGTTAGACTGATACCGGCTTACCACACTCAGTGCATAAGCTACATCCGGTCTGGTACACAACATCGCATACATTATAGAGCCTACCGCAGAAGCGTAGGGTATAATAGACATGCGATCCCTCTCCAAATCAGTCTTGGGAGACATCTCTTTAGAGTGGGTGATCCCGTGACAAGCCGGTAGGTTACCGCGCTTGGAATCTTCCATACTGAACCTCTTCGGTATGGTGTCGATGTACCTGGACTGTGAAAGTCCTAATATCCTCTTGGATCTGTCACGGTAGATCCGGATACCCAGAATGTATGAGGCATCACCCAGGTCTTTCATGGAGAACCTGTGTGACAAGAACCCCTTGACAGATTGTAGCATAGGAATGTCATTTCCTATTAAGAGAATGTCATCCACGTACAAAACGAGGAATACTACAGTTCTCGCTACAAATCTACTATAGATGCATGGTTCATCTGGATTTTTGATAAAGACAAATTCTTTGACCGTCTCATCAAAGCAGATGTTCCAACTCCGCGATGCCTGTTTTAGTCCATAGATGGACTTAAGCAACTTGCACACCTTTCCGCTGCTCCCACTCTGAATGAAACCCTCTGGTTGGTCCATATAGACACACTCCTCTAAATTTCCATTTAGAAAAGCGGTCTTTACGTCCATTTGCCAGATCTCATAATCGTGGAAGGCAGCAATGGCAAGAAGGATCCGAATGGATTTCAGCATGGCTACTGGAGAAAAAGTTTCGTCATAGTCCAAGCCAGGTCTTTGAAGGAAACCCTTTGCTACCAGCCTAGCTTTATAGGTCTCAACCTGTCCATCTACACCAATCTTCCTTTTGAAGATCCATTTGCATCCTACGGGTTTTACCCCGTCTGGAGCAATGTCCAACGTCCATACCTTGTTGGTGTACATGGACTCCATTTCGGTCCGCATTGCATCCAGCCATTTCACTGAGTCAACGCTCTGAACGGCTTGCTGGAAGCTAGTAGGCTCATCATAATCTATGATGCAATCCTCTCTATCCCCGTCTATGAGAAAACCGCAGTATCTCTCGGGCGGATGAGACTGCCTACTACTCCTGCGGAGCGGCGTAGGAATGTCCTGTTCTGTTGAACCCTCTGGTTCCACTAACCTTTCAGTAATAGTCTGTGGTTCTGGAATTTCTTCCAGTTCCACTGCGCTCCCACTATTTTCCTTTTCCAAGAACTGGTGTTCTAGGAAGTGGGCATTACGAGAAACAAGGACTTTTTGTTCCTCTGCGTAGTAGAAAAGATACCCCCTGGTGTTCTTTGGGTATCCCACAAACTTGCACAGTACTGAGCGTGCCTCGAGTTTGTCCGCATGCTGCTTTTTGACAAAAGCTGGACATCCCCAGATCTTCAGATATTGAAGATAGGGTTTCTTCCCACTCCACATTTCATATGGTGTAGTAGGCACGGTCTTAGTAGGAACTCGGTTCAAAAGGTATGCGGCTGATTCTAGCGCATACCCCCAGAATGATCGCGGCAACTCAGCGTTACTCATCATGGACCGCACCATATCCTAATAGGGTGCGGTTCCGTCTCTCCGATACACCGTTATGTTGCGGGGTGTATGGAGGAGTAAGCTGAGAGAGAATTCCATTCTCTTTTAAATAGCCCAGGAACTCGGCACTTAAGTATTCTCCACCTCGATCCGATCTTAGAATCTTAATACTTTTGCCGGTCTGTTTCTCCACTTCATTCTTATACTCCTGGAATTTTCCAAAGGCCTCGGACTTATGTTTCATTAAGAAGACATAACCGTACCTTGAGAAGTCATCCGTAAAAGTAATGAAGTAAGAATGTCCGCTTCGGGCATGTGTAGACATTGGACCGCACACGTCACTGTGTACGAGTCCCAAGAGCTCGCTCGCTCTTACTCCATGTCCAGTAAACGGAGTCTTTGTCATCTTTCCTTTGAGACAAGATTGACAAGTGGCATACGATTGATATTCGAACGCATTCAAATATCCTTCTGTATGTAACTTAGTCAACCTTCTCTCATTGATGTGACCCAATCTACAATGCCATAAGAAAGTCTGATTTATTTCTGGAGACTTTCTTTTGTGTGTATTCTGGACGTTGAAAATTTGTGGTTGGTTTAACACGTATATACCATTACTCAATGTACCTAACCCAATCAAAACTTGATTAAGGTGAATGTTTACAACATTACTTACAAACGCAAATTCATAACCTTCTTTAGAAACTAAAGATACAGGAATGATATTACAAGTTGCGTTGGGTACAAAAAAGCAATTACGCAAAACCAAAACATGTCCATCTGACATTCCCAGGTGATAGTCCCCCACGGCTTTAGCATCCATGCTAGCTCCGTTCGCAACTTTGAGGGTCATGTCACCTGCCTTCAAAACCCTACGGTTTCTCAACGCCTGCAAAGAATTACAGATATGAGATCCTGATCCGGTATCCAATACCCAGGAAGTAGAGTTTATTGAAAGACAATTTTCAATAACATACACACCTGAAGCTGAAGCTGCAACCCGCTTCAATTCCTGTGTTCTGGCCTTCCAGGCCCTGCAATCATTCTTCCAGTGTCCTTTCTTATGACAATAGAAGCATTCTTCCTTGTCCACAAGCTTCCCCGCTATCTTTGTTGCTTTTGCTTTTCCCTTCGTATCCACTTTACTAACACCGCCCCTTGGTTTGGCGGGGGCCTTCTTCTTCTTTCCCTTGGCTTTCGCCTTGGACCTAGAAGAAGATGATCCTCCTACAAACAAAGTGGATGTATCCCTACCTTTCTGTAGGGTGCCCTCTGCGCTCCTCAGCATGTTGAGGAGCTCTGAAAGTT
Organism: Agapanthus africanus; assembly: GCA_030015575.1. Taxonomy (NCBI): domain Eukaryota; kingdom Viridiplantae; phylum Streptophyta; class Magnoliopsida; order Asparagales; family Amaryllidaceae; genus Agapanthus; species Agapanthus africanus. The sequence continues at coordinate 353,207,751 of JASDDO010000018.1, forward strand.
CAACCTCTTTTTCTTGTAAGTTGAAGTTCAGTATAAACTAGGCGTAAGTGGAAGGAAGGGACTGGAGAACTATATCCGTATATAGCTCACTCTCCAATATGATCCCTAGGTCAGCGAGCTCCTCAATGAAGCCGATCATTTTTAGCACATGCTCGGCTACTGATGATCCGACGGCCATTCTTGTCGAAAATAACTTTTTCGACGCTTCGTATCTTGCGATACGTGATTGCTCTCCATACAGTTCTTTTGTATGGAGCAATATGGACTCCATGTCCATATTCTCATGCCTCCTCTGATGTTCGTTGTCCATCGAGGCAAGCAGGAGGCACTTGGCCTTCGCGCTATCAATCTCCTAAGTCTTGCGGATTTCCTTATCCGCGACACTGGAAGTTGGACAAGGGACAGGGGGAGCTTTGGTGGTAAGAAGATACCCCAGCTTGTCATAAGTGATTGCTATCTTGACATTCCTGAGCCAATCTTTGTAGTTTGGCCCTGTCAGTTTGTTTTTATCTAGGAGTAACTTAAGTCCAGTCATGTTGATTGGTCGCTGCAATTAGGAGAGAGAAGAAGAAACACTCAGCATGATGCTCTTGCAAGTTTAGAGTGGTTTTTAGTTTGTCTAAACAGGATGGCTCCCACTGTTTCTCGAATCCCTCCTCAAACCATAAAGGAAGAATTAGCCGGGATCAATCCCACCGTACAATACTTGCTTAACCGTTCAGCCAGGCCGGTGTCGGTACTTCGAGGGAGGTTTTCCAACGCTTTCGCGAAGTTCCTTAATTAAAGAACCTCTTTTCCCTGGGGGCGTAGCCCCGCTAACACCTTTCTAGGCACCTACTAGGTTTATAGCATTGATCGTTAAGTGAGAAATTTCCCGAGGAGTAGCATATACTCACAGTAGGATCGGGATCCAAATATCATTGCGTGACGAAACTGAAGGAATCCTACCAGAATCATCACACTCCAAATGGTATGCAAATCTAGCAAGTTTCAGTACTTATGAAACTCCCGATGTGGATTTTTGCCCCATGCTCTTATGACCTTGGCGTGAGGTCAAAATGTCATAAGTCACATGTCAAGTTCGTCCCATCATTATCCAGGTTAATTTGAACCCACCCGTACATACCCTTGACGTAGGCCAAAATGGCAGTACGACTGTCTCAAACCAACACATTCTATCTATGCAACAGATAAATATCCGGCAGCTACCAATCACTATGCCTTGGCGTGAGGTCAAAATGCATAGCTTGAATACTACCGAATTTTTAACTGAAATGATGGAGGGCTACGGATGGTTTTGGCAAAACCGTGAACGTAGTGAACTTGATTTGGTCGATGGAACGAGATAGCTTTTAAATGGAGCGGCTCAAACTCCGTATTTTAAAAGTTTGTTTTTGAAAAGAACCGAGTGGTTTTTCGAAAGTGTTCCAACGACTTTAACTTGGTTTATTATCTTGCATTAGTTCTTTTAATGCGTGATATTCTTGCATTAGTTCTTTTAATGCGTCCCATCATTTAATCCTACCATTGCAGAAAACAACCAAAATATGACGTACGCTTATGCCATTCGCATTCGCCACGGGGCCCCGTCATTACCCGTTAGGTTACTTAACTAACGACAGAGCGGGGGCTGGGCTAGCGCGTCTGTAAAACATAAGCAACGCCTAAATAATATCATATATAGATATACTGCAATGATAAACATTTCAGATCACAGATAAATACATTGGATATACTAGCAATCTGTAATTTGTACGAGCCTGTAACAAAAACAGATAACACGGTCGCGGTGAATAGCCAAAACCCCACCCAAGACCCCTACGGGTGCGGCAAACTACCCGCCAAGTACCCGAAGCGTAGCAACCTCCCTCATCTCCATGAGTAGGCCACTCGACACTTCGGCATACCCGGTAGTTTGTGCACCCCCTCCATGGGTCTATCCTAGGAGCAAAAACAGTCAAAAGAAATTATACAATGACGGCTACAACCCCGACCCGGTTGTGCGGCCATACAAATAATTATTACATCAATTTACAAATTTACATGAATTGCAAGAAAAGAAAACTCTCGTCTCACAACCCCCGGCTATTCACCCGCGACAATCCAACATATTTATATACACATTTCAGCACATTACAGATCATGTATAACCCCGACCAATCGACTTATAGCGATTAGCCGACGTTCAATACGTGCAAACATCACAGATATAACCATCATAGTCAAAGTGCAGTGAAGTTCGGAAAAAATACGGAATTATAGGACCCCAAAAGGAAATTTGTTTTCTGGAAAATCTGGGCACATATAATATATTTCAAAAATCCCAAAACCAACACAGACACACACTGCACGAAAAACGATGCAGAGAAGACGACAAACCGCGGCGCTTCCGCGGCACATGCCTACCTCGTGCGGCGGAAGCGCGGCGGTTTGAACGAAACAGTGGACCGTTTTTCATGGGTGTTCACACAAAACCCTGAGCCGAATTTAGGAGTATAAAGTTTTTCATTTTGACCAGAAAAAATTTCAACAGAAACTCAGGTTTTGTAAAAGTTAGGTTTTTGGATTTTTTCCGGTTCCGAACTTCGTTACACTTTACTACCAAGCTAGTTTAAGTTTAGTTAGTCTCTGATACCACTGTAAGTCCACGTTGCGACCCCCGGTTCTTACGGGGAGGCGGAAACGGTATAAAAATCAAATTTTAAGCGCAAGGGGCAACATGGACTAAGCAAAGTCGGGATCTTTGACTAAACTAAAACTAGCAAACTTAGCTAAAGAGAGTTAGCTACTCGGATGGAGATGGTTATACCTAAACTTGAACTCCTTCGTCTTCAAGCTCCGATGGTGGTTCGATGGCTCCTTCTCGTTGTCTCCGTACGCCGAAGATAGATCCACTTGAAAGCTCCAACCTTTAGCTCCTTCTTCGTTCTTTGAAGAAACTAGTTCACTTGGTTTGCTAAACCTAGTGAACTAGAATGAGTAGAGAGGAAATAGAATGGGATTTTATCTATGGTTCTTGATTCTCAACTCATGAGACAAGAGAACCATAGATCAAGAGAGGGAGCAAGAGGTTGAGGGTGAGAGCAAGAGGAGAGCTCAAGAACAAGAGAGAGAATGAGCAAGAAAGAATGAGCAAGTATTTTGTCTCTCACCCTCTCATAATCCAAAGCAATGATAACTCATCATATTAACAAAAGTCTTATGTGATGGTTGAAGCAACCATAACCTTATCATGTCATGCACTCATTTTACTCAAATGAACAAGCAAGAAAAAGTCTTTGGCATGAAATGATAACCATGGTTATCATGATGGTCAACTAGTCAAGCCTAGTCAACCGGTCAACAAAGTCAACAAGTCAACAAAAGTCAACAATGTCAACAAAAGTCAAAAACCAAGTCACCATAATACTTAATTAATATAATAGTTAATCGCATATCATATTCTCATTAGGGTTGAGCAAAAAGTCAAATAGTCAACGGTCAACTGTCAACAACCCTAATGAGAATCCGCTGCCTCTGCCTCCCTGTCAACTGTGCATACACACCCGCATCCGCGTTCCGAGGAACACGAATGCAAACTGGATAAATCCAATCCCATAAGGTACACTAGGATCTGGCTTAAACCAAAGCCCGCTAGTGTAAACTGTCCGGACACTGTACGTGCACAAGTGCACGGATGTGACCGAACCCTGTCGCAAAACCATGCGACCTGTCGCAATACCATGCGACCTCTACTCTTTTGCATAAAGGCGAAAAGCTTTCTGTGTGGGACTCTAAAGACTCGACACTACGCTGGCAGTGGGTTTAACCACAGACCGCAAGCGGCACTAGCTGTGCGTAACGGTCCCCAGGTAATGCCGACAAGAAGACCGACGAGGCGAAACCCATCTGAACTCCTACTGAGCCTGAGTGTGACATTCTCCGTACAGTCCGGTCTGTTCGTCTGATACATCGCATGGCGGGCCTAGGGGCGGAAAACGTCAGTCCCCCAATAGCGGTACAAGTCGTGCCGGAGCGAAGCCCAAAACACCCTGAGATAACACTGGAAACCTACCAGTATATCTCGTTTGCCCTGGCCAGGGACTACTCGTGTAATGGCTCTCCTAGACACAGCGCAATGTCAACCCCCAATACCGGGAGAGACGAATCCTATCTAACCGTCACTGCCTCCAAGTGCTTCGGGACTGCACCCAACCACCACCTGTTTGCACGACTCCTTTGAGCCGTGGTAGGGTAGTGATCAAAGTACAGTGGGAACACACCCGAGGCGAAGTGACAGTGTCAAGTCAGCGGACTAAGCTGTATTCATGTCACCTGGGAACTGATAACTGACGATAGGTATAATACCAACTAGTCAGTTCCCGACGAGTCATGTCCAGTGTACCCGTAACCTAACGAGCACCCGCATACTATCTCAAGTACGACGTACTGACGGCTGTGGGACAGACCGTCTCCCACACTGGGATGAGAAGCGCATGCGCTGGCCTACTCCGGAGTATCGATGCCCTGTCTCGATAGTCCTGCGACCAGGGACCTGCATAAGGATGTGCTTATAGATTACCCAGCCCCACTAGTGTGACGGCCATCACATCGCTGGTAATCAAGCAAAGATCCTAAGGGCTCCACTAATGTGTATAGGCGATATACAAAATATAAACACATGTACACATTGAAGTAGAAACAAACCAAGTAGCATACTACTATTTTGAGCAAGATTGTATATACAAGGTGAATATCCCAAGCATCCATTAAGTAATATACAAACCAGTATGATACAGTAATGGCCTCTAGGGCATATACACTAACAGTGTAGATATACGCACCATCATATGCACTCTAATAAATGAAAGAATGAATGCAAGTATGTGTGTAAATGTATGTGTGAGTGCAACCACTACTCTAGGATTCGCACTATACTAAACCAATATATTCTTATCATCAAAATATCATTATTACCATCAATAACCCTAAACAACACATAATAAATATTCGTGTGTATACGTATTCGTATACATCACCACGGACTGCGGGGGTGCTATACGCCATCCACCCGACTTCTCCCCGTAGATATAAATCTACTCACCTTGCTTCTCGTGTGCCAAAGCCGATGTCGCTATCTTCACCTCCTTTGCCTCAACATCACGCGGGGTACCTACAAGTATATCACAATGCTAAAGCACATGAAAATCACATCGGAAACCAAAATAGCACACGCTACCCGCATAGGTAAAAACCCATCGACTCGCATGTAAACACAATCAAAATCCACTTGTCGTTGACGTCCAAACGCCACCCGACAGGAATGAATCACTGTTCAGACCATAATATTGCATTTATCATTCCCCTATTCTTATCCGTTTTATAAATAAACAGGTACTCTTGACGCACGTTTGTTGCATATTACAGGATACAGGTTTCTGGAGCAAGTACTGTGAAAAAGACACAAAACAACAGGAAAAGCGACTTTTGACCAACAAGTAGACAGACCTTACTCAAGCCGAGATGAAGAACAGTGCAAAGGTCCAAAAAGTCAAGTGAACGGTTAAAAGATACGTACAAGTCTTCACTGAACATCTGGAGAATAATCAGAAACCAAACAGAGAAGTAATGTGTAGAAACAGAAGCCCAAAGATCCAATCAGAAGCCCATAAAAATAACAGAGCCCAACTCCTTCCTTTGGCCGCGGAAACGCGGCCCAATACCCATAATTGCCGCGGATCCGCGGCCAGTCAAAGCACGTGTCGGTGGAAAATCTCTGTGCTGTTGCGTCGGTGCGGGGGTTTGGATTTTATGTGGGCAAATCTGTAATTTTGCATGTGCGAGAGTCTGTAGCCCTAGGTTTCTTATTTTCCTATAAATTGTAATTTTAGATCTAAAAATTGTATGCCTCTTTTCAATAAATAAAATTCAGCAATTCTGGACGTGACATTCAGATCTGTTCTTTATCGCTTGGAGGGAGCCATCACCATTAGTAAGTATTTTATTTTAATTATAATGTCTTCTCATCCCCTAATGAGCGAGTAGTCTCCTCGCTTGTTAGGGTTAGCCTTAGGGAAAGGGTTGAGAGATGAGATCTCTCACCCCTTTCAATGCCTAACCCATTAAGAACTCCATGCATGCGCGCACAACCGCTCCCTGCGGCACCCTACCCCTCGAGGTAACGGTGAACCGCAGTATAAAGGGCCGGTTGCGCGCGTTATCCATGGGGGTTAGGGTAATTAACGATAAAGGAAGGATACGAATCTAGAGGAAGAAAACATCTTCCCAAAAGATTCGTATCCACTTTATCGATAATTACTATAACACCTAATGGATCTAAAATACGGCATTGAAAGCGGTGAAGGAAACATCAATCTCCAAAACTTCCTCTAAGCCTAACCCTAACAAGAATTTAAATTAGATTAATTAAGTTTTAGATCTAGATTTTTATAAAACCAAAACGACAAATAGAATCAACTCGTTAAAACACAATAAAGTAATTTACCCGTCTCTGTGGATCGACCCGTACTCACCGGCTAGCTGCGAAGCGACGCCGTTTCTGATTGCGGTAATTATATTTTTGATCGTAAAATCTCTATAATCAATCACCAAATACCAAAATCCATGCTAAAACAAGTCCCAAATTATACACCAACATAGGAAAATCAACCCAGATTTCACCCTAGATGGAATCAGTCAAAACTAGACATACTCAGGGTCGAAACTAGAGGAAATAGGGGCATGCACAGAAAACGAGGCAATTCCTTAAAATACCTTATTTTAGAATTTTCCATAATTTTTCCCCATTTATCTGTATTTAATTATACCAGAATATTAAAATATTCATTAAAATAATATTAAATTATAAAATTTCCCAAAAATCATATTTTATTATTTTGAAGACGTTACAATCCCGATTCCCACTGATAAGTTGGTTTACTCCTCGGGTGATCCCGACTAATTCTTCTTTCGGGTTTGGAGAAGAATTTGAGATTACAGTGGGAGGTTTCTAGATTAGATAAATTGGTAACCATTCTGATCTAGGTTAGAGTGCACGCTGAGTGTTTCTTTTCTCTCTCTCTTTGGCAGCGACCATTGACCCGACCCTAAGACTATGACTCAGTGACCAAAATTAACCGAACCTTCTTTAACACTGGCTTTTGGATTGTCAGAGTTGCAAACCTCATTGCCACTCCTACTTTTACCCTTTTCTCCAGGACACCCCGTATTACTACGAACGTCCACTTCCATTGGACAAAACCATCGTATGGTTATATACGAACTCGAAGGGATTTATTCGAGGATGGTTTCCGGTTCTGGAGAAAACGGATAGGACTATTCAGTTGTCTTTTCCCTTTACCTTCTCTCAGGTTGCGAGTACTCCTTGGTTTAGGAGATAGTACACCTATTACGCAAATTGGATTGTCTTCTTCCAAACCGTAGGCAGGTGCCGACCGGTAGGGAATGAAGAAAACCAATTAGCCTAACGATGGTGTACAGAAGGTATTATGTAAAGACAAAGAAAGGGATTAGAAGAAGGGCAAAGTAAATTGCGACTGATATTCACGACCAAACCAGGTATTTCATTACCACTCCCACTTCACCTTTATATTTCTCCAGGACTGTCACGACCCAAAATTGGCCCGTGACGGCTCTAATACTACGCAACGCCTAAACACGTAACGCAGTAAAAGAAAGCCAAAACCCAGAAATCTAAACCAAGAAAATACGGAAAAGATAATATAAGTTTTTGAAACACTTGAAATCGCAACTCAAATTCATTAAAAGTTCTACTTTATTTCTTTAAAATTTTGGGAACACCCATTTTTGTAAAAACTAACCCAAGATGAATACAACACAAAAATATAATGCCGTAGCAAAGAAATAAAGACAATAGAGAGAAAGCTGTATATAAAAGACAACAAATCCATAATAATATACAATATCGTCCTCACCAAGTCTTTAAGTCAACAACATAACAGTAGATGGAGAGTACAAGATACAACGAATGTACAATACAAAATACAGATAACCACCAAAACCCACCTAAGCAAAATAGTACTGTGAGCTGATGCGGTATCTGTAGCAAAAGATGATAGCTGAAAAGCGGAATAGCCTGTCTCGACTACTCTGCGGAACAACCTGAAACACCTGTGGCACAACGGGGGTGAGTTGCCAACTCGTGAATAGTAGATAACATATGTAGGTAATCGCGGGAATGCACGTAAAGCATGAATCTAATATATGCGATTACAGTAATAACATGTCATGCAAATGCAGAATAAAGGAAAGTACACTACTAGGTACAATCAATATGTGAAGCAATAGTAACATGACAATAGTATGCAATAATCATGCAATAGAGATATGAGAATGTAGATATGCAACTATCATAAGGGTACACTAACAGGTACTATCAATATATGAAACTGTGCATAAAATAGATAAGTGTGAGGTATGGGGTGGAATATGTCATTTCCATGGAAACATGACATCGTGGCAGGATCACAATCCATCAAGACACTCAAATCCACAATTCCTCAAATCAGCCCCCAAACTGGGCTCTCACATCATATAAGTCTCATATCATCTCAATGTACAATATCGAATAGCTCTCCTATATCTCGAATGTACAAATCAACAATCTCTTTCATAACCAATATCCAATCTCAATGAATCACCTATATCCCAAGTCGAATCTCAAGTAAGTTTCTAACATCCTAAATAAATATATATGCAGAATAAATATGATAGGGGCAATACACATATATTAGCGTCCCATTCCACTAATATTGATGTAAGGGTATATATAACAACGGCTAATCCCCTGTTATATATACAAAGGTATTAAAGAAATATCATGAAAATAATGTGCCAAGTATCGACACAGAAATCCTGATAGGTACGTATCATACGCTGTCCCGAAAGCACGAGTGCCTAACTCTGACCCTCGCCTTTCGACGTATGCATACGTGTATGACTCCCAACGGTATCTCCATGATCCCCGCCGAGTCATTGGTACTGTCACCGGATGGTATGGTTCCCCTGCCGGGCTCATCGGCTCATAGCACATCGACATCCCTTTCTTGCCCCGGGGTACCTCCGGGCCCCACTATGTACCCTCTACGGCCTCGACGCCTCCTCGTAGGGGTATATATAATCAGCACCGATAAAACCCATGGTGGATGCGCAAATATCATATCAAGGAAACCGGGTTTTTCAATGTATGCATAATTTCATGAACTCCCGCGGTTACCAAATCCAGAAAACATCATGTAAAATCCAAGTAATAATGCGCAATCCAGAAATAAATGTATACGATATATCTGAAATGCGAGCATATAACAGAGAATATGTAGCTGAAACCAGATGTATGTGAAACCAATAAAGTACAGCTAAGTAACATCAGTAAAGGTAAAGATGTGACTGCAACTGAATATGTGTGTAACATACAGGTGTAGCAATGTATAGGTATCTACCTATAAGAACTGATGTCGTATACCCCCCTGGGTATAAGTAAAATATGTAGGATATCCTCCCGGTATAAGTAAAATATGTGCAAGGTATACCTGTAACTAAATGTCATGTGTGATAAGCAATAGTATCTATAATGGTTAGTGTGTGACATGGCAATTATTGACGGTGTGTGTGTAGCATACAATCCGTGCTCGTGCAAAATGAACCCTCAATAATGTGTGCAGTGCCCTATGGTTACTAGTCACAGTACAACTATATCTTAAGTAAAATGGGTAAAGGCGCAATTCTAACAATGACGTAGAATATGCGACAAGTATTAGAATCCTAGCCCAGACGAATAACGCCATGCCGGCGATTCCCCTGTAGATGTTAAATCTACTCACCTACGCTCCACGCTAGGTGAATCCTACCACCTGTCTCCCTCCGTAGCAGTGTCAGTAATCCCCGCCTGCAAACATGCAAATAAGACATGGAAATCATATATAAGCCAAATATTCCGCAAAACGCGATATCGAACCCAGACGAGAAACTCGCGTCGCGAACTAAACGCGCGTGTGCACGATACGCTGAATCGTGTGTATACGCGTCTAAAACCATCGCGACACGCCGCGATACGCTGGATCACAGAACCCTCTCACGTATCGCGCGTATCGCGGAAACACAACGAACACCAATTTCGATATATTGCCCCAGATCTTCCTACAGGTCAAATCTTACAAAACTAGACATGCCAAAACACTACAATACACTGCAGACAACCCTACCCAAAACCTCAAGACCCAACACCCTACCCTGGCCGCAATTTGCGGCCAATGTGATTAAATCTGCTGCCAGGATTTTGAATGAGGGGCTCGTGTTCTGGTGGTGGTATCTAGACCCAGTGAGCATGCCCCAGTTTTCTCAATTTTGTTTTGAAGGATCCGGGTCAAAAGCAGATCACAAAAATGCTAATATATCGCATAAAAACGACAATTTTGCACAAAACACAACCCTATGGTATTTTAGTGAAATCTGGGTTAATTCTCAGTTAAAGTGACCTAACAGCACTAAAATAGATAGGGTTTACCAACACAATAATCACTTAGCCACAACATCTCACAAATCACCATAATTAGCTCTAAACTAGCTAATTTAACACTAATCGAAGCTAATTAACACACAAGCTAAGCAAACTAGGGAAAGGGTTCAGAAATATACCCTAAAGAACCCTAGAGAGCAGTTGAAGATGTGGAGAAGAGCTGCTGTAGAGGCTGGGGCTGCTGCTGCTACAGGTGCTGCTGCTGTTGCTTGCTTTCTGCAGCTGCTGCTGATGCTGTTGCTGTGAGCTGCTGAAGCTGCTTCTGGTGTTGCTATTGCTGGCCTCTGGTGCTGCTGCTGCTGCCTTCAGGTGAGTGTGTGTATGAGAAAACAAGAGAAAAGAGAGGAAATGAGGGAAATGAGTGAGAGTGAGAGCAAACACAAAGATCCCTCCCATTCTCACTCTCTCTCTTCATTAAATGGGCATGGCACAAGCCATGTTGCCCCATGCCCATTTCTCTCTCAAGTCAACCATTCAACCAAATAAAATAAAATAAAACCCTTTTAAAAAATTCATTTTCAATTTAAAACAACCATAACTATTAAACCCAAAAGCACCTAAACAATAATTAACCTAAAGAGAATGGGTTAATCCATCATGCTTGCTAAACATGGTCTAACCCCATCTCTAAACCCTAGTTATCATGCACAAGTGTGTGTGCGCCTAGAAAAATTCTAATAAATTACTCATAAAATAGGATAAAATATTTAAAACTTAATTTGGTAAACTTTTTGTTAAAAACCATACATTAAAATATAATTAGCTACAAAACACATTCTAAGGTGTTACAATCTCCCCCCTTAAAAGAAATTCGTCCCCGAATTTAAAAATACACCAATACGCGTACCTTCAAAGAGAAGATTAAAATCCTCAAATCTCGTTCGCAGCCTCCCAAGTGACTATCTCACTATACGGCTACGTCCAAGAAAACCCTCCACAGATAGCAAGTGTTAGTTATATGTATGCCCTAGAGGCCATTATTGCACATTGTATATGTGATATATTTTTGTGCACATGATTGTATCATGTTTGATGATACATTCTATTTTGGTTTTGTGTAAAGTATTGAACCATGGTTAGTTAGTGGTTAGGGTATCATTTCATTTGCTTATTCATTTATCTTTTTATTTATTTCATTTGAAAAGAAAAAGAGAAATGAATGGTGGCTATATTTGTTTTTAGTTGAAGTTTCTTGAAACTTTGACTTAGTCACCATTCTTGTCTCATCCTTAACCTTAACCATTCATGTTAACCATGGTCCATTCTCTACAACTAACCAAGGGTTAGTAAATGATAAGTATTGATTTATTTATCTAATTTACATAACTTATCATAATTCTTTTATCATCTTCTTCTTCATCTTCAAGTAAAAGAAAGCTTGCACCATCAATGGCAACTAGCCAAAATGAGTGAGAAATCCAATTATAAAGTCTACCCACTTCCTATTTCTTCATCCTCTACTACTTGCCATGTAGTAGAGTGTGTTTTCCTCACAAGTTTCTTGACTTGGTGAAGGCGGAGCTCGAGTTTGTGATGCCTCGACGTAGATCATCTTCGGCATCGAACCGACGATCAAGCCCGCCCATTCTTCGATGATGCCAATGCTAGAGTCGTGAGTTCGATTTGGACAGCGGAGGGAGATCATCGTGGAGCTTAGGAAGTGGTGGACCGGATCTACAAAGGTTGTAGCCCCTTTCCTTTAGATACTTTTCCGTTTGCATGCTCGCTTCGCCTATTTATCTACTTAACGATCCGTATTAGGGTTTCTCGGCACCGCAATTTTTAGAAATTGGCATGTTTGATCACTTGTGAGACTCTATTAGAGTGCCTAGGAACCCTACAGTGGTATCAGAGCCTAGCTAGAGCCTTAGGCGAAGTCCTGACGGAGTTAGAAGTCCGAACGAACACAAAACCCCGACTTGAAAATGCTCTCTGGACATTTCTGTAAAATGTGGTTTTTTCGAAATTAAAAATATGCAGAAAATCCAGCAGGGAATTATAAGAATTACGATGCAAAAATTTTTCATTGATACCTCTGTTACGCGGCGGAACCGCGGCAGAAGCCTGGCTTCTGCGGCGGTTCCGCGGTCACGTGACATGATTGGACTTCAAACTTTGCACAGTAATTCTTGTTTTCTGGTGCTGGTTTTCCTGGGAATATTTTAATATTTATTCCAGAGTTTTATTTTCTGGGTTGTATCAGGGACTCGGTGTTTCGATCGGATTGTCTAATTTTGTCAGTATGGTTTTCCGGATAAATTTTAGAATATGTTAAAAAGTTCGACCGGATATAAATACCCAACTTTTCCCCTGCCGGGAAATTTCCAATTGTTGGATTTTTCCGTAGTTTAACGACGTTCTAAGTAGTGCAAGTAACGCGATGGACCCTCTAGAAGACAACAAACCTTAACTCGATTATGTGACCGTCTTGAACTGCCCTTTGAACCTTCGGGTTTGGGGCAGTACGGCGTGCCACATGTGAGGCGTTGGCTTGACCCTTCTACGGCTGGACCGTTGCTACTGAGGCACGAACTGAATGTTGTTAGACTTATTTCATGTGTTGAGTAGTATCGGGAAAACTTGGGTATTCGATTGTTCGATCGAAAAGTTTAGCATTTTCTGTTTATCCGGAATGTGATACAATAATTGGAATTCACAAAAGGTTATGAGATAACTGAATGAATATTATAAACATAGCAGTTTAGTCTCACTTGATCGGTTGCCACGGAATTTTGATGTGATCAAAAGTCCGTCGCAATCACGTAGCGTACGCGGATACTCGCCGGGTAAACCTAATAGACAGCCTCACTCCATAGCCCCGACCAAGTGACTGTAGGAGAACCCCGTCGCCGAAAGCATCCGTTCGGGTGCTCGCGGCAGCGGTGTTCCGCCTTGGTGCACTTCGTCGACGGTATCGGGGGTGCGGCCGCCTACTAAAGTTTACGACGAGCATTCGATCAGAATGTCGGGAATCTTGTTGAATTGCCCGACTTGATATTGAAAAGAGTTTTCGATAATGAGACTAAAATGCGGGGTTTATAATTGTTAGGCATGCGATGTCTAAAGAATTCATTTGGTCAGGCATGCGATGTCTGAGGTGGTTGTGGATTCCAACTGTTGTAGTTTTACACTTTCTTTTCTGTGACCGTAAGTGTAATATGTGATATCGCCGGTTTCGTTGCTATATGTCAACGACAATTGGGATACGCATATTTACTTACGTTGATGACATGTGATGTTATGTGTTGCTGGATATGTTATATTGGATCGTCGTATTTGAATAGCCGGGGGTTTTTTATGTGAGATGAGTGTTTTTCATTTTCATTCATGTAAAAACTTGTATGTAATATTCTTTTATTGGGGCACTTCCAGGTTGCGGAAGTAGTCGCCGTTTGTATATTATTTACTTTTCTGCACTAGGATAGACCCAAGGAGGGGAGCACAAGTAACCGGGTTCTGGGGTTCAGTGGGAGACCAAATCGAGGAGTCGAGTCCGGGTCTCCTAACCCTAGAATTGGTAGGGTTGCTTGCCGCTCTCGTAGGGGTCTTGGGGTGTGGGATTGGCTATTCATCACGACCGTGGAATCCGTGTTTTATACTGGCTTGTATTGAAAACACGGACGTCCTAGTATATCCAATATTTCATATGTTTCTTCTGCTGTGATTTATCTGTGATCATGTGATGTTCTGTGACAGGTATTATATATAGTATATATGATATATTATGTAGACGTTGCTTATGTTTTACACCCGCGCTAGCCCTGCCTCGCTCTGGCGTTAGTTACCTAACCTAACGGTGCAGACGGGACATCGAGGCGAATGCGGATGGCATAAGCGTACGTTATATTTATCTGTGATGATTAGGTGGACTTAATTGATGGGATATTCATTAATGATATTAATGAAAGAAAATAAACCTAATTGATGTTGTGGAATCGAATTTCAAAATAAAACAGGTAGCTACAGTTCTTGCTTTGCATCGTGGTGTTCCTTGTAGAACATCCTGCACCTTATTCGATAAGGAAAGGACCGAGATCCCTTCACCGGGAGTGACTCCTTTAGCAATAACTGGCAGATGCTACAACCCTCAGTTTGTCTTTTGATCGCTTCTATAGTTTCTGCTTTGCACAGTGATATATATGATATATCCCGCACCTCATTCGACGAGGAAAGGGCCGACGATCCCTTCACCGGGAGTGACCCCTTTAGCAAAACTAGAAAAGCCTCAAAAACATTCCATTTAAAAACCATTTGATTCCGCAACGAGATCAAGTTCAAAGCGTTAAAGGTTTTCACAAAAACCAGCCGCAACCCTCCGTCATTTTAGGAAGTAGAGTACTTAGTATTCGTGCTGTGTTTGTTGACCATAGTCAAAGCACAGTGTACGGTAGCTAAGTGATGTCTTCCTACACCGCATATGATGCGATTAGTTAGGACAGTCGCGTGACTTTGTTGACCTTAGTTAAGGGTCATGTGGGTGGGTCTAATTAATCACGAAATGACGGGTAGAACTTGACTAGTACTTATGATTTGTTGACCATAGTTAAGGTCATAGGTGCTAGGGGTAAAAACCTTTATCGGGAGTTTCAAGTGTTGAAATTTGCAATGAGATTGCATACCTTCTATATGATAGTTGGATCCCGATACCCACTGCGAATAATTGTTACTCCTGGGAGTGTTTTGCACTTTACAATTAGCCGATCAAGTAGGTGTCTAGAAAGGTGTCAACGGGGTTACGCCTCTGGGAAAACGAGGTTTACTGTAATTAGGTCCGTGCGAATGCATGGGGAACCTCCCTCAAAGTACCGACACTGGTCTGGCTGAAAGATTGGCGAACTTGTAGAGTGTAATTAATCCCGGCTAGTCTTTCCTTTTAGGGTTTGAAGGAAGATTTGATAAAAACAGTGGGAGCCATCCTGATTAGATAAAATATATAACCAATCTGATCTTGCAAGAGCGCACGCTGAGTGTTTTCTTCTCTCTCTCTCCAGGTAGCGACCATATCACGCCTTAATCAAGATAATAATATGGATGTATTGACCGAACCCGCTTGTTATACTGAGCTGGGGAACGTTGGTCCCGCTCCAACTTATAATTGTTATAAGACAGAGCAGGAAATAGAGGAATGCCAGGATTCCCATGCCGCCCAAACGAAGAAAGTGCATGAGATGCATCTCCTTCGGGTGTGTTCATTACAAAGAACTGTTTCTCAGTATCCTCTGCATCCTAGGTATATGATACCGGATCAGGATCCCAGATATGTAATATGTTACATAGGGCTACAAAAAGGTAGAAAAACTGAGAACGGGTGATAAGTTTCATGAGGCAGAAAACGGGGCAAGTGTTGCAGCCAAGTCTGTTGGTCACTGTCACCCTGTATTACGGATATATTGATTCTGAACAAATGCTATTAGATACCGAACCTGATATACAAAATCATATCAGTCTCTTTATTAGTAAAGAAAGGATATAATTTTGTATTGATGGATAATGTTTTGAACATTTCCTATATCAATAGTTGATAGGTTCAGACACGTTATCTAAAAGCATTGACGTTCTAAATCAAACTACAGTTCCTCATATACAGAACACACACAAGAGGAAGAGTTCAGAAATGAACGAATTCTTCTTGAGGTATTGTAGACTAGGTCATATCAATGCGACCCGACTAGCTGAAGTTATATTTAGATGCATATTTAAATCAGTTTGAATTTACATCTTGTGAAACTTGCCAGTCATGTCACAAAGATATAATGACACTAGCTCTGCTTACTGGAAACAGAGAAAGAGTTAATGAACTCTTGGGACTGATACATGATGATGTATATAAAGTCTCCTGTTTACACATGCCAGGACTGGTTCTTTGTACTTCATTATATTCTCTGATAATCTCTCAAGATTCAGTCATATATTCCTGTTGAAATATAAGTCCGAACCTTTTGAGGTATTCACAGAATATAAGTAGGAAGTAAAGAACCAATATACGGGTATAAGTATTATGTCCTATGATGAGATCAGGGAGGAGAATACTTGTGCATGGAATCCTTGGACTATTCTAAAGGAGAATGAGATTCTCTCTCAGCATTACTCCTCTGAATACACCACAGCACAACGGTGTATCAAGGCGGAGCAATTGCACAATATTAGATATGGTGTGCTCTATGATGAGTATTACTGAGTTACCTATTTCCTTTTTGGGGTTATGCGCTTGAGAAGCTGCGTATCTATTGAATTAGGTTCGAATCAAGTCTGTTGCCTACCGCTTCATATGTGATATGGAAAGGGAAGAGCCCATGTCTTAAGCTAGTTAAGATTTGGGGTTGACCGGCCTATGTCTAAAAGCATAATCCGGACAAGCTCGAGATAAGGTCTGTTATGTAGAACTGGAAATGTTCCAGCTATACAAACTGCAGCTAAAGATTTGACAGAACCAAAGGATTCTATAGTCCCCGACGAACCTCAGCCTCTCCGCCGATCTAGTAGGGTTCCTCATCCGCCTGAGAGATACCTCGGTTTCTCGATGACAGTGGGAGCGAGGATTGCATCATGAGATGATGACCCAACTAGTTTCGAGCAGGCCATCAAGAGTAGGGACTCTGTAAGAATGGCTGGATGCTTAGCGAAATGAGATGGAATCCATGTACACCAGCAAAGTATGGACTTTAGCTGCTATATCTGAAGGGTTAAATCCCCATCAGGAGCAAGTATATCTTGAGAAGATTACTTGGTGTAGATGGAAAAGTTGAGACTTTCAAAGCTAGACTTGTTAAAGGTTTTCGTCATCGACCAGGCGTGGATAATGATGAAACCTTTTTCCAGTAGCTATGCTTAAGTCTATCCAGATCCTACTTACCACGGCTACATACCATGACTACAATATCTGGCGGTTGGGTGCCATGACTGCTTTTCTAAATACTGATTTAGAAGAGAACGTCTATAAGAACACAGCCAGAGGTCTTCGTAAACAGTAGGAGCAGCGGAAACGTGTGCAAGTTGCTTTACATAATGAAGCAGGCATCGCGGAGTTGGAGCGTCTGTTTTGATGTGAAAGTCAAAGTGTTTGACTTCATCAAAATGGTAGACGAACCTTGTATATACAAAAGGGTAGTAGAGAGTAAGGTGGTTATCTTCGTATTGTACGTAGACAACATACTCTTAATAGGAAAAGAGTTTCCTATACTACGATCGGTCAATCTCCTATTATCACAAGGATTCTCCAAATAGGATAAAGATGATACCTCCTAAATCCTAAGCTTTGGATCTATGAGATAGATTTAAAAGGATGTTAGGATACTCACTGGTTGTAGTGAGATGGTATCAATCGATCCTGGGGAGAATCACTGGAAGGGTTCCAGAGTGATAAAGACGACTGAATGTCAGTCACAGGCATTGTCTTTACCCTCAGTAAAGGGACGGTATGTTGGAAGAGTTCCAAGCTAGATACCGTGGCAAACTAGACGATAAAGGCTGGTAACATCGCTATTGAAGATACTACCAAAGAGGCAGTTTGGGTGTATATTGGTTCATAGGATGAACTAGGTTCCTACCATTGTGAGACAATGGAACTGTGGCTTTGGCCCTGGAACCCTGGTCCCATCAGTGACCCAGACAGATTCTGAGGCAGCATCACCTGATCATGGAGATAGTTGATCTCCAGGATGATCGAGGTTAGGAGAGTAGACTCAGAGGACAACACGGCAGATCCACTCACGAAGGCCTTTTTCCCAAAGAGAGACTTTTAGGGGATGGTTGAGTATGTGATACTGCAACCACTGCTACAGATGGCCCTAGTGCAAGTGGGAGATTGTTAGTTATATGTATGCCCTAGAGGCCATTACTGTACATTGGATGTATATTGTAGTGGATGCTGGGACATATATAGGAAGGACTTTCTTGCTCGACATGATAGTACGCTATCTGGTTGCTCTTTATCTTAACATGTATACTTTCTGTCTCTCTGATTACATGTTGATAAAGCCCTTAGGATGTGTACTCGACTTCCAGGACTATGATGCAGATCATACTAGTGGGGCCTGGGTAGTCAGTGAGTACATCCTTCATTGTTCCTAGTCGTGGGAATATCGAGACGGGGCATCGATATTCCAGAGTAGACTAGCGCATATCTTCTCGACCCATGCGATGGGCGATGGATGATCCCATATCCATTGGTGTTTGACATCGAAGATGGTATGCGGGTGCTCAGTGGGGACTGGGTACACTGAACGGACTCGCCGAGAACTCCCAGATGGTATTATACCTCACGTCAGATGGCAGTTCTCTGGTGACACTGGTGCAGCTTAGTCTGTAGACCCGAGATCGTCATAGAGTCTTGTGTGTCTCCCACTATGCTTTGATTTCCACCCTACCACGGCTCTACTGAGTTGTGCAAACAGATGGTTTTTGGGTACAGTCCCGATTCACATGGAGGCAATGAGCGATAGGAGGGGATTCGTCTCTCCCGGTATTGGGGGTTGATGTTGTGCTATGCTCGACTGGCCATAACAGGAAATCCCTGGCCAGGGTTGCAGTGATATACTGGTAAGAGTTATCAGTAGTTTCACAAATGTTATGGACCTTACGTCGGCATGACTTATCGAGCTATTGGGGTCTGACGTTTACCACCCCTAGGCGAGATAAGCGACATATCAGACGAACAGACCGGACTGTACGGTAAGTGTTACTGGTTGGATTCACAGGAGTGTGAGCGGGCTTGCTCGTCGATCTTCTGATCGCTCAATACCCGGGTGGCCGTTACATTTAGCAGACCGCTTGCGGCTTGTGGGTGCTTGATATGATCATCATCTGCTGCCGGCGTATTGACGAGTCTTTAGAGTCCTACACAGAGGTTTCCTGGTTCAAGCGAAACGAAATAGGAGCGCATATGAGATATGTGCAGGACCGAGAATAATGCGTGTATATGATACCGTATTATATTCTCGCAATGAATGTATTGATTAGTTATATGCGATATAACCTAGTTATCGAATCATGGATTGATTCGATAAGCCGATACATTGGATACTAGTCGGTTATATGTGATATGACCGGATCGTTAAATCAAGTGTTGATTTAATGATTTAATGTATAATTATATATATTTGATATATTACTTTGCATTAACTAGTATTGGTTCACTTTAAATGGATTTTCTCACTTGAAATGCACAAGTTGTATATGTGATATACTTTTGTGCACAAGATTGTATCATGTTTGATGATACATGCAAGCTAGGGTTAGTGTAAAGAATTAGACCATGGTTAAGATTATGATTAGGGTTTCCTTTTTTCTTATTCATTTATTTATTCTTCTGTTTATTTTGGAAAAAGAAAAAGATAAAGAGAAAAAGAATGGTTGCTAGTTTTGTTTGTAGTTGAAGTTTCTTGAAACTTTGACTTAGTCACCATTCTTATCTCATCCTTAACCTTAACCATTCATGTTAACCATGGTCCATTCTCTACAACTAACCAAGGGTTAGTAAATGATAAGTATTGATTTATTTATCTAATTTACATAACTTATCATAATTCTTTTATCATCTTCTTCTTCATCTTCAAGTAAAAGAAAGCTTGCACCATCAATGGCAACTAGCCAAAATGAGTGAGAAATCCAATTCTAAAGTCTACCCACTTCCTATTTCTTCATCCTCTACTACTTGCCATGTAGTAGAGTGTGTTGTCCTCACAAGTTTCTTGACTTGGTGAAGGCGGAGCTCGAGTTTGTGATGCCTCGACGTAGATCATCTTCGGCATCGAACCGACGATCAAGCCCGCCCATTCTTCGATGATGCCAATGCTAGAGTCGTGAGTTCGATTTGGACAGCGGAGGGAGATCATCGTGGAGCTTAGGAAGTGGTGGACCGGATCTACAAAGGTTGTAGCCCCTTTCCTTTAGATACTTTTCCGTTTGCATGCTCGCTTCGCCTATTTATCTAGTTAACGATCCGTATTAGGGTTTCTCGGCACCGCAATTTTTAGAAATTGGCATGTTTGATCACTTGTGAGACTCCATTAGAGTGCCTAGGAACCCTACAGCAAGACCATTGACCGATGTTCCTCCACCTGCTGAGCCATTAACACAATTGGCTGCTGGTGAACGAAAGATCGCGTCCAAGCTAAGTGGTCTGGTGCTAAATTATGTGAGAAAGGTCATGAAGGTAATTGTAAAGCATCATCACAATGAATACGGGGTGGAAACTCAATAATCTGGGCGGAAGTGCCAAATTAAAGGCAACGAAACTAACTCGCTTATAGGATCTCAGAAGGACCTAGATCCTGGGACAAGCTTCCCAAAATCCAACACGTCATTCATCGGAAAGTCCATAGGAATACATGATCTGTCCCTGCGAACTCAAGTCTATGACCAACACAGTCGGCATAAGACCTCAGTTCGCAATGGACAATTCCCATCCTGACCTAACACAGCTTGTAGCGTCTTGAAAAGTTGTTTTGGTGTTTTCCTGAAAAATCGGTGAAAATTCGGTATTTTTCCGAAAACCGTCTTTTTTGTTATTTTGCAGTTTAGGGATAATTATACCTAAAATGGTTAGATAATTGCTTGTTTCTAGTAGCTAATGAGTTACTTATTAAATTTTGGTCATTTAAAATTTTTTCCCTATTTTTCATTTTTTAATATTATTTTAAGCCGGTAAGAAAATACATTAAATTAGCGATAAATACAAATTTTTCCGGGCTAATTTTAATCCTTAAAATTATGTTAATTAAAATCTAGTTGTAACATAAATTTTTAGTATTTTATTTTGATTTTTAACTAATTTTTATTATAGGAAA
Organism: Agapanthus africanus; assembly: GCA_030015575.1. NCBI lineage: Eukaryota > Viridiplantae > Streptophyta > Magnoliopsida > Asparagales > Amaryllidaceae > Agapanthus > Agapanthus africanus. Next base: position 353,229,072 of record JASDDO010000018.1, read on the forward strand.
CGAAATTTATTGAATTTAAGTTTAAACTTGCAATTTTTGACTTGTAGGGGGTCTTTTTGCATAAAATTTCTTTTGTAAAACCCCTCTCTCTCTTCCCTCAGCCCTAGGACAGCCCCACCTTGATCAGGTCCAGAAATTTCTGGCCTCACCTTGATTTTTCTTCATGTGTTGAAATGGTTTGTTTTGTGAATTTATTTAAAATATAGTTTGTTGAAAGTATGGTGCTTTGACTTTGGGGGAGTTGACTAGTGACTTTACCACACACCCCACACCCTCCCCTTCCATCTTTTCTGGCCGAGACCTGCTCCCCCTCCCCTTCATCTCTTTTCTTTTCATCTTCTTCAAAATTCTTCAAGTTTACTTCAAAAAAATTGCAATTTAAAGCTTACAAAATAAACCCATCCTTCATCTTTTTTTTCCTTCATCTCCCTAGCTTGGATCTTGATGCTTTGAGACCATCAATTGAAGCAAATTTATTCTTGCTAGATCTTTAGTTGAGGTATAATTTCTTGCTAATTAAATTCTTTTGATTAAGTTTCTTAAGTTAAATTGTTGTAGTGTTAATTTAGTGTAGTTCTAATCTAGTTTTTTTTTTGTTATGGTTGAAAATTTAATTAGGGTTTCTTGAAGCCATGTTTTAGTTAATTAAATTTGTTTTAATTAATCTAGTTGTTACTTAACCAATCTATATGGTTACCTTGCTTAAGTGGCTTCATATTAAGCTAATCTATGTTAAACTTGTGGGAAATTTTCATTAAGTTTGCTAATTACCAAAATCAAGAAGAGGTTGTGTATGGAATGTGGGTTTTTTAGCATGGTAAATAAGTTAAAATTGTGTTTTTGGTGGCTAACTAGTTGTGTGGATTGGATGGTCGTGTTGGACCGTGATAACTTTGTCGCTATTGTCGATGTTTGCACCAAATTGCTTTTCTAGCTTACTAGTTTTTACTAAAATGTTGTGATGAATTAATTGCGATGTCTTGATGACATTTTTAGCGTATCCTATGACATTTAGGATGCGTTTGTGCGGATTTTTGAGTAGTCGGGTTTTAGTTTTGACGGGCGACCAAATCGGCGATTTTTGGCAGTTTTTGCGATTTTCGCGTATGTTCCGCGCACCTTGTGCACGTTGTACCTAGCTAGTGAACATTAGTATTTTCGTTTGGGTTTTGCATCAGTTTTGATATGTAACCTTATGTTTGGTATTGATGTAAATTCCAGGTTCGGTCGCGGAGACGTCAGACGCGGCACGAAAGGAGAAAGTGGTGATTGGACACAGCTAGCTAGGGATTCCGGTGAGTAGATGTAACATCTACGGTGGACTATCGTTGGATGGCGCGAGCCGCCCGATAGTTTTAGTAACTTAAAAGATTCTTGTAATATTAGTAATTAGGGGTGTAATACTTGTATGATTATTTACTACATTCATGCCCTATATTGACATACCTATACGAAACCATTTTATAGGACACCTGCACCATTGCCAGGGTTTTTATATGCAGCACGAGCACTATTCATGCATACACACACACCCTGGTAATTGCCATGCCACCACACTAGATAACCTTTAAATTGAAACCTTTTACTAATTGTTACTTAAACTTGTGCTATTGCCTTTAATTCCTTAAAATGAAATCGTAGGATTGCTATTCATGTGCATGTACCTCATCATATTACTTGTTCATGCCTAATCTATTAATCACACATCGCAACTTGATTATTGATACCATATGCATTCATTATCATTGACATATGCACTTATGAGGATTTCTTGAGATTTTATGATATTTCTGGATTTCGGGGAAAAGCCGCAAAATTTCTAAACTTATTATATTTTTAAAATATGCAAAATTGCGGTTTTCTAGTGATGTAAGTGTCGTCCACCATGAGTTTGCTGTGGTTTTCGAGACCCGTTTCGAGGAGTTGGATGAACCGTCTCGGGTACATGGTGGGCCCGGTAGGGTACCCCGGGGCAAGAAGCTCGTGGTGCTGACGATGAGCCTGACAGGGGACGGATTACCTACCGGTGACTTCATTGGGCACGGCGGATATCCAGAGGATACCGACCGGGGCCGCGAGAGGATGAGATATTGATATTGAGATGGGTCAGCCGGATGGCTGAGGCCAGAGACACTATGACATGGATTTATGAGATTTGAGACAGCTTTTAGGTGTCGTTGCTGGACACCGGTTCTCGTCGATTCTTTGAGTTTTATGCTGGCATTCTAAAAGAGTTTCAAAAACAAAAAGAGATAAAATGTTTCTTATATATACCTATTGAGACCTCAGATATTCATGTTGCATACATATTAGTACACTGATGTTGTATACACACCTGCTAGTGCATCCAGTCATACCTGTATTTTAGATGCTAGGATGCTTGTGTGCATGTATACGATAGCCTTTTGTAGATGTTATTTATTACTCACGAGTTGGCAACTCACCCCCGTTGTGCCACAGCCTTTTGCAGGTCCGCTCCGTCAGTACAGTAGCGGCGGGTGCACTTGTTCTTTTGCCTCCTTTGCCTGGACTCGAGGTTTTGCTCTTAGGTGGGTTATATCATTATTTTTGTACCACCTTGTATATTCTTTGTATCTAGTGCACTCCATCTACTGTATCTACCAGCATTATTGTATATTGATCTAGAGATGAGACTGTGAGATTTGTGGACTTTTATGCTGTATTTTGGGGTCGAGCTCACTTTAGTCGACATGCTGTCTTTCTTATGCTTCAATATGATTATTTCGCATGTTGTTGCTTTATTTTGCGTGGGATTTGTGACCTCCTTGTGGCGAAGAGCTAGCTCCCGCTTGGGGATGCCTTATTTGTTGGATTCATATATATTTTTGTTGTACCCATTTTGGGGGCCAGTATTTACAAAGGAGACTCTGCCGAAATTTTCGGAAAAATTGATATTGTTTTCAAAAAGGGTTTTACATGACTTATTTGATAAACTCGCTTTCAACTGATTGGGTTTTCTTCACTCTTTTGCTTAATTGGTTTTGTTTTCTGGGCTTTGGCTTACTTATTTTACGGACGTCTTTAGACGTTTTGTAAACTTAAGTGCCAGTCACGTTCCGTACCCTGCGGGTCGTGACAAAGTTGGTATCAGAGCGATAGGTTTTACCTTTTTGAGTGTAGGATGACCCTTGGTAGATGGAGTAAGTGACTTAAGCAGGGTAACGTAGCGTGCGTATGTCCGCGGCATACTTGCGATACGGTACTCCGCCTAAGTGACTTTAGGATACTTGCTTGAAATTCCTTCTTCAATTCCGTGTATCCTATGATTTTATTGCACTGTTCTTATTATCCGTTTTCCTGTAACAGCCACTATGCCGCCGAAGGCTACGAGGGCACAGAGGGCTGCCGCCAGAGACGAGATTCGAGCTGGCTCGTCCGAGACAAGGACTGAGCAGGGTGGTATGCCTACGCCGCAGGGACAGACCGATCCACCTTCCCCAGGCCGTATGGATAGGCTCGAGACTGGTATAGAGGAGTTGCGACAGATGATGGGAGGCATGCAGGAGCTACGTCAGATGGTAGGATCCCTAGTTGCAGCTAGTCGTACACCGAGCCCGGATGATGTACCTACTACATCACAGACGACCATGATACCTGCTCCTACTACTACCACCATGGCCATTCCGGTTTCACTACAGGATTTCATGAGGCTGAGACCTCCAGTATTCACCGGCACTGAGGCAGCGGAGGACCCACAGACGTTCCTTAACAGTTTAGCCAGGATCTGCCGTTCACTGAGATGTTCGGATGATCGATGGGTAGAGCTTGCGAGTTTCCGACTAGAGGGTCTCGCGCAGACATGGTGGGAGTCAGTCTTGAGAGGTCGAGCTGCAGGTCTGCCGCCTATGACTTGGGTCGAGTTTACAGCGGTCTTTCTAGCCCATTTCCTTCCAGAGAGCGTTCGTGACGCCAGAGCTCGTAGCTTCGAGGCCTTAGTCAAGACACCTGAGATGACGGTGTCTGAGTATGACATCCAGTTTACACAGTTATCCCGATATGCTCAGTATTTGGTGGATACCGAGGAGAAGATGGTGAAGAGGTTCGTACAGGGACTTGATGCCCAGCTATATCTTGCCATTGGCGCCCAGCACTACGACACTTATTCAGCTGCTATGGATACGGCATTGCGGATGGAGGCACGCATATCACAGACTTCGGCCGTTTCTGGGCCGAAGAGGTTTCGCACCGATGTACCGTCTCAGAGGCAGCGCGCCAGATTCTTTCCGAGAGATAGGCCTGGCAGAGGATTTGGACGGGGACAGTTATATGGTTCTTATCCCCAGGGGCAGCAGCCGTCGCCAGGGTGTTTTGGGTGCGGGAGTCTGCACCATCTCGTCAGAGACTGTCCGGCGAGACGACAGGGAGCAGCGACAGTTCCGCATGTGACCCTACCACCATCACCACCCCCTCCTCAGAGAGCCCTACTTCCTACCACCGGCGATGCTCCACGCCAGTTAGGTGCACCCAGAGGCCGTGGACGCGGCGGTCCTGTTCAGAGAGGACGAGGAGGCAGAGGCCGAGGTCGAGGTCAGCCCGCTATCGGTGGAGGACAGGCCCGAGTATTTGCTTTGACACCGCAGGATGCGCAGGCATCCAATGCCGTTGTGACAGGTACCTTGCCAGTTTGTTCTTTCGACGCCCGGGTATTATTTGACCCAGGTTCTACACATTCGTACGTCTCTACACACTTTGCACCGATGTTGGGCCATGAGTCGTCGTCGTTAGATCATCCGCTTGTTGTTGTTACTCCGGTAGGCGAGTCGTTTGTCGCTCGTTTTGTATTTCGATTGTGTTCCGTTCGTATTGGGGAGAGGGATTCATCGGTTGATTTGATTCTCCTCGATATGTTGGACTTTGATGTGCTTCTGGGCATGGATTGGCTAGCCACTTGTTATGCTTCGGTGGACTGCCGTGAGAAGGCAGTCAAATTTAGCTTCCCGGGAGAGCCAGTCCTTGTTATTCAGGGAGACCGCAGCGTCACCCTTCCCAGCTTAATTTCGTCTCTTCGCGCTGGTCAGCTCTTGCGGAAGGGATGTCAGGGATTCTTAGCGTATATTTGTGATACTCGAGCTGCAGAGGTTCCGTTGGACCAGGTCCCGGTTGTTTCTGAGTTCCCTGATGTTTTCCCTGATGAGCTACCTGGGCTACCGCCTGAGCGCAAGGTTGAGTTCTGCATTGATTTGATCCCCGGCTCGGGGCCTATTTCTATACCGCCCTATCGGATGGCCCCGGCAGAGTTTCGAGAGCTGAAGGATCAGTTGCAGGATTTGTTAGATAAGGGGCTTATTCGACCTAGTGTTTCTCCGTGGGGTGCTCCGGTCCTGTTTGTCAAGAAGAAGGATGGAAGTTTGCGCTTATGTATCGACTACCGCCAGCTGAACAAAGTTACCGTTCGTAACAGGTATCCGTTGCCGCGCATTGATGATTTGTTCGACCAGCTTCAGGGTGCGGGGTATTTTTCGAGGATCGACTTGCGATCAGGATACCATCAGCTGCGAGTTCGACAGGAGGATATACCGAGGACAACTTTCCGCACGCGCTACGGCCACTACGAGTTTTTGGTGATGTCGTTCGGAGTCACCAACGCCCCAGCAGCATTCATGGATTGATGAACCGTACATTCAGGCCGTATCTTGACTTGTTCATCATCGTGTTTATCGACGATATCTTGGTGTACTCCCGGAGCAGAGAGGAGCACGAGCAGCACTTGCGGATTACGTTACAGACTCTGAGGGAGCACCAGCTGTTCGCAAAGTTCTCCAAGTGTGCATTCTGGCTGGACAGCGTCGGATTCTTGGGTCACGTAGTTACGAGAGACGGCATATGTGTGGACCCGAAGAAGATTGAGGCTGTTCAGCAGTGGCCCTGACCTACATCGGTTACTGAGATCCGTAGTTTTCTAGGCCTGGCAGGCTACTACAGGTGTTTTGTTCAGGACTTCTCCCGTATAGCTGCACCCTTGACCGGTTTGACCCGGAAGGGAGTTCCTTTTGTCTGGACGGAGGAGTGCGAGCGTAGTTTTCAGCAGCTGCGGACATGTTTGACTACGGCGCCGGTATTATCTTTGCCTTCGGGATCAGGCGGATTTGTGGTCTACTGTGATGCTTCGCGAGTGGGATTAGGATGCGTATTGATGCAGCATGGCCGGGTGATCGCTTATGCTTCTCGGCAGTTGAAGAAGCACGAACAGAACTACCCTACTCATGATTTGGAGATGGCTGCAGTGGTCTTTGCACTGAAGATTTGGCGACATTACCTTTACGGCGAGTCGTGTCAGATATTCACCGATCATAAGAGCTTAAAGTACATATTTCAGCAGCGAGACCTGAACCTCAGACAGCGTCGTTGGATGGAGTTGGTGAAAGACTACGACTGCGAGATCTTATATCACCCAGGCAAGGCGAATGTGGTGGCAGATGCGTTGAGTAGGAGGCCCGAGGGTAGTCTATCCTTTTTGCGCGCAGTGCAGAGGCAGTCGTCAGCAGATTGGCAGATGTTATGCGACAGCCGAGTTGAGTTCGAGTTCACTCAGACAGGGGGACAGCTCGCGCATGTTCCTGCACGCCCACAGTTGCTTGACCGTATTTATGAGGCACAACGCAGTGACGACCGTTGCTCAGAGATCATGGCACAGATGGGACAGGGCAGATTTTCCGAGTTCGTGATTGACGATCAGGGGATTTTACGATATGGATCTAGACTGTGCATACCAGATGCTGATGGATTGCGGCGCGACATTCTTGAGGAGGCACACCGATCAGTGTATAGTGTCCACCCCGGTTCCACCAAGATGTACCATGATATGAGAGAGACCTACTGGTGGGACGGGATGAAGAGGGACATTGCGGAGTTCGTTTCGAGATGCCTGACTTGTCAGCAAGTCAAGGCCGAGCACCAGAGGCCCGCAGGAGAGCTACAGCCGTTACCCATCCCAGAGTGGAAATGGGAGCAGATTTCGATGGACTCGTTGTGGGTCTACCCAGGACCAGTCGAGGGTACGACTCCATCTGGGTGATCGTGGATAGATTGACGAAAGCGGCTCACTTCCTACCAGTGAAGACCACTTTCAGCTTCGCTCAGTATGCTCGGCTCTATATTGACGAGATCGTGCAACTACATGGCGTACCGACTTGTATCGTGTCAGATCGAGGCACTCAGTTCACCAGCCGACTTTGGCAGAGACTTCAGGAGGCTTTGGGCACTCGTTTGAGCTTCAGCAGAGCGTTTCATCCGCAGACCGACGGCCAGTCAGAGCGGACCATTCAGACTCTCGAGGACATGCTCAGAGCGTGCGTTTTAGACTTTGGTGGTAGCTGGGATCGTCATTTACCTCTAGTGGAGTTCTCCTACAACAACAGCTTCCAGGATACTATTCAGATGGCACCTTTCGAGGCATTGTATGGTAGGAGATGCAGATCGCCCGTCTGTTGGACAGGGCTCAGCGAGAGCAGCATTTTGGGGCCGCAGCTTGTTGAGGAGACGACAGCGAAGATACAGTTGATTCGAGACCGGATGAGGGCAGCTCAGAGCAGACAGAAATCCTATGCAGACAGGCGCCGTCGCAGATTAAAGTTCGCAGTTGGCGACCATGTTTTTCTGAAAGTCTCTCCGATGAAGGGCGTGATGCGTTTTGGGCGAAAGGGGAAGCTTAGCCCTAGATTCGTAGGTCCCTTCGAGATCCTCGAGCGTGTCGGCGCTGTTGCATATCGTTTGGCTCTTCCTCCCAGCTTTCCCGATGTTCACCCCGTCTTCCATGTTTCGATGCTCCGCAAGTACCTTCACGACCCTTCGCATGCGATTCAGCACCCGACAGTCCAGCTAGAGCGCGACCTTTCTTTTGCAGAGCAGCCGGTGGCCATCCTGGATCGGCAGGTGAAGAAGTTGAGGTCGAAGATTATACCAACCGTCAAGGTCCTTTGGCGTAGCCCGAGCAGCGAGGAGGTTACCTGGGAGACCGAGGGCGAGATGAGGAAGAAATATCCCCATCTCTTCGAAGGTACGCGTAGTTATATTTTTTAATTCGGGGACCGAATTCCTTTAAGGGGGGAAGACTGTAGCGTCTTGAAAAGTCGTTTTAGTGTTTTCCTGAAAAATCGGTGAAAATTCGGTATTTTTCCGAAAACCGTCTTTTTTGTTATTTTGCAGTTTAGGGCTAATTATACCTAAAATGGTTAGGTAATTGCTTGTTTTTAGTAGCTAATGAGTTACTTATTAAATTTTGGTCATTTAAAAATTTTTCCCTATTTTTCATTTTTTTAATATTATTTTAAGCCGGTAAGAAAATACATTAAATTAGCGATAAATACAAATTTTTCCGGGCTAATTTTAATCCTTAAAATTATGTTAATTAAAATCTAGTTGTAACATAAATTTTTAGTATTTTATTTTGATTTTTAAGTAATTTTTATTATAGGAAACAAAATTTATTGAATTTAAGCTTAAACTTGCAATTTTTGACTTGTAGGGGGTCTTTTTGCATAAAATTTCTTTTGTAAAACCCCTCTCTCTCTTCCCTCAGCCCTAGGACAGCACCACCTTGATCAGGTCCAGAAATTTCTGGCCTCACCTTGATTTTTCTTCATGTGTTGAAATGGTTTGTTTTGTGAATTTATTTAAAATATAGTTTGTTGAAAGTATGGTGCTTTGACTTTGGGGGAGTTGACTAGTGACTTTCCCACACACCCCACACCCTCCCCTTCCCTCTTTTCTGGCCGAGACCTGCTCCCCCTCCCCTTCATCTCTTTTCTTTTCATCTTCTTCAAAATTCTTCAAGTTTACTTCAAAAAAATTGCAATTTAAAGCTTACAAAATAAACCCATCCTTCATCTTTTTTTTCCTTCACCTCCCTAGCTTGGATCTTGATGCTTTGAGGACATCAATTGAAGCAAATTTATTCTTGCTAGATCTTTAGTTGAGGTATAATTTCTTGCTAATTAAATTCTTTTGATTAAGTTTCTTAAGTTAAATTGTTGTAGTGTTAATTTAGTGTAGTTCTAATCTAGTTTTTTTTTTGTTATGGTTGAAAATTTAATTAGGGTTTCTTGAAGCCATGTTTTAGTTAATTAAATTTGTTTTAATTAATCTAGTTGTTACTTAACCAATCTATATGGTTACCTTGCTTAAGTGGCTTCATATTAAGCTAATCTATGTTAAACTTGTGGGAAATTTTCATTAAGTTTGCTAATTACCAAAATCAAGAAGAGGTTGTGTATGGAATGTGGGTTTTTTAGCATGGTAAATAAGTTAAAATTGTGTTTTTGGTGGCTAACTAGTTGTGTGGATTGGATGGTCGTGTTGGACCGTGATAACTTTGTCGCTATTGTCGATGTTTGCACCAAATTGCTTTTCTAGCTTACTAGTTTTTACTAAAATATTGTGATGAATTAATTGCGATGTCTTGATGACATTTTTAGCGTATCCTATGACATTTAGGATGCGTGTGTGCGGATTTTTGAGTAGTCGGGTTTTAGTTTTGCCGGGCGACCAAATCGGCGATTTTTGGCAGTTTTTGCGATTTTCGCGTATGTTCCGCGCACCTTGTGCACGTTGTACCTAGCTAGTGAACATTAGTATTTTCGTTTGGGTTTTGCGTCAGTCTTGATATGTAACCTTATGTTTGGTATTGATGTAAATTCCAGGTTCGGTCGCGGAGACGTCAGATGCGGCACGAAAGGGGAAAGCGGTGATTGGACACAGCTAGCTAGGGATTCCGGTGGGTAGATGTAATATCTACGGGGGACTATCGTTGGATGGCGCGAGCCGCCCGATAGTTTTAGTAACTTAAAAGATTCTTGTAATATTAGTAATTAGGGGTGTAATACTTGTATGATTATTTACTACATTCATGCCCTATATTGACATACCTATACGAAACCATTTTATAGGACACCTGCACCATTGCCAGGGTTTTTATATGCAGCACGAGCACTATTCATGCTTACACACACACCCTGGTAATTGCCATGCCACCACACTAGATAACCTTTAAATTGAAACCTTTTACTAATTGATACTTAAACTTGTGCTATTGCCTTTAATTCCGTAAAATGAAATCGTAGGATTGCTATTCATGTGCATGTACCTCATCATATTACTTGTTCATGCCTAATCTATTAATCACACATCGCAACTTGATTATTGATACCATATGCATTCATTATCATTGACATATGCACTTATGAGGATTTCTTGAGATTTTATGATATTTCTGGATTTCGGGGAAAAGCCGCAAAATTTCTAAACTTATTATATTTTTAAAATATGCAAAATTGCGGTTTTCTAGTGATGTAAGTGTCGTCCACCATGAGTTTGCTGTGGTTTTCGAGACCCGTTTCGAGGAGTTGGATGAACCGTCTCGGGTACATGGTGGGCCCAGTAGGGTACCCCGGGGCAAGAAGCTCGTGGTGCTGACGATGAGCCTGGCAGGGGACGGATTACCTACCGGTGACTTCATTGGGCACGTCGGATATCCAGAGGATACCGACCGGGGCCGCGAGAGGATGAGATATTGATATTGAGATAGGTCAGCCGGATGGCTGAGGCCAGAGACACTATGACATGGATTTATGAGATTTGAGACAGCTTTTAGGTGTCGTTGCTGGACACCGGTTCTCGTCGATTCTTTGAGTTTTATGCTGGCATTCTAAAAGAGTTTCAAAAACAAAAAGAGATAAAATGTTTCTTATATATACCTATTGAGACCTCAGATATTCATGTTGCATACATATTAGTACACTGATGTTGTATACACACCTGCTAGTGCATCCAGTCATACCTGTATTTTAGATGCTAGGATGCTTGTGTGCATGCATACGATAGCCTTTTGTAGATGTTATTTATTACTCACGAGTTGGCAACTCACCCCCGTTGTGCCACAGCCTTTTGCAGGTCCGCTCCGTCAGTACAGTAGTGGCGGGCGCACTTGTTCTTTTGCCTCCTTTGCCTGGACTCGAGGTTTTGCTCTTAGGTGGGTTATATCATTATTTTTGTACCACCTTGTATATTCTTTGTATCTAGTGCACTCCATCTACTGTCTCTACCAGCATTATTGTATATTGACCTAGAGATGAGACTGTGAGATTTGTGGACTTTTATGCTGTATTTTGGGGTCGAGCTCACTTGAGTCGACATGCTGTCTTTCTTATGCTTCATTATGATTATTTCGCATGTTGTTGCTTTATTTTGCGTGGGATTTATGACCGCCTTGTGGCGAAGAGCTAGCTCCCGCTTGGGGATGCCTTATTTGTTGGATTCATATATATTTTTGTTGTACCCATTTTGGGGGCCAGTATTTACAAAGGAGACTCTGCCGAAATTTTCGGAAAAATTGATATTGTTTTCAAAAAGGGTTTTACATGACTTATTTGATAAACTCGCTTTCAACTGATTGGGTTTTCTTCACTCTTTTGCTTAATTGGTTTTGTTTTCTGGGCTTTGGCTTACTTATTTTACGGACGTCTTTAGACGTTTCGTAAACTTAAATGCCAGTCACGTTCCGTACCCTGCGGGTCGTGATACAACTGGACCATCTCCAAAGTCTCTAGACTAGCTGGGGTCCAAGGTCCTACTTACGCAGAGTCAGAAAGACAACAGACTGGTGATCGACACGACCTAACCCCTAAACCTAAAGGTGGCCAATTGGAGTGTCTCCTGATAACAGCTATCGAAGGAGAACCCTAACGATGGCGAGTGACGATCCCCAACTGCCGAAAACAAACAACACAACCCACAACTTTAACAAAAACAACTGAGCAAACTGAGTATAATCGGACGACAAGAATCCGAATGGAGCCATACCCTGACTAACCTGGGTAGACACCATAACGAAATTCGTGGAGATCCGCTCCCATTCCTATTTCGGAACGGTTAAAGGTTGCAACTCTCTAGCCGGCCTCAGATGCTCGACCCAAGCACACAACAAGACAGACGTCTTGAAACGAAACCTGAAACTTCTCTTTACATCCCTGTCCACCCGTAACTATCTCACAAGTCACGCTAAATGTTTGTGGAACTTGAATGCATATGGAGAGTTGACAGATGTGCATGTTCTAGGATTTCACGTCTCTACCCGATGATATCAGGTACTCAAATGCGTCCCTAACTTAGCACACCATTGTCACAAATCAAGGTCTTCGAATCATTACCTAGCCGAGTATGCTCAAGTATCTCTGACGAACGAGCATCGGCGGGCAGTGTCTCGCGAAAACGATTTAAGGAAAGTGGTCGGGCACGGACATGAGCAAGTTGTCCCCTCCGTAGAGACGAACTTAACCTGTACTCAACGATCACACAAGAACCGTAAATCTGCAGAAGACTATCACAACAATCCAAATTCACTGCAGGAAGATGTACATTAAGCTCTGGTGGTCCGTGAAAATCTGACATGACTCTCGAACAGACAGTGTCTCTAAATCTCCAACGCAAAACCACCGCGGCCATCTCCAGATCATGAGTGGAATATCCTCCTCGTACTTCCTCTAAATGTAGGGAAGCAAAAGCGATGACTCTGTAGTGTCACCTCAGTACACACTCGAGCCCACTCAAGAAACATTACAGTTAAACAATAAAGTCACCCGAACCAAAAGCAAAGAAAGAACTGATGCAGTTGTTAACCGAATCTCCAACTGCCGAAAACTCCGTACACATGCCTCAGTCCACAGAAAAGAAACCTCCCTTCCGGTCCATTCAGTCGACAGTGCAGTACTACTCTAGCAATCCTACACGAAACGGCGGTAAGAACCTGCTAAGCCCAAAAATCTGCGGATCTCCATCCTGCACACATGTCTGGACCTAAGCTGTACGGCCACGATCTCCCTCGGGACCATACGAAACCGTCTCCCATGACTACAAGACCTAGGAGTCAACACAAAACAAGCCTGAAGAAACACTCCGAGAATTTAGCAAACTGCTGATGCACTCCCAGTATCTGCATAACAAATCCCCAAGTGTTACTCCTGTCCCTCAAGACACATTAAACAGGCCAGAATGTCGTATATAACACAACAAAAACTGGTCGAGGAACGGCCTGAAGAAATCTGGTTCATCACATTTACAAATGCTGCCAGGGCATCAGTGAATCCAACGACTCACCAACACACAAAGCCCGTAGCACGCACAAGGCAGTCCTCGGAATGCCATCATCCCGAATCCTCAATAATGATGACCTGATCCCGGACAAACTTAGAAGATGGTTCGCACTCTGGAGCTGATCGAAGAAATCGTCACGGCGAGGTGAAGGATACCTATCCGCACCGTAAGCCGGTTCAATTGACGATCCGTCGATACACAACCTCAAACTGCCGTCTTCCTCCTTGACGAACAGAAATAAGAGCTTCCAAAAGCGAAACACTCAGACGCACAAAACTCCCCAACAAATAACTCTGCAGCTGATCCTTTAGCTCCCAAGCTTCGCCGGCTCATCCGGAACAACGTCGGAAAAACTCTCGCTCGAAAGGAACCCGGTCCAACAATCCCACTGTGGCTCTGGTATCACGAATGAACGCCTAGAATCCACGACATCTCCTCAGTAGCTGACTAGCGAAAAAGGCTGAATTCAAGCTGTGAGAGGCGGCACAACTATCCACCTGCACAACAAGAACTGACCTGCCGGGAAAACAAAACTGACTGTTTCCTCACGGTAGTCCACAAACGCCTAACACGTAACTAATCAGTCCGTGCCCAGGAGAACGTCAAATCCAACATCTCTAGAAGGATCAAAACGACGGACGAAAATCTATCTCCTATCCGATTGGCACACAACTGAAACACGTGTCGCGCAACAAAAGAATCGCTGACAGAAGTTAGCACAACTACGACTAATCTACCCAACCACGGTACAAGCATGAAAAACAAACGAATACATCAAAGAACAAGCGAATTAAGGATACCTGAAGACTCTGCATTGGACGTCTGCGCGTTCCGATAAGTAGAAGCAAACTCCTGTGTCTGCCCTCTACCCGCAACTGGATGAACTCCTCTGGTAGACTGAGCTCTCTGAGCAAATCTTCCACGTCCATAGCCTCTCTGATGACGATCCTGACGAGGTGCTAAGGAACAATCCCTGACGAAGTGCTGAAGGCTCCCGCATCGAAAACATCCACGCACTGACTACTGACCATCCTGGGGATGAGAGCTGAACGACTGTCCTCGTCCTAAGCCTTTGCTACTCCCGCGACGGCCATGAAATATGTCTCGATGACCAAACCTCTGCCTCTGGGCTGGTACGGTGGTACGAGTCCTCCATTGTCCTGGAACTCTCTGAGCTTCTGGAATATGCACCTTATAACTGGAGCTGCAACCACTGGTGCTATGTAGGTGACGGAGTGCTGCATGCTGATCGTAAATGACAACTGAGTAACAGGGATGACAACCTCCTGTTGTAGCTCCCGAACGACATCAACCAATGAACTCATAGTCTGGCGGAAGTCCTACATCTCTACCAAAAGTCTATCAATAGTATATGTCGTAGGCTGATCCGTCTGCACCTGTGCAACTAGAGTGCCATCCTGGTCAGTACTCGTCTCACCCGAGCCAACTCTGACCTCGGCCCTTGCTGCATCGCTCTGAGTCCCCATAGTCATCGGCGGCAAGGCTATAAATAGATATAAGATTCGATGAGAATAAGGAATCGAATCTCAAGGATATGAATCATCAAGGAAGGAATTTCAAGCAAATTGTACTTAGGTTACTTAATGCAAGGTACCGCATCGTGGGTATGCTGCAGACATACACACACTACGTTACTTTGCTTAAGCTACCTATTCCATCATACTAAGGTCATCCTACACTCCGAAAGGTAAAACCTAGCGCTCTGATACCAACTTTGTCACGACCCAAAATTGGCCCGTGACGGCTCTAATACTACGCAACGCGTAAAGACGTAACGCAGAAAAAGAAAGCCAAAACCCAGAAATCTAAACCAAGAAAATACGGAAAAGATAATATAAGTTTTTGAAACACTTGAAATCGCAACCCAAATTCTTTAAAAGTTCTACTTTATTTCTTTAAAATTTTGGCAACACCCCTTTTTGTAAAAACTAACCCAAGATGAATACAACACAAAAATATAACGCCGTAGCGAAGAAATAAAGACAATAGAGAGAAAACTGTATATAAAAGACAACAAATCCACAATAATATACAATATCGTCCTCACCAAGTCTCTAAGTCAACAACATAATAGTAGATGGAGAGTACAAGATACAACGAAAGTACAATACAAAATACAGATAACCACCAAAACCCACCTAAGCAAAATAGTACTGTGAGCTGATGCGGTATCTGTAGCAAAACATGATATCTGAAAAGCGGAATAGCCTGCCTCGACTACTCTGGGGAACAACCTGAAACACCTGTGGCACAACGGGGGTGAGTTGCCAACTCGTGAATAGTAGATAACATATGCAGGTAATCGCGGGAATGCACGTACAACATGAATCTAAGATATGCGATTACAGTAATAACATGTCATGCAAATGCAGAATAAAGGAAAGTACACTAGTAGATACAATCAATATGTGAAGCAATAGTAACATGACAATAGTATGCAATAATCATGCAACAGGGATATGAGAATGTAGATATGCAACTATCATAAGGGTACACTAACAGGTACTATCAATATATGAAACTGTGCATAAAATAGATAAGTGTGAGGTATGGGGTGGAATATGTCATTTCAACGGAAACCTGATATCGTGGCAGGATCACAATCCATCAAGACACTCAAATCCACAATTTCTCAAATCAGCCCCCAAACTGGGCTCTCACATCATATAAGTCTTATATCACCTCAATGTACAATATCGAATAGCTCTCCTATATCTCGAATGTACAAATCAATAATCTCTTTCATAACCAATATCCAATCTCAATGAATCACCTATATCCCAAGTCGAATCTCAAGTAAGTTTCTAACATCCTAAATAAATATATATGCAGAATAAATATGATAGGGGCAATTCATATATATTAGCGTCCCATTCCACTAATATTGGTGTAAGGGTATATATAACAACGGCTAATCCCCGTTTATATATACAAAGGTATTAAAGAAATATCATGAAAACAATGTGCCAAGTATCGACAAAGAAATCTTGATAGGTACGTATCATACGCTGTCCCGAAAGCACGAGTGCCTAGCTCTGACCCTCGCCTTTCGACGTATGCATACGTGCATGACTCCCAACGGTATCTCCATGATCCCAGCCGAGTTATTGGTACTGTCACCGGATGGTATGGTTCCCCTACCGGGCTCATCGGCTCATAGCACATCGACATCCCTTTCTTGCCCCGGGGTACCTCCGGGCCCCACCATGTACCCTCCTCGACGCCTCCTCGTAGGGGTATATATAATCAGCACCGATAAAACCCATGGTGGATGCGCAAATATCATATCAAGGAAACCGGGTTTTTCAATGTATGCATAATTTCATGAACACCCGCGGTTCCCAAATCCAGAAAACATCATGTAAAATCCAAGTAATAAAGCGCAATCCAGGAATAAATGTATACGATATATCTGAAATGCGAGCATATAACAGAGAATATGTAGCTGAAACCAGATGTATGCGAAACCAATAAGATACAGCTAAGTAACATCAGTAAAGGTAAATATGTGACTGCAACTGAATATGTGTGTAACATACAGGTGTAGCAATATATAGGTATCTACCTATAAGAACTGATGTCGTATACCCCCTGGGTATAGGTAAAATATGTAGGATATCCCCCCGGTATAGGTAAAATATGTGCAAGGTATACCTGTAGCTAAATGTCATATGTGATAAGCAATAGTATCTATAATGGTTAGTGTGTGACATGGAAATTATTGACGGTGTGTCTGTAGTATACAATCCGTGCTCGTGCAACATGAACCGTCAATAATGTGTGCAGTGCCCTACGGCTAGTAGTCACAGTACAACTATATCTTAAGTAAAATGGGTAAAGGCGCAATTCTAACAATGACGTAGAATATGCGACAAGTATTAGAATTCTAGCCCAGACGCATAACGTCATGCGGGCGATTCCCCTGTAGATGTTAAATCTACTCACCTACGCTCCATGCTAGGTGAATCCTACCACCTGTCTCCCTCCGTAGCAGTGTCAGTAATCCCCGCCGGCAAACCTGCAAATAAGACATGGAAATCATATATAAGCCAAATATTCCGCAAAACGCGATATCGAACCCAAACGAGAAACTCGCGTCGCGAACTAAACGCGCGTGTGCACGATACGCTGAATCGTGTGTATACGCGTCTAAAACCATCGCGACACGCCGCGATGTGCTGGATCACAGAACCCTCTCACGTATCGCGCGTATCGCGCAAACACAATGAACACCAATTACGATATATTGCCCCAGATCTTCCTACAGGTCAAATCTTACAAAACTAGACATGCCAAAACACTACAAAACACTGCAGACAACCCTACCCAAACCCTCAAGACCCAACACCCTACCCTGGCCGCAATTTGCGGCCAATGTGATTAAATCTGCGGCCAGGATTTTGAATGAGGGGCTCGTGTTCTGGTGGTGGTATCTAGACCTAGTGAGCATGCCCCAGTTTTCTCAATTTTGTTCTGAAGGATCCGAGTCAAAAGCAGATCACAAAAATGCTAATATATCGCATAAAAACGACAATTTTGGACAAAACACAACCCTATGGTATTTTAGTGAAATCTGGGTTAATTCTCAGTTAAAGTGACCTAACAACACTAAAATAGATAGGGTTTACCAACACAATCATCACTTAGCCACAACATCTCATAAATCACCATAATTAGCTCTAAACTAGCTAATTTAAAACTAATCGAAGCTAATTAACACACAAGCTAAGCAAACTAGGGAAAGGGTTCAGAAATATACCCTAAAGAACCCTAGAGAGCAGGTGAAGAAGTGGAGAAGAGCTGCTGTACTGGCTGGGGCTGCTGCTGTTGCCTGCTTTCAGCAGCTGCTGCTGATGCTGTTGCTGTGAGCTGCTGAAGCTGCTTCTGGTGTTGCTATTGCTGGCCTCTGGTGCTGCTGCTGTTGCCTTCAGGTGATTGTTTGTGTGAGAAAACAAGAGAAAAGAGAGGAAATGAGGGAAATGAGTGAGAGTGAGAGCAAACACAAAGATCCCTCCCATTCTCACTCTCTCTCTTCATTAAATGGGCATGGCACAAGCCATGTTGCCCCTTGCCCATTTCTCTCTCAAGTCAACCATTCAACCAAATAAAATAAAACCCTTTTAAAAAATTCATTTTCAATTTAAAACAACCATAACTATTAAACCCAAAAGCACCTAAGCAATAATTAACCTAAAGAGAATGGATTAATTCATCATGCTTGCTAAACATGGTCTAACCCCATCTATAAACCCTAGTTATCATGCACAAGTGTGTGTGCGCCTAGAAAAATTCTAATAAATTACTGATAAAATAGGATAAAATATTTAAAACTTAATTTGGTAAACTTTTTATTAAAAACCATACATTAAAATATAATTAGCTACAAAACACATTCTAAGGTGTTACAAGGACACTCCGTATCACTACGAAAATCCACAGTTTATTGGATATTCCATCGTATGGTTATATACGAACTCGAAAGGAACTTGTTCCAGTTCGGGGATGGATTCTGGTTCAGGAGAAATAGGAATAAGGTTTATTCGGTTGTCTTTTATCTTCACCTTCTCTCGCATTGCGAGTGCTCCTAGGATTAGGACAGTACACCCATTATGCTTATTGGATAGTCTTCTTCCAAACCATAGGCTGGTGCCGAACGGTAGGGAAGGAAGAAAATCATTTGGCCTAAAGGGGTGTACAGAAGGTAACGACTAAAGACATATAAAGGGATTTGGAGAGGTGGCATAGAAATATACGGTTACAGTTGTGAATCTGATAATGGAAGAGGCATTACTAGGAATACCAGGATACCCCATCGAAACATTTCAATGTTTCAGTTTCACCCTGTACTGTTAATGGAAAACTGATTTCCCAATTAGACACTTGCTCCAGGGTATGTATTTACCAGGTATGATTCTCACATCTGTATTTTTTTACAGATGATGAGTGGGAGTAAGTTATCGGGAATTAGGTGATCATCCTCATTATATCGGAATTCGTTGTAATTGGTGATATTTGAGGAAATCGCCTGGGCTGTTTGCCGGTCGGCAAATATTTGGTTTTGAATATCCGTTATTATGCACCAATTTCAAATTGATATATCTGTACATCTATTTTTATAGAGTGAGATATACCTTTTTGAAATTATGTCTATGACATTTACCTATATCAGTGGATGCTTAGGTAAGGAGCATTAAACAGCAGTGTAATTCTTCATAACCATAGTACAGTTTTCAACCTACGACGCGCAGGAATTGAGTTATTCAACTCAAGGGACTTATACAGAGTATTGTATGTTGTCCATTGTCCATGAGGACAGAGGGGTTGGTCCTCGTACTATATTCGGCTTACTTATGACTTCTCTAGTTCTTAGATAAGTGTTTCATAGAAACACAGGTTCTGAGTTTTGAGAAGTTATAGGTATATGAATAAAGTAGAGAACCAGGTGTTGCAAGTATCAGGATTCTTCAAGGTGATTGAAGATGTAGATACTTGTGTAGGGTATTCAGTTGGTAGTAATGATTAAGAGAACTTGCTTCTCTTTCAGGTTACTCATAATTGGAAGCATTCCTAAGTTGAGTAACGCTGATCGGCCTCTTTCCATTTAGTTGACATGCACTGGAGACAGTTGCGTGATTTGAATCTGGTTCAATTAAATCAGTGCCTCTGGTTCTATATTGGATATAGAACAGTTCATATCTTAACGATGTTAAGGTACGGGAAGTTGTCCGGCTTATGCTTAAAACCAGACTCTGGATAACTCAAGGCACGTTTCTGTAATGGCTGTCTGTAGGTTGACCCAGGCTATGACGAGGTTTGACATTCTACCATCTGGAAGATCAATAGAGATATTGTTCTAGACTCGCCACAGTTTTAATAAAAATGGATTTTTTCAGAAAACAGTAGTGGGAGTATGGTAGAACTGGAAGTGATTCCAGAACCACAAACGATTACTGAAGATTTGATAGGAACCTAAAGATTCAATCTGGTTTGACATTCCATTGGCCACTCCGCAGATAAGGTGGGTAACCTCAGGCACCCGAGAGATACTCCGGTAGCCTCAAGGACGGTAGCAGGGAGGTTCTTGTTTACCCAGACTTGCCATTACTGTTGTTCCAGACTGTGAGACCCGGCGGGAGGATGAGTATAGCGTCGTTCTAAACTAGCTTTAGAAGTGTACTTCTATATGACTCTGCCAGAGGGTTTTCGTAGTCAGTGGGAGCGGCGGAAGCATGGTGGACAAGTGGCTTATGTCTATTTATAGACTAAAGAAGATATAGGAGAGATAGATCATCAATTTCTGATGTGACAGTCATAGATTTGACTTCATCATAATAGGGGATGGATCTGTTGAGAGGGTAGTAGGGTGTGATGTCATAGTATTTGGATGACATACATAGAGTAGGAAGTGATATTCCTATACTACGATCGGTTATATTTTGATCGTCACACAGTGGTTTCTCCACATGGGACTTGGACATTATATCAGACATTCTGGTTATTAGATCTATGGTTTTAGATCTAGATTTGGGAAGTGTCCCAATCAGGGTACTTAGACAGCATTCTAAAGGTGTTTTAGAATGGACGACTCCTGGCACGGTAGTGTACCTGCAGGTGATGGAGTCACCCTCTCTAAAGGTGTCTTACAGACTAAAGGGGAGAGGGATGTGCATGATTGGAAGATCACTTGCTTAGGCAATTGAGTCAATCATGAGATGTCAAGTACCACACCAGATGTTGTTTTTGCACTAGATGCAATAAGTTGACATTGATCCAATCCTGGAGAAACAGTCGGGAGCAGTTTTAGAACATAAGTGGATGTTCTAGGGATATGATAACGACAGCCTCATTCGGAAGACAGTTATCATTCTAGGCTTACAAGGTGACTTGGACGACAGGGAGGTTGTCAGAGTTATAGTTTTCCTTCTGACGAGGGGCAGTATTTTGGACAGGTGGTCCAAGGCAATACTGAGGGAGGCATGGTGCAGGATACTGATTAAGTTCAGTTGACGATACAGTCTAAGAAGTTTAGATTTGGAGTTCATTTATGAGCTAGGTCCCATCAGACATCCAGACACATTCTTAGACAGGTATTGCTCATTTCGGGAGATGCCTTTCTCCGCGAACTTGAGATATAGAGAGACATAGAAAGAAACATCAAGGCGGATCCACTCACTAAGGCTATTCCTCGAACGCAATATTTTCGCAAACGAGCTTTGTGAGACTGACTAGTAGAGGATTTGGGTGTTCGGTATCACACGGGCTGTGAGTATGCGACATCGCAATAATTAGCCTTGAGTGCAAGTGGGAGATTGTTGGAGATAGTGCCCTCAGAGTCAATTATTGGATCATTGGCACGTGATTGCAATGATTGAGGGAGGACCTATCCCGGTAGGACAGTCTTACTCAAGATGATAGTATGCTATCTGGTTTATCTTTATCATCGTGTACTGCTTTAGGTGACCTGACAGGTCGCTATTACACGTTGATAGAGCCCCTAGGATTCTTGGTTGACTGCCAGCAGTATGAGGGCGATCATATACGTGGGAGCTGGTAGTCTATAAGCACATCCTTAAAAGGTCCCTAGTCGTGGGAGTTTCAAGACAGGGCATCGATTCTCCAGAGTAGACTAGTGTATACAGTTGAGACCCCGACAAGGGGCGGTGGCCGGTCTCACAAGCCACTGGTGTCAGTTGGTTCACCTAAGATGTATACAGGTGCTCATTGGGTTATGAGTACACCGGACAGGACTCACCGGGAACATGCTAGTTGGTCTTATACCTGACGTCAGATAGCAGTTCCCTGGTGACATGTGTACAGGTTAGTTCATTGACCTGAGGATCGTCATTTGTCTCGTGTGAGTTCCCACTGTACTTTGATTACTACCCTACCACGCTCAAAGGAGACGTGCAAGCAGGTTTTAGTTGGGTACAGTCCCGAGCCACATAGAGGCAGTAAGCGGATCTTCAGGGGTCCGTCTCTCCCGGTATTGGGGGTGAGGTCGCGCTGTGTCTAGGAGAGCCATTACACGAAGTCCTTGGCCAAGGCAGGAGATTTACTGGTAGGTATTCCAGTAGTATCTCAGGGTGTTCTGGGCTACACTCCGACACAACTTGTACCGCTTTTGGGGGTCTGACTTTCACCAACCCCCTAGGCCCGCCATGCGATGCTCATAGACGAATGGACCGGACTGTACGGATATTGTCACTGACAGGCTCAGTAGGGTGTCAAGATGAGTTCGCACATCGACGTCCCTTTTGGTCAATAGCTGGTAGCCCGTTACGTATGGCTAATACCTCTGACGTGCTAGTGGTTAAATCCACAGCCATAGTATTGACGAGTCTTTAGAGTCCCCCACATTCAGTTGCTCAAGTTTCGGGCGAAACGCTGTAGAGGCCGTATGGAGATATGGCAGGGTTCGATCAGATACGTGCGGTATTGCACGGATCAGGATCGGACGGATAATACTAGCGGGCTTTAGTTTAAGCCAGATCCTAGTATCGTACAGTGTAGATTTTGTCTCATTGCATTTGTATTTCGGTCGGAATACAAATGCGGGTATGTATTTACAGTAGCGGGGTTTTCCTGTAATTTATTACGGGATCAGTTTTTTTTTGGAGTTGCCAGTTTGTTTTCCGTTTCAGCCATATTTCCTTGTATCTTTCATTGGCTGAAGATTGGTGGAGGAGGGCTTATTTGCATTTGTGTAAATAAGCATTTTGGAGGGTGTTGATTGCATATTGTTGCATCATGATGACTTAGCCTCCATTTGACTTCTTGACTTCTTCATGATGGCTTGGCCTTTTGAAGTCATCATGCTTGATGATGATGGTTGGTTATGATGGTTGAGTGTGACTTGGTTTTGTGATGATGATTCTTCATGATAACCTTCTCTCTCTCTCTTGCATTATGGGGGCTCATTTCTTTTTAATTCATACACACTCCTTTCATTCTCTTGTTGTTGATATGGCCGGCCACATGAAGGGGAGGGTTGTCCCAATTTTTGGGAAGGAAAAATTGATCTTTTTGGCTTGCTAAAAACCCCTTTGCTCATCTCCAAAAGTTGATATCTCATATCCTCCACCAAAGGCAACTTCAAGTAACCCCAAAATGAGACATGAGTTCTACACGTATTCTACAGCAAATCTTGGGCACGTCGACTCGCCAACTTCGTGCCCGAGTTGCCTCGGTCAAGAGGTGGGAGCCCGTAAAAGAAGCCGGCGACGTGGTGCCCTTCCGGTGAGGAGGTGGAGACCGGACATTCCGCGGGAGATCGGGACGACGACGAGAAGACCGAAGGACACGGATCGCTCGGTATATCTCTCTACCCCTTCTCTTAGTTAGCTAGGACTACTTTAATAGCCCGATCCGGGTTTATAGTGCGCGGTGGTGCCGGTTTTAAAAAGTTAAAGTAAATCATCGCTTCCGCATTCCGGCGTCGGATTGACGGCCGGGGCGCCGCCGTGCACTTACATATCGTACGGATCTAACATCACGTACGTATCTCATTTAAAACTATGTATGAAACTATATGCAAATGAAGGACATACTAGATGCGATACTATATCAATATCTTGAATAAGTATAAAACTAACTAGATATCATAATACTAATTATAAGGTTGGAGGTGCTATACGCCATCCATCCGACTTCCCCTGTAGATATAAATCTACTCACCAACTTAATAAGCTTGCTGAAATTCACGCCGCTATATCCGCCAACTCCGTCTCGGAAATCCTCGAAATCGTACTTATAATCGTATTTAAAATCACATCGACGTAAATATCATATTGAAAACCAAAATATTGAGCTAAGCACCCGTAGGTTAGAACCTACAGATTACTTACCTAAAAAACGATCAATTGCCTCTGAACTTGACGTACGAACGTTAACGTTTCAGTTGCAGTAAAAATATGAAAACCCGTATCGTTATATCGGAAAATTTGATAAAACCTTTAGTAATCATTCCCATATTATACTGTGTAAATATTTAGTCAAAACAAACAATACAGAAACTTATAAAATATCAACACAAAGTTACAGGAGAAAAACCAACACCAAAATCCTCAAGGGAGCCGGCATCACTGGAAATTGGGTAAATGTCACCGGGTCGGATATGGAGTTTGGATCTCAGGTTTTAGGTGAAGTCTTCTAGTGGTCTTATGATACTTATGATGTTGCTATATTTTCTAGTGGTTATACCTAGTGGTTCCAGATTCCATATCTGTAGGCTAAATATCACAAAACTAAAAGTTTTCCTATACTGTATATATAAACTGATTTTGAACAGAATTGATTTAAGTAAAGAGAGAAGAAATTATACTTACTGAGATTATGCACAAGGGATTTCAGCTCATGAAGGGCATGTGGAATCATCAAGGGTTTGTATTGGATCAAGTTTAATGATGTGCACAAGTTTAAGGAGAGGGTTAAGATTTCATTCTTTGGATATGGTGAATACTTAGAATTTTCTTGGTTTGGGCTGAAGAAGTATATTGTTTCAGTTGGAGAAAGAAGAAGAAATATGTGCAATTGGGTGAGGATACATGTAGAGAAAGCATGAGGTGGAGGTTGAGAGATGGAGGTGGCATGGAGAAAAGAGGAGGTGTCATCAAGAGGAGGAATGGTGCATTCATGCAACGTGGAGGTGTAAAGAGAAGAAGGGGGAGATGGCGGGATATGAACAAGGGTGAAAATGAGATGTTTTGTGAAGGTTACCATAGAATATCATATGCCATCCATGATAAAAGAAATACAATAATAAAGAAAAACCTTCATATTACAAATCCAAATCCTCATGAAATAAAAGATATTAAATGATAACTTTATCACTTAATTATCATTAGCTTAATGAAAATTACAATGTCATGTTAAAATAATTAAAATATCATTTTTATGACATCACACACCTTTATCCACATTTTACCGAAATAACCACATTTTTACGGATATAATTCTGATAGCAAAAGTCGTATGTGATATCACTTTGCAAACATTATTTGAATTCATATTTAAAATTATAAATTAATATTTAAAATTTTCCAAAATATTACAAGCACGTCAGCGGCACTAGCCGTACGTAACGGCTACCCAGGTATTGAGAGAAAGGGAGGCCGACGAGCAAACTCATCCTGAACCCTTGCTGAGCCTGGCAGTGACAATATGCGTACAGTCCGGTTTGTTCGTCTAAGAGTATCGCATATCGAGTGTAGGGGGTGGATAAAGTCAGACCCCTAACAACGCGACAATTCCTGTCGGTATGAAACCCATCACCATATGAGAAACTACCGATCCTAGATCAGTAATTCTCGACTACCTTGGCCAAGGATTTCTTGTGATGGCTACCCGTGCGCTGCGCGACATCAACCCCCAATACCGGGAGAGACGAATCCTCGACAATCCGCTCACTACCTCTATGTGGCTCGGGACTATACCCAAATAAAACCTATTTGCACGACTCCTTTGAGCCGTGGTAGGGTAGTAATCAAAGCACAGTTGGAAAGGTCAACAGACTAATCTTTACACATGTCACCTGGGAACTGCTATCTGACAATAGGTATAATACCAACTAGCAGGTTCCCGGCGAGTCCGTCCAGTATACTCATAACCTAATGAACACCTGTATACTATGTTAGGTGAACAAACTAATACCAATGGCTTGTGAGACCTGGCCACCGCCCCTCATCGGGGTCTCAATCAGTATACACTAGTCTACTCTGAAGTATCGATGCCCAGTCTCGAAATTCTCACGACTAGGGACATTTAAGGATGTGCTTATAGACCATCAGCTCCCATGTATATGATTGCCATCATAATGCTGGTAGTCAAGCAAGAATCCTATGGGCTCTATCAATATGTAATAGTGATGATAAAAAGAAAATAGATAGTATACTATCATTTCGAGTAAGACTATTCTACTGGTATAGATCCTCCCTCAATTATCATAATCACCTGCCTGCGACTACGATAATTGCCTTGAGGGAACTATAGCCAACACCGAGCAATCGATCCTGCAAGAAAACTATGGCACAACGGGTGTGAGTTACCAACTTGTGAGTAGAAGACATTAGCAGGTAGAAATTGAATGAACAACGATCTCCTAATTAATACTGTGATATAATAATATAATGCCGTGTAGTAACGAGGGTGATCATGTATACATAAGTATAATAATAATAATATCGTGCCTGTAACATTTTATAAAATTTTAAATATTAATTTATAATTTTAAATATTAATTTAAGTAGAGTTTGCAAGTGATATCACATACAACTTTTGGTATCGGAATTTTATCCGTAAAATTTTAATTATTTTGGTAAATATGAAGAAAAGATGTGATATCATAAATATGATATTTTAATGTTTCTAAACATGACATAAGATGTTATTATAAGATAATGGTATTTAAGTGTTAAGATAAGTATTTCATTCTTTGTACATTTGAAATTAGATTTTTACATAAAAAGGTTTTTAATTTTTATATGGTTGGGTATATCTTAACCTAAGTCTAAACCCTCACCCTCAACACACCTCACCCTTGTTCATATCCCTCCACCTCCTCCTTCTTCTCTTTACACCTCCTCCTTGCCTGAACACACCACACCATTTCAAGTGTGACACATCCTCCTTCTTCCATGCCACCTCCACCTCTCAACCTCTACCTCATGCTTTATCTACACAATACAACACCTAGGGAATTCTTTAGTTTCTCAACCGAACATATTATTTTTTTCAACTCCAAGCAAAATAATTCCTAAGTGTTCATACCAAAAGAGAGAGAGAGAGAGAGAG
Organism: Agapanthus africanus; assembly: GCA_030015575.1. NCBI lineage: Eukaryota > Viridiplantae > Streptophyta > Magnoliopsida > Asparagales > Amaryllidaceae > Agapanthus > Agapanthus africanus. The sequence goes on from JASDDO010000018.1 coordinate 353,255,988, forward strand.
AGTAATGATTTCCTTCATCAAGTGTGCACTTCTTCAGGCATAAGATACTGCAAACCATAGATGCTCCCACACACAATTCTTGAGCTGGTGTTTCATTGTATATAATCTCCATAGGTATAATTCCTTTTCTTTTTGCTTGTTTAGTATAATTCCATATCTGTTTTTAGTATGCAATATAGAAAACAGTGTGTTTTGTGATATCTAGCTCACTGTAATTGAATCTGGAACCATTAGGTACAATTACTAGAAAAACTAGCAAGCCCAAAACTATAGTAAGATCGTTAGGAGACTTTACACAAAACCCGAGACCCAAACTTCACACTTGACCCGGCGACATCCCACCATTTTCCGAGCTCGCCGGCCCCCCTTTGGCTTTTGGTGTTGGTTTTTCTTCTGTGGCCTCTTGGGTAGTTTATGATTTATAGTATTGTTTGTTTTGTCTCTAAATGTATACAGAGAAATCTGGAAGTAGTTAGTTAAGGTTTTATCAAGTTTTCGGATATTCCGATACGGATTTTTCGTATTTCAGTACTTCAACTGAAACGTTAACGTTCGTACGTTATGTTCAGAGGCAATTGATCGTATTTGAGGTAAGTAAGCTGTAGGTTCTAACCTACGGGTGCTTAGCTCGTTGATTTGGTTTTCGATATGATATTTACATCGATACGACTTTAAATACGATTATAGGTATAATTTCGAGGATTTCCGAGACAGAGTTGGCGGATATAGCAGCGTAGATTTCTGCAAGCTTATTAAGTTGGTGAGTAGATTTACATCTACGGGGGAAGTCGGGTGGATGGCGTATAGCACCCTCGCAACCTTATAAATAGTTTTATGATATCTAGTTAGTTTAGTATTTATTCAGGATATTGATATTGAAGGTAATTTGCATCTAGCATGGTATTCAATTGCATGTAGTGTATTTATGGTTTGGTAAGTTAGTATGAAATATTTTGTCGTACTAGAGATGGATTAGACATGGTAATACTGTGAGATATTATACGAAAAACTATACGTATTGGAAATGATGAGATTCGTATGCCGAATAACGGCCAAGTTTTCATTTAAACTCGTAGAGTTAGATTATATTCCGTTTTAGGATGTAATACTTGTTTGAGATATATTCTTTTAAAAACTACGATTCGTTTCTCTTTTAATGATAAAATACAAGGATGCGATGCCAATTTCCAAAACAAATATCTATTTTAACTTAAGGCAGCTTCTTTATCTCAGAACAATTGTTTCGTTCTATTTTCAAAGATAATGGTATAGCTCATAGCAGGTAATTACAGTTATTAGTTACTCTTAGATTTACTTTACATGTTCACGTTATATTTATCGATAGTATACGTTTCCGCAATACGAACAGTCTGATAGAACACTGCACAATTACCAATGAGTACTATGCTGCACAAGCACGTACAATACACCTCATTGGTACTGCCATGTCACTGTAGAACCGTTCTGTTATATAATGCGTATATATTGGTTAATATGAATAGGTTATTACACCTGTAGAACACTTGCACAAATACTAATGATTGCCATGCTGCACGAGCACAAATGCGTATGTTACATTACACATCATTAGTATTGCCATGACACAGTAAGATTGATACGTTTATTTGCTTGTATGATTTATTTACGCACTTTACCTTATTCTCAGTTAAGCATTGTGAATACCGGTACTATGGATGTTTATATTTGATTTTATGAGTTTTCTGGAGATTTTACTTTTGATGATATATATCAGTGGTATGAGACGCTGTTATATATGTATACATATAATATATCATCAGGATAATCTATACAAGTATTCTCATTGTTTACTTGATATTTTGGATATGAGGAGTTGGCGTCCGCCATGAGCTTGATATTTTCTGATGGTTTTATTCCGAACCGAGTGGGGGGGCTATACGGTTTCGGACTTGCTACTTATCCAGACTGAGTCGGGAGGCTATGCAGTCGGATACATGATGGACCCGGTCGAGACCGAGCGGCAGGAAAACCGCATTGAGGGAGCCTAGCGAGGATACTCGATACCGGAGATAGAGATGAGCACGGTAGATATCCAGGGGATACTGACCGGGGTTAGATTCGAGCACGGCGGATATCCAAGGGATACCGACCGGGACGAGGGATATCGGGTGGTGATCATCTGTTGAGATGGTGTCGACAATATCTGCATTTACGTGTCGGTGATTGACACGAGAGATTTCTGATTTCGGGTGTCGATGCCGGACATCCATATATATTGATATGATTTCTATCATGAGGTATACAGTTAGATTACAGTTATTGTAGCCAAACAGGACAGATCCAGTGGACAGTACCTGTATATATTTGTACGGGCATTCATATTCATAAAAAAGATTTCAAAATCGAGTTATAGCTTCATTATTTTGACGTGTCTGAGATGACACTGAAATCTTTTAAATTGTAAACCTCTTAACACTATTCATTAAAATAGCAGGATGGATATCTTAAATAAGATATCCATTATATTTCATACTAGCACGTCTGCTTTATGCCGTGACATATCTATTTCGCGGCTATTTTAAAGAAGAGGTTTATATATATATATATATATATATATATATATGTTGGAGATAGTGCCTTCAAAATCAATTATTGGATCGCAGGTACGTGATTACAATGATTGAGGTAGGACCTATACCGATATGACAGTCTTGCTCGAGATGATAGTTTGCTATCTGGTTTGTCTTTATCATCGTATACATGCTTTAGTTCACTATTGCATGATGATAGAGCCCATAGGATTCTTGCTTGACTACCAGCAGTATGATGGCGATTATATACGTGGGAGCTGGGGTCTGTAAGCATATCCTTAAAGTGTCCCTAGTCATGGGAGTTTCGAGATAGGGCATCGATACTCCAGAGTAGACTAGTGTATACAGTCGAGACCCCGACGAGGGGCGATGGCCGGTCTCACAAGCCATTGGTGTTAGTTGGTTCACCTAAGATGTATACAGGTGCTCATTGGATTATGAGTACACCGGACAGGACTCGCCGGGAATATGCTAGTTGGTATTATACATATCGTCAGATAGCAGTTCCCTGGTGACATGTGTACAGGTTAGTTCATCGACCTGAGATCGTCATTTTTCTCGTATGAGTTCCCACTGTGCTTAGATTACTACCCTACCACGCTCAAAGGAGTTGTGCAAACAGGTTTTAGTTGGGTACAGTCCCGAGCTACATTGGAGGCAAGTGAGTGGATCGCCGGGGATTCGTCTCTCCCGGTATTGGGGGTTGATGTCGCGCAGAGCACGGGTGGCCATCACTAGAAATCCTCGGCCGAGATAGTGGAGAATTACTGATTTGGATCAGTTGTTTCTCAGATGGTGATGGGCTTCATACCGACATGATTTATCGTGTTATTAGGGGTCTGACTTTATCCACCCCCTATACTCGATATGCGATACTCTTTAGACGAACGGACCGGACTGTATATACATTATCACTGTTAGGCTCAGTAGGGTTTATGGATGAGTTCGCTCGTCAGCTTCCATTTCGATCAATACATAAGCAACCGTTACGTACAGCTTGTATCTCTGACATGCTAGAGATTATACCCAGTGCCAGTGTGTTGATGAGTCATTAGAGTCCCCCACAGACACTTTTCCAAGTTCGGGCGAAACGTTGTAGAGGCCGTATGGGTTTATGGCAGGGTTCGGAAAATGCACGTGCGTTTTGGCACGTGTCATTTTTCGGGCAGATAATACTGGTCGGCTTTGGTTTAAGCTGGATCCGAGTATTATACTGTGTAGATATAATATCTTTGTCTCAGATGCATTTGTATTCGGTCGTAATACAAATGCGGATATGTTTATACTGATACGGGGTTATCCTGAAATTCGTTTCAGAATCACTTTTGGAAGTTGCCAGTTTCCAGTTTTCTATCAGCTGTATTTAACATTCGGTTAAATGCGGATTTATCTTTTCTTGAAGAGGTGAGTCAGTGTTCTAGAAGGTTCTAAAGAGGGTAACAAGGCTTGTAAGTCATTAGGTCATTAATGGTGCATTTAATGACAAGGTGACTAGGTTAATTGTGATTGGTTTGCATTGATTGTGTTCATACTAGGTGTTGTATGACTCATTCTTTGTATTTAGGTTATGATAAGCTTCATATCCTTATGGTCACCCCCTCCACTCTCCTACCCTCACCTACCTCTTGCTATAAAGTGGCCGGCCCCCTCTCTTGAGAGGATCATGGTTGTGGTTTTGAGAAAAGATATAGTTTATGTGTATGGAAATTTCATAACTCTTTTCAATCCATCACAGTTTCTAATGGCAACTCTGTTCCCACCAAAAATTTCTGCGCAAAAGAGTCCAAGGTATCAAATGGCAGCGATACGCTTAAGAAAATGGGAACCAATATCTTCCGGGCTGTTTTTTGACAAACTCCTGAATGAGAAACAGATAAATTCTGATGGTATCGAAAGCGTCTCGAAAAACCCTTCGATTTGATATATAATGGGCCTCATAATTCATCCGGGATCAAAAGTTATGAAGCATCACGTGTCCACACGTGATGGACCTTTAAGAACCCGCTGGAGGAGCTAAAAGATATAATAAAAACTCGGAAAAGACCCCAATGGGGCATCACGTGCTCACACGTGACCATGGGTCACGTGCAGACACGTGATGGGCTTTTAAAGCCTCTAAAATAATGAATTGAATTTAATTCTAAAAGTCAGAAATTACCTCAACGAGGTATCACGTGCTTACACTTGACCATTGGTCGCGTGTTGACACGTGATGGTTAAAACAGCAATATAAACAAGCGGCTGTTAAAGGAACCAATTTGGGGGTCACGTGCTCATACGTGACCAAGGGTCACGTGTCAGCACGTGACTGGCTTCGAAAGCCTTACAGTTAATAGAATTAAATTCTAAAAGCTTCCAAATCTTTCCAAATGGAAAAGGATTATGGGGACCGTTGGATTAAAGATCCAAGGGTAATTAAAAATCACCAATTTATGGAAAAATCTTAAATAAAGAAAGATTCCCCCTAAATCTAACCGAGATAACAAAAAGAATATCTTTTGGATTTAAAATCCACGATGAATAAAATTCACTGAATGATCTAAAGGCCCAGAATTAATGATAAATATAAATCAAATCTCTCAACAATCAAATCAAATCTTTCAATGAGAGATTTTCTAAACAAATTGATTCTTTTCCTTCTCCTATAAATAGGAGCCAAGAAGAGAAGAGAAGGGATCTACTTTTGGAGGGAGAGAAGAAACAGAGGGAGGAGAATTTAATTCTCTGCAAAAGAAAAACCCTAGGTAAGAAAAGAGAGGCTTAAAAAAAGAATTTAATTCTCAAAAGAGTTTAACTCTTATATAAAGAAAAGAACTTAGTTCTTTCTCTGGTGGAGGATCTGCAAAGTGCACATCTCCCCATGAATTGAGAATTTAATTCTCATTGGGTTGAGATCCTGCCATGCAGATCCAAAACATAGAAGAGGAATTAAGTTTTGAGAATTCAATGGTCACAAAATTATAGGAATTTAATTCCTTTGGGATAAAATTAGGGTTTTACCCTAAATAAGAATTTAATTCTTTCATAATAGGAATTTAATTCCTCTAAAACAAAAATTAGGGTTTTACCCTAAATAAGAATTTAATTCTTAAAAATACGGAGACTTAAAAGATCTCTGCGCATAAAAAGACTAAGGTCACGTGCCCTACGTGACCCCTGAACAGATCCCCCAAAAATGAGAAGAGGAAAGCTTTGAGGCAATGCTTCACGTGTTCCCACGTGACCCCCATTATATATGGAACAAAAGCAAAGGCAGAAACAATTCTGGGCGCTCTCACGTGTTACCACGTGACCCCTAATAAATATTCTAATAAATCAGAGCATGATTATACATCACGTGCCCACACGTGATGGCTATGAAAATTAAAAGTGTTTAACAATTGTTTGCAGAACAAAATAAAGTGGATCTGGCCCCACTTTTTGATTCCATCACGTGCTCCCACGTGACTCCCAAAACGCAGAAAGAAAAAGCAAAGGAAATGAAAGCTTTGGGCGCTCTCACGTGTTATCACGTGACCCCTCAGCAAATGCTTTAACAATTGGCGCACAGATCCCCATCACGTGCCAACACGTGATGCTCTAAAATAAAAATAAAAGTGTTTAACACTTGTTCGCAGATTTGAGGATAAACCAAAAGGAGATCTGGCTCCACATTTACGGCGCCCTCACGTGTCACCACGTGACCCCTAATGAGCATTCTAACAGACCAGAGCGGGGGCCTTCATCACGTGCTCACACGTGATGGCCGCCAGAATTAAAAGAGTTAAACACTGATCTGCAGAATAAAATAAAGGGAATCAGGGCGCTCTCACGTGTCCACACGTGACCCCTCTCTCCTTAGTGTTTAACACTAATCTGAAGACTTTGTCCTCAGTGTTTAACACTGATTATCTTTTAGTGTTTAACACTAACTTGCTAATCTTATTCCCAGTGTTCAACACTGTTGGTCTTTAGTGTTTAACACTACTTTAGCCCAATTGACTAAGTTTCTAGAGGCAAAGCCTCTCCTTCAATGGACCAACAGAGGGCCAATATTTCAAACATAATTGGACTTAGCCCAAACTGGCCATTAGTCCTCAAATCATCTTGAGCTGAGCACATCTGTTCTTTCAACCAACTCATTGGTTCAAGGGTACATCTCTGAGCTCCTCTGATATTTGTCGTTGTAATCCTTCAACGTCTTCACAGAGGTAATGGGTCCCGACAACCATAAATTTAATGGACCACCATGTCCCTAAACTGGTAATGGACCACCATGTCCCTAAACTGGAACAATAGAGCCCAAACGCTCTTTTGTCGAATCTAAACGATCCCGTTAAGTCGATCTTAGTCCCAAACTGGACTAACGTATCCTTAACAACCGTTTAAGTTGATCTTAGCTTCAAATATGACTAACGTATCCTTAAACCTTCAAACAGACTTTAGTCCCAAATTGGACTATGGATCACCCAATCAACTTTGGTTCAAGGGTACATATCTGAACTCCTCTGACATCTGTCGTTGTAATCCTTCAACGTCGTCAGAGAGGTGACGGGTCCCGACGGCCATATATTAAACGGACCACTATGTCCCTAAACTGGAACAACAGAGCCCCCAAATGCTCTTTTGTCGGATCTAAACGATCCAGTTAAGTCGATCTTAGTCTTAAATTGGACTAACGTATCCTTAACAAACGTTTGAGTTGATCTTAGCCTCAAATATGGCTAACGTATCCTCAAACCAAACCCCCAAACCCAAATCTAAGATAATACGGATTTGGACTAGTCCACGTCCTACGGGCGACGACATAACTCAGTCTCCGTATACAATCCACGGGCAACCAAAAGCAAAACAAACACACACGACATGAAGTGACCATCTGGAGAAGGAGAAAGTTGTTACCGCAATGCAGTAGCGTAATTAACTGCAGGGGCTTGCGCCTGTAGGGAAGAGCGTCCCCACAATCAAAAACCCCTCAAACGAGGGGGAATCTGACGAAGTCTGCTACATCGGACGCATCCGTCTAAACCTCCGATACACGGTGCCATAAATCAACTTGGCATCTTTGGAGAGGTGGACGGCTAGCACCAATTAGCATCTGCCCCGAATCTCAGTGCCAAGACATCGCAGTCTTGTGCGTCGCTATTCGGAGGGGAACAGATTCTGGCACGCCCGGTGGGACCTCTTCCTCTTTCCACTCCACACTTCGTGTGTCGTGTTCGCGAACGAATCGCGGTTTGCTGTGGTTGCCTGTGGATTCGAGGTACTAAGATTTGGTGTCTTGCTCCGTGCAGAAAACAGAAGATCAATTGCTTCAAACTGCACTACCTGCAACTGCAACTCTCGCTCCGTCCCTACCGGAGGAGTGACCTACGGGCCCCAAGCGGCCTCTCTTTTCAAGATGCCAGTTGAGCAGGTGACTCAGGCCACCAGTGGGCTATTCTTCGGGACCATGATCCCACCAATGAGCTTCAATGCCCCATTACCATCGCAAGAATCTCCGAAGAAGTCGGTCTTCGATCGGCTTACAACTATCGCGGCCCCTCTCAACGGGTCGCCCAAGCCCAATGCCTCAGCTTTCAGCAGACTGGGCCAAAACTCATGTGGGCCCATGAAGAAGCCTGCAATACCAGAAAAAGTTGTTCCGAAGAGGATATCCATCCCTGCTCCTGAAGTCGTCAAGGCGGCTTCTCCTGCCAATGGGTCGGTCTTCACAAGACTGGCTATTCCGGCGCCCGTTCCTGCTCGAAGGTCTGTCTTTGACAGATTGGATACCGCTACTCAAAAGACGTCAGTCTTTAAGAGACTGACACCGGCAGCGCTTCATCTGGACAGGGGGCAAGACAAAGCCATCCCCATTGCTGAACCAACGCCGTCCGTTCGACACGCTCGACGTCGTCACTGGCGCCGAGTGAGGAAGGCTGGGGGAAACTCCCCCTCTGGGATAACTCCGCCAGCTCCGGTGGTGGAAATCAATGCCGCTGTTCCGACCAGGAATAGCTTTGAACCGCTAAGAGGGGTACGCAAGAACTCTCCGACTGCCATGCTAAAAAGATCTCCTCCACCTGCGGGGAGTATTACAGATGCAAAGCCGGAGCAACCCTCTCAACGGCTATCCTCCAAGATTTATAAGGTCTGGCGACGGGTCCAAGAGTCGGTGATTGATGAAAACTATCTCCGCCGACAGAAAAAGATGAAGGTTCAGCAGGAGAAGGATTACTCCATCAAGCCGCAAAAAGCAACGACTACTTGGGTGCCCACTACAACGGACCCCTCAACTTCAACCACTCAAAAGAGAGGGAGGCCGCAGAAAGCCCCTGTGAACATGGCGAGCCGTAAATGCGCTGAGCACAAACACCCCAAGTCTGGGGGAATGGTGGTGCACACTGTTTATATGGCTTCTGGAAAGGAGGAAAGCCGTTCTTCGACGGGTCACCGACCGCTCACCCGATCCGTGACGAAAGCCCAGGAGCAGCAACAGAAGCTTCAGGAGATGATGACTGCAATGGCCGCACTTACCGGGCCAAAAGAAAGCTCGGAGGCATCATCAGAGCAGCGTCATGAACAAGAAACTGACGCTGACTACCTACGCAGAGTCCTCGAAAAGAAGGACAAAGAAGCCGCAGAGCAAGCGGCTAACATAAAACAAATAGCGCTTCTCTTCCAAGATATGGTAGGGATGATGATCCAGCAAGATCCTCCTGCTGAAGATCCTCCGATTGTCCTTGAAGATGACAAAGGAGAGATATCGAATCCTCCACCGGCTCTGTCAACAGCCAAGGAGGAGACAATTTCCAAAGCTACCCTGGAGGAATATATAGCTCAGCAAATACGAGCTCATCAAGCAAGTGAAGCGGCTGAGCAAATTGTTAGAACCAGACGGCCCTATCCGAGCTGGTATGACCAAATTAGTTACCCGCCGGGATATACGATCCCTAAGTTTCACGTATAAAAAGGGACAGGGAATCCCCATCAGCATGTCGCTCAATTCAGGGCCTTATGCGGCAACATGGGAGGCGACGACAAACTGTTGCTTCGCCAATTCGTCGGCAGCTTAACAGAAACAGCCTTTGAATGGTATTCGGAGCTACCTAACGACTCTGTTAAAACATTTGCGGAGATGGAGCTGCTGTTTACACAAAGATTTGCAAGCGCCAGCGAGCGCACCCCGATAACAGCACTAATAAACGCTTGGATAAGGCCAGGCAAAACGTGGGTTCAATACGCAACACGATGGCGGAATCTGTGGTCGAAATGCGAACAACGGATCGAAGAAGTACCTGCGGTAAGCATGTTCGTGGGCACGCTCAATCCGCAAGTGACCATCTCCCAGTTCATGATGTTCTTCAAGCCAACTACTTTCCAGGCCTTGATCGACAAGTTAGCCCAAATGGATTAGATGGGACATAAACCGTCTCCTCTAAAGCCAGACTCTCAAAATGAGTAAGGAAAAGGGAAAGCGATCGTCGTCGCCAATACTCAACAACGGCCGAGCAATTCAAAGCCGGTTGTTCACCAAAGCAACGTACGTCCACGCCCATCCCTCGAGGAGAGACTGGGACGTCCTTACTCGTTTCCTCAGGATAAAACGAGAAGACTGTTCGAGCTGGCAGTGCGCAACAGACTCATCAATCTGCCGAGTCCAAAACGTCCGTTGCAACCAGGCGATGTCAACGATCCCAATTATTGCCCTTACCACCAAACGGTAAGCCATCCAATCGAGGATTGTTTCGTCTTTAAGGGGTGGATCGAGGATCAGTACCTACAAGGAAAGTTCGCACTGTCTGAAAAGTGGAAAGTAAACCCACCACAGCCGCACACTCCAAAGAAGACCTACGCACCGGGGGCAACTTGTCTTGTGATCTCCCACTCATTTACGGACGATGAAAAAACTCCTTGCACTGAGAAACTGGGGGCAGAGCCTGAGTCGGAATTCGTGTGTCCGTCAGACGAAATGATCGACACTTTTCTAGATGAGATTCGTCTAAAAAGTAAAGCTGATCGGGAGCGCGAGATGGCCATATTTGAAAAGGCCAAACGCCGGCGACTGGACAAAAGGGTCGAAACACTCCCACCAGATCAAAGTACATCCGCCACAAATGAAAACAGGATCAAGACAAGGAAACGATTCGCCAAAGCCATTTCAATGGGGATGAGGCCGCCCTCTTTCAGAGAAAATTCTCCTGGTGGTATACATTTTGATGAAACGGACGTACACCCTAACTTCTGCTTATATCATCAGAGGATCGCACATCCTACTGAAGACTGCAACTCCTTTAAGTGTTGGTGGCAAGGATATGTCGCTCACAGGCAACACTTCAACAGGACAAAGCGTGAAGCTCGTAGACAGCGAAAAAATACGACAGATGAGCATAAAAGAGTTGTCGGCAATTGTCATAGGGACGAGCCCGGGGATCATGAGTTCTCACCTTTGGAAGCGATTCTGACGAAGAAGCCGCCCTCAACCCTCTCTTCAAGGAATTCATTTCTAAAACAAAAGAATTGGAGAGTTGCGAGAACGTTCAGCCGTACAATCTCACGCTACCCGGAAAGAATCTCGGACCCGCAAACGACGGAGCAAACGAAATGAGAAAGGAAAAGGAAAAAACGGCCTTTGTTGCCAACACTCAACAACAGCCGAGTAACCCGAGGCCATTTTGTCGTCAAAACAACAAGCCGCGATACCTCAATGAGAAGTTGAAACGTCCTTACTCATTTCCCAAAGATAAAACAAAGAGATTGTTCGAGCTAGCAGTGCGCAGCAGGCTCATCACTCTACCAGATCCAAAATGTCCATTGCAACCAGGTGACGTTAACAATCCTAACTATTGTCCCTACCACAGAGTAATGGGTCACCCACTCGAAAATTGCTACGTCTTCAAAAACTGGGTTGAAGACCAATACCAACAGGGCAAGTTCGCGCTGCCCGAAAAGTGGAAAGTAAACCCGCCACAACAACATGTTCCGAAAAGGGTGGATATGCCGGGGGCATCATGCTCATTCATAGGGAAAGCCCCATAGACCGAAAAGTCAGAGATGCGTCTCAAATACGACGACGGCGGACTGAAACGTCCTTGAACAACGGCGGACCGCAATGTCCTAAAACTTGCAAACGACCGAAACGTCTTTAAACTACTACCGCAGCATCCTCAGGCTGACGAGAATAAAAAAATAAAATAAAGTAAAAAAAAACGGTATGTCCATAAGCAAAATGGGCACGGATGAAAACCCGAGAGGGCTCCGTGAGTAAAAACAGCAGGGCTACCGGAGAATGTTTGTGAAAACCCGAAAGGGCGTGACCTCGTTAAAAAAAAGAATAAATATATATATATATATAAAAGAACGGTATGTCCATAAGCAAAAAGGGCACAGATGAAAACCCGAGAAGGCTCCGTGAGTAAAAACAGCAGGGCTACCGGCGAGTGTTTGTGAAAACCCGAAAGGGCGCAACCTCGTGAAAAGACACTTACAGGGTCCTCTCGACCTTGTAAGGAGAAACCACCCGCGTGAGATCCTTACGACTCACAGGGAAGCAACACACTTAGGGATCCTCACGATTCTTAAGGAGAAATTACACTTGCGAGATCCTCACGACTCGTAAGGAGAACTCTCTTATGGGACCCTCACAGCTCATAAGATTTGAAAGTCTTAAGTTACAGAAACCTAAACCTGTGCTTAAGCAACCCCCACAATCTTCGATATGGCCCTACAAGCGGCTCAATACTGACCCTTGTATATAATCCACGGGTGCGAATAAACATTTCCCTAACCAAGTCCTACCCGTGACTAGGGATATGTTCGCATGGTGAACAACCCTTGTAAGTCCTCTCGACTTATAAGGAGAAAACCCTTTTGTAAGAGCCTTACAACTTACAGGGGAAAATGCACTTAGGAATCCTCACGATTCCTAAGGAGAAAACACGCCTACGAGATCCTTACGACTTGTAGGGAGAAATACCTTTGTGAGACCCTTACGGCTCATGAAGTCAAAAGCCTTAGTTGACAGAATCCTAACCCTGTTTACTAAGCCACTTTTGTTCGATATCGACAGAGGCAAATGATGATTCGCTCCTGGCAATATCCCAGTTGTAGCGATACTGATGCGTAAACCGGTATCAAATTCCAAGTCCTTTCATGGCAAATGATGATTCGCTCCTGGCAATATTCCAGTTGTAGCGATGCTGATGCTGAGGTTGGCGTTAGATTTCAAGTTCCACACTCGCGATAAAAAAAACAGCGAGCCATACATGCATACGAAATAGCCGAAAAGATGGGGCAACTTGCAAACAAAATCAGCAAGTAAAAATGTATGCATGCAAAATAGCCGAAATGATTGGGCAACTCACAATAAAAAGCAGCGAGGAAAAATAAAAAATATAGCCGAAATGATTGGGCAACTCGCAATAAAAAGCAGCGAGTAAAAAGAAAAATAGCCGAAATGATTGGGCACCGCGAAAAATAGCCGAAATGATTGGGCAATCGCGATTTTCGCGATATAAAAGCTGAAATGATAGAGCATCGCGGAAAGAATAAAAAATGATGAAAGAATGAAACTTTTTGCCCTGTAGGTGAGATCACATCGATCCCTGTATACAATCCAGGGGCACAAACAAAGAGGGAACCATACCTTCCCAACAGGCTCCACTAGAAAGCGAAGCCAAATCTCGACGGTTCATAGACAATCTAGAGACAACCGCGACATTCGTCTCGATACAGAGGACGCAATGCCAGCAAAACGAAGCAAATGCCAAATTCCTAGCTTCAGGGTCTTAACGGCAAGTGATATAAAGCCTGAAAGACAATCGGAGATCATCCCACACCAGCGCGGAGTGATTATGACTCATCGGGGCTCTCCAAAATGAGCCTAACCTCAAGTAAAAAGCGGCATGGCAAATTCCTAGCGTTTGCTCTTCCGACGGTCAAACTGCCAAGGAGGATTGCTTGAAGACGTTTTGTCCAGCCCCCGAAGGGATCAGAGACACGGCAGTCGCAGGGCTACTCGAACAGCACGATTGCCTATCGAGGGATACATCAGCTAATGCGACGGTACGACGGCCAAAACCCTAAGTACCACAGACCCTAACGGACTTCTGTCGTAAAGAGCAGAGGTTAACTGTGACGTTGGGATATTCTTGCGAGATCTGCTCGATCCGTTTCGACTCGTGAGGAAATTGATGTCTTTGCGAGAACTTCTCGATTCGTCTCGACTCGTGAGATAAAGCCTTAGGCAGCGGGGATTAAAAAAAACCTGTTTCCTAAGCACTGGGGCCCTGCAAGGCGATCCAAAATGGTCTCTTGCATACTATCCACGGGTCACACTCTCCAAAGTCGAATCTCGACTAGGAGGGAAACAACGACTTACAAGTCCTCTCGACTTATAATCGGGAAAATTCTCTTGTGGGATCCTTACGACTTATAAAAGAAAACGCACTTAGGAGTCCTCACGACTCCTGGAGAGAAAATACACCTACGGGATCCTCTCGACTCGTAGGGAGAAAAGTCTTTATGAGACCCTCACGACTCATAAAATTGAAAAGTCTTAGGTGGCAGATCCTAACCCTGTCTCCTAAGCCATCACTGCCCTGCAAAGAGGTCAAGACGGACCATCTATGAGCCGCACTTGCCAAAACTACATGCCACTGAAATGGAGAAGTTACTCATGAGCGTATAAACTACTTCACGCCAGAGTAAGACATAAAGAAATAGAAGGGTACGGCTCATGGAGTTAAGGGTTTGGAACTATATCTCTTAAGAGTCAAGATTTGAGTCAATGATAAATGACGACGCTTGTGTCCGCTCGTTATCTTCTCAGATCAAGATTCTGAAAGTTATATACCAACCCGAAACTGGTCATATGTTATGCATTACTCTGCACTACTTCACCCACGTATATGCTTACGTGGGCAAAGTAGTGGGAGGCATTTGTTCCCGCCAAAAATTTCTGTGCAAAAGAGTCCAAGGTATTAAATGGCAGCGATACGCTTAAGAAAATGGGAACCAGTATCTTCCGGGCTATTTTTTGACAAACTCCTGAATGAGAAACAGATAAATTCTGATGGTATCAAAAGCGTCTCGAAAAACCCTTCGATTTGATATATAATGGGCCTCATAATTCATCCGGGATCAAAAGTTATGAGGCATCACGTGTCCACACGTGATGGACCTTTAAGAACCCGCTGGAGGAGCTAAAAGATATAATAAAAACTCAGAAAAGACCCCAATGTGCATCACGTGCTCACACGTGACCATGGGTCACGTGCAGACACGTGATGGGCTTTTAAAGCCTCTAAAATAATGAATAGAATTTAATTCTAAAAGTCAGAAATTACCTCAACGAGGTATCACGTGCTTACACGTGACCAATGGTCGCGTGTTGACACGTGATGGTTAAAACAGCAACATAAACAAGCGGCTGTTAAAGGAACCAATTTGGGGGTCACATGCTCATGCGTGACCAAGGGTCACATGTCAGCACGTGACTGGCTTCGAAAGCCTTACAGTTAATAGAATTAAATTCTAAAAGCTTCCAAATCTTTCCAAATGGAAAAGGATTATGGGGACCGTTGGATTAAAGATCCAAGGGTGATTAAAAATCACCAATTTATGGAAAAATCTTAAATAAGGAAAGATTCGCCCTAAATCTAACCGAGATAACAAATAGAATATCTTTTGGATTTAAAATCCACGATGAATAAAATTCACTGAATGATCTAAAGGCCCAGAATTAATGATAAATATAAATCAAATCTCTCAACAATCAAATCAAATCTTTCAATGAGAGATTTGCTAAACAAATTGATTCTTTTCCTTCTCCTATAAATAGGAGCCAAGAAGAGAAGAGAAGGGATCTACTTTTGGAGGGAGAGAAGAAACAGAGGGAGGAGAATTTAATTCTCTGCAAAAGAAAAACCCTAGGGAAGAAAAGAGAGGCTTAAAAAGAGAATTTAATTCTCAAAAGAGTTTAACTCTTATATAAAGAAAAGAACTTAGTTCTTTCTCTGGTGGAGGATCTGCAAAGTGCACATCTCCCCATGAATTGAGAATTTAATTCTCATTGGGTTGAGATCCTGCCATGCAGATCCAAAACATAGAAGAGGAATTAAGTTTTGGGAATTCAATGGTCACAAAATTATAGGAATTTAATTCCTTTGGGATAAAATTAGGGTTTTACCCTAAATAAGAATTTAATTCTTTCACAATAGGAATTTAATTCCTCCAAAACAAAAATTAGGCTTTTACCCTAAATAAGAATTTAATTCTTAAAGATACGGAGACTTAAAAGATCTCTGCTCATGAAAAGACTAAGGTCACGTGCCCTACGTGACCCCTGAACAGATCCCCCAAAAATGAGAAGAGGAAAGCTTTGAGGCAATGCCTCACGTGTTCCCTCGTGACCCTCATTATATATGGAACAAAAGTAAAGGCACAAACAATTCTGGGCGCTCTCATGTGTTACCACGTGACCCCTAATAAATATTCTAATAAATCAGGGCATGATTATACATCACGTGCCCACACGTGATGGCTATGAAAATTAAAAGTGTTTAACAATTGTTTGCAGAACAAAATAAAGTGGATATGGCCCCACTTTTTGATGCCATCACGTGCTCCCACGTGACTCCCAAAATGCAGAAAGAAAAAGCAAAGGAAATGAAAGCTTTGGGCGCTCTCACATGTTATCACGTGACCCCTCAGCAAATGCTTTAACAATTGGCGCACAGATCCCCCTCACGTGCCAACACGTGATGCTCTAAAATAAAAATAAAAGTGTTTAACCCTTGTTCGCAGATTTGAGGATAAACCAAAAGGAGATCTGGCTCTACATTTAGGGCGCCCTCACGTGTCACCACGTGACCTCTAATGAGCATTCTAACAGACCAGAGCGGGGGCCTTCATCACGTGCTCACACGTGATGGCCGCCAGAATTAAAAGAGTTAAACACTGATCTGCAGAATAAAATAAAGGGAATCAGGGCGCTCTCACGTATCCACACGTGACCCCTCTCTCCTTAGTGTTTAACACTAATCTGAAGACTTTGTCCTCAGTATTTAACACTGATTATCTTTTAGTGTTTAACACTAACTTGCTAATCTTATTCCCAGTGTTCAACACTGTTGGTCTTTAGTATTTAATACTAGCTTTAGCCCAATTGACTAAGTTTCTAGAGGCAAAGCCTCTCCTTCAATGGACCAACAGAGGGCCAATATTTCAAACATAATTGGACTTAGCCCAAAATGGCAATATGTCCTCAAATCATCTTGAGCTGAGCACATCTGTTCTTTCAACCAACTCATTGTTTCAAGGGTACATCTCTGAGCTCCTCTGATATTTGTCGTTGTAATCCTTCAACGTCTTCAGAGAGGTAATGGGTCCCGACAACCATAAATTTAATGGACCACCATGTCCCTAAACTGGTAATGGACCACCATGTCCCTAAACTGGTAATGGACCACCATGTCCCTAAACTGGAAATGGACCACTATGTTCCTAAACTGGAACAATAGAGCCCAAACGCTCTTTTGTCGGATCTAAACGATCCCGTTAAGTCGATCTTAGTCCCAAACTGGACTAACGTATCCTTAACAACCGTTTAAGTTGATCTTAGCTTCAAATATAGCCAACGTATCCTTAAACCTTCAAACAGACTTTAGTCCCAAATTGGACTATGGATCACCCAATCAACTTTGGTTCAAGGGTACATCTCTGAACTCCTCTGACATCTGTCGTTGTAATCCTTCAACGTAGTCAGAGAGGTGACGGGTCCCGACGGCCATATATTAAACGGACCACTATGTCCCAAAACTGGAACAACAGAGCCCCCAAATGCTCTTTTGTCGGATCTAAACGATCCAGTTAAGTCGATCTTAGTCTCAAATTGGACTAACGTATCCTTAACAAACGTTTGAGTTGATCTTAGCCTCAAATATAGCTAACGTATCCTCAAACCAAACCCCCAAACCCAAATCTAAGATAATACGGATTTGGACTAGTCCACGTCCTACGGGCGACGACATAACTCAGTCTCCGTATACAATCCACGGGCAACCAAAAACAAAACAAACACACACGACACGAAGTGACCATCTGGAGAAGGAGAAAGTTGTTACCGCAATGCGGTAGCGTAATTAACTGCAGGGGCTTGCGCCTGTAGGGAAGAGCGTCCCCACAATCAAAAACCCCTCAAACGAGGGGGAATCTGACGAAGTCTGCTACATCGGACGCATCCGTCTAAACCTCCGATACACGGTGCCATAAATCAACTTGGCATCTTCGGAGAGGTGGACGGATAGCACCAATTAGCATCTGTCCCGAATCTCAGTGCCAAGACATCGCAGTCTTGTGCGCCGCCATTCGGAGGGGAACAAACTCCATTAACCGTTCGTCCATATCCTTGGACGTAACGAGACAAAGTGTTCTACTCATTCTCTACATCATCTTGGTCGTCTCTTTTAGCAAACTTGACGATCGAGTTTCCTCGGTTCAGAGGCGGGAGCCCGTTTAAAGATCCGTCGATGTGATGCCACCTGGACGAGAAGACTAGAGATTAATGAGATCGGAACAGCCGCAACAAAGCGTGGGATGATGGTTGAAGACTGAAGGACTCGGATCGTTCGGTATAACTCTTCTACCCACTTCGTAGTTTGTTAGTTTAGCTTTAATGGCAGATCCGGGTTACGGTACGCGATAGCGCCAGTTGTAAAAAGTTTTTGTTCCGCATTTGGCGTCTGTTAGACGGCCGGGGCGCTACCGTGGACTTACAGTGGTATCAGAGCCTCACCATTAAGCTATACTAACTTGTGTTAACGCGTTTAAAATATCGATCGAACAGAATTTCCGAAACTACAATTTTCAGCATTAAAGTTTCTGTCGATTTTTAAAAGGGTCTAAAAATTATTTTGAGCATCACAGAAAAACAAGTAGGCTTTTATAAGAATACTGGTGAAATTTGGTGGCCCAACTCAACAGTAACGCCGTGGATCCGCGGCCCAAACAACGGTTTGGCCGCGGAACCACCGCCGTTTTGTGAGATTGGTACTCCAATTTTCTACAGTAGCTTCTACACAGTGAATTGTGGTTTCTGGAATGTTTCTTTTGGGCCCATATTTGGTTACTGTACAGCAGAAGTTCGTGGGGCCCACTTCGGGAAATTTTGTCGATCGAAATTTTAAACTTGTTAGTATGCAGTATTTACATTATATCTCCGACCGGGAATGTCATTTGATCGGTAAACCGCGTCTGATTGCTATTGTTCTTTTAGACGGGTTTGCGAACGTAACATTCGTGTTGATGTTCTATGTTGTGCTGTATTGTTGCGGATATGTCATGGTGGATAGCAGGGTGCAATGATAATGCTGTTTGGATTTATTTGTACATTTGTTATTGCGGGACGAGCGTCCAACATGTGGACTGCCGTCACTGCCTGTTGTATAATATTCTTTTTGGGGCACGACCGGGTTGAGCTCGATGTACCCGTTATACATATTTTAATTTCTGTACTAGGTTTATCCCGCGAAGGAGTGCACGGATAGCCGGGTTCTGGAGGGCAACGGGTCTGTATCTCATGGCTTTGAGAGGCAAAGGGACCTTACTCTAGAATTGGCAGACTATTCGCCGCACTTGTAGGGGGTACAGATTGACCCAAGGAGGGGTGCTCAAGTTACCGGATTCCGTGAAGTGCCGGGTGTTCCATTCACTATGCTTTGGGGACTACCTCGCTTAAGGTTTTGGCGGGTAACTTGCCGCACCCGTAGCGGTCTAGCTTTCATTGCACAGGCTATCCACACGACCAGGTGAACGTCGGGTTTCAGTAGCGGCTCTGTGAAACCCGGGGATCCCAGATTATCTGTATTGTTCTGTGATGCTTATTACTTTTCTGTAATGTTGCATATTATCACGCCTGGAGCGATTATTGTATATTGGTATATATACTATTAGATGTTGTATATGTTTTACACCCGCGCTAGTTCAGCCCCCTTTCTGTCGTTAGTTAAGTAACCTAACGGGTGATGACGGGACCCAGTGACGAATGCGGATGACATATACGTACATTTTATTTTCGTTCTTTTCTGGTGTGATTGATTGATGGGACTGCATTGATTCTTATCAATGTAAAGATAAAACAAACCTATATTTGATGTTGTTGGAACCAATTTAAAAAGTGTTATTACAAAAACATTTCCTTTTGCTTTGCATAGTGATATTCAGTTGGAATATCCTGCACCTCATTCGACGAGGCAAGGGCTGATATCCCTTCACCGGGAAAGACCCCTTGGGCAGAAGTTTGAGTCAGGGTAATAACTTCATTATAGTCGATTACAAGTTGCTTTGCATCGCGGTATTCAGTTGGAATATCCTGCACCTCATTCCACGAGAAAAGAGCCGAGATCCCTTCACTGGGAGTGACCTCTTTAGCAAAAGGTTTTTTGTCACTATATTTTTATAAAAAGCTATCAGGTTCCTTCAATGAGATCAAGTTCATTACGTTAAAGGTTTTTCGCCAAAAACCAGCCGTAGCCCTCCGTCATTTTTTTTGGGTATTCAGTAGTATTCAAGCTATGTATTTTGACCTTCGCTAAGGCATAGTGTTTGGTAGCTGCTGGGTATTCATTTGTTGCATAGATAGATGAGTTGGTTTGGGACAGTCATTCTGCCATTTTGACCTTCGCCAAGGGCATGTGCGGGTGGGTTCAAATTAACCTGGTTAATGATGGATAGAACTTGACATATGGCTTATGACATTTTGACCTTCGCCAAGGTCATAAGAGCATGGGGCAAAAATTATATCGGGAGTTTCTAAAGAAACTGGAACTTGCCAAGTATGCGCATACCTTCTGGAGTGTGATAACTTGAGTGGCTTCCATCAAGTTATCATGCGATGATAGTTGGATCCCGATTCTCACTGATGCGTTGGTTTACTCCTCGGGTGATCCCGACTAATTCTTCTTTCAGATTTGGAGGAGAATTTGAGATTACAGTGGGAGGTTTCCTGATTAGATAAATTGATTACCATTCTGATCTAGGTTAGAGTGCACGCAGAGTGTTTCTTTTCTCTCTCTCTCTCTTTGGTAGCGACCTTTGACCGACCCTAGACTATGACTCAGTGACCAAGTTGACCGAACCTTCTTAAAATACTGGCTTTTGGATTGTCTTAGTTGCATAAGTCATTGCCGCTCCTTCTTTTACCCTTTGCATTTCTCAGAACAACCCGTATTATTACGGACATCCACTTCCATTGGATAGATCCATCGTATGGTTATATACGAACTCGAAGGGACTTCTTCGAGGATGGATCCAGGTTTAGGAGAAATAGAATTGGTTTATTCAGTTGTCTTTTATTATCACCTTCTCTCAGGTTGCAAGGGCTCCTTAGTTTAGGAGAGTACACCTATTACGCTTATTGGATAGTCTTATTCCAAACCATAGGCTGGTGCCGAAAGGTAGGGAATGAAGAAAACCAATTAGCCTAAGTAGGGTGTGCAGAAGGTAATATGTAAAGACAAGATGAAGGGATTAGAAAGAGGGCAAAGTAAATTGTGACTGTTATCATTCATGGCCAAACCGCGTACTTCATCGCCACTCCTATTTCACCTTTACCTTTTTCCCAGTTCGGGAGAAATAGAATAAGGTATTATTCAGTAGTCTTTTATCATCACCTTCTCTCAAGATGCGAGTACTCCTTGGTTTAGGAGGGTACACTTATTATGCTTACTGGATAGTCTTCTTCCAAACCATAGGCTGGTGCCAAACGGTAGGGAAGGAAGAAAACCATTTAGCCTAACGATGGTGTACAGAAGATAATGACTAAAGACAAATATAGGGATTTGGAGAGATGGCAAAGAAATATACGGTTAAAGTCATGAATTGGATTATGGAAGAGGTATTACTAGGAATACCAGGATACCCCTACGAGACATTTTAATGTTTCAGTTTCACTGCACATTGTTAAAAGAAAACTGTTTTCCCGATTAGATACTTACTCCAGGGTATGTATTTACCAGGTTTCATTCTCATATCTGTATGGTTTTTTCAGATGATGAGTGGGAGTAAGTTATTGGGAATTAGGTGATCATCCTCATTATATCAGAATTCGTGGTAAATTGGTGATATTTGAGGAAATCGCCTGGGTAAAGTTTTTAACCTACGATGCACAGATTTTGAGTTATTCAACTCAGCGGACTTATACAGAGTATTGTATGTTGTCCAGTGTCCGTCAGGACAAAGGGGTAGGTCCTCGTACTATGTTCTGTTTACTTATGACTTCTCTAGTTATTAGACAAGTATTTTGTAGAAATACAATGTCTAAGTTTTGAGAAGTTGTGGGTATAAGAATAAAGTAGAGAACCAGGTATCACAAGTATCGGGATTCTTCAAAGAGATCGAAGATGTAGATTCTTGTGATACTATTCAGATGATAGTAATGGTTTTGAGAAACTTGTTTCTCTTTCAGGTTACTCATAATTGGATGGATTCCTAAGTTGAGTAATTCTGATTAGCCTCTCTCCATTAAGTTGATATGCACTGGAGACAGCTGCAAGATTAGAATCTGGTTCCAATTAATTAAGTGCCAAATTTTCTATATTAAATATAGAATGGTTCATATCTTAACGATGTTAAGGTACGGGGAGTTTTCCAACTTATGCTTAAAACCAGACTCTGGATAACTCAAGACACGTTTCTGTAATGGTTGTTTGTGGGTTGACCCTGGTTTTGACGAAGGTTGACATTTCTACCATCTGGAAGATCAATAGTGATATTGTTCTTGACTCACCACAGTTTTATTAAAATGGATTTTTTTTCAGAAAATAGTAGTGGGAGTATGGTAGAACTGGAAGAGATTCCAAAACCGCAAACGATTACGGAAAATTTAATAGGACCTATATATTCAATCAGGTTTGACATTCTAATAGCCACTCCGCAGATATGGTGGGTAACCTCAGACACCCGAGAGGTACTCCGGTACCCTCAAGGACGGTGACAGTAAGGTTCTTGTTTACCCAGACTTGACACTACTGTTGTTCCAAACTATGAGACCCGAGAGGAGAATATGTATAGTGTCGTTCTAAACTAGCTTTAGAAGCGTACGTATATATTATTCTGCCAGAGGGCTGTCGTAGTCAGTGGGAGCAGCGGAAGCATAGTGGGCAAGTAGCTTATGTCTATTTATAGGCTTGAGCAGATATAGCGGAGATAAGATCATCTATTTTTGATGTGACAGTCATGGTTTTGACTTCATCAGAATAGAGGATGGATCTGTTGAGAAGGTAGTATGGTATGATGTCCTGGTATTTGGATGACATACACAAAGTAGGAAGTAAAATTCCTATACTACGATCGGTTGTACTTTGGTCGTCACACAGTTGTTTCTTCACAAAAGATATGGATATAATATCAGACATTCTGATTACTAGATTTATGGTATTAGATCTAGATTTGGGTATTTTCCCAATATGGGTACTTTGACAGTATTCTAATGGTATTTAGAATAGATGACTCTTGTCATGGTAGAGTACCTGCAGGTGATGGAGTCACCCTCTCTAAAGGTGTCTTAGAGACTAAAGGAGAGAGGGATGTGCATGATTGGCAGATCACTTGCTTAGGCAATTGAGTCAATCATGAGATGTCAAGTACCACACCAGATGTTGTTTTTACACTAGATGCAATAAGTTTATATTAATCCAATCCTGAAGAAATATAAGGAAGCAGTTTTAGAACATAAGTGCATATTATACGGATTTGATGACGGCAGCCTCTTTCGGGAGACGGTTATCATTCCAGGCTTCAAAGGTGACATGGATGACAGAGTGATTGTCAGAGTTATAGTTTTCCCTCCGACGAGGGACAGTATTATGGACAGGTGGTCCAAGGGGATACTGTGGGAGGCATAGTGCTGGATAGTGATTAGGTTCAGTGATCGATACAGTCTAAGAAGTTTGGATTTGGAGTTCATTTATGAACTAGGTCCCATCAGATATCCAGACATATTCTAAGACAGGTATTACTCGATTCCGGAGATGGCTTTCTCCGCGAACTTGAGATTTAGAGAGATATAGAAAGAAACATCAGGGAGGATCCACTCACTGAGACTATTTCTCGAACACAAAAGTTTTACGAACTAGCTTTATGAAACTGATTAGTAGAGAAGTTGGGTGTTCGGTATCACACGGGCTGTGAGTATGCGACATCACAATAATTAGCCTTTAGTGCAAGTGGGAGATTGTTGGAGATAGTGCCCTCAAAGTCAATTATTGGATCGCAGGTACGTGATTACAATGATTGAGGCAGGATCTATACCGATATGACAGTCTTGCTCGAGATGATAGTTTGCTATCTGGTTTGTCTTTATCATCGTATACATGCTTTAGTTCACTATTGCATGATGATAGAGCCCATAGGATTCTTGCTTGACTGCCAACAGTATGATGGCGATTATATACGTGGGAGCTGGGGTCTGTAAGCACATCCTTAAAGTGTCCCTAGTCGTGGGAGTTTCGAGACAGGGCATCGATACTCCAGAGTAGACTAGTGTATACAGTCGAGACCCCGACGAGGGGCGATGGCCTGTCTCACAGGCCATTGGTGTTAGTTGGTTCACCTAAGATGTATACAGGTGCTCATTGGGTTATGAGTACACCGGACAGGACTCGCCGGGAACATGCTAGTTGGTATTATACATATCGTCAGATAGCAGTTCCCTGGTGACATGTGTACAGGTTAGTTAATCGACCTGAGATCGTCATTTGTCTCGTGTGAGTTCCCACTGTGCTTAGATTACTATCCTACCACGCTCTAAGGAGTTGTGTAAACAGGTTTTAGTTGGGTACAGTCCCGAGCCACATTGGAGGCAGGTGAGCGGATCGTCGGGGATTCGTCTCTCCCGGTATTGGGGGTTGATGTCGCGCAGTGCACGGGTGGCCATCACTAGAAATCCTCGGCCGGGGTAATGGAGAATTACTGATTTGGATCAGTAGTTTCTCAGATGGTGATGGGCTTCATACCGACACGATTTATCGTGTTATTAGGGGTCTTACTTTATCCACCCCCTAGACTCGATATGCGATACTCTTTAGACGAACGGACCGGACTGTATATACATTGTCACTGTTAGGCTCAGTAGGGTTTATGGATGAGTTCGCTCGTCAGCTTCCCTTTCGATCAATACATAGGCAACCGTTACGTACAGCTTGTACCTCTGACGTGCTAGAGGTTATACCCAGTGCCAGTGTGTTGATGAGTCATTAGAGTCCCCCACAGACACTTTCCCAAGTTCGGACGAAACGTTGTAGAGTCCGTATGGGTTTATGGCAGGGTTCGGAAAATGCACGTGCGTTTTCGCACGTGTCATTTTTCGGGCAGATAATACTGGTCGGCTTTGGTTTAAGCCGGATCCGAGTATTATACTGTGTAGATATAATATCTTTGTCTCAGATGCATTTGTATTCGGTCGTAATACAAATGCGGGTATGTTTATACTGATATGGGGTTATCCTGAAATTCGTTTCAGAATCACTTTTGGAAGTTGCCAGTTTTCCAGTTTTCTATCAGCCGTATTTACCATTCGGTTAAATGCGGATTTATCTTTTCTTGATGAGGTGAGTCAGTGTTGTAGAAGGTTCTAGAGAGGGTAACAAGGCTTGTGAGTCATTAGGTCATTAATGGTGCATTTAATGACAAGGTGACTAGGTTAATTGTGATTGGTTTGCATTGATTGTGTTCATACTAGGTGTTGTATGACTCATTCTTTGTATTTAGGTTATGATAAGCTTCATATCCTTGTGGTCACCCCCTCCTCTCTCATACCCTCACCTCCCTCTTTCTATAAAGTGGCTGGCCCCCTCTCTTGAGAGGATCATGGTTGTGGTTTTGAGAAAAGATATAGTTTATGTGTATGGAAATTTCATAACTCTTTTCAATCCATCACAGTTTCAAATGGCAACTCCATTAACCGTTCTTCCATAGCCTTGGACGTAACGAGACAAAGTGTTCTACTCATTCTCTACATCATCTTGGTCGTCTCTTTTAGCAAACTTGACGATCGAGTTGCCTCGGTTCAGAGGCGGGAGCCCGTTTAAAGATCCGTCGACGTGGTGCCACCTAGACGAGAAGACTGGAGATTAAAGAGATCTGAGCAGCCGCAAGAAAGCGTGGGATGATGGTTGAAGACCGAAGGACTCGGATCGTTCGGTATAACTCTTCTACCCACTTCATAGTTTGTTAGTTTAGCTTTAATGGCAGATCCGGGTTACGGTACGCGATAGCGCCAGTTGTAAAAAGTTTTTGTTCCGCATTTAGCGTCTGTTAGACGGCCGGGGCTCTACCGTGGACTTACAATATATATATATATATATATATATATATATTCGGTTACATTGGGTTTATACCTAGATACAGGTCATTTGCATTTGATATATTCTATTTGGGATTGCATGATAGTTAGTGTTGCATTATGATACATTCGCATATCATATTATATTAGTACATATCATGATAGTACTATACTTATGACCTAGGTATCATCGTGCATTTCAATTTCTACCTTTAGATGTACTTTTATTCATTAAGTTTGCAACTCATCCCCGTTGTGCCACAGTTCTTGCAGGTTTTACCGCTTAGATTATCAGCGGCTCGGCACACATTCTTTTCGCTGATTGATCGGTAAGTGGGTTATTATTGTATCGTACTCACACTTGATTATTCATATATTCTTGTATCTAGTGAAAACTCTATCAACTTAGAAAGGGTATATTGTGGACTTAGAAGTGAGACTTAGAGTTGTGTGTTGTGATGTCGTACTCATTGGAGTCGACCATTTTAGATTGTTGATTTTATTTCGCTTTTCTTTTCTTCGCCATTGTGTGTTGTATATTGTTTGCTTGGTTGCTCCGCCATTTAGGTGTGGAAGCTAGCTCCCATGGGATGCTATTTTATTATCATGTTGTATTGGGTTTTTATGCGAAATTTACAAAAGAGGTACTGTCGAATTTCAAAATGCCATATATGTTCTTTAAACATAATTAGTGAAAATCAAATGGTTAATTTAAATTGATTCCATCTAATGATTATTTAAACTTCACCTCCAATGTTTTCAAAAGACCGGGTTTCGTCTTACTTAAACAGCATCGGCGTCTTTAGTTGTCACGTGATTTAAGTGCCGGTCACGTGCCACATTTGGGTAGTGACAAAGTTGGTATCAGAGCGTTTGGTTTAACCTTTGTTCGAGTCTAGGTTTGACTATATGGAGTCTAGGCATACATTTTGTTACCTAGGCTTGACCTTACAGGGCTTAGACTCAACTTTGGGGGTCTTATACCCCAACTTTCGTTATATAGGATGACCTTTGTTGATGGAGTAGGTACTAAGTAGATTGATGTACCGTACATTTGTTCCGTGGCATATTTACGATATGATACTCCACCTAAGTTACCTTAGGATTTATGTCTTGAGATCTTCCTTATATTCATTCCGTTGATCTATCCTCGTCAATGTATCTTGATCGTTCCGGTCACCATGTTTATGGGAGCCGAGAGGGCTGCAGTTAGAGATACGGTCAGAGCAGACTTGTCTGGGACAAGGACTGACCAGGGTGACTTTCATGTAATATAGAGACATGCCGTTTATATATATTTGATTAAATTCTAATATTGAAGCGAGTTTCTTCGGGATCTGCACCAGATGGTAGGGTCATTGCCAGAGATCAGCCGGACTTGAGGCGTGATGTTTTCCCCTCTCCGCAGATCGTGATGTCGCGTACTGTTCAGACAGTGGTACCAATCATTGCTGAGTTTATAGAGACGTTGCTTCTAGAGTTCATGAAGTTAAATATTTACGATGTCTACAAGTGTAGATGGATTAGAAGGATTCATTGCCGTTCAGATACGGAATGGTTAGGACTTTTAATCCATTGTGGCACTCCGATACGAGATCAGTGAAAATTAATTAGCGTCTTCCGATGGATCTAGTATAGACTGGATACAAGCCGCTCAAGAAAGAGATCGCACAATAAGTTTTCCTCCGATGAATTGGGACAAGTTTTCAAAGATAAGCTTAGCCAGATTCTTCTATAGAGTATCAGAGATGTCGGATTCGTGTTTCCGAGTTTTATAAGACTCCGAGCTTGGACATAACCAAGTATGACTTACAATTCGCGTGGTTATCGCGATACGCTCCTTAATTGATTGTTATTGGAAAGTAATGGGACAGGAGATTGGTGCGAAGTTTCAGTGGACAGTTGTTCTTCACTGTTGATATTGAAGATTTTATTCATATGCTGAAACGTGTACGGCTACACCTTCAGAAGGGAAGAAAAGAAAAGAATGACAGTTGTTGCTAAGGAGAAAGTGGATTCAGTAATGAGTGCTTATTCCTGGCAGGCTGGATAGCTGAGATCAGCAGGAGACTTGAAGGGATTCTTTTAGAAAGTTGATAATAAGTGAGATTGCACCCAGGATCAGTGGTTAGCCCACAAACAGAGGATAGAAATTTCCGTCATCAACATGTTGTGTTACAAGAGACTGGACTACTGGTCAAGAAGATGTGATGGGAAGTATCAGCATAAGACGAATGGTGTCGTTACTCCTCACTGGACGATCGATAATGGAGTCATGGTATTGAGGTCTGCAAGAAGAACCAGAATTCAGAGATGGAGAACGTTAGATCGTGGCAGAAGACAAGTAGTAATCCTTTCTCTGCCAATTCCGGGTATAGAAACACCTTCCGACATTGAAGAGGATATGCTTCGACGTCCTTTGAGTTCGATTGCGTTTTTATGATCTAAATATTTCACTTTTTAACATTGAAGAAAGGACAACTCAATTTCCATTATTCAGACATACGTATTTTTGAGTATTTGAGGGTCACCTAATGTTTTGTGCACACCAGGTGCACTTGTTGAGATTTTCGTGCGAGGTGACTGCATTCGATTGGAGTGTTGTGTACACCAGATGCACTACACTGATATTTCCGTGCACATCAGATGCACATGGTTAAAAGATTTTATATATATACCCTAGCTATACTTGGTATGATTTCGTTCACACCAGTTGTACGTTTTGAATTTTGTGCACTTTGATGCACTTGATTTTGATTTTTTGCACCTCGATGCACTTGAGATTTATTTTGTGCACTTTGATGCACTTGATCTTGATTTTGTGCACTCCAATGCACTTGAGATTTATTTTGTGCACCCTGATGCACTTGGATTTGATTTTGTGCACCCCGATGCACTTGCTACTATTTTGTACACTTTGTTCCATGCACAGCGGATGCAGTGGATATCGTTTCGTGCAGGCCTGTTGCACATAGCATTGTTTTAGTTTCATGCACACCGTGACGTGTGAATTGAGATTTGCATGCAAATTGTTACGGCTGACTTCGTTTTCGTGCTTTGCACTTGATAGGATATATTATAGATTTGATTTATATAATTTTTTTGCCTGATCGTGTGCACTGATGTTGCACTATGATTATGGCATTGATTATGTACTTAGGATACACAACGGTTTTCGTATTTGGCATTTTGCATCATAACTGGAGTAATCCTCATAGCAATCGCTAGAGTTACAGTTATGTGAGTTTTATATCTCATGATGTTTCACGCACATTGTCGCGTTATGTTGCGTTTTAGCTCGTATGGGACTTTGGAGTTTTGTTATATCAAGCGGGTTTTATTTTTTAAATTTGGACCCCGGAAAATTGTTTTAAATTTGGACCCCGGAAAATTGTTTTAAATTTGAGCTGATTGGATTAAGAAAAATGTTTTAAGAAGGGGGTTTAAATTAAATTCGGGGACCGAATTTCTTTAAGGGTGAGAGACTGTAATATTTTCGAAAATTTTAAATATTAATTTATAATTTTAAATATGAATTTAAGTAGAGTTTGCAAGTGATATCACTTACGATTTTTGGTATCGGAATTTTATCCTTAAAATTGTAATTATTTTTGTAAATATGAAGAAAAGATGTGATATCATAAATATGATATTTTAATGTTTCTAAACATGACATAAGATGTTATTATAAGAAAATGGTATTTAAGTGTTAAGATAAGTATTTCATCCTTTGTACATTTGAAATTAGATTTTTACATAAAAGGTTTTTAATTTTTGTATGGTTGGGTATATCTTAACCTAAGTCTAAACCTTCACCCTTAACACACCTCACCCTTGTTCATATCCCTCTACCTCCTCCTTCTTCTCTTTACATCTCCTCCTTACATGAACACACCACACCATTTCAAGTGTGACACATCCTCCTTCCTCCATGCCACCTCCACCTCATGATTTCTCTAAACAATACAACACCTAGGGAATTCTTTAGTTTCTCAATTGAACACATTAGTTTTTCAACTCCAAGCAAAATAATTCCTAAGTGTTCATACCAAAAGAGAGAGAGCAATGATTTCCTTCATCAAGTGTGCACTTCTTCAAGCATAAGATACTACATACCATAGATGCTCCCACACACAATTCTTGAGCTGGTGTTTCATTGTGTATAATCTCCATAGGTATAATTCCTTTTTTCTTTGCTTGTTCAGTATAATTCCAGATCTGTTTTTAGTATGCAGTATAGAAAACAATGTTTTTTGTGATATCTAGCTCACTGTAATTGAATCTGGAACCATTAAGTACAATTACTAGAAAAACTAGCGAGACCAAAACTATAGTAAGATCATTAGGAGACTTTACACAAAACCCGAGACCCAAACTTCACACTTGACCCGGCGACATCCTACCATTTTCCGAGCTCGCCAGCCCCCCTTTGGCTTTTTGTGTTGGTTTTTCTTCTGTGGCCTCTCTTGGGTAGTTTATGATTTATAGTATTGTTTGTTTTGTCTCTAAATGTCTGGTTCTACCAAGTCTTCTGTTATAGTTTATGTCGCTGGAACCTCTTCCAGTTCTACCTCAATGCCACTAATCTGTTTCATAAGAAAACCTTTTTTTAAAGAAAGTGGCATGTCGAGAAACAAACACCTTTTGTTCCTCGGGGTGGTAGAAGATATACCCTTGTGAATTTTTGGGATATCCTACAAAGTTACATAAGACAGATCTTGCTTCGAATTTGTCCGGATTTTGTCTTTTAACATAGGCCGGACAACCCCATATCTTAATATACTTAAGAGATGGTCTCTTCCCTATCCATATCTCATATGGAGTGGTAGGCACTGATTTGGTAGGAACCATATTCAATAGGTGTATGGCTGTCTGAAGCGCATACCCCCAGAAGAAAATAGGCAACTCAGCAGTGCTCATCATAGAGCGCACCATAACTAATAGCGTGTGATTCCTCCGTTCCGATACACCGTTTTGCTGTGGTGTATAAGGAGGAGTAAGCTGGGAGAGAATCCCATTCTCTTTTAGATAATCCAGAAAATCATTGCTCAAGTATTCTCCTCCTCGATCAGATCGAAGGATCTTAATACTTTTGCCCGTTTGGTTCTCTACTTCGTTCTTATATTCTCTGAATTTCTCAAAAGCTTCAGACTTATGCTTCATCAGGAACATAGGTCTGTATCTAGAGAGATCGTCAGTGAATGTAATGAAGTAGGAAGAACCGTTCTTGGCATGCGTAGATATAGGACCGCATACATCACTATGTACCAGTTCTAAGAGTTCCGTAACTCTTTCTCCGTGTCCACTAAATGGAGTTTTGGTTATTTTACCTTTAAGACATGAATGGCAAGTATCATAAGATGATAATTCGAATGGATTCAAATATCCATTATTATGTAACTTAGCTAGTTGTGTCTCATTGATATGACCAAGTCTACAATGCCACAAGAAGGATTCGTTCTTTTCTGAACTCTTTCTCTTGTGTGTGTTTTGTATATTAAGGACTGTATTTTGATTGAGAATGAATATGCCATTATGTAACGAGCCTTATCGAATTAACTTTTGATCTAGGAATATGTTCATAACATTATCTTTTATTACAAAATTATATCCTTCTTTACTTAATAAAGAAACTGATATAATATTGCACATCATGTTTGGTATATAATAGCACTCATTCAAAATCAGTGTATTACCACTTGGTAATACAAGGTGATATTCGCCAACTGCTTTGGCTGCAATACTTGCACCATTCCCTACTTGAACGGAACGATCACCTTTTCCCAGTTCTCTACCTTTACGTAGCCCATATAACAATTTACATATGTGGGATCCCGATCCGGTATCTAATACCCAGGACGTAGGGTGAACTGAGAAACAGTTCTCAATAACTAACACACCCGAAGAAGATGCATCAACATGCATGTTCTTTGTTTGGGCAGCATGAGAATTCAGATATTCTCCTGTTTCCTGTTCAGTCTTATAACTCTTATAAGAAAGAACGGGATCAACGATCCCCTGCTCAGTGTAATAAGCGGGTTCAGTCAATACATCCATATTATTATCTTGATTATGGCCTGACATGGTCGCTACCTGGAGAGAGAGAGAAGAAAAACACTTTAGCGTATGCTCTTGCAAGATTAGATTGTTTATTATCTTATCTAATCAGGATGTCTCCTACTGTTTTTATCAAATCTTTCTTCAAACCCTAAACGGTAAAATTAGCCGGGATTAATTACACCCTACAATTTCGTCAATCTTTCAGCCAGATCAGTGTTGGTACTTGAGGGAGGTTCCCCGTGCTTTCGCACGGACCTAATTAAAATAAACCTCGTTTTCCCAGAGGCATAACCCCGTTAACACCTTTCTAGACACCTACTTGATCGACTTTGTCCTGTGTAAAATTCTCCCAGGAGTAACTCTTACTGGCAGTAGGTATCAGGATCCAACTATCTCATAGGAGGTATGCAATCTCATTGCAAATTTCAACACTTGAAATTCCCGATAATGCTTTTGCCCTTAACGTGCTATGACCTTGACGAATGCCAAACAACCCATAGTCCGCTAGTCAAGTTCAACCCGTACATTTCTTGATTGAATTAGACCCACCCGCATGACCCTTGACAAATGCTAAACAACGCCGTACGAATACCCTAATCCAATCGCATCATATGCTACAGATAAATAGTAAATAGCTACCGTACACTACGCCTTGACGAATGCCAAACCACCGTAGCACGAATACTAAGTAATATCTATCTGAAATGTCGGAGGGCTACGCAGTTTTTTCAGAAAACCATGAGCGTAATGAACTTGATATCGTTGTAGAAACAAGTAATTTTGAAAAGGAGTGTTTTTTAGGCTTTTCTAGTTTCGCTAAAGAGGTCACTTCCGGTGAAGGGATCTCGGCTCTTTCCCCATCGAATAAGGTGCAGGATATATCATATATACCGCTGTGCAAAGCAAGAACTATATAAGCTTTCAAAAACTAAACCGTGAGTTTGTAGCATCTGCCAGTTTAACTAAAGAGGTCACTCCCGGTGAAGAGATCTCGGCTCTTTCCTCATCGAATAAGATGCAGGGTATATCATATATATCGCTATGCAAAGCAAAACTGTAGCTACCCTTTTTATAAAGTTTTGATTCTACAACATCTTTTAGGTTTCTTTTCTTTTATTAATCTCATTAATAAAACCCATCAGCTTATGCTTCCTAAGCATCACAGAAGAAACGAAAGCGGTAATATTTATATATCAGCATATATATAGTATAAGCATTCGCCTCAGGCAGTAATATGATCTCATCACAGAACATTGTAGCAGAAGAACATATATGAAATATTGGATATATTAGGATGTCCGTGTTTTAATACGAGCCTGTATAAAACACGGATTCCACGGTCGCGATGAATAGCCAAACCCATATCCCTAGACCCCTACGAGAGCGGCAAGTACACTGCCAATTCTAGGGTTAGGAGACCCGGTCTCGACTCCTCGAGATGGCCTCCCACTGGACTGTTAGTTATATGTATGCCCTAGAGGCCATTACTGTACATTGGATGTATATTGTAGTGGGTGCTTGGACATATATAGGGAGGACTTTCTTGCTCGACATGATAGTATGCTATCTGGTTGATCTTTACCTTAACGTGTACACTGATTGTCTCTCTGTTACATGTTGGTAAAGCCCTTAGGATGTGTACTTGATTACCTGGACTATGATGCGGATCATACTAGTGGGGACATGGTAGTCCATAAGTACATCCTTCAAGGTCCCTAGTCGTGGGTGTATCGAGACGGGGCATCGATATACCAGAGTAGACTAGCGTATACCTTCTCGACCCATACAGATGGGCGATGGATGATCCCATATCCATTGGTGTTTGACATCAGAGATGATATACGGGTGCTCAGTGGAGACTGGGTACACTGGACGGACTCGCCGAGAACTCCCAGATGGTATTATACCTTACGTCAGATGGCAGTTCTCTGGTGACACTGGTACAGAGTAGTCTGTTGACCTGAGATCGTCATAGAGTCTTGTGTGGTTCCCACTGTGCTTTGATTTCCACCTTACCACGTCCAAGAGGGCGTGCAAAACGGTGGTTTTTGGGTATAGTCCCGAATCACATGGAGGCAATGAGCGATAGGAGGGGATTCGTCTCTCCCGGTATAGGGAGTTGATGTTGCGCTGTGTTCGATGGGATATAACCGGAAATCCCTGGCCAGGGTTGCTGAGATTTACTGGTAAGTGTTAACAGTAGTTTCTTGAACTGTTATAGACCTCATATCGACACGACTTATCGAGCTATTAGGGCCTGACGTTTACCACCCCTAGGCGAGATATGCGACATATCAGACGACGAGACCGGACTGTACGGTTAGTGTTACTGGTTGGATTCACAGGAGTGTGAGCGGGCTAGCTCGTCGATCTTCTGATCGCTCAATACCCGGGTGGCCGTTACGTTTAGCAGACCGCTTGCGGCTTGTGGGTGCTTGATATGATCATCATCTGCTACCGGCGTATTGACGAGTCTTTAGAGTCCTACACAGAGGTTTCCTGGCTCAAGCGAAACGAAATAGGAGCGCATATGAGATATGTGCGGGACCGAGAATAATGTGTGTATGTGATACCGTATTCTATCCTCGCGATGAATGTATCGAATGGTTGTATGCGATATAACCTAGTTATCGAATCAAGGATTGATTCGATAAGCCGATACATTGAATATTAGTCGGTTATATGCGATATGACCGGGTCGTTAAATCAAGTGTTGATTTAATGATTTAATGCATAATTATATATTTGATATATTACTTTGCATTAACTAGTATTGGTTCACTTTAAATGGATTTTCTCACTTGTAGTTCACAAGTTGTATATGTGATATACTTTTGTGCACTTGATTGTATCATGTTTGATGATACATGCTTACTTGGTTAAGTGTAAAGAATTAAACCATGGTTAAACTAATGATTAGGGTTTTGTTTATCCATTACTTATTTATTCATTTATTTATTTACTTTTTCATTTTGGAAAGAATAAATGAATGGTGGATTGGTTTGTTTGTTAGTTGAAGCTTCTTGAAGCTTTGACTAAGTCATCATTCTTGTCTTATACTTAACCCTAACCATTCAAGTTAACCTGTTGGATATAGTGCCCTATAAGTCAATTATTAGATCGCAGGTACGTGATTGCAATGATTGTGGGAGGACCTATACCGATAAAACAGTCTTACTCGAGATGATAGTATGCTATCTGGTTTGTCTTTATCATCATGATAGAGCCCATAGGATTTTTGCTTGACTGCCTGCAGTATGATGGCGATCATACATGTGTGAGCTGGGGTCTATAAGCACATCCTTAAAATGTCCCTAGTCGTGGGAGTTTCGAGACAGGGCATCGATACTCTGGAGTAGACTAGTGTATACAGTCGAGACCCCGACGAGGGGCGGTGGCCGGTCTCACAAGCCACTGGTGTCGGTTGGATCACCTAAGATGTATACAGGTGCTCATTGGGTTATGAGTACACCGGACAGGACTTGCCGGGAATATGCTAGTTGGTATTATACATATCGTCAGATAGCAGTTCCCTGGTGACATGTGTACAGGTTAGTTCATCGACCTGAGGTCGTCATTTGTCTCGTATGAGTTCCCACTGTGCTTAGATTACTACCCTACCATGCTCAAAGGAGTTGTGCAAACAGGTTTTAGTTGGGTACAGTCCCGAGCCATATTGGAGGCAAGTGAGCGGATCGTCGGGGATTCGTCTCTCCCTGTATTGGGGGTGAGATCGCGCTGTGTTTAGGAGAGCCATTACACGAAATCCCTGGCCAGGGTAATCGAGATATACTGGTAGGTATACCAGCAGAATCTCAGGGTGTTCTGGGCTGCTCTCTGACACGACTTATACAGCTGTTGGGGGTCTGACGTTTACCGGCCCCCTAGGCCGTATATGCGATACTCATAGACGAATGTTCCGGACTGTACGGTTATTGTCACTGTCAGGCTCAGTAGGGTTTATAGATGAGTTCGCTCGTCAGCTTCCCTTCCAATCAATACATAGGAAAAACGTTACGTACAGCCAGTACCTCTGACGTGCTAGTGGTTATACCCAGTGCCAGTGTGTTGATGAGTCATTAGAGTCCCCCACCGACACTTTCCCAAGTTCGGGCGAAACGTTGTAGAGGCCGTATGGGTTTATGGTCAGGTTCGGAAAATGCACGTGCATTTTCGCACGTGTCAGTTTTCGGGCAGATAATACTGGTAGGTTTTGGTTTAAGCCGGAACCCAGTATTATACTGTGTAGATATAATATCTTTGTCTCAGTTGCATTTATATTCGGTCGTAATATAAATGCGGGTATGTTTATACTGATACGGGGTTATCCTGAAATTCGTTTCAGGATCACTTTTGGAAGTTGCCAGTTTCCAGTTTTCTATCAGCCGTATTTTGACATTCGGTTAAATACGGATTTGTCTTTTCGTCTTCAGGGTGAGTCATGCTTCTAGAAGGTTCTAGAAGTGGTGATTAGGCTAGTGACTCACTTGAGCATTAATGGTTCATTAATGATGGAGGTGACTAGGTTTAATTTGATTGGTTTGCTTTTAATGCTTAATGTGAGTCATTCTTTCATTATTGTTATGATAACTATCATTTGTTATGGTCACCCTCTTCGAAGCTCCTACACTCACCCTCCTCCCCTCTTCATATAGTGGCCGGCCCCTTTGTGGGAATGTGGTGGTTTTCATTTTTGAGAAAAGATACAAGAAATTTAGTGTATGGAAATTTCACAAAGATCAATTTCCATTCACCCGATTCCAAATGGCAACTTCTTTTAACCGTTCGTCCATAGCCTTGGACATAACGAGACAAAGTATTCTACCCATTCTCTACTTCATCTTGGTCGTCTCTTTTAGCAAACTTGACGAGCGAGTTGCCTCGGTTCAGAGGCGGGAGCCCGTTTAAAGATCCGTCGACGTGGTGCCACCTGGACGACGAGACCGGAGATCGAGCAAGTTCGGATCAGTTGCAACATAGCGTGGGATGATGGTTGAAGATAGAAGGACTCGGATCATTCGGTATAACAATTCTACCCTCTTTAAAACTTGTTAGTTTAGCTTTAATGGACGATCCGGTATATAGTACGCGATAGCGCCAGTCGTAAAAGTTTTGTTCCGCATATCGGCGTCTATTAGACGGCCGGGGCGCTGCCGCGGACTTACAGTGGTATCAGAGCCTCACCATTAAGCTATACTAACTTGTGCTAACACGTTTAAAAGATCGATCGAACGGATTTCGCGAAATCATAATTTTCTGTACATGATGTTTCTGTCGATTTTTAAAATGTTCTAAAATTCATTTTGAGCATGTCAGAAAATCATGCAGGGTTTTTTAAGAATACTGGTGAAATTTGGGCACGTGATCCCACAAAACAACCGCGGATCCGCGGCCTAAACCATGGTTTGGCCGCTGATCCGCCGCGCTTTTGTGGGAACAGTGCGCCAAATTTTTTCAGTGGGTTTCTCATGGGAAATGGTGGTTTTTGGTATATATCTTTTGGGCCAAAATTTTGTTACTGTACACCAGATGTATGTGGGGCCCGCTTCGGGAAATTTAGTCGGTCGAAATTTTAAACTTGTTAGTTTTTCAGTACTTTCATTATATCTCCGACCGGGAATGTCATTTGATCGGTAAACCGCGTCTGATTGCTATAGTTCTTTTAGACGGGTTTGCGAACGTGACATTCGCGTTGATGTTCTGTGTTGTGCTGTAATGTTGCGGATGTGTGGTGGTGGACAGCAGGGTCCAATGATAGTGTTGTTTGAATTCATTTGTACTTTTGATATTGCGGGGCGAGCGTCCGACTTGTGGACTGCCGTCACTGCCTGTTTGTATAATATTCTTTTGGGGCACGACCAGGTTGCGGTCGATGTACCTGTTGTACTATTTTTATTTTCTGTACTAGGTTTACCCCGCGGTGGGGTGCACGTATAGCCGGGTTCTGGAGGGCAACGGGTTCGTATCTCATGGCATTGAGAGGCAAAGGGACCTCACTCTAGAATTGGCAGACTATTCGCCGCACTTGTAGGGGGTACAGGTTGACCCAAGGAGGGGTGCTCAATTTACCGGATTCCGTGAAGTGCCGGGTATTCCATTCACTATGTTGTGGGGACTACCTCGCTTCAGGTTTTGGCGGGAAACTTGCCGCACCCGTAGGGGTCTAGGTTTCATTGCACAGGCTATCCACACGACCAGGGGAACATCGGGTTTCAGTAGCGGCTCTGTGAAACCCGGGGATCCCAGATTATCTGTATTGTTCTGTGATGCTTATTACTTTTCTGTAATGTTGCATTTATCATTCCTGGAGCGATTATTGTATATTAGTATATATACTATTAGATGTTGTATATGTTTTACACCCGCGCTAATCCAGTCCCCGCTCTGTCGTTAGTTAAGTAACCTAACGGGTGATGACGGGACCCAGTGACGAATGCGGATGGCATATACGTACATTTTATTTTCGTTCTTTTCTGGTGTGATTGATTGATGGGACTGCGTTGATTCTTATTAATGCAAAGATAAAACAAACCTATATTTGATGTTGTTGGAACAAATTTTAAAATTATTACAAAGACGTTTCCTTTTGTTATGCATAGCGGTATTCAGTTAGAATATCCTGCACCTCATTCCACGAGGAAAGAGTCGAGATCCCTTCACCGGGAGTGACTTCTTTAGCAAAAGGTTTTCGCTACTATATATTTTTATAAAGCTATCAGGTTCCTTCAACGAGATCAAGTTCATTACGTTAAAGGTTTTTCGCCAAAAACCAGCCGTAATCCTCCGTCGTTTCTTATGGATGGTCAGTAGTATTCAAGCTATGTTTGTTGGCCTACGTCAAGACATAGTGTTTGGTAGCTGCTGGGTATTCATTTGTTGAATAGATAGATGCATTAGTTTAAGTCAGACGTACACCTTTTTGGCCTACGTCAAGGGCTTGTACGATGACTTAAGTTGATCAGGACAACGACGGGTAGAACTTGACATGTTGCTTATGATTTGTTGGCCTACGTCAAGGTCATAAGAGCATGGGATAAAAATTACATCGGGAGTTTCAAACATACAAGAAACTTGCCAGACTTGCGCATACCTTCTGAAGTGTGTTAACTTGAGTGGCTTCCATCAAGTTATCATGCGATGATAGTTGGATCCTGATTCTCACTGATGAGTTGGTTTACTCTTCGGGTGACCCCGACTAATTCTTCTTTCAGGTTTGGAGGAGAATTTGAGAAAACAGTGGGAGGTTTCCTAATTAGATAAAGTGATAACCATTCTGATTTAGGCTAGAGTGCACGCAGAGTGTTTCTTTTCTCTCTCTCTCTTTGGCAGCGACCTTTGACCGACCCTAGACTATAACTCAGTGACCAAAGTTGACCGAACCTTCTTAATATACTGACTTTTGGATTGTCTATAGTTGCATAAGTCATTGCAGCTCCTTCTTTTACCCTTTGTATTTCTCAGAACAACCCGTATTACTACGGACATCCACTTCCATTGGATAGATCCATCGTATGGTTATATACGAACTCGAAGGGACTTCTTCGAGGATGGATCCAGGTTCAGGAGAAATAGAATTGGTTTATTCTGTTGTCTTTTATTATCACCTTCTCTCAGATTGCGAGGGCTCCTTGGTTTAGGAAAGTACACCTATTACGCTTATTGGATAGTCTTCTTCCAAACCATAGGCTGGTGCCGAACGGTAGGGAATGAAGAAAACCAATTAGCCTAAGTAGGGTGTGCAAAAGGTAATATGTAAAGACAAGATAAAAGAATTAGAAAGAGGGCAAAGTAAATTGCGACTATTCATATTCACGACCAAACCACGTGTTTCATCGCCACTCCTACTTCACCTTTGATTTCTCCAGAACAACCCGTATCACTACGAACATCCAATTCCATTGGATAAATCCATCGTATGGTTATATACGAACTCGAAGGACATTTTTTCGAGGATGGATTCTGGTTCAGGAGAAATAAGAAAAAGGTATT
This sequence comes from Agapanthus africanus, assembly GCA_030015575.1. Lineage (NCBI taxonomy): Eukaryota > Viridiplantae > Streptophyta > Magnoliopsida > Asparagales > Amaryllidaceae > Agapanthus > Agapanthus africanus. Next base: position 353,295,909 of record JASDDO010000018.1, read on the forward strand.
ATTCAGTTGTTTTTATCATCACCTTCTCTCAAGTTGTGAGTACTCCTAGGATTAGGAGGGTACACCTATTATGCTTACTGGATAGTCTTCTTCCAAACCATAGGCTGGTGCCGAACGGTAGGGAAGGAAGAAAACCATTTAGCCTAATAATGGTGTACAGAAGGTAACGACTAAAGACAAATAAAGGGAATTGGAAAGATGGCAGGGAAATATACGGTTAAAGTCATGATTTGGATTATGGAAGAGGCATTACTAGGAATACCAGGAAACCCTTACAAAACATATTTATGTTTCATATTCACTGTGCATTGTTAATAGAAAACTGATTTCCCGATTGGATACTTACTCCAGGGTATGTATTTACCAGGAACGATTCTCACATCTGCATGGTTTTACAGATGTTGAGTGGGAGCGAGTTATTGGGAATTAGGTGATCATCCTCATTATATCGGAATTCGTTGTAATTGGTGATATTTGAGGAAATCGTCTGGGAACAGTTTTCAACCTACGACGCACAGGTTTTGAGTTATTCAACTCAGCGGACTTATACAGAGTATTGTATATTGTCCAGTGTCCATCAGGACAAAGGGGTTGGTCCTCATACTATATTCTGTTTACTTATAACTTCTCTAGTTTTTAGACAAGTGTTTCGTAGAAATACAATGTCTAAGTTTTGAGAAGTTGTCGGTATAGGAATAAAGTAGAGAACCATGTATCGCAAGTATCGGGATTCTTCAAAGAAATCGAAGATGTAGATTCTTGTGATTAGTATTCAGTTGATAGTAATGGTTTTGAGAAACTTATTTCTCTTTCAGGTTACTCGTAATTGGATAGATTCCTAAGTTGAATAATGCTGATTAGCCTCTCTCCATTAAGTTGATATGCACTGGAGACAGCTGCATGATTAGAATTTGGTTCCAAATTAAAATAAGTGCCTATGTTTCTATATTGGATATAGGACGATTCATACCTTAACGATGTTAAGGTAAAGGGAGTTGTCCAGCTTACGCTTAAAACCAGACACTGGATAACTCAAGGCACGTTTCTGTAATGGCAGTTTGTGGGTTGACCCTAGCTTTGACGAGGGTTGATTTTCTACCATCTGGAAGATCAATAGTGATATTGTTCTTGACTCGCCATAGTTTTATTAAAATGGATTTTTTCAGAAAAACAGTAGTGGGAGCATGGTAGAACTGGAAGTGATTCCAGAACCGCAAACGATTACGGAAAGTTTTAATAGGACCTATATATTCAATCAGGTTTGACATTCCAATAGCCACTCCGCAGATATGGTGGGTAACCTCAGACACCCGAGAGGTACTTCGGTAGCCTCAAGGACGGTGACAGGGAGGTTCTTGTTTACCCAGACTTGACACTACTGTTGTTCCAGACTATAAGACCCGGCAGGAGGAAATGTATAGCGTCGTTCTAAACTAGTTTTAGAAGTACATGTATATATTATTCTGCCAGAGGGTTGTTGTAGTCAGTGGGAGCAGCGGAAGCATAGTGGGCAAGTAGCTAATGTCTATTTATAGACTTGAGCAATTATGGCGGAGAAAGATCATCTAATTTTTGATGTGACAGTCATGGTTTTGACTTCATCAGAATAGGGGATGGATCTGATAAATAAGGTAGTAGGGTGTGATGTCTTGGTATTTAGATAACATACACAGAGTAGGAAGTAAAATTCCTAAACTACGATCGGTTGTACTGTGATCATCACACAGATGTTTCTCCACAAAGGATCTGGATATAATATCTGACATTCTGGTTACTAGATCTATGGTTTTAGATCTAGATTTGGGTAGTTTCCCAATTGGGGTACTTTGACAGTATTCTAATGGTATTTTAGAATAGATGACTCCTAGCATGGTGGTGTACCTGCAGGTGATGGAGTCACCCTCTGTAAAGGTGTCTTACAGACTAAAGGGGAGAGGGACGTACGTGATTGACAGATCACTTGCTTGGGCAATTGAGTCAATCATGAGAAGTCAAGTACCACACCAGATGTTGTTTTCGCACTAGATGCGATAAGTTTATATTAATCCAATCCTGAAGAAACATTAGGAAGCAGTTTTAGAACATAAGTGAATGTTCTACGGATTTAATGACAACGGCCTCCTTCGAGAGACAGTTATTATTCCAGGCTTCAAAGGTGACATTAATGACAGAGTGATTGTCAGAGTTATAGTTTTTCCTCTGACGAGAGACAGTATTATGGACAGGTGGTCCAAGAGGATACTGTGGGAGGCATACTGTGCAGCACTGATTAGTTTTAGTGATCGATACAGTCTAAGAAGTTTGGATTTGGAGTTCATTTATGAACTAGGTCCCATCAGATATCCAGACATATTCTAAGACAGGTATTACTCGATTCGGGAGATGGTTTTCTCCGCGAAGTTGAGATATAGAGAGATACAGAAAGAAACACCGAAGCGGATCCACTCACTGAGGCTATTTCTTGAATACAATAGTTTCGCAAACAGACATTGTGAAACTGATTAGTAGAGGAGTTGGATGCTCGGTATCACACGAGCTGTGAGTACTCGACATCGCAATAATTATCCTTAAGTGCAAGTGGGAGATTGTTGGATATAGTGCCCTCTAAGTCAATTATTGGATCGCAGGTACGTGATTGCAATGATTGAGGGAGGACCTATACCGATAAAACAGTCTTACTTGAGATGATAGTATGCTATCTGGTTTGTCTTTATCATCATGATAGAGCCCATAGGATTTTTGCTTGACTTCCTGCAGTATGATGGCGATCATACATGTGGGAGCTGGGGTCTATAAGCACATCCTTAAAATGTCCCTAGTCGTGGGAGTTTCGAGACAGGGCATCGATACTCCGGAGTAGACTAGTGTATACAGTCGAGACCCCGACGAGGGGCGGTGGCTGGTCTCACAAGCCACTGGTGTCGGTTGGATCACCTAAGATGTATACAGGTGCTCATTGGGTTATGAGTACACCGGACAGGACTTGCCGGGAATATGCTAGTTGGTATTATACATATCGTCAGATAGCAGTTCCCTGGTGACATGTGTACAGGTTAGTTCATCGACCTGAGGTCGTCATTTGTCTCGTATGAGTTCCCACTGTGCTTAGATTACTACCCTACCACGCTCAAAGGAGTTGTGCAAACAGGTTTTAGTTGGGTACAGTCCCGAGCCATATTGGAGGCAAGTGAGCGGATCGTCGGGGATTCGTCTCTCCCTGTATTGGGGGTGAGATCGCGCTGTGTTTAGGAGAGCCATTACACGAAATCCCTGGCCAGGGTAATCGAGATATACTGGTAGGTATACCAGCAGAATCTCAGGGTGTTCTGGGCTGCTCTCTGACACGACTTATACAGCTGTTGGGGGTCTGACGTTTACCGGCCCCCTAGGCCGTATATGCGATACTCATAGACGAATGTTCCGGACTGTACGGTTATTGTCACTGTCAGGCTCAGTAGGGTTTATAGATGAGTTCGCTCGTCAGCTTCCCTTCCAATCAATACATAGGCAAAACGTTACGTACAGCCAGTACCTCTGACGTGCTAGTGGTTATACCCAGTGCCAGTGTGTTGATGAGTCATTAGAGTCCCCCACCGACACTTTCCCAAGTTCGGACGAAACGTTGTAGAGGCCGTATGGGTTTATGGTAAGGTTCGGAAAATGCACGTGCATTTTCGCACGTGTCAGTTTTCGGGCAGATAATACTGGTAGGTTTTGGTTTAAGCTGGAACCCAGTATTATACTGTGTAGATATAATATCTTTGTCTCAGTTGCATTTATATTCGGTCGTAATATAAATGCGGGTATGTTTATACTGATACGGGGTTATCCTGAAATTCGTTTCATGATCACTTTTGGAAGTTGCCAGTTTCCAGTTTTCTATCAGCCGTATTTTGACATTCGGTTAAATACGGATTTGTCTTTTCGTCTTCAGGGTGAGTCATGCTTCTAGAAGGTTCTAGAAGTGGTGATTAGGCTAGTGACTCACTTGAGCATTAATGGTTCATTAATGATGGAGGTGACTAGGTTTAATTTGATTGGTTTGCTTTTAATGCTTAATGTGAGTCATTCTTTCATTATTGTTATGATAACTATCATTTGTTATGGTCACCCTCTTAGAAGCTCCTACACTCACCCTCCTCCCCTCTTCATATAGTGGCCGGCCCCTTTGTGGGAATGTGGTGGTTTTCATTTTTGAGAAAAGATACAAGAAATTTAGTGTATGGAAATTTCACATAGATCAATTTCCATTCACCCGATTCCAAATGGCAACTTCTTTTAACCGTTCGTCCATAGCCTTGGACGTAACGAGACAAAGTATTCTACCCATTCTCTACTTCATCTTGGTCGTCTCTTTTAGCAAACTTGACGAGCGAGTTGCCTCGGTTCAGAGGCGGGAGCCCGTTTAAAGATCCGTCGACGTGGTGCCACCTGGAAGACGAGACCGGAGATCGAGCAAGTTCGGATCAGTTGCAACATAGCGTGGGATGATGGTTGAAGACCGAAGGACTTGGATCATTCGGTATAACAATTCTACCCTCTTTAAAACTTGTTAGTTTAGCTTTAATGGACGATCCGGGATATAGTACGCGATAGCGCCAGTCGTAAAAGTTTTGTTCCGCATATCGGAGTCTATTAGACGGCCGGGGCGCTGCCGCGGACTTACATAACCATGGTCTATTCTCTACACTCAACTAAGGTTAGTATATGATAAGTATTTTCTTTAATTTTCTAAATGATTCAACACTTATCATATTCTTTCTTCTTCATCTTCATCTTCATCAAAAAGAAAGCTTGCCTCATCAATGGCAAGTGAAGAAATCAAGTGAGAAATCCAATTCTAAAGTGAACCCACTTCCTATTTCTTCATCCTCTACCTCTTGCCAAGTAGTATAGGGTGTTTTCTTCACAAGTTTCATGACTTGATGAAGTGGGAGCTTGATCTTGTGATACCTCGACGTAGATCATCTTCGGCATCGAAGCCGACGACCAAGCCCGCCCATTTTTCCGATGAAGCCGACGTTAGAATCCGGGATCCGATTTGGACAGTGGAAGGACATCATCGTGGAGCTAAGGAAGCGGAGAACCGGATCTACAAAGGTTGTAACCCCTTTTCTTTTAGTTAAGTTGTTAACTAGTTTCTTGTTTCGCCTAAAATCTAGTTAACGATCCGTATTAGGGTTTCTCGGCACTTGTAATTTTTGAAATTGGCATGGTTGATGCCTTGTGAGACCCCATTAATGTGCCTAGGAACCCTACAGTGGTATCAGAGCCTAGCTAGAGCCTTAGGCGATGTGTAGACGGAGTTAGAAATCCGAACGAACCGAAACCCTAACCCAAAAATTGCTCTCTGTACATTTTTGAAAATTGTGGTTTTTTGAGAATTAAAAATATGCAGAAAAATCAGCAGGAATATCTAAGAGTTATTGTAAAATTCAATGGCCTAATTCCATCAAGCCGCCGCGGTTCCGCGGCACGAGCATGGCTCGTGCGGCGGTTCCGCGGCCTATTTGTCTTATCATGCATTGTATTTTGCACAGTAACTCCTACTTTGCAGTGCTAGTTTTCCTGGGAATTTTTAATATTTATTATAGAGTTGAAATTTCTGGGTTGTATTGGGAGTTCGTAGATTCGATCGGATTGTCTAATCTTGTTTATGTGGCTTTCCGGATAATTTTAGAATAAGTTAAAAAGTTCGACCGGATATAAATACCCAATCTTTCCCCTGCCGAGAAATTTCCAAGTGTTGGATTTTTCTGTGGTTTAAAGACATTCTAAGTAGTGCAAGTAACGCGATGGTCCCTCTAGAAGACAACAAACCTTAACTCGATTATGTGACCGTCTTGAACTGCCCTTTGAACTTTCGGGTTTGGGGCAGTACGGCGTGCCACATGTGAGGCGTTGGCTTGACCCTTATACGGCTGGACCGTTGGTACTGAGGCATGAAGTGAATGTTTTTAAACTTGTTTCATGTGTTGAGCTGTTTCGGGAAAACTTGGGTGTTTGAATGTTCGATAGGAAAGTTTAACATTTTCTATTTATCCGGAATGTGATACAATAATTTGAATTCACAAGAAGTTATGAGATAACTGAATGAATGTTATAAATCTAGCGGTTTAGTCTCACTTGATCGGTTGCCACGGAATTTTGATGTGATCAAAAGTCCGTCGCAATCACGTAGCGTACGCGGATACTCGCCAGGTAAACTTAATAGACAGCTACACCCCTAGGCCCCGACCAAGTGACTATAGGAGAACCCCGTCACCGAAAGCATCCATCTGGGTGCTCGCGGTAGCGGTGTTCCGCCTTGGTGCACTTCGTCGACGGTATCGGGGGTGCGGCTGTCTACTGAAGTTTGCGACGAGCATTCGATCAGGATGTCGGGAATCCTGTTGAATTGCCCGACTTGACATTGAAAAGAGTTTTCGATAATGAGACTAAAATGCGGGGTTTATAATTGTTAGGCATGCGATGTCTAAGGAATTCATTTGATTAGGCATGCGATGTCTATGCAAGTTGCGGATTCCAACTGTTGTAGTTTTACACTTTCTTTTCTGCGACCGTAAGTGTAATTTGTGATATCGCCGGTTTCGTTGCTATATGTCAACGACAATTGGGATACACATGTTTACTTACGTTGATGACATGTGATGTTATGTGTTGCTGGATATGTTATATTGGATCGTCGTGTTTGAATAACCGGGGGTTTTTATGTGAGATGAGTGTTTTTCATTTTCATTCATGTAAAAACTTGTATGTAATATTCTTTTATTGGGGCACTTCCAGGTAGCGGAAGATGTCACCTTTTGTATATTATTTTCTTTTCCGCACTAGGATAGACCCAAGGAGGGGAGCACAAGTAACCGAGTTCTGGAGTCCAGTGGGAGACCAACTCGAGGAGTCGAGTCCGGGTCTCCTAACTCTAGAATTGGTAGGGTTGCTTGCCACTCTCATAGGGGTCTAGGGGTGTGGGTTTGGCTATTCATCACGACCGTAGAATCCGTGTTTTATACTGGCTCGTATTGAAAACAAGAACGTCCTAGTATATCCAATGTTTCATATGTTTCTTCTGCTGCGATATCTGTGATGTGATCATGTGATATGTTCTGTGATAGATACTGTATATAGTATATATGATATATTATATAGACGTTACTTATGTTTTACACCCGCGCTAGCCCTGCCCCGCTCTGCCGTTAGTTACCTAACCTAACGGTGCACGAAGGGACATCAAGGCGAATGCGGATGGCATAAGTGTACGTCGTATTTATCTGTGATGTTTAGGTACTTAAATGATGGGACTTCATTAATGAGATTAATGAAATAAGAGAAACCTAAGATGTTGTGGAATCGAATTTCAAAAATAAAACAGGTAGCTACAGTTCTTGCTTTGCACAGCGGTATATGTGATATATCCTGCACCTTATTCGATGAGGAAAGGACCGAGATCCCTTCACCGGGAGTGACTCCTTTAGCAATAACTGACAGATGCTACACACTCGGTTTGTCTTTTGGTTGCTTTTAAGAGTTTTTGCTTTACACAACGATATATATGATATATCCAGCACCTTATTCGATGAGGAAAGGACCGACGATCCCTTCACCGGGAGTGACTCCTTTAGCAAAACTAAAAAAGCCTCAAAAGCACTCCATTTTAAAATCATTTGATTCAACAACGATATCAAGTTCATTACGCAATAGGTTTTCAGAAAAACCTGACGTAGCCCTCCGTCATTTCAGATAAGTCCTATTTAGTATTCGTGCTACGTTTGTTGACCTCCGTCAAGGCGTAGTGTGCGGTAGCTAACTAGTATTTATCTGCTTATGCATATGATGCAGATTGGATTAGGGCAGTCGTGCGGCCTTGTTGACCTCCGTCAAGGGTCGTGCGGGTGGGTTTAATTCGATCAAGAAATGACGGGTTGAACTTGACTAGTAGCCTATGGTTTGTTGACCTCCGTCAAGGTCATAGGGTGCTAGGGGCAAAATATTATCGGGAATTTCAAGTGTTGAAATTTGCAATGAGATTGCATACCTTCTATGAGATAGTTGGATCCCGATACCCACTGCGAGTAATTGTTACTCCTGGGAGAGTTTTACACATTATAATTAGCCGATCAAGTAGGTGTCTAGAAAGGTGTTAACGAGGTTACGCCTCTGGGAAAACGAGGTTTACATTAATTAGGTTCGTGCGAAAGCACGGGGGACCTCCCTCAAAGTACCAACACTGGCCTGGCTGAAAGATTGGCGAACTTGTAGTGTGTAATTAATCCCGGCTAGTCTTTCCTTTTAGGGTTTGAAGGAAGATTTGATAAAAACAGTGGGAGCCATCCTGATTAGATAAAATATATAACCAATCTGATCTTGCAAGAGCGCACGCAAAGTGTTTTCTTCTCTCTCTCTCCAGGTAGCGACCATATCACGCCTTAATCAAGATAATAATACGGATGTATTGACCGAACCCGCTTGTTATACTGAGCTGGGGAACGTTGGTCCCGCTCCAACTTATAATTGTTATAAGACAGAGCAAGAAATTGGGGATTACCAGAATTCCCGTGCCGCCCAAACGAAGAAAGTGCATATGATGCATCTCCTTCGGGTGTGTTCATTATATAGAACTGTTTCTCAGTGTCCTTTACGTCCTGGGTATATGATACCGGATCAGGATCCCGCATATGTAATATGTTACATAGGTCTACAGAAAGGTAGAGAACTGAGAACGGGTGATAAGTTTCATGAGGCAGAAAACGGAGCAAGTGTTGCAGCCAAGTCTGTTGGTCACTGTCACCCTGTATTACCAATACATTGATTCTGAACGAATGTTATTAGATACCAAACCTGATATACAAAATCATATCAATCTATTTATTAGTAAAGAAAGGATATAATTTTGTATTGTTGGATAATGTTTTGAACATTTCCTATATCAAAAGTTGATCGGTTCAGGCACGTTATCTAAAAGCATTAATGTTCTAAATCAAACTACAGTTCTTTAGTATACGGAACACACACAAGAGGAAGAGTTCAGAAATGAACGAATCTTTCTTGAGGCATTGTAGACTAGGTCATATCAATGTGACCCGACTAGCTGAAGTTACATGTAGATGCATATTTAAATCAGTTTGAATCTACATCTTGTGAAACTTGCCAGTCATGTCACAAAGATATAATGACACCAGCTCTGTTTATTGGAAACAGAGAAAGAGTTAGTAAACTCTTGGGATGATACATGTTGATGTATGTAAGGTCCCATGTCTACATATTCCAGGACTGGTTCTTTGTACTTCATTACATTCTCTGATGATCTCTTTAGATTCAGACATATGTTCCTGTTGAAACACAAGTCCGAACCTTTTGAGATATTCATAAAATATGATTTAGAAGTAGAAAACCAAAACACGAGTATAAGTATTATGTCCTTTGATGAGATCGAGGAGGAGAATACTTGAGCACGGAAATCCTGGATTATTCTAAAGGAGAATGAGATTCTCTCTCAGCATTACTCCTCCGTATACACCATAGCACGATGGTATATCGGGGCGGAGCAATCACACCCTATATGATAAGGTGTGCTCTATGATGAGTACAACTGAGTTACCTATTTCCTTTTAGGAGTTATGCGCTTGAGAAGCTGCACGCCTATTGAATAGGGTTCAAATCAAATCTGTTGCCTACCTTTTCATATGTGATATGGAAAGGGAAGAGCCCATATCTTAAGATGGTTAAGATTTGGGGTTGTCCAGCCTATGTCTAAAAGCATAATCCGGACAAGCTCGAGGCAAGGTCTGTTATGTACAACTGGAAAGGTTCCAGCTACACAAACAACAGCAGATGATTTGGTAGAACCAAAGGATTCAGTAGATTCCAACGAACATCAGCCTCTCCGCCGATCTAGTAGGGTTCCTCATCCGCCTGAGAGATACTTCGGTTTCTCTATGACAGTGGGAGCGAGGATTGCATCATGGGATGATGACCCAACTAGTTTCGAGCTGGCCATCAGGAGTAAGACTCTACGAGAATGGCTGGATGCTTAGCGATCTGAGATGGAATCCATGTACACCAACAAAGTATGGACTTTGGTTGCTATATCTGAAGGGTTAAATCCCCATCAGGAGCAAGTATATCTTGAGAAGATTACTTGGTGTAGGTGGAAAAGTTGAGACTTTCAAAGCAAGACTTGTTAAAGGCTTTCGTCATCAACCAGGCGTGGATAATGATGAAACCTTTTCCAGTGGCTATGCTTAAGTCCATTCAGATCCTACTTGCCGCGGCTACATACCATGACTACGATATCTGGCGGTTGGGTGTCATGACTGCTTTTCTAAATGATGTTTTAGAAGAGAACGTCTGTAAGTACACAGCCAGAGGGCTTCGTAGACAGTGGGAGCAGCGGAAACGTGTGCAAGATGCTTTATAGGATAAAGCAGGCATCGCGGAGTTGGAACATCTGTTTTGATATGGTAGTCAAAGAGTTTGACTTCATCAAAATGGTAGATGAACCTTGTATATACAAAAAGGTAGTAGGGAGTATGGTGACGATCCTCGTAGAGTACGTGGATAACATACTCTTGATAAGAAAGGAGTTTCCTATGCTACGCTCGGTCAATCTCCGCTTATCACAACGACTCTCTATAAAGGATCAAAGTGATACCTCATAAATCCTAAGTTTTGGATCTATGAGATAGATCTAATTGGATGTTAGGATTCTCACTAGTTGTAGTGAGATGGTATCAATCGATCCTGGGGAGAATCACTTGAAAGGTTCCAGGGTGATAAGGACGACTGAATGTCAGTCACAGGCATTGTCTTTACCCTTAGTAAAGGGACGGTATGTTGGAAGAGTTCCAAGCTAGATACCGTGGCATACTAGACGATAAAGGCTGGATACATCGCTACTTAAGATGCTACCAAAGAGGCAGTCTGGGTGTATATTAGTTCATGAGATGAACTTCGTTCCTCCCATTGTGTGACAATGGAGTTGTGGCTTATCCCAAGGAACACCCGTCCCATCAGTGATCCAGACATATTCTAAGGCAATATCACCTGATCATGGAGATGGTTGATCTCCAAGGAGATCGAGGTTAGGAGAGTAGACTCAGAGGACAACACGGCGTATCCACTCATAAAGGCCTTTTCCCAGAGAGAGACTTTTATGGGATGGTTGAGTATGAGATACTACAACCACTGCTATCAGATGCCCCAGTGCAAGTGGGAGATTGTTAGTTATATGTATGCCCTAGAGGCCATTACTGTACATTGGATGTATATTGTAGTGGGTGCTTGGACATATATAGAGAGGACTTTCTTGCTCGACATGATAGTATGCTACCTGGTTGATCTTTACCTTAACGTGTACACTGATTGTCTCTTTGTTACATGTTGGTAAAGCCCTTAGGATGTGTACTTGATTACCTGGACTATGATGCGGATCATACTAGTGGGGACATGGTAGTCCATAAGTACATCCTTCAAGGTCCCTAGTCGTGGGTGTATCGAGACGGGGCATCGATATACCAGAGTAGACTAGCGTATACCTTCTCGACCCATACAGATGGACGATGGATGATCCCATATCCATTGGTGGTTGACATCAGAGATGATATACGGGTGCTCAATGGAGACTGGGTACACTGGACGGACTCGCCGAGAACTCCCAGATGGTATTATACCTTACGTCAGATGGCAGTTCTCTGGTGACACTGGTACAGAGTAGTCTGTTGACCCGAGATCGTCATAGAGTCTTGTGTGGTTCCCACTGTGCTTTGATTTCCACCTTACCACGTCCAAGAGGGCGTGCAAAATGGTGGTTTTTGGGTACAATCCCGAATCACATGGAGGCAATGAGCGATAGGAGGGGATTCGTCTCTCCCGGTATAGGGAGTTGATGTTGCGCTGTGTTCGATTGGATATAACCGGAAATCCCTGGCCAGGGTTGCTGAGATTTACTGGTAAGTGTTACCAGTAGTTTCTCGAACTGTTATAGACCTCATATCGACACGACTTATCGAGCTATTGGGGTCTGACGTTTACCACCCCTAGGCGAGATATGCGACATATTAGACGACGAGACCGGACTGTACGGTAAGTGTTACTGGTTGGATTCACAGGAGTGTGAGCGGGCTAGCTCGTCGATCTTCTGATCGCTCAATACCCGGGTGGCCGTTACGTTTAGCAGACCGCTTGCGGCTTGTGGGTGCTTGATATGATCATTATCTGCTACCGGCGTATTGACGAGTCTTTAGAGTCCTACACAGAGGTTTCCTGGCTCAAACGAAACGAAATAGGAGCGCATATGAGATATGTGCGGGACCGAGAATAATGCGTGTATGTGATACCATATTCTATCCTCACGATGAATGTATCGAATGGTTGTATGCGATATAACCTAGTTATCGAATCAAGGATTGATTCGATAAGCCGATACATTGAATATTAGTCGGTTATATGCGATATGACCGGATCGTTAAATCAAGTGTTGATTTAATGATTTAATGCATAATTATATATTTGATATATTATTTTGCATTAACTAGTATTGGTTCACTTTAAATGGATTTTCTCACTTGTAGTTCACAAGTTGTATATGTGATATACTTTTGTGCACTTGATTGTATCATGTTTGATGATACATGCTTACTTGGTTAAGTGTAAAGAATTAAACCATGGTTAAACTAATGATTAGGGTTTTGTTTATCCATTACATATTTATTCATTTATTTATTTACTTTTTCATTTTGGAAAGGATAAATGAATGGTGGATTGGTTTGTTTGTTAGTTGAAGCTTCTTGAAGCTTTGACTAAGTCATCATTCTTGTCTTATACTTAACCCTAACCATTCAAGTTAACCATGGTCTATTCTCTACACTCAACTAAGGTTAGTATATGATAAGTATTTTCTTTAATTTTGTAAATGATTCAACACTTATCATATTCTTTCTTCTTCATCTTCATCTTCATCAAAAAGAAAGCTTGCCTCATCAATGGCAAGTGAAGAAATCAAATGAGAAATCCAATTCTAAAGTGAACCCACTTCCTATTTCTTCATCCTCTACCTCTTGCCAAGTAGTATAGGGTGTTTTCTTCACAAGTTTCATGACTTGATGAAGTGGGAGCTTGATCTTGTGATGCCTCGACGTAGATCATCTTCGGCATCGAAGCCGACGACCAAGCCCGCCCATTTTTCCGATGAAGCCGACGCTAGAGTCCGGGATCCGATTTGGACAGCGGAGGGACATCATCGTGGAGCTAAGGAAGCGGAGAACCGGATCTACAAAGGTTGTAGCCCCTTTTCTTTTAGTTAAGTTGTTAACTAGTTTCTTGTTTCGCCTAAAATCTAGTTAACGATCCGTATTAGGGTTTCTCGGCACTTGTAATTTTTGAAATTGGTATGGTTGATGCCTTGTGAGACCCCATTAATGTGCCTAGGAACCCTACATGGACCCTAGAACCCGGTTACTTATGCTCCCCTCCTTGGGTCTACCAAATGCGGAAAAGTAAATAATATACACTGGTGACATCAATCTCATCCCGGAAGTGCCCCAATAAAAGAATATTATATACAAATGAATTTTACATGAATGAAAATAAAAACCCTCATCTCACATAAAACCCCCGTCTATTCAGAACACGACGATCCAATATAACATATCACAGCAACACATAATATCTCATATCATCAACGTAAGTAAGTATGCATACACCGATCGTCGTTGATGTATAGCAATGAAAACCGGCAATACAACTACATACTACACTTACGGTCACAGAAAAGAAATTGTAAAACTACAACATTTGGAATCCACAATCACTTTAGATATCATAAATCCGAAATATCACATACTTCGCATTTCATGCCTGACTATATGGATTCCACATATTGTATCACATTCCAGATAAATAGACAGTATTAAACTTTCCGATCGGATAATCAAATACCCAAGATTTCCAAAATAGCTCAACACTTGAGCGGAGTTCAAATAATCCCAGAATATGTCACAGTACCAATGGTCGCGCCGTAGAAGGGTCAAGCCAACGCCTCACATGTGGCACGCCGTACTGCCCCAAACCCTAAGGTTTATAGGCGGTTCAGATGGTCACATAATCGAGTTAAGGTTTGTGTTCTTCCAGAGGGTCCATCGCGTTACTTGAACGTTTTTCCGAAAGATTTAAACTCAAGAAAAATTCAACACTTGAAATTTTTTCGTCTCGGGAAAAAGTGAATTAATGATATCCGTTCGAACATTTTAATAGTTTCTAAATTATCCGGAAAAAGAATGAAATTAAATTTTCCGATCGAATCAACGAATTCAAAATAATCCCCAGAACACTCAACACTTGAGTCAGATTAAAAATACCCAGAAATATGCACTAACAGCTATGGATATTACTGTGCAAAACCAAAGCCAAATCCAACTGTACGGCCGCGGATCCGCGGCACAAGCAAGGTATTGCCGCGGTTCCGCGGCAGTCCGTACGATTTGCGTTCTCATTTTCCACTGTAGTACTTATAATTCCCTGCTGATTTTTTTAAGTATTTTTAATGCAAAAAAATCATATTTTTACAAAATTTCCAGAGAGGGGTCAATTTCGACGTTTCGGGGTTCGATCGGAGTTTTAACTTCGTATACACGTCGCCTAATGCTCTAGTTAGGCTCTGATACCACTGTAGGGTTTCTAAGCAGTCATACATAGGTCTATAAGACATCAACCATGCCAAATTTAAAATTTAGACGTGCCGAACAACCCAAAGCCGGGATCTTTGCTAGATTATTAGGGTTTAACATGCAAGTAAACATCTTTACAACTAAGAGCGGGGGATTACAACCTTTGTAGTCCGCTCCATCGCTTCATAAGCTCTGAGTAGAAGTCCCTTCGCCGCGATCCATGATCTCCCGGACTCTAGAGAGGCTCCACGACTCGAACGATCCATGCTAGCTTATAGTCTTCCTTTTCTCCGATGATCTACCTCGAAGTTTCTATAACTCATGCTCTCTCTCTCTCTCTAATGAGGTGAACACCCTAATCTAATTGGCTAGATTAGATGAGGATGATGGAGTAGTATTTATTCTTTCTTTTTATATCAAATTCTCACTCGTAATCATCACAAAATGAAAACTTAGAAAACTTTCTCAAAGCTCAAGGTTGAAGAAGAAGAAGAATAATGAATTAATTCCTTTTGTAATGAATAATGAAATGATATATGATTAATAATATAACCATGGTCAACTATGACAAGGCTAACCCATGTAGAGAATTAACTAAGGCTAAGGTTTGGGTTGGGTTAAAGAATGAGTCACTTAAAATATCAACCATAATATCTTAGCTCATGACAAACGAAAACCTTCTAGAAGGATCATGAAAGAACTAACCCAATTCAAACCCTAACCTTGTTTAATCTCCACTAAACATGTTGCATTAGTAATCATATCATGTTACAATAATATACATCACATATATATTATATATTTGTAACAAAAGAAAATAATACAATTAATATATATCGCAGATATATCAATGCATTATCCGGTGAGAAAATGAAATAATAAAGCGAGCCAATATTAGATAATGTAATGCAATATATCATATATATTATTATACATTAAATTATCGAATCAACACTTGATCCGACAATCCGGCTATATCGAATATAACCGACTAATATATCATGTACCGATTCATCGAATCAACACTTGATCCGATGACGTAGCTCATATCTAAATATCGCGAGAATATAATACGGTATCTCATATCGCATTATCCTCGGTCGTGCGCATATCGCATATGTCCCCCTACTCCGTTTTGCCTGAGTCAAGAAATCTCTGTGTAGGACTCTAAAGAATCGTCAATACGCCGGTAGCAGGTGATGATCATATCAAACACCCACAAGCTGCAAGCGGTCAGCTAAAGGTAACAACCACCCAGGTATTGAGCGATCAGAAGATCAACAAGCTAGCATGTACATTCTCTTGTGAATCCAATCAGTAACACTCCCGTACAGTCCGGTCTCTTCGTCTGATATGTCGCATATCAAGTCTAGGGGTTTACGTCAGACCCCAATAACCGATAAGTCATGTCGATGTGAGGCTCATAACAGATCAAGAAACTATTGGTAACACTTACCAGTAAATCTCTATATCATCCCTGGCCAGGGACTTCCGGTTATGGCCAATCGAACACAGCACAACATCAACTCTCTATACCGGGAGAGACGAATCCCCTCCTATCGCTCATTGCCTCCATGTGATTCGGGACTGCACCCAAAAGCCACCGTTTTGCACGCCCTCTTGGACGTGGTAAGGTGGAAATCAAAGAACACTGGGAATTACACAAAACTCTATGACGATCTCGGGTCTACAGACTACCCTGTACCAGTGTCACCAGAGAACTTCCATCTGACATGTGGTATATCACCATCTGGGAGTTCTCGACGAGTCCGTCCAGTGTACCCAGTCTCCACTGAGCACCCGTACACCATCCTTGATGTCAAAACACCGATGGATATGGCATCATCCATCGCCCATCATATGGGTCAAGATGCGTATATGCTAGCCTACTCTGGTGTATCGATGCCCTGTCTCGATATACCCTCGACTAGGAACAGTTATAGGATTTACTCATCGACTACTGTGGCCCCACTAGTATGATCTCATCATAGCCCCAGTAGTCGACTACAGATCCTAAGGGCTTTATCAACATGTGAGAGTAAGACGGTAAACCAATACAAGTCAACATGTTAAGATAACGTGAAACCAAATAGCATACTATCATTACGAGCAAGAAAGTCCTCTCTATATATATCCAAGCATCCATTATAATATACATCGTATGTACAACAATGGCCTCTAGGGCATATACATAACTAACATCTTCCCATTCCATATCTCATATGTAGTGGTAGGCACCGATTTGGATGGAACCCTATTCAATAGGTATGCAGCTTCTCAAGTGCATAACACCAAAAGGAAACAGGTAACTCAGCAGTACTCATCATAGAGCGCGCCATATCTCATAGGGTACGATACCTCCGCCCCGATACACCGTTGTGTTGTGGTGTATATGAAGGAGTAAGCTGAGAGAGAATCACATTCTCCTTTTAGAAAATCCTATGTTTTCCATGCCTTAGTATTATCCTCTTCGATCACATCGAAGGACTTAATACTTCTGCCCGTCTGGTTCTCAACTTCAACCTTATATTCCTTGAATTTCTCAAAAGTTTCAGACTTGTGTTTCAATAGGAACATATGTCTGAATCCTGAGAGAAGATCAGTGAATATAATGAAGTACGAAGAACCATCCCTGGCATTTGTAAACATAGGACCGTATACATCATCATGTATCTATCCCTAGAGTTCAGTAACTCTATCTTTGTTTCCAGTAAACAAAGTATTGGTCATTCTATCTTTGAGACAAGACTAGCAAGTATCATAAGATGAAAATTCGAACAGATTCTCATATTTATCCTTATGTAACTTAGCTGGTCATGTCGCATTGATATGACCTAGTCTACAATACCACAAGAAGGATTCGTTCATTTCTGAACTACTACTCTTGTGTGTGTTCTATATACTTTGAACTGTGGTTTGATTTTGAACGTATATGTCATTTCATAACGTGCCTGATCAAATCAACTCTTGATTCAGGAGAATGTTCACAACATTATCCTCCAATACAGAATTATATCTTTCTTTAACTCATTAAAGAAACCAATGTAATATTGTATATCAGGCTCGATATGTAATAACATTCGTTCAGAATCAATGTATTAATACAAGGTGATATCTGCCAACTGACTTGGCTACAACAATTGCATCATTCTCTAACACTTAGAGACATATCACCTATTCCCAGTTCTCTACCTATATGTAGCCCATGTAACATATTACATATGCTGGATTCTGATCCGGTATCGTATACCCAGGACGTAGAGGATACTGAAAAACAATTCTAGGTAATGAACACACCCGAAGAAGATACATCAACACACACTTTCTTTGATTGGATGGCATAGGAATACGGATATTCCCCTATTTCTTGCTTGGACTTTATAACAATTATAGGATAGAACGGAACCAACATTCTTTAGCTCAGTATAATAAGCAGGTTCGGTCAGTGCATTCATATTATTATCTTGATTAAGGCGTGACATGGTCGCTACCAGGAGAGAGAGAAGAAAATACTCTGCGTGCGCTCTTTCAAGATCAGATTGCTTATTATTTTATCTAATCAGAATGGCTCCCACTGTTTTTATCAAATCTTCCTTCAAACCCTAAAAGGTAAGACTAGCCGGGATTAATTAAACCATACAAGTTTGCCAATCTTTCGGTCAGGCTAGTGTCAGTACTTTAAGGTAGGATCCCCGTGCTTTCGCATGGACCTGATTAAAATAAACCTCGTTTTCCCAGGGATGCAACCCTGTTAACACCTTTCTAGACACCTACTTGATCGGCTAATTGTAATGTGCAAAACTCTCGCAGGAGTAACTCTTACTCGCAGTGGGTATCGGGATCCAACTATCTTATAGAAGGTATGCAATCTCATTGCAAATTTCAACTCTTGAAATTCCCGATAATATTCTGCCCCTAGCGTCCTATGACCTTGATGAAAGCCAACAAAGCATAGCCCGCTAGTCAAGTTCAACTCGTACATTTCATGATTGAATTAAACCTACCAGCACGACCCTTGACGAAATCCAACAAAGTCATACGACTACCCTAATCCTATCACATCTCATGCTTTAGCAGATAATTGCTAATTAGCTACCGCACACTACGTCTTGACAAAGGCTAACAAACGTAGCATAAATACTAAGTAGCACTTATCTGAAATGACGGAAGGTTACGACAGGTTTTTAAGAAAACCTTTTGCGTAATGAACTTGATCTCGTTGTAGAATCGAGTAAATTTTAAAAGGAGTGTTTTGAGTCTTTTACTAGTTTTGCTAAAGAGGTCACTCCCGGTGAAGGGATCTCGGCTCTTTCCTTATCGAATAAGATGCAGGATATTTCACAAATACCACTATGTAAAGCAGAAACTATAGAAGCAATCAAAAGGCAAACTGATTGGGTTGTAGCATCTGCCAGTTTTGCTAATGAGGTCACTCCCGGTGAAGGGATCTTGGCTCTTTCCTTATCGAATAAGGTGCTGGATATTCTACAAGGAATACCGCTATGTAAAACAAGAACTAGAGCTACCAGTTTTTAAAACAAGTTTCTACAACATCTTTAGGTTTCTTTTTCTTTTATTTCATTAATCTCATTAATGAAGTCCCATCAAATTATGCTTCCTAAGTATCACAGAAGAAACGAAAGCATCAATATTTACTATATATCATCATTTATATAATATAAGCATTCGTCTCAACATATCAAGTGATCACATCACAGAATATCAGCAGCAGAAGAACATATATGAAATATTGGATATACTAGGAATTCCGTGTTTTAAATTAAGCCTGTGTAAAACACGGATTCCAAGGTCGCGATGAATAGCCAAACCCACATCCCTAGACCCTTACGAGAGCGGAAAGAAACCCTACCAATTCTAGAGTTAGGAGACCCGGTCTCGACTCCTCGAGATGGTCTCCCACTGGACCCTAGAACCTAGTTACTTGTGCTCTACTCCTTTGGTCTATCCTAATGCGGAAAAGTAAATAATATATATATCAATGGTGACATCATCCTCAACCCGGAAGTGCCACAATAAAAGAATATTACATATAAGCTTTTACATGAATGAAAATGAAAAACTCTCATATCACATAAAAACCCCGGGCTATTCAAAACACGACGATCCAATATAACATATCACAGCAACACATAACATCTCATGTCATCAACGTAAGTAAATATGTGTATCCCAATTATCGTTGATATATAGCAACGAAACCGGCGATACACCACATATTACACTTACGGTCGCAGAAAACAAAGTGAAAAACTACAACAGTTGGAATCCGCAATCACCTTAGACATCATAAACCCAATGCATCACATACATTGGATTTCTTGCCCAACCAAATGAATTCCTTAGACATCACATGCCTAACAATTATAAACCCCGCATTTTAGCCTCGATATTGAAAAGACTTTTCAATAACCTGTCGGGTAATTCAACAAGATTCTCGATAACCTGATCGAATGCTCGTCTGAAACTTTAATAGACGGTTGCACCCCTGATGCCGTCGACGAAGTGCAGTAAGGCGGAACACCGCGGTCGCGAGCACCCGAACAGATGCTTTTGGCAATGGGGTTCTCCTACAGTCACTTGGTCGGGGCTATGGGGCATGGCTATTTAGTAAGGTTACCCGGCGAGTATTCGCGTACACTACGTAATTGCGACGGACTTTTGATCCACATCAAAATTCCATGGCAACCGATCAAATGAGACTAAACTGCTAAATTTATAAAATTCAAACTAGTTATCTCATAACTAATTATCTGGATTCCAAATGTTGTATCACAATCATAGATAGGTAGACGATGTTAAACTTTTTGATCGAATAAACAAACACCCAAACTTTCCTAAAGAGCTCAACACTTGAGCGAAGTTTAAAAAAGAAACCCAGAACATGCCACAGCACCTATGAACCAGCCGTAGAAGGGTCAACCAATGCCTCACCTGTGGCACCGCTGATCTACCACAAACCCTAGGGTTTGATGGCAATTCTGACGGTCATAGAATTGAGTTAGGGTTTCGTTCTTCTAGAGGGTCCACAAAATCACCTGCACGATTTTCTGAATCTTTTAAACTTGGAAAAATCCAACTCTTGGATAATTTCCAGCGAGAGAAAAATTGGGTTATTGATATCCGTTCGAACTTTTTATCACCGTCTAATATACCCGAAACAAAGTTATAATTATGAATACGAAACATTCCGAGTTGCCTATGAAGAAAATTAACATCACATGTAATTTTAGCAAAAACTAGCAACACCTGAAACACCAAAACCCAGAGACTGGAACACTACCAAAATTTGAAGCCAGAACTCCACTATTCACCCAAGGAGCTCGGATTTTATGCCATTGTGGCCGGCCACTTTAGGTCAAAAATTGCCTCAATTTTTTGTGGTGTTCATGTTACATCACATATAACATTCTGCAGTTGTATAAAAAAAATTTAGAGCACTTTTCAAATTCGACAGAAACTAGGTTAAAGGGTTTCATGTTTCGGATTCGTTTCGGTTTCGTAATCTAACAAACATCGTGTAATTCTCTAGCTTGGCTCTGATATCACTGTAGAGTTACTTTGCGCGGCAGCAAGGTTTCGGGAGGTATCGTCCATGCTATTTTCAAATTTTTGCCGTTCTAAAGAACCCTAACCCTATAATCTTAACAAGAGAATTAAACAAAGCAACATGCAAACAACTTTGCAAACAAGTGAATGCGGAATACAACCTTTGTAGATCGGTCCTTCACTTCAAATGCTCCGTGTAGAAGTCCCTCCGCTCCGAGTATGATCTCCCGAACTCTTGAGAGGCTCCACAAGGTGAAAGATGCAAACTTGCTCGAAGTCTTCGAAGCCGAAGATGATCTACATCGAGGAGACTCAAGCTCATGCTACCTCTTCACTAAATTAGGGTTTAGTGAAGCAAACACCCTAAACTAAATGGCTAATAGTAGAGAATGATGAAGTAGGAAATGGGCTCAGTTTAGATTTTATTTTCTTACTATTTTTCATCACTTTTTATGAAGCTAGAAAGCTTCAAGAGGAAGAAGAAGATGAAGTTGAAGTGATGAAGAGAAAAAATCTCATGAGGTGAGAATAGCAACCATGGGTGAGTTAGTATCATACATTAACTCATGTAGAGACTTAACCATAGATTAGGATAATAGTTGGGTTAATAAATATTTTAAGAAAAACAAAACTTGTGGACTTAGTCAATGGTTATCCAAGCTTCTAGCCATGACCAATATTCAACCAATTTTGAATTACTTAATAAATTAATAACCCTACATTATAGCAAGGATGGTGTAAGTCATACACACACCCATGAAGCATGTATCATCAAGCATAACACAAAAACATGTACATTAATATATATCACATATATACTAATGCACACAAGTGAGAATAAGAAATCATAAGTAAGAAAATATTAATCAATGTAACTTAATATATCAAATATATAATTATACATTAAATTATCAAATCAACGCTTGATTTAATAATCCGGCTATATCACATACAACCGACTAATATCTAATGTAACAATCTATCGAATCAACACTTGATCCGATAACCTGGTTATATCACTTATAACCGACCGATATCACATATCGCGAGAATAGAATGCGGTATCATATACGCGCATTAATCTCGATCCCACACATATCACATATGTGCTCCTACTCCGTTTGGCATGAACCAGGAAACCTCTGTGTAGGACTCTAAAGACTCGTCAATACGCCGGCAGTAGGTGATGATCATATCAAACACGCACAAGCCGCAAGCGGTCTGCTAAACATAACGGCCACCAGGGTATTGGGCGATCAGAAGATCAACAAGCAAGCCTGCTCATACTCCTGCGAATCCAATCAATAACACTACCGTACAGTCCAGTCTCTTCGTCAGATATGTCGCATATCACAGCCTAGGGGTGGTCTAACGTCAGACCCAAATAGCCTAATAAGTAGTGCCGATGCAAAGTCCATAACGGTTCGAAAAACTACTGATAACACTTACCAGTAAATCTCAGCAACCCTGGCCAGGGATTTCATGTTATGGCCAATCGAGCATAGCGCATCATCAACCCCCAATACCAGGAGAGACGAATCCCCTCCTATCGCTCATTGCCTCCATGTGACTTGGGACTGTACCCAAAAACCACCTTTTTGCACAATCTCTTGACCGTGGTATGGTGGAAATCAATGCACCGTGGGAATCACACAAGACTCTATAACGATCTCGGGTCAACTGACTAACCTATACCAGTGTCACCAGAGAACTGCTATCTGACGATAGATATAATACCATCTAGAAGTTCTTGGCGAGTCCGTTCACTGTACCCAGTCTCCACTGAGTGTTAGTGTATATGCCCTAGGGGCCATTATTGTATCATACTAGCTTGTATATTACTTAATGGAAGCTTGGGATATTCACAGTTATATAACAGTCTTGCTAAACATGGTAGTATGCTACTTGGTTTTATCTATCTTAATATGTGTGTACGTATTGATAGAGCCCTTAGGATCTTGCTTGACTACCAGCGTTGTGATGGCAGTCACACTAGTGGGGGCTGGGTAGTCTACAAGCACATCCTTTTTCAGGTCCTTAGTCGTAGGATTATCGAGACAGGGCATCGATACTCCGGAGTAGACTAGTGTGTATACTTCTCATCCCAGTTGGGGAGATGGTCTGTCCCACAGCCATCAGTACGTCGTACTGGAGATAGTATACAGGTGCTCGTTGGGTTACGAGTACACCGGACAGGACACGCGAGGAACTGTTGGTTGGTATTATACCCGTCGTTAGTTAACTGTTCCCAGGTGACATGAGTACAGCATAGTCCGCAGATTTGACACCGCTGCTTCGCCTCGAGTGTGTTCCAACTGTTCTTAGATTGCTACCCTACCACGGCTTAAAGGAGTCGTGCAAACAGGTAGCAATTGGGTGCAGTCCCGAAGCACTTGAAGGCAGTGGCGGTTAGACAGAATTCGTCTCTCCCGGTATTAGGAATTGATATCGCGCTGTGTCAGAGAGCCATTACGCAAAGTCCCTGGCCAGGGCAAGCGAGATTTACTGGTAGGTTTTCCAGTAGTTTCTCAAGGTGTAATGGGCTTCGCTCGGACACGACTTATACCGCTTTTAGGGGACTGACGCTTGCCACCCCCTAGGCCCGATATGCGATAGTCCTAGACGAACAGACTGGACTGTACGGAGATTGTCACATCAGGCTCAGTAGGAGTTCGGATTGGTTTCTTCATCAGCCTTCTTATCGACATCTACCTAGGGACCGTTACATACAGCTAGTGCCACTTGCGGTCTGTGGTTAAACCCACTGCCAGCGTAGTAGTCGAGTCTTTAGAGTCCCACACAGAGAGTTTTCCTGCTCCGGGCGAAACGATATAGAGGTCGTATGGTTTTACGACAAGGGTTCGGACGCATACGTGTGTTTACGCACGTACGACGTTCGAACAGTTTTTACTAGCCGGCTTTGGTTTAAGCCAGATTCTAGTATCGGATTATTGGATTTATACAGTCTAAAGTTTTTCCGTGTTTTCACGGATAAGAGGGGCGTTCTCCTAATTTGGCGGGAAGCTTCTAGAAGGATGATGACTTGGGGGTTTAGTGGCATAAGCATTTATTGATTTAGTGACTCATTTGTGTGATTCATTCATATCATTAATGATGCATTAAATGGTTAATGACTCATGTAATGAATCACACATAATGAATAAATGAAACATGATGATTAATCATTTAATTTATTTATTTGACAAATGATTATGCTTCATATATTCAAGAAGGATCATTATTTCATTATTATTCTCTTGCTCACCTTCTCTCTCCTCAAGCTCTCTCTCTTCAAACCCTAATCATACCCTCTCATATGTTGAGATCAAGGATTAGCTAGACTATTTAATCCATAACCATACTCTATATCATCTAGGTGACTTTGATTAGCAACTAAAGAAACCTAGTTACCTCAAGATTAGAGGCAAAGCTTGGAGTAGAAGCTCTCGGGTGGATCGTCTATTACATAGAGGAGGCCGACGAGGAGTGGATAACGAGAGGACGAAGGAGTAGGTTCATTAGGTATAATCTCTTTTCATAGTAGTTAACAACTCCTATGTTAGTGTTAGTTATAGTTTAGCAAAGATCCTTTCAGTTAGTCGATGTTAATCTAAAGAACTTGATTGTTTTTCATATTTCCGCCTCCCCGCAACTCGTGGGGTGTAATAGATTGACTTACAGTGGTATCAGAGCCTCGCTAAACAATAACTAACTTATTAGCAAATTCGTTACAATTTCGAACGCAAAACGAACCGGAAAAAACATCGAAATCACCAAGTTTCTGTCGAATTTAAAATGAGGTCTAAAAATTTTTCAGGGACCTCTAAAAATACATGCAGGAAAATATAAGAATTCTGGAGAAAATTGGGTTCCTGAATCGGCCACGACCCCGCGGAACCGCGGCCGATCCAAGCGATCGGCCGCGGATCCGCTGCCGAGTTGCGGCCGATTCAACCCAAATTTCCCTAGAACTCTTCTGTGGTTATTTTGTTATTTCTGGAATGTTTATTTTCTGCTCAAATCTCAGGTGCACAGAGAAGTTTTTGGAGTAGAATCTAATGTGTTTGCTCGATCGAAATTATACGATATTTGGCTAATTAGATTATATCTGTGAATTGTATAATGTGTTCGTAAACCTCCCTTAACTGCTAGTATGTCAGTTGGCAGGAGGTTGCATATTTCTGTAATGATTTTACTGTTTATGATTATGAACTTGATTGGATTGTTGTGATGATTAGCCGGGGTTTGAGATAGGTTATTATATTCATTCATTCGATGTAATTGTAAATTGTTGTAATATTATTTTGCGGGGCACATCCAGGTTGCGGTTGTAGCCACCGTTGTATTATTTCATTTTACTGTTTTTTCTCCTAGGATAAAACCAAGGTGGGGTGCACAAACTACCGGGTACTTTGAAGTGTTTAGTGGCCTACTCACGTTGTTGAGAGATACCGCTTCACTTCGGGTACTTGGCGGGTAGTTTGCCGTACCCGTAGGGGTCTAGGGTGGGGTAATGGCTATTCATCACAACTGTGTAATCCGTATTTCATTGCAGGCTCAAAAGAAACGCGGATTGCTTGTATATCCAATAATGTTCATTTGTGATCTGGAATGCCTATTATTGCGTCTGACGAATGTACAATATCTATATATGATAGCTATTTAGACGTCACTTATGTTTTACACCCGCGCTAGCCCAGCCCCCGCTCTGTCGTTAGTTAAGTAACCTAACGGGCGATGACGGGACCCCGTGGCGAATGCGGATGGCATAAGAGGACGTTGTATTTTCGTTGTTTTCTGCAATGATAGGTTAATGATGGGACGCATTTTTATTAATGCAAAGAAAATAAACCAAAGTTGAATCGATGGAACAGTTTAAAAGAAACCACTCGGTTATTTTTAAAACAGAAGATATTTTTAAATTGCGGAGCTTTAACCACTCCTTTTAAAAGCTATCAGGTTCCTTCGGTTATATCAAGTTTACTACGTTCACGGTTTCGCCAAAACCATTAATAGCCCTCCGTCATTTCATTTGGGTATTCAGTAGTATTCAAGCTATGTATTTTGACCTAACGCCAAGGCATAGTGTTTGGTAGCTGCTGGGTATTTATTTGTTGCATAGATAGATGAGTTAGTTTGGGACAGTCGTATTATCATTTTGGCCGAACGTCAAGGATATGTACGGATGGGTTCAAATTAACAAGATAATGATGGGTAGAACTTGACATGTGACTTATGACATTTTGACCTAACGCCAAGGTCATAAGAGCATGGGGCAAAAAATTATATCGGGAATTTCTAAAGAAACTGAAATTTGCAAAGAGATGCATACCATTTGGAGTGTGATGAATGTTGGTAGATTCCTTCAGCATTATCACACGATGATATTTGGATCCCGATCCTACTGTGAGTATATGCTACTCATCAGGAGATTCATCACTTAACGATCAATGCTATAAACCAAGTAGGTGTCTAGAAAGGTGTCAGCGGGGCTACGCCCCCAGAGAAAAGAGGTTCTTTAATTAAGGAACTTCGCGAAAGCGTTGGAAAACCTCCCTCGAAGTATCGACACTGGCCTAGCTGAACGGTTAAGTAAGTATTGTACGATGAGAATAGTCCTGGCTAATTCTTCCTTTTTGGTTTGAGGAGGGATTCGAAAAACAGTGGGAGCCATCCAGTTTAGATAAACTAAAAACCACTCTAAACTTGCAAGAGCATCATGCTAAAGTGTTCTCTCTCTCTTTTCTAATTGCAGCGACCCAGAAAATGACAGGACTTAAGTTACTATTAGAAAAAAATATACTGTCAGGGTCAAACTATAAAGATTGGCTGCGGAATGTCAAAATGGCTTTGACCTACGACAAATTGGGGTATGTCCTTACCGCTAAGGCACCTGCTGTCCCTGGTCCCAAATCCAGTAATGCGGATAAGGAAATCCGCAAAACCTGGGAGTTAGATTGCGCGAAGGCCAAGTGCATCGTGCTTGCCTCGATGAATAATGAACATCAGAGGAGGCACGAGGATATGGATCTTGATGCCATATTTCTTCATACAAAGGAACTTTATGGAGAGCAATCTCGTATAGCAAGATACGAGACCTCAAAGAACTTGTTTCGGGTGAGGTTGGCCGTCGGATCATCGGTAGGAGAACATGTCCTAAAGATGATTGGCTATATTGAAGAGCTCGCAGACCTTGGGACAACTTTGGATAATGAGCTCTATACAGACTTGATTCTCCAGTCCCTTCCTTCTACCTACGCCTAGTTTATTCTGAATTTCAACATTCAAAGAAAAGAAGTTGAACTTCCAGAACTCCTTAACATGTTGAGGAGTGCAGAGGGCACCTTGCAGAAGGCAAGGGAAACACCCGCTATGTTTGTTCGCGGTGCTTCTTCTTCCGGGTCCAAGGCTAAGGCCAAAGGAAGGAAGAATAAGGCCGCCACCAAACCTAGAGGAGGTGTTAGTAAGGTGGGATCGAAGGGAAAGAAAAAGATTGCGGTGCCAGTAGTGGCCCAGGATGAGTGCTTCCATCGTCATAGGAAAGGGGACTGGAAGAAAGATTGCAAGGCGTGGAACGCCAAGAACCAGGAACCGAAGCAAGCTGTGGCTTCGGCTTCAGGTGTGTTTGTAATTGAGAATTGTCTGTCAATCAACTCTACTTCCTGGGTATTGGATACCGGATCAGGATCTCATATATGCAATTCATTGCAGGCACTGAGAAACCGTAGAGTGCTGAAGGATGGTGATATGACCCTAAAAGTTGCTAACGGAGCTAGCGTGGGAGCTGTGTCCATTGGGGATTATCACCTGGGATTGACGAGTGGACACATTTTGGTTTTACATAACTGTTTTTGTATACCTAGTTTAACGTGTAATATCATATCAGTTTCCTTGTTATCAAATAAAGTTTGTGATTTCACGTTTGTAAGCAATGTTGTTAACATCCACCTTAATCATAGTTTGATTGGGTCCGGTACACTGGATAACGGTATATATGTCTTAAACCAATTACAGATTTTTCAATGTCCAGAACACACTAAAAAAAAGTCTCCAGATTTAAATAAGGCTTTCTTATGGCATTGTAGACTAGGTCACATCAATGAGACAAGGTTAACTAAGTTACATAGAGAAGGATATTTGGACTCGTTCGAATATCAATCTTAAGCCACTTGTCAATCATGTCTCAAAGGAAAGATGACAAAGACTCCATTCACTGGACATGGAGTAAGAGCAAGCGAGCTCTTAGGACTCATACACAACGATGTATGTGGTCCAATGTCTACACATGCAAGAGGTGGTTTTTCGTATTTCATTACTTTTACAGATGATTACTCTTGGTACGGATACATTTTCTTGATGAAACATAAATCTGAGGCTTTTGAGAAATTCCAAGAGTATAAGAATGAAGTAGAAAACCAAACCGGCAAAAGTATCAAAACACTAAGATCTGATCGAGGTGGTGAATACTTAAGTGCCGAGTTCCTAGGTTACCTAAAAGAGAAAGGAATTCTCTCTCAGCTTACTCCTCCATACACTCCACAGCATAACGGTGTATCGAAGAGACGGAATCGAACCCTATTAGATATGGTACGTTCCATGATGAGTAATGCTGAGTTACCGCGATCTTTCTGGGGTTATGCGCTAGAATCGGCGGTATATCTTTTGAACATGGTTCCTACCAAGACTGTGCCTACCATGCCATATCAGATGTGGAGTGGGAAGAAACCCCATCATCAGTATCTGAAGATATGGGGATGTCCAGCTTTTGTTAAAAAGCAGCATGCGGACAAACTCGAGGCACGATCAGTACAGTGTAAGTTTGTGGGATATCCAAAGAACTCCAGGAGGTATCTATGCTACAGAGGAACAAAAGGATTTTGTTTCTCGTAATGCCCATTTTCTAGAACATCAATTTTTAGAAAAGGAAACAAGTGGGAGCAAAATAGAACTAGAAGAAATTCCAGAACCAAAAACTACTACTGAAAGTTTGGTAGAACCAGTAGTTCAAAAAGAACAGGACATTCCCTCACCCCTCCGCAGAAGTAGTAGTCCGTCTCATCCGCCTGAGAGATACTACAGTTTTCTTATAGATGGGGATAGAAAGGATTACATCATTGATGATGATGAACCTACTAGCTTCCAGCAGACCATCCAGAGCGGTGACTCGGTACGATGGCTAGATGCAATGCGGACCGAAATAGAGTCCATGTACACCAACAAAGTATGGACTTTGGACTTTGCTCCAGATGGGGTAAAACCCATAGGATGAAAGTGGATCTTCAAGAAAAAGATTGGTGTAGATGGGCAGGTGGAAACCTATAAAGCTAGACTTGTTGCAAAGGGTTTTCGTCAAAGACCTGGTTTGGACTATGACGAAACATTTTTCTCCAGTGGCTATGCTCAAATCCATTCGTATCCTTCTTGCCATTGCTGCCTTCCATGATTATGAAATCTGGCAGATGGACATAAAGACGGCTTTTTTGAATGGTAATTTAGAAGAGTGCGTCTATATGGATCAGCCAGAAGGTTTCAATCAGAGTGGGAGCAGCGGGAAAGTGTGCAAGTTGCTTAAGTCCATTTATGGACTGAAGAAGGCATCGCGGAGTTGGAATATCTATTTTGATGAAACAGTCAAAGAATATGACTTTATCAAAAATCCAGATGAACCATGTATATATAGTAAAGTTATAGCACAAACTGTCGTATTCCTCGTCTTGTACGTGGATGACATTCTATTGATAGGAAATGACATTCCTATGATACAATCTGTCAAAGGATTCTTGTCACACAGGTTCTCCATGAAAGACCTGGGTGATACCTTTTACATTCTGGGGATCTGGATCTATCGTGATAGATCCAAGAGAATGTTGGGACTTTCCCAGTCCAGGTATATCAACACTGTACTGAAAAGATTCAGTATGGAAAATTCGAAGCGCGGTAATCTCCGGCTTGTCACGGAATTACCTTATCCAAAGAGATGTCTCCCAAGACTGATTTGGAAAGGGATCGCATGTCTATTATACCCTACGCTTCTGCGGTAGGCTCGATAATGTATGCGATGATGTACACCAGACCAGAAGTAGCTTACGCACTGAGCGTGGTAAGCCGGTATCAGTCAGACCCAGGGGAGAAGCACTGGATAGCAGTAAAGAACATTCTCAAGTACCTGAGAAGGACTAAGGAGATGTTCTCGGTTTACGGCGGAAAAGACCTCAAGATAAAGGCCTTTACTGATTCCGGCTTCCAGAGTGATAAGGATGATTCCAAATCCATGTCAGGTTATGTCTTTACCCTCAATAGAGGGGCGGTGTGCTGGAAGAGTTCCAAGCAGTACACCGTTGCTGACTCGACGATGGAAGCAGAGTATATTGCTGCTTGCGATGCCGCAAAAGAAGCGTTCTGGATAAAGAAGTTCCTAACAGAACTTCAGGTGGTTCCTACCATTGTTGATCCAATAGCTCTGTATTGCGACAACAACGGAGCTATAGCTTTAGCAAAGGAACCAAGGTCCCATCAGAAGTCCAGACACATCTTAAGGCGGTATCACCTGATCAGGGAGATCATAGATCGCCGGGAGATCGAGGTCCTGAGAGTTGCTACAGAGGAGAACATAGCTGATCCATTCACAAAAGCCTTACCTCAGATTCAGTTCGAGAGGCTACTCGAGATGATCGGTCTTCGAGATGATCGGGAGATTGTTAGTGTATATGCCCTAGGGGCCATTATTGCATCATACTAGCTTGTCTATTACTTAATGGAAGCTTGGGATATTCACAGTTATATAACAGTCTTGCTAAACATGGTAGTATGCTACTTGGTTTTATCTATCTTAATATGTGTGTACGTATTGATAGAGGCCTTAGGATCTTTCTTGACTACCAGCGTCGTGATGGCAGTCACACAAGTGGGGGCTGGGTAGTCTACAAGCACATCCTTTTTCAGGTCCCTAGGCGTAGGATTATCGAGACAGGGCATCGATACTCCGGAGTAGACTAGTGTGTACGCTTCTCATCCCAGTTGGGGAGATGGTCTGTCCCACAGCCATCAGTACGTCATACTGGAGATAGTATACAGTTGCTCGTTGGGTTACGAGTACACCGGACATGACTCGTGGGGAACTGTTGGTTGGTATTATACCCGTCGTCAGTTAACAGTTTCCAGGTGACATGAGTACAGCATAGTCTGCAGACTTGACACTGCTGCTTCGCCTCGAGTGTGTTCCCATTGTTCTTAGATTGCTACCCTACCACGTCTCAAAGGAGTCGTGCAAACAGGTAGCAATTGGGTGCAGTCCCGAAGCACTTGGAGGCAGTGGCGGTTAGACAGGATTCGTCTCTCCCGGTATTGGGAGTTAATATCGCGCTGTGTCAGAGAGCCATTACGCAAAGTCCCTGGCCAGGGCAAGCGAGATTTACTGGTAGGTTTTCCAGTAGTTTCTCAAGGTGTAATGGGTTTCGCTCCGACACGACTTATTCCGCTTTTAGGGGACTGACGCTTGCCGTCCCCTAGGCCCGATATGCGATAGTCCTAGACGAATAGACCGGACTGTACGGAAATTGTCACATCAGGCTCAGTAGGAGTTCGGATGGGTTTCCTCATCGGCCTTCTTATCGATATCTACCTGGGGACCGTTACGTACAGCTAGTGCCGCTTGCAGTCTGTGGTTAAACCCACTGCCAGCGTAGTAGTCGAGTCTTTAGAGTCCCACACAGAGAGTTTCCCTGCTCCGGGATAAACGATATAGAGTTCGTATGGTTTTACGACAAGGGTTCGGACGCATACGTGTGTTTACGCACGTACGACGTTCGGACAGTTTTTACTAGCCGGCTTTGTTTTAAACCAGATTCTAGTATCAGATTATTGGATTTATACAGTCTAAAGTTTTTCCGTGTTTTCACGGATAGGAGGGGCGTTCTCGTAATTTGGCGGGAAGCTTTTAGAAGGATGATGACTTGGGGGTTTAGGTGGCATAAGCATTTATTGATTTAGTGACTCATTTGTGTGATTAATTCATGTCATTAATGATGCATTAAATGGTTAATGACTCATGTAATGAATCGCACATAATGAATAAATGAAGCATGATGATTAATCATTTAATTTATTTATTTGATAAATGATTATGCTTCAGATATTCAAGAAGGATCATTATTTCATTATTATTCTCTTGTTCACATTCTCTCTCCTCAAGCTCTCTCTTCAAACCCTAATCCTACCCTCTCATGTGTTGAGATCAAGGATTAGCTTGACTATTTAATCCATAAACATACTCTATATCATCTAGGTGACTTTGATTAGCAACTAAAGAAACCTAGTTACCTCAAGATTAGAGGCAAAGCGTAGAGTAGAAGCTTTCGGGTGGATCGTCTATTACATAGAGGAGGCCGACGAGGAGGTGGATAACGAGAAGACGAACGACTAGGTTCATTAGGTATAATCTCTTTTCATAGTAGTTAACAACTCCTATGTTAGTGTTAGTTATACTTTAGCAAAGATCCTTTCGGTTATGTAACATTTCAAAAAAAAATATTATTTTTGGGAATTTTTATAATTTAATAATATTTTATTGAATATTTTAATATTTCGATATTATTAAATACAAATAAATGGGAAAAATTTTGGAAAAATTTTGGAAAATTCTAAAATAGGGTATTTTATGGAATTATGCCATTTTTAAGTTTTTATGATTAATTATAAGATAATTTAGTGCTAATCGCGATTAAAAATTGCTAATCGGTTTTTTAGCATTTTTGTGCAAAACATGCACATATCATTTTTCTTACACTTGTGCATTTTTCCACCATGTTTCTTTTGGGGTTACTATTCTTGTTAGAAAGGTTTTGGAGGAAAGAAAAGAAAAGAAATGGAAAAGGGGAATATTATATTGAGGTATGGTAAGAGAGAGAGGGTATGGTTTTTTCTTTAACCCAAGGACTTAGCATTCTCTTCATTCTTCCTCTCATTTTCTCTCTCCCTCTTCCTCCATCTCCTGCTGCAGCTGCTGCCCCTCTTCATCCTCCCTTCTTCAAGCCCCAAATCGTTTCTAAAACATCACCAAAACTCTACCCCCATTTCATTAAAAGTGTGCACAAGTTCAAGATCTACACATTGGACCAAGAAAGCAAGGATTTTGGCTACTAGGGGCAACTCAAGAAAATTCTTGAGTTGCCAAATGAGGTACCCCATGAAGACTTCGGGATGACAAGAAAGCGCGTGGCGACATCGACAAATGAAGACGCTATGTGAGTAGATTATATCTACGCTGGGAAGTCGGGTGGATGGCGTATATCACCCCCGCAGTCCGTAGTTGATATACTATATATATTATTTATGATAGTTATAGTGTGTCTTGGATATTGTGTTAGGTGTATTATGGATAGTTTAGGGTTAGAAGTAAACTAGTGTAGTTCATAGTCGTGAACCCTAGAATAGGTTTACACCTACACGCACACCCTTGTATATTCCTTATATCTACACTGTGTTGATGATGATATTGGATGACATTGGAGATGAGTCGATGATATCGGGCATTGTGCAGCGAGATCGGTGATGTGATGTGATTCGTATTTGAGATACGACATGTGATCTCTAGAGGGCCTTAGGACGTGTGTTACACACGCAGTTATATAGATGGTATCGATTTGTACTAGACTTAGATCAGTACCCCAGATTATATGATATGAGAATAATGATACCTGATATTTGATGAGAGGAATGCGATACTGACCCGTAACCAGCTTTTGGGATGCCGTACGACGATTTACTGTACGAGCTTTATATTGATGATAGATCCGCACTCATGACTTGAGGATGTCATATGATATACTGTATCATACGTGATACTACTGAGGCGGGATCACCGACTATTATATATACATATCGACTCAGATTTAGGTGGTTTCCATACCCCTCCCGATTGACTTGATACTTAGATCTGTAGTTTGCATAGTGGATGTTAGACTAGACCCGAGTCATACTTATTTCAAAAACTACGAATCAGGAATATCTTAAAGACAAGTAAAGGGATTCTACGGGTATTTTCAAAAGACGTATCTTTCTTAAAAACACCGTAGCCCTTATTTTACTAAAAATCCTGATTCTTCTTATTTCAAATGGCATAACTGCATGACATATACATATTGATGTAGATTCTTCACTGTGGTGTTGATTATTTGATTTCCGCATATTCATGCTATTCACATTGCTACATTACTATCATGTTGTTAGGACACCAGCACCATTATCGATGATGTGTATGTTCCACGTACACTTGCTTGCCGGCTCATACACTTCATCATCAATAATTGCCATGTCACTATACAGTAGTATTATTGCATCAGGATATGACCTTGTATGTGCATGCTATTATTCCATGTTGCATGATATACTGTTATACTTGCATTTCATTTATATGTCACATACATTATGCTTTATGATTATGCACATTGAGACATTTCTTTGTTTCTATGATATTTCTGGATTTGGGAACCGTGGGTATTTCAAAAAGATTATGTATATGCTTTAAAAACCCGGTTACCCTTGATATGATATTTCAGCTTCCACCATGAGTTTTATCGGTTCTGATATATATATATATATATATATATATATATATATATATATATATATATATATATATATATATACCCCATGCGAGGAGGCGTCGAGGCCGCATGAGGGTACATGGTGGGGCCCGGTATGGTTCCCCTCGGCAAGATGATCGATGGACTTTGCCGATTAAGCCTGGAGGTGGGCGAGTACCTACCGGTGATAGTACCTTTACTCGGCGGTTATCTTGGGGACACCGACCGGAGTGATGTACGTATGATACGTCGAAACTCGAGGGTCGAAGCTGAGAACTCGGGTTTCGAGGGAGCATATGATACGTACCTATCAGGGCTAGTCTTGGTGACAGCGCCTGATAGATGAGGATTTACGTGCTGATGCTAGGCACAGGCTTCATGATATTTTCCATGATTTTGATTATACCCTCATATTTACATGCATGATGCTCATTGTCAATGGGTGATGGGTGGAAGGGATCCACGTTTATACAGACTTTGATTACATACGGACTTGATTTATATTGATCATACTTCATTTGTATATATAACAGGGTATGAGGGCGCTGTTATATATACCGTTACACCAATATTAGTGGAATGGGACGCTAATATATGTGTATTGATATCATTTTAAATACTTCATCATATTTACTTCATGCAGACATACCTTACATTTATGACATGTTATTATCTGAGGCACTGGCACGAGTACTTAGCACTACCTACATGATTAGATGTTACATTGCCACCTTATCATGACTCAGACTTACTCTTGAGGTTTATATTATACTGATCGTATTGACCTAGGGTTATATCATGCATTCGATTTCTGCTTGTAGATATTTTCTATTCACGAGTTGGCAACTCACCCCCGTTGTGCCACAGTTCTTGCAGGTTTTGCCGTACAGGTTTCTTAACGGCATTTCTGGCATACTGCTTCCTTGCGGGTGAATTGCATTTGGTAGGTGGGTTCATTATATCAGAACCACCATTGTACATGTATTATTCTTTTGTATCTAAAAATTCCATCAACCAAAAACTTGTATATTGTTTCAGACTTAGACACTAGTGATGTATTATTTTGACCTTAGAGTCGCGTGTAGTAGTATTACGGTTTTCATGTTATTGTGAGTTTCTTTTTGAGTTTTGATCCTCGCCATTCGGCGTTGTATATTATATTGCTTACGTGGTTGTGACCGTCGATTGACGAAGAGCTAGCTCCCCCTTGGGGATTCCTTTTATCATTGCATATATATCTTATTCTTGTTGTACCCCGTTCGGGGCCAGTTTTTACAAAGGAAACTCTGCCGAAATTTTCATAAAAGACTATACATTTTTAAAAATGCATATTCGGCTTAGTTATTTGAAAACCTTGTATTTAAAACATGTTATCTTCACTTCTTAAAACTAGTTTTCTTTATTTACTCCATAAAATGGTTTTAGATTTCTGGGCTTTTTGGCTTACTTGGATCAGATGGAGTCCTATAGACTTCATATGGTTCAAGAGCCAGTCACGTGCTCTTTCGGGTCGTGACAGGTTAGTCGATGTTAATCTAAAGAACTTGATTGTTTTTCATATTTCCGCCTCCCCGCAACTCGTGGGGTGTAATACATCAACTTACACTGAGCACCCATATACCTTCTCTGATGTCAAACACCAATGGATGTGGAATCATCCATCGCCCATCATATGGGTCAAGAAACGCATACACTAGTCTACTCCGGAGTATCGATGCCCTGTCTCAATACTCCCAGGACTAGGAACAATTATAAGGTGTACTTGTGGAATACCCTTGGACCCACTAGTATGATCTCCATTATAGTCGTGGTAGTCAAGTACACATCCTAAGGACTTTATCAACATGTGAGAGCAAGACAGCATCATTTATACAAGTCAACATGTTAAGACAAAGTGCAACCAGAGAGCATAATATCATGTCGAGCAAGAAAGTTCTCCCTATATATGTCCAAGCATCCACTACAATATATATCTCATGTACAGTAATGGCCTCTAGGGAATACATATAACTAACACCAAACCCAATCAACACTTGAAATTCCCGACAATATTCTGCCCCTAGCATCCTATGACCTTGACGGAGGTCAACAAACCATAGGCTGGTAGTCAAGTTCAACCCGTACATTTCATGATTGAATTAAATCCACCCGCACGATCCTTGACGGAGGTCAACAAGGTCGTATGACTACCCTAATTCAATCGCGTCATATGCAGCAGATAAGCACTAGTCAGCTACCGCATACTACGCCTTAACGGAGGTCAACAAACGTAGCACAAATACTAAATAGCATTTATCTGAAATGACGGAGGGCTATAACAAGTTTTTAAAAAAACCTTTTGCGTAATGAACTTGATATCATTGTAGAATCAAGTGATTTTTGAAAAGGAGTGTTTTTTAGGTTTTTGCTAGTTTTGCTAAAGAGGTCACTCCCGGTGAAAGGATCTCGGCTCTTTTCTCATCGAATGAGGCGCTGGATATTCTACAAGGAATACCACTATGCAAAGAAAGAACTAGAGAAGCAATCAAAAGACAAAACCGAGTGGGTTGTAGTATCTGCTAGCTTTTGCAAAAGAGGTCACTCCCGGTGAAGAGATCCCGGCTCTTTCCTCATCGAATGAGGTGCTGGATATTCTTCAAGGAATACCGCTATGCAAAGCAAAAACTAGATCTATCCTTTTAGAAAATTTGATTCTACAAGATCTTTTAGATTTCATTATTTTCATTAATCTCATTAATGAAGTCCCATCATTTATGCTTCCTAAGCATCACAGAAGAAACGAAAATACAACGTACGCTTATACCATCTGCATTCGCCACAGTGTCCCGTTATGCACCGTTAGGTTACTTAAGTAACGGCAAAGCGGAGCAGGACTAGCGCGGGTGCAAAACATAAGCAACGTTTATTATATATCATATATATAATAATAAAGCACTCGTCCCACACAAATAAAGTGATCATATCACAGAATATCAGCAGCAGAAGTCATCATATGAAATATTGGATATACTAGAAAGTCGGTGTTTTATATTAAGCCAGTAAAAACATGGATTCCACGATCGCGATGAATAGCCAAACCCATATCCCTATACCCCTACGAGAGCGGCAAGCAACCCCGCGAATTCTAGAGTTAGGAGACCCGGACTCGACTCCTTGAGATGGTCTCCCACTGGACTCTAGAACCCGGCTACTTGTGCTCTCACCTTGAGTCTATCCTAATGCGGAAAAGTAAATAATATACATCAATAGTGACATTATCCTCATCCCGGAATTGCCCCAATAAAAGAATATTAAATACAAGTCTTTTTACATTAATGAAAATGAAAAACTCTCATCTCACGCAAAAAACCCCGGCTATTCAAAACACGACGATCCAATATAACATAACCCAGCAACACATAACACACATGTCATCAATGTAAGTAAATATGTGTATCCCAATTGCCGTTGACATCTAGCAAAGAAACTGGCAATACACCGCATATTACACTTACGGTCGCAGAAAAGAAAATGCCAAACTACAACATTTGGAATCGACGTAGCCCTTAGACATCATAAACCCGGAATATCTCATATTTCGGATTTCATGCCTAACATTGTAAATCTTACATTTGGGTCCCACTTATGAAAACACCTTTTCAAAAGAAATCGGATAATTCAACAAGATTCCCGATTCCCACCGAGATCGAAATGTTAAATTTACAAGCAACTAATCAATTTTCATAAAACTAATTAGTGTAGACTCCAAATATTGTGTCACATTCTACAGATAGCTAGACGATATTAAACATAACAATCGAATTAACAAACACCCAAAATTTCCCAAAGAGCTCAACACTTGAGCACAGTTAAGAAATACTCAGAACATGCCACAGTACCTATGGACCAACCGTAGAAGGGTCAACCCTTGCCTCACCTATGGCGCCGCGGAAGTACCGCAAACCGTAGGCTTTGATGGCGGTTCCAACGGTCATAGAATCGAGTTAGGGTTTCGTTCTTCTATAGGGTCCATAGAATCACTTGCACGATTTTTTGAATAATTTTAACTCGAAAAAATCCAAATTTTGGAAAATTTCCAGCGTGGGAGAAAATGGGTTATTGATATTCGTTCGAAATTTTTAACGCCGTCTAAAATACCCGAAACGATGTTAGAATTACGACTACGAAACACTCCGAATTGCCTTTGCAGAAAGATAACATCACATGCAATCTTAGTAAAAACAAGCAACACCTAAAACACCAAAACCCAGAGACCAGAACACCAAACCAAAACGAACCAAAGAAGACTACATTGGGCCGGCCATGCCGGAAATTTAGAGCATGTCGCCGGGTCAAATCCGGCGGATGGGGTTCGTATTCGTTTGGTGTTATATTACATCTTATGTAACATTCTGCAGTTGCTTAAAAAAAATTCGAGGACTTTTAAAAATCGACAGAAACTGGGTTTTGTGTTCCAATGTTTCGGAGTTGTTTCGGTTTCGTAATTCTACAAACATCGTCTAATTCTCTAGCTTGGCTCTGATACCACTGTTGGGTTGACTAGCATGACGGCAAGGTTTCGGGTGTTGGAGATAGTGCCCTCAAAGTCAATTATTGGATAGCAGGTACGTGATTACAATGATTGAGGCAGGACCTATACCGATATGACAGTCTTGCTCGAGATGATAGTATGCTATCTGGTTTGTCTTTATCATTGTATACATGCTTTATTTCACTATTGCATGATGATAGAGCCCATAGGATTCTTGCTTGACTACCAGCAGTATGATGGCGATCATATACATGGGAGCTGGGGTCTATAAGCACATCCTTAAAATGTCCCTAGTCGTGGGAGTTTCGAGACAAGGCATCGATACTCCAGAGTAGACTAGTGTATACAGTCGAGACCCGGACGAGGGGCGATGGCCGGTCTCATAAGCCATTGGTGTCAGTAGGATCACCAAAGATGTATACAGGTGCTCATTAGGTTATGTGTACACCGGACAGGACTCGCCGGAAACATGCTAGTTGGTATTATACATATCGTCAGATAGCAGTTTCCTGGTGACATGTGTACAAGTTAGTTTGTCGACCTGAAATCGTCATTTGTCTCGTGTGAGTCCCCACTATGCTTAGATTACTACCCTACCACGCTCAAAGGAGTTGTGCAAACAAGTTTTAGTTGGGTACAGTCCCAAGCCACATGGAGGCAGTGAGCGGATCGTCGGGGATCCGTCTCTCCCGGTATTGGGGGTGAGATCGCGCTGTATCTAGGAGAGCCATTACACAAAGCCCTAGGCCGAGGCAGGAGATTTACTGGTAGGTACTCCAGTAGTATCTCAGGGTGTTCTGGGCCACTCTCTGACACGACTTATACCGCTAATGGGGGTCTGACGTTACCAACCCCCTAGGCTGATATGCGATACTCATAGACGAACGGATCAGACTGTATGTATATTGTCACTGTTAGGCTCAGTAGGGTTTATGAATGAGTTCGCTCGTCGGCTTCCCTTCCAATCAATACATAAGCAACCGTTACGTACAGCTTATACCTCTGACGTGCTAGAGGTTATACCCAGTGCCAGTGTGTTGACGAGTCATTAGAGTCCCCCACAGACACTTTCCCAAGTTCGGGCGAAACGTTGTAGAGGCCGTATGGTTTTATGGCAGGGTTCGGAAAATGCACGTGCGTTTTCGCACGTGTCATTTTTCGGGCAGATAATACTGGTAGGCTTTAGTTTAAGCCGGAACCCAGTATTATACTGTGTAGATATAATATCTTTGTCTCAGATGCATTTGTATTCCGTCGTAATACAAATGCGGGTATGTTTATACCATTACGGGGTTATCCTGAAATTCGTTTCAGGATCGCTTTTGGAAGTTGCCAGTTTCCAGTTTTCTATCAGCCGTATTTAACATTCGGTTAAATGCGGATTTATCTTTTCTTCTTGAGGGTGAGTCATGAGGTGAGTCATTAGTGGAAGCTTCTTGTTTTGGCGACTAGATTAGTGAGTCACCATCTTGCATTAATTGGATGATGAGGTGTAATTAGTGAGTCACCTTTTCATTAATGTTTTTTTGTTCTTGCTTAGATATTTTCTCTTGATCTTTTGTGAGAAGCTTTTCTAATGGTCACCACTTGCTCCTACACTCACCTCCCTCCTTCTATATATTTGGCCGGCCATTCTTTTGGTGGAGGTTCATGGTTGTTAGAAAAAAGATATAGTTATTTGGTTCATGGAAATTAAGCATACTCATTTCATATTTCCACCCGATCCAAAAGGCAACTTCATTAACTGTTCGTCCATAGCCTTGGATGTAACGAGACAAAGTGTTCTACTCATTCTCTACATCATCTTGGCCATCTCTTTTAGCAAACTTGACGAACGAGTTGCCTCGGTTCAGAGGCGGGAGCCCGTTTAAAGATCCGTCGACGTGGTGCCACCTGGACGAGAAGACTGGAGATTCATGAGATCGGAGCAGCCGCAACAAAGCGTGGGATGATGGTTGAAGACCGAAGGACTCGGATCGTTCGGTATAACAATTCTACCCTCTTTATAATTTGTTAGTTTAGTTTTAATGGCAGATCCGTGTTATAGTACGCGATAGCGCCAGTTGTAAAAAGTTTTTGTTCCGCATTTGGCATCTGTTAGACGGCCGGGGCGCTACCGTGGACTTACAGTGGTATCAGAGCCTCACCATTAAGCTTTACTAACTTGTGCTAACGCGTTTAAAATATCGATCGAACCGAATTTCGAAAATCGCATTTTTCAGCACACAAGTTTCTGTCGATTTTTTAAAGGGTCTAAAAATAATTTTGCATATCATAGAAATGCGTGCAGGGTTTTTTAAGCAAACTGGTAAATTTTGAGCACGTGATCCCACGTGAGCGCCGCGGATCCGCGGTCAAACTTAGGGTTTGACCGCGGAACCGCTGCAGTACTGTGGGAACAGTGCGTCAAAATTCTTCAGTAGGCTTTTCTGTAGAAATTGTGGTTTTTGGCATAGTTCTTTTAGGCCCAGATTTTGTTATTGTACAGCAGATGTACGTGGGGCCAACTTCAAGAAATTTAGTCGATCGAAATTTTAAACTTGTTAGTATGCAGTATTTACATTATATCTCCGACCGGGAATGTCATTTGATCGGTAAACCGCGTCTGATTGCTATAGTTCTTTTAGACGGGTTTGCGAACGTGACATTCGCGTTGATGTTCTGTGTTGTGCTTTATTGTTGCGGATATGTCGTGGTGGATATCAGGGTACAATGATAGTT
Organism: Agapanthus africanus; assembly: GCA_030015575.1. NCBI lineage: Eukaryota > Viridiplantae > Streptophyta > Magnoliopsida > Asparagales > Amaryllidaceae > Agapanthus > Agapanthus africanus. The sequence goes on from JASDDO010000018.1 coordinate 353,337,974, forward strand.
CAGTTTGGATTTATTTATACTTTTGATATTGTGGGGCGACGTCCAACATGTGGACTGCCGTCTCTGCCTGTTGTATAATATTCCTTTTAGGGCATGACCGGGTTGAGGTCGATGTACCCGTTGTACATATTTTTATTTCTGTACTAGGTTTATCCCGTGAAGGAGTGCACGGATAGCCGGGTTCTGGAGGGCAACGGGTCCGTATCTCATGGCTTTGAGTGGCAGAGGGGCCTCACTCTAGAATTGGCAGACTATTCGCCGCACTCGTTGGGGGTACAGGTTGACCTAAGGAGGGGTGCTCAATTTACCGGATTCCGTGAAGTGTCGGGTGTTCCATTCACTATGCTGTGGGGGACTACCTCGCTTCAGGTTTTGGCGGGTAACTTGCCGCACCCGTAGGGGTCTAGGTTTCATTGCACAGGATATCCACACAACCAGGGGAACGTCGGGTTTCAGCAGCGGCTCTGTGAAACTCGGGGATCCCAGATTATCTGTATTGTTCTGTAATGCTTATTACTTCTCTGTAATGTTGCATATTATCACGCCTGGAGCGATTATTGTATATTGGTATATATACTATTAGATGTTGTATATGTTTTACACCCGCGCTAGTCCAGCCCCCGCTCTGTCGTTAGTTAAGTAACCTAACGGGTGAAGACGGGACCCAGTGGCGAATGTGGATGGCATATACGTACATTTTATTTTCGTTCTTTTCTGGTGTGATTGATTGATGGGACTGCATTGATTCTTATTAATGCAAGGATAAAACAAACCTATATTTGATGTTGTTGGAACAAATTTTAAAAGGTGTTATTACAAAGATGTTTCTTTTTGTTTTGCATAGCGATATTCAGTTAGAATATCCCGCACCTCATTCGACGAGGCAAGGGAAGATATCCCTTCACCGGGAGTGACCCCTTGGGCAGAAGTTTACGTCAGGGTAATAACTTCAATATAGTCGATTACAAGTTGCTTTGCATCGCGGTATTCGGTTGGAATATCCTGCACCTCATTCCATGAGGAAAGAGCCGAGATCCCTTCACCGGGAGTGGCCACTTTAGCAAAACGTTTTCGCCACTATATTTTTATAAAAATCTATCAGGTTCCTTCAACGAGATCAAGTTCATTACGTTAAAGGTTTTTCGCTAAAAACCAGCCGTAGCCCTCCGTCATTTCTTATGGATTGTCAGTAGTATTCAAGCTATGTTTGTTGGCCAAAGTCAAGGCATAGTGTTTGGTAGCTGCTGAACATTCATCTGTTGCATAGATAGATGCGTTGGTTTGAGACAGTCATACTGCCTTGTTGGCCAAAGTCAAGGGTATGTGCGGATGGGTTCAAATTAACCTGGACAATGATGGGTAGAACTTGACATGTGACTTATGATTTGTTGGCCAAAGTCAAGGTCATAAGTGCATGAGGCAAAAATCACATCGGGAGTTTCCAATATAAACTGAAACTTGCCAGGCATGCGCGTACCTTCTGGAGTGTGATAACTTGAGTGGCTTCCATCAAGTTATCATGCGATGATAGTTGGATCCCGATTCTCACTGTTGAGTTGGTTTACTCATCGGGTGATCCCGACTAATTCTTCTTTCAGGTTTGGAGGAGAATTTGAGATTACAGTGGGAGGTTTCCTGATTGGATAAATTGATAACCATTCTGATCTAGGTTAGAGTGCACGCAGAGTGTTTCTTTTCTCTCTCTCTTTGGCAGCGACCTTTAACTGACCCTAGACTATGACTCAGTGACCAAGTTGACCGAACCTTCTTAAAATACTGGCTTTTTGGATTGTTTGAGTTGCATAAGTCATTGCCGCTCCTTCTTTTACCCTTTGTATTTCTCAGAACACCCCATATTACTACGGACATCCACTTCCATTGGATAGATCCATCGTATGGTAATATATGAACTCGGAGAGACTTCATCGAGGATGGATCCAGGTTCAGGAGAAATAGAATAAGATATTATTCAGTTGTCTTTTATTATCACCTTCTCTCAAGGTGTGAGTACTCCTAGGATTAGGAGAGTACACCTATTATGCTTACTGGATAGTCTTCTTCCAAACCATAGGATGGTACCGAACGGTAGGGAAGGAAGAAAACTATTTAGCCTAACGATGGTGTACAGAAGGTAACGACTAAAGACAAATAAAGGGATTTGGAGAGATGGCAAAGAAATATACGGTTATAGTCATGAATTGGATTATGGAAGAGGCATTACTAGGAATACCAGGATATCCCTACGAAACATTTTCATGTTTCAGTGCATTGTTAAAAGAAAACTGATTTCCCGATTAGATACTTACTCCAGGGTATGTATTTACCAGTTATGATTCTCACATCTGTATGGTTTTACAGATGATGAGTGGGAGTAAGTTATTGGGAATTAGGTGATTATCCTCATTATATCGGAATTCGTAGTAATTGGTGATATTTGAGGAAATCGTCTGTGTATAGTTTTCAACCTACAACGCACAGGTTATGTGTTATTCAACTCAGCGGACTTATACAGAGTATTGTATGTTGTCCAGTGTCTGTAAGGACAAAGGAGTAGGTCCTCGTACTATGTTCTGTTTACTTGTGACTTCTCTAGTTTTTAGACAAGTGTTTCGTAGAAATACAATCTCTAAGTTTTGAGAAGTTGTGGGTATAAGAATAAAGTAAAGAACCAAGTATCGCAAGTATCGGGATTCTTCAAACAAATCGAAGATGTAGATTTTTGTAATTGGTATTCAAGTAATGATTTTGAGAAACTTGTTTCTCTTTCGGGTTACACATAATTGGATGGATTCCTAAGTTGAGTAATGCTGATTAGCCTCTCTCCATTAAAGTCGATATGCACTGGAGACAGCTGCATGATTTGAATATGGTTCCAATTAAATTAGTGTCTCTATTTCTATATTGTATATAGAATGGTTCATATCTTAACGATGTTAAGATACGGGGAGTTGTCCAGCTTATGCTTAAAACCATACACTGGATAACTCAAGGTACGTTTCTGTAATGGCAGTTTGTGGGTTGACCCTGGCTTTGACGAAGGTTGACATTTCTACCATCTGATAGATCAATAGTGATATTGTTCATGACTCTCCACAGTTTTAATAAAATGGATTTTTTCAGAAAACAGTAGTGGGAGTATGGTAGAACTGGAAGAGATTCCAGAACCGCAAATGATTACGGAAAATTTAATAGGACCTATATATTCAATCAGGTTTGACATTCCAATAGCCACTCCGCAGATATGGTGGGTAACCTTAGACACCTGAGAGGTACTCAGGTAGCCTCAAGGACGGTGACAGGGAGGTTCTTGTTTACCCAGACTTGACACTACTGTTGTTCTAGACTATGAGACTCGGCAGGAGGATAAGTATAGCGTCGTTCTAAACTAGCTTTAGAAGTGCATGTGTATATTATTCTACCAGAGGGTTGTCGTAGTCAGTGGGAGCAGCGGAAGCATAGTGGGCAAGTAGCATATGTCTATTTATAGGCTTGAGCAGATATATAGCGGAGATAGATCATCTAATTTTGATGTGACAGTCATGGGTTTGACTTCATCATAATAGGGGATGGATCTGTTAAGAAGGTAGTAGGGTGTAATGTCCTGGTATTTGGATGATATACACACAGTAGGAAGTAAAATTCCTATACTACGATCGGTTATACTGTGGTAGTAACACCGTTGTTTCTCCATAAAGGATATGGATATAATATCTGACATTCTGGTTACTAGATCTATGGTTTTAGATCTAGATTTGGGTAGTTTCCTAATATGGGTACTTTGACAATATTCTAATAGTATTTTAGAATAGATGACTCCTGGCATGGTGGTGTACCAGCAGGTGATGGAGTCACCCTCTCTAAAGGTGTCTTAGAGACTAAAGGAGAGAGGGAAGTGCATGATTGGCAGATCACTTGCTTAGGCAATTGAGTCAATCATGAGATGTCAAGTACCACACCAGAAGTTGTTTTTACACTAGATGCAATAAGTTTATATTAATCCAATCCTGAAGAAACATAAGGAAGCAGTTTTAGAACATAAGTGCATGTTCTACGGATTTGATGACGGCAGCCTCCTTCGGGAGACGGTTATCATTCCAGGCTTCAGAGGTGACATGGATGACAGAGTGATTATCAGAGTTATAGTTTTCCCTATGATGAGGGACGGTATTATGGACAGGTGGTCTAAGAGGATACTGTGGGAGGTATGGTGCTGGATACTGATTAGGTTCAGTGATCGATACAGTCTAAGAAGTTTGGATTTGGAGTTCATTTATGAACTAGGTCCCATCAGATATTCAGACATATTCTAAGACAAGTATTACTCGATTCGGGAGATGGTTTTCTCCGCGAACTTGAGATTAAGAAAGACATAGAAAGAAACATCAGGGCGGATCCACTCACTGAGGCTATTTCTCGAACACAAGAGTTTTACAAACTAGTTTTGTGAAACTGATTAGTAGAGGAGTTGGGTGTTCGGTATCACACGGGCTGTCAGTATGCGACATCGTAATAATTAGCCTTAAGTGCAAGTGGGAGATTGTTGGAGATAGTGCCCTCAAAGTCAATTATTGGATCGCAGGTACGTGATTACAATGATTGAGGCAGGACCTATACCGATATGACAGTCTTGCTCGAGATGATAGTATGCTATCTGGTTTTTCTTTATCATTGTATACATGCTTTATTTCACTATTGCATGATGATAGAGCCCATAGGATTCTTGCTTGACTACCAGCAGTATGATGGCGATCATATACGTGGGAGCTGGGGTCTATAAGCACATCCTTAAAATGTCCCTAGTTGTGGGAGTTTCGAGACAGGGCATCGATACTCCAGAGTAGACTAGTGTATACAGTCGATGTTAGTTATATGTATGCCCTAGAGGCCATTACTGTACATAGGATGTATATTGTAGTGGATGCTGGGACATATACAGGGAGGACTTTCTTGCTCGACATGATAGTATGCTATCTGGTTGCTCTTTATCTTAACGTGTACACTGATTATCTCTCTGTTACATGTTGGTAAAGCCCTTAGGATGTGTACTTGACTACCTGGACTATGATGCGGATCATACTAGTGGGGACATGGTAGTCCATAAGTACATCCTTCAAGGTCCCTAGTCGTGGGTGTATCGAGACAGGGCATTGATATACCAGAGTAGACTAGCGTATACGTTCTCGACCCATACAGATGGGCGATGGATGATCCCATATCCATTGGTGTTTGACATCAAAGATGATATACGGGTGCTCAGTGGAGACTGGGTACACTGGACGGACTCGCCGAGAACTCCCAGATGGTATTATACCTTACGTCAGATGGCAGTTCTCTGGTGACACTGGTACAGAGTAGTCTGTTGACCCGAAATCATCATAGAGTCTTGTGTGGTTCCCACCATGCTTTGATTTCCATCTTACCATGTCCAAGAGGGCGTGCAAAACGGTGGTTTTTGGGTACAGTCCCGAGTCACATGGAGGCAATGAGCGATAGGAGGGGATTCGTCTCTCCCTGTATAGGGAGTTGATGTTGCGCAGTGTTCGATTGGCTATAACCGGAAATCCCTGGCCAGGGTTGCTGAGATTTACTGGTAAGTGTTACCAGTAGTTTCTCGAACTGTTATAGACCTCATATCGACACGACTTATCGAGCTATCGGGGTCTGACGTTCACCACCCTTAGGCGAGATATGCGACATATCAGACGATCAGACCGGACTGTACGGTAAGTGTTACTGGTTGGATTCACAGGAGTGTGAGCGGGCTTGCTCGTCGATCTTCTGATCGCTCAATACCCGGATGGCCGTTACGTTTAGCAGACCGCTTGCGGCTTGTGGGTGTTTGATATGATCATCACCTGCTGCCGGCATATTGACGAGTCTTTAGAGTCCTACACAGAGGTTTCCTGGCTCAAGCGAAACGAAATAGGTGCGCATATGAGATATGTGCGGGACCGAGAATAATGCGTGTATGTGATACCGTATTCCATTCTCGCGATAAATGTATCGATTGGTTGTATGCGATATAACCTAGTTGTCGATTCAAGCATTGATACGATAAACCGATACATAGGATACTAGTCGGTTATATGCGATATGACCGGATCATTAAATTAAGTGTTGATTTAATGATTTAATGTATAATTATATATTTGATATATTACTTTGCATTAACTAGTATTGGTTCACTTTAAATGGATTTTCTCACTTGGTTGTACAAGTTGTATATGTGATATACTTTTTGTGCAAATGTTTGTATCATGTTTGATGATACATGTTTGCTTGGTTAAGAGTAAAGAATTAAACCATGGTTAAACTTATGATTGGGGTTTTGTTTTCTTTTTCATTTATTTCTCTATTTATTCTTTTTGGAAAAATATTAAGCATAAAGGAAAATGGTGGCTTAATTTGTTTTCTAGTTAAAGCTTCATGAAGCTTTGACCAAGTGACCATTTTGTCTCCATGCTTAACCCTAACCATTCCCACTAACCATGATTTATTCTCTACACTTGACCATGGTTGAGAGATGATAAGTATTCTTATTATTTTAATTTTTAGAAATACTTATCATAATATCATCTTCTTCTTCTTCATCTTCTTTAAAGAAGAAAAACTTGGACCATCAATGGTGAATGATGAAAAAGAGTGAGAAATCCAATTCTAAAGTCTACCCACTTCCTATTTCTTCATCCTCTACCTCTTGCCAAGTAGTAGAGTGTGTTTTCTTCACAAGTTTCATGACTTGGTGAAGTTGGAGCTTGATCTAGCGATGCCTCGACGTAGATCATCTTCGGCACGAAGCCGACGACCTTGCCCGCCCATTTCTCCGATGAAGCCGATGCTAGAGCCCGGGTTTTCATTTGGACAGCGAGGAGACTTCATTGCGGAGCTATGGAGGTGGAGGACCGGATCTACAAAGGTTGTATTTCCGTTCTCTTAGTAAAATAGTTTACTAGTTCTTTTTCGCCTAGACCTCTAGCCAACGATCCGTAGTCTAGGGTTTCTCGGCACCGTAATTTTTGAAATTGACATGGTTGATGCCTTGTGAGACCTCTAGTGTGTGCCTAGGAACCCCTACAGTGGTATCAGAGACTAGCTAGAGCCTTAGGCAAAGTCTAGACGACGTTTGAAACCCGATCGAACCAAAACCCTAACCCCAAAATAGCTCTCTGGACTTTTTCTAAAAACTGGGATATTTCCAGATTAAAAATGCTTATAAAATTCAGCAAGGAATTATAAGAATTACGGTGCAAAATTTGGCTCGTGAACAGTACAAACCGCGGCTGAAGCCAGACTTCTGCGGCGGTTCCGCGGCAAGTTGATGACGTCATCCTTCTCTGTTTGCACAGTAACTCCTATTTTATTATGCTGGATTTTCTGGGAATTTTTAATATTTATTCAAGAGTTGAATTTTCTGGGGTTGTTTTGGGGATTCGGTGTTTCGATCGGGGTATCAGATTTTGTCTATGTGGCTTTCCGGATAATTTTTGATTATGTTAAAAAGTTCGACCGGATATAAATACCCAATTTTTCCCCTGTCGGGAAATTTCCAAGTGTTGGATTTTTCCGAGGTTTAACGACGTTCTAAGTAGTGCAAGTAACGCGATGGTCCCTCTAGAAGACAACAAACATTAACTCGATTATGTGACCGTCTTGAACTGCCCTTTGAACCTTCGGGTTTGGGGCAGTACGCCGTGCCACATGTGAGGCGTTGGCTTGACCCTTCTACGGCTGGACCGTTGGTACTGAGGCACGAACTGAATGTCTTTAGACTTGTTTCATGTGTTGATCTGTATCGGGAAAACTTGGGTGTTTGACTGTTTGATCGAAAAGTTTGACATTTTCTATTTATCTGGAATGGGATACAATAATTGGAATTCACAATAGTTATGAGATAACTGAATGAATGTTGTAAATCTAGCAATTTAGTCTCACTTGATCGGTTGCCACGAAATTTTGATGTGATCAAAAGTCCGTCGCAATCACGTAGCGTACGCGGATACTCGCCGGGTAAACTTAATAGACAGCCTCACTCCATAGCCCCGACCAAGTGACTGTAGGAGAACCCCGTCGCCGAAAGCATCCGTCCGGGTGCTCGCGGTAGCGGTATTCCGCCTAGGTGCACTTCGTCGACGGCGTCGGGGGTGCGGCCGCCTACTAAAGTTTGCGACGAGCATTCGATCAAGATGTCGGGAATCTTATTGAATTGCCGTACTCGATATTGAAAAGAGTTTTCGATAATGAGACTAAAATGCGGGGTTTATAATTGTTAGGCATGCGATGTCTAAGGAATTCATTTGATTAGGCATGCGATGTCTATGTAGGTTGCGGATTCCAACTGTTGTAGTTTTACACTTTCTTTTCTGTGACCGTAAGTGTAATATGTGATATTGCCGGTTTCGTTGCTATATGTCAACGACAATTGGAACGTGCATATTTACTTACGTTGATGACATATGATGTTATGTGTTGCTGGATATGTTATATTGGATCGTCGTGTTTGAATAGCCGGGGTTTTTTATGTGAGATGAGTGTTTTTCATTTTCATTCATGTAAAAACTTGTATGTAATATTCTTTTATTGGGGCACTTCCAGGTTGCGGAAGATGTCACCTTTTGTATATTATTTACTTTTCCGCACTAGGATAGACCCAAGGAGGGGAGCACAAGTAACCGGGTTCTGGAGTCCAGTGGGAGACCAACTCGAGGAGTCGAGTCCGGGTCTCCTAACTCTAGAATTGGTAGGGTTGCTTGCCGCTCTCGTAGGGGTCTAGGGGTGTGGGTTTGGCTATTCATCACGACCGTGGAATCCGTGTTTTATACTGGCTCGTATTGAAAACACGGACGTCCTAGTATATCCAATATTTTATATGATTCTTCTGCTGCGATATCTGTGATGTGATCATGTGATGTTCTGTGATAGATACACTATATAGTATATATGATATATTATATAGACGTTACTTATGTTTTACACCCGCGCTAGCCCTGCCCCGCTCTGCCGTTAGTTACCTAACCTAACGGTGCACGAGGGGACATCGAGGCGAATGCGGATGGCATAAGTGTACGTCGTATTTATCTGTAATGTTTAGGTATATAAATGATGGGACTTCATTAATATGATTAATGAAATAAAAGAAACCTAAGATGTTGTAGAATCGAATTTCAAAATTAAAACAGGTAGCTACAGTTCTTGCTTTGCACAGCGGTATATGTGATATATCCTGCACCTTATTCAATAAGGAAAGGACCGAGATCCCTTCACCGGGAGTGACTCCTTTAGCAATAACTGGCAGATGCTACACACTCGGTTTGTCTTTTGATTGCTTTTAAGAGTTTTTGCTTTGCACAGTGATATATATGATATATCCCGCACCTCATTCGACGAGGAAAGGACCGACGATCCCTTCACCGGGAGTGACTCCTTTAGCAAAACTAGAAAAGCCTCAAAAACACTCCATTTTAAAATCATTTGATTCTACAACGATATCAAGTTCATTACGCAATAGGTTTTCAGAAAAACCTGTCGTAGCCCTCCGTCATTTCAGATAAGTCCTACTTAGTATTCGTGCTACGTTTGTTGACCTCCGTCAAGGCGTAGTGTGCGGTAGCTAACTAGTATTTATCTGCTTATGCATATGATGCAGATTGGATTAGGGTAGTCGTGCGGCCTTGTTGACCTCCGTCAAGGGTCGTGCGGGTGGGTTTAATTCGATCAAGAAATGACGGGTTGAACTTGACTAGTAGCCTATGGTTTGTTGACCTCCGTCAAGGTCATAGGATGCTAGGGGCGAAATATTATCGGGAATTTCAAGTGTTGAAATTTGCAATGAGATTGCATACCTTCTATGAGATAGTTGGATCCCGATACCCACTGCGAGTAATTGTTACTCCTGGGAGAGTTTTACACATTACAATTAGCCGATCAAGTAGGTGTCTAGAAAGGTGTTAACGAGGTTACGCCTCTAGGAAAACGAGGTTTACATTAATTAGGTTCGTGCGAAAGCACGGGGGACCTACCTCAAAGTACCGACACTGGCCTGGCTGAAAGATTGGCGAACTTGTAGTGTGTAATTAATCCCGGCTAGTCTTTACTTTTAGGGTTTGAAGGAAGATTTGATAAAAAGCAGTGGGAGCCATCCTGATTAGATAAAATAATAACCAATCTATTCTTGCAAGAGCGCACGCTGAGTGTTTTCTTCTCTCTCTCTCTCCAGGTAGCGACCATATCACGCCTTAATCAAGATAATACTACGGATTATTGACCGAACCCGCTTGTTATACTGAGCTGGGGAACGTTGGTCCCGCTCCAACTTATAATTGTTATAAGACAGAGCAGGAAATTGGGGATTACCAGAATTCCCGTGCCGCCCAAACGAAGAGAGTGCATGATGATGCATCATCTTCGGGTGTGTTCATTACAGAGAACTGTTTCTCAGTATCCTTTACGTCCTGGGTATGTGATACCAGATCAGGATCCCAGATATGTAATCATTTACATAGGGCTACAGAAAGGTAGAGGACTGAGAACGGGTGATAAGTTTCATGAGGCAGAAAACGGGGCAAGAGTTGCAGCCAAGTCTGTTGGTCACTGTCACCCTGTATTACCAATACATTGATTCTGAACGAATGTTATTAGATACCGAACCTGATATACAAAATCATATCAATCTCTTTAAAAGTAAAGAAAGGATATAATTTTGTATTGTTGGATAATGTTTTGAACATTTCCTAAATCAAAAGTTGATCGGATCAGGCACGTTATCTAAAAGCGTTGATGTTCTAAATCAAACTACAGTTCTCAGTATATGGAACACACACAAGAGGAAGAGTTCAGAAATGAACGAATCCTTCTTGAGGCAATGTAGACTAGGTCATATCAATGCGACCCGACTAGCTGAAGTTACATAAAGATGCATATTTAAATGAGTTTGAATTTACATCTTGTGAAACTTGCCAGTCATGTCACAGAGATAAGATGACCACAGCTCTGTTTATAGGAAACAGAGAAAGAGTTAGTAAATTCTTGGGATGATACATGTTGATGTATGTAGGTCCCCTGTCTACACATGCCAGGACCGGTTCTTTATACTTCATTACGTTCTCTGATAATCTCTCAAGATTCAGACATATGTTCCTGTTGAAACACAAGTCTGAACCTTTTGAGATATTCACAGAATATAAGTTAGAAGTAGAGAACCAAAATACGGGTATAAGTACTATGTCCTATGATGAGATCAGGGAGGAGAATACTTGTGCATGGAATTCCTGGACAATTCTAAAGGAGAATGAGATTCTCTCTCAGCATTACTCCTCCGTATACACCATAGCACGATGGTATAACGGGACGGAGCAATCACACCCTATATGATAAGGTGTGCTCTATGATGAGTACTACTGAGTTACCTATTTCCTTTTTAGGAGTTATGCACTTGAGTAGCTGCATACCTATTGAATAGGGTTCAAATCAAATCAGTTGCCTACCACTTCATATTTGATATGATAAGGGAAGAGCCCATATCTTAAGTTAGTTAAGATTTGGGGTTGTCCGGCCTATGTCTAAAAGCAAAATCCGGACAAGCTCGAGGCAAGGTCTGTTATGTAGAACTGGAAATGTTCCAGCCATACAAATTGCAGCTGGTGATTTGAAAGAACCAAAGGATTCAATAGTTACCAACGAACTTCAGCCTCTCCGCCGATCTAGTAGGGTTTCTCACCCACCTGAGAGATACTTCGGTTTCTCTATGACAGTGGGAGCGAGGATTGCATCATGAGATGATGACCCAACTTGTTTCGAGCTGGCCATCAGGAGTGGTACTCTGTAAGAATGGCTGGATGCTTAGCGATCTGAGATGGAATCCATGTACACCAACAAAGTATGGACTTTGGTTGCAATATCTGAAGGGTTAAATCCCCATCAGGAGCAAGTATATCTTGAGAAGATTACTTGGTGTACATGGAAGAGTTGAGACTTGCAAAGCTAGACTTGTTAAAGGTCTACATCATTGACCAGGTATGGATGATGATGAAACCTTTTCTAAGTATCTATGCTTAAGTCCATCCAGATCCTACTTGCCACGGCTACATACCATGACTACGATATCTGGTGGTTGGGTGTCATGACATCTTTTCTAAATGATGTTTTAGAAGAGAACGTCTATAAGTACACAGCCAGAGGGCTTCGTAGACAGTGGGAGCAGCGGAAACGTGTACAAGATGCTTTATAGGATAAAGCAGGTATCGCGGAGTTGGAACATATGTTTTGATGTGTTAGTCAAAGAGTTTGACATCATCAAAATGGTAGATGAACCTTGTATAAACAAAAAGGTAGTAGGGAGTATGGTGATGATCCTCGTAGAGTACGTGGATGACATACTCTTGATAAGAAAGAAGTTTCCTATGCTACGCTTGGTCAATCTCCGCTTATCACAATGATTCTCCATATAGGATCAAAATGATACCTCCTAAATCCTGGGTTTTGGATCTATGAGATAGATCTAACTGGATGTTACGATTCTCACTAGTTGTAGTGAGATGGAATCAATCGATCCTGAGGAGAATCACTGGAAGGGTTCCAGGGTGATAAAGACGACTGAATGTCAGTCATAGGCATTGTCTTTAACCTTAGTAAAGGGACGGTATGTTGGAAGAGTTCCAAGCTAGATACCGTGGCATACTAGACGATAAAGGCTCGATGCATCGCTATTTAAGATGCTACCAAAGAGGCGGTCTAGATGTATATTGGTTCATGAGATGAACTTAGTTCCTCCCATTGTGTGACAATGGAGTTGTGGCTTATGCCAAGGAACGTCCGTCCCATCAGTAATCCAGACATATTCTAAAGCAGTGTCACCTGATCGTGGAGATGGTTGATCTCCAGGGTGATCGAGGTTAGGAGAGTAGACTCAGAGGACAACACGGCGGATCCACTCACAAAGGCCTTTTCCCAGAGAGAGACTTTTATGGGATGGTTGAGTATGAGATACTGCAACCACTGCTATCAGATGGCCCTAGTGCAAGTGGGAGATTGTTAGTTATATGTATGCCGTAGAGGCCATTACTGTACATAGGATGTATATTGTAGTGGATGCTGGGACATATACAGGGAGGACTTTCTTGCTCGACATGATAGTATGCTATCTGGTTGCTCTTTACCTTAACGTGTACACTGATTGTCTCTCTGTCACATGTTGGTAAAGCCCTTAGGATGTGTACTTGACTACCTGGACTATGATGCGGATCATACTAGTGGGGACATGGTAGTCCATAAGTACATCCTTCAAGGTCCCTAGTCGTGGGTGTATCGAGACGGGGCATTGATATACCAGAGTAGACTAGCGTATACCTTCTCGACCCATACAGATGGGCGATGGATGATCCCATATCCATTGGTGTTTGACATCAGAGATGATATACGGGTGCTCAGTGGAGACTGGGTACACTGGACGGACTCGCCGAGAACTCCCAGATGGTATTATACCTTACGTCAGATGGCAGTTCTCTGGTGACACTGGTACAGAGTAGTCTGTTGACCCGAGATCGTCATAGAGTCTTGTGTGGTTCCCACTGTGCTTTGATTTCCATCTTACCACATCCAAGAGGGCGTGCAAAACGGTGGTTTTTGGGTACAGTCCCGAGTCACATGGAGGCAATGAGCGATAGGAGGGGATTCGTCTCTCCCGGTATAGGGAGTTGATGTTGCGCAGTGTTCGATTGGCTATAACCGGAAATCCCTGGCCAGGGTTGCTGAGATTTACTGGTAAGTGTTACCAGTAGTTTCTCGAACTGTTATAGACCTCATATCGACACGACTTATCGAGCTATCGGGGTCTGACGTTTACCACCCCTAGGCGAGATATGCGACATATCAGACGATCAGACCGGACTGTACGGTAAGTGTTACTGGTTGGATTCACAGGAGTGTGAGCGGGCTTGCTCGTCGATCTTCTGATCGCTCAATACCCGGGTGGCCGTTACGTTTAGCAGACCGCTTGCGGCATGTGGGTGTTTGATATGATCATCATCTGCTGCCGGCGTATTGACGAGTCTTTAGAGTCCTACACAGAGGTTTCCTGACTCAAGCGAAACGAAATAGGTGCGCATATGAGATATGTGCGGGACCGAGAATAATGCGTGTATGTGATACCGTATTCCATTCTCGCGATAAATGTATCGATTGGTTGTATGCGATATAACTTAGTTGTCGATTCAAGCATTGATACGATAAACCGATACATAGGATACTATTCGGTTATATGCGATATGACCGGATCGTTAAATCAAGTGTTGATTTAATGATTTAATGTATAATTATATATTTGATATATTACTTTGTATTAACTAGTATTGGTTCACTTTAAATGGATTTTCTCACTTGGTTGTACAAGTTGTATATGTGATATACTTTTTGTGCAAATGTTTGTATCATGTTTGATGATACATGTTTGCTTGGTTAAGTGTAAAGAATTAAACCATGGTTAAACTTATGATTGGGGTTTTGTTTTCTTTTTCATTTATTTCTCTATTTATTCTTTTTGGAAAAATATTAAGCATAAAGGAAAATGGTGGCTTAATTTGTTTTCTAGTTAAAGCTTCATGAAGCTTTGACCAAGTGACCATTTTGTCTCCATGCTTAACCCTAACCATTCCCACTAACCATGATTTATTCTCTACACTTGACCATGGTTGAGAGATGATAAGTATTCTTATTATTTTAATTTTTAGAAATACTTATCATAATATCATCTTCTTCTTCTTCATCTTCTTCAAAGAAGAAAAACTTGGACCATCAATGGTGAATGATGGAAAAGAGTGAGAAATCCAATTCTAAAGTCTACCCACTTCCTATTTCTTCATCCTCTACCTCTTGCCAAGTAGTAGAGTGTGTTTTTTTCACAAGTTTCATGACTTGGTGAAGTTGGAGCTTGATCTAGCGATGCCTCGACGTAGATCATCTTCGGCACGAAGCCGACGACCTTGCCCGCCCATTTCTCCGATGAAGCCGATGCTTGAGCCCGGGTTTTCATTTGGACAGCGAGGAGACTTCATTGTGGAGCTATGGAAGTGGAGGACCGGATCTACAAAGCTTGTATTTCCGTTCTCTTAGTAAAATAGTTTACTAGTTCTTTTTCGCCTAGACCTCTAGCCAACGATCCGTAGTCTAGGGTTTCTCGGCACCGTAATTTTTTAAATTGGCATGGTTGATGCCTTGTGAGACCTCTAGTGTGTGCCTAGGAACCCCTACAGTCGAGACCCCGACGAGGGGCGATGGCCGGTCTCACAAGCCATTAGTGTCAGTAGGATAACCTAAGATGTATACAGGTGCTCATTAGGTTATGAGTACACCGGACAGGACTCGTCGGGAACATGCTAGTTGGTATTATACATATCGTCAGATAGCAGTTCCCTGGTGACATGTGTATAGGTTAGTTTGTCGACCTGAGATCGTCATTTGTCTCGTGTGAGTTCCCACTGTGCTTAGATTACTACCCTACCACTCTCAAAGGAGTTGTGCAAACAGGTTTTAGTTGGGTACAGTCCCGAGCCACATGGAGGCAGTGAGCGGATCGTCGGGGATTCGTCTCTCCCGGTATTGGGGGTGAGATCGCGCTGTGTCTAGGAGAGCCATTACACAAAGCCCTCGGCCGAGGCAGGAGATTTACTGGTAGGTACTCCAGTAGTATCTCAGGATGTTCTGGGCCACTCTCTGACACGACTTATACCGCTAATGGGGGTCTGACGTTACCAGCCCCCTAGGCAGATATGCTATACTCATAGACGAACGGACCGGACTATATGTATATTGGCACTGTTAGGCTCAGTAGGGTTTATGGATGAGTTCGCTCATCGGCTTCCCTTTCAATCAATACATAAGCAACCTTTACGTACAGCTTGTACCTCTGACGTGCTAGAGGTTATACCCAGTGCCAGTGTGTTGATGAATCATTAGAGTCCCCCACAGTCACTTTCCTAAGTTCGGACGAAACGTTGTAGAGGCCGTATGGTTTTATGGCAGGGTTCGGAAAATGCACGTGCGTTTTCACACGTGTCATTTTTCGGGCAGATAATACTGGTAGGCTTTGGTTTAAGCCGGAACCCAGTATTATACTGTGTAGATATAATATCTTTGTCTCAGATGCATTTGTATTCAGTCGTAATACAAATGCGGGTATGTTTATACCATTACGGGGTTATCCTGAAATTCGTTTCAGGATCGCTTTTGGAAGTTTCCAGTTTCCAGTTTTCTATCAGCCGTATTTAACATTCGGTTAAATGCGGATTTATCTTTTCTTCTTGAGGGTGAGTCATGAGGTGAGTCATTAGTGGAAGCTTCTTGTTTTGGTGACTAGATTAGTGAGTCACCATCTTGCATTAATTGGATTATGAGGTGTAATTAGTGAGTCACCTTTTCATTAATGTTTTTTTGTTCTTGCTTAGATATTTTCTCTTGATCTTTTGTGAGAACCTTTTCTAATGGTCACCACTTGCTCCTACACTCACCTCCCTCCTTCTATATATTTTGCCGGCCATTCTTTTGGTGGAGGTTCATGGTTGTTAGAAAAAAGATATAGTTATTTGGTTCATGGAAATTAAGCATACTCATTTCATATTTCCACCCGATCCAAAAGGCAACTTCATTAACCGTTCGTCCATAGACTTGGACGTAACGAGACAAAGTGTTCTACTCATTCTCTACATCATCTTGGCCATCTCTTTTAGCAAACTTGACGACCGAGTTGCCTCGGTTCAGAGGCGGGAGCCCGTTTAAAGATCCGTCGACGTTGTGCCACCTGGACGAGAAGACTGGAGATTCATGAGATCGGAGCAGCTGCAACAAAGCGTGGGAGTATGGTTGAAGACAGAAGGACTCGGATCATTCGGTATAACAATTCTACCCTCTTTGTAATTTGTTAGTTTAGCTTTAATGGCAGATCCGGGTTATAGTCCGCGATAGCGCCAGTTGTAAAAAGTTTTTGTTCCGCATTTGGCGTCTGTTAGACGGCCGGGGCGCTACCGTAGACTTACATCGGGAGGCATCATCCGTGTCGTTTTCAAAAATTTGTCGTACTAAAGAACACTAACCAAGAATCAAAACTAGAGAATTAGACAATACAAGAATGTAAACATCTTTACATCTAAATGAACAAGGAATACAACTTTTGTAGATCGGTCCTTCACTTCAATAGCTCCGAGTAGTGAACTTCCTGACTCTTGAGAGGCTTCACAAGATGAAAGGAACAAGCTTACATGAAGTCTTCAAGGCCGAAGATGATCTACGTCGAGAAGACACTAACTCAAGCTACCTCTTCACTAATTAGGAATTAGTGAAGAAAACAGCCTAAACTAAATGGCTAATCTAGTGTAGCTTGATGAAGTAGGAATTTTGCTTACTTTAGAAATCTTTTTCTCACTAATTTTCCTCACCTCCTCAAAACCTAGATAGCTCTCTCTTGATGAAGAAGAAGATGAAGCCAATAATGTTATGGCAACCATGGGTGAGAAAATATCTTATATAACTCATGTAGAGACTTAACCATGGCTTAAATTAATGGTTGGGTTAATAAATATTTAATGTAAAACAAAACTAGCGGACTAAGTCAATGGTTCTACAAGCTTCCACTAAGCTTAAACCATGTGACTAATTTCCAACTAATTAGTTATTTACTTTAAATAAATAAACCCACATTATCATAAGTATGGTGTGAGTCTCATACACCTATGTAGCATGTGGCACCAAGCATGATACAAAAAGAAACACAATTAATATATATCACATATATATTAAATGCATAAGTGAGATAAAGAAATGCTTAAGTGAGCTAATATTAGTTAATGTAAATTAATATATCTCATATATATAATTATACATTAAATTATTAAATCAACACTTGATTTAATAATCCGGCTATATCTCATATGACCGACTCATATCATTTGTATCATCTTATCGAATCAACACTTGATTCGATAATCCGGCTATATCACATATAACCGACCGATATCACATATCGCGAGGATAGAATACGGTATCACATACGCGTATTAATCTCGGTCCCGCACATATCACATATGTGCTCCTACTTCGTTTCGCATGAGTTAGGAAATCTCTATGTAGGACTCTAAAGACTCGTCAATACGCCGGTAGTAGGTGATGATCATATCAGTCACCCACAAGCCGGCAGCGGTACTAGCTGAACGTAACGGATACCCGGATATTGAGCGATTAGAAAATCAACAAGCAAGCTTATCCAAACTCCCGCAAAGCCTGTCAGTAACACTACGGTACAGTCAAGTCTCTTCATCTGATATGTCGCATATCCAGTCTATGGTGGTAAACGTCAGACCCCAGTAACAGATAAGTCATGCCGATGTGAAGCTCATAACGGGTCGAGAAACTACTGATAACACTTACCAATAAATCTCCGTATCAGCCCTGGCCACGGACTTCCTGTTATGGACAATCGTGCACAGTGCAACATCAACCCCCAATACCGAGAGAGACGAATCCCCTCCTATCGTTCATTTCCTCCATGTGACTCGGGACTGTACCCAAAAATCACCATTTTGCACGTTCTCTTGAACGTGGTAAGGTGGAAATCAAAGCACAGTGGGAATCACACATGAATCTATAACAATCTCGGGTCTACAGACTAACCTGTACCAGTGTCACCAGAGAACTGCTATCTGATAATAGGTATAATACCAATTAGGAGTTCTCGGCCAGTCCTGTTTAGTGTACCCAGTCTCCACTGAGCACCCGTATACCATCTTTGATGTCAAACACCAATGGATGTGGGATCATCTATCGCCCATCATATGGGTCAAGAAGCGTATACGCTAGTCTACTCTAGAATATCGATGCCTTGTCTCAATACACCTTCGACTAGGAACAATTAAAGGATGAACTTATGGACTACCCTGGCCCCACTAGTATGATCTCCATCATAGTCCTGCTAGTCTAGTACACATCCTAAGGGCTTTATCAACATGTGAGAGAAAGACAGTATCACAATACAAGTCTACATGTTAAGACAAAAAGCAACTAGATAGCATACTATTATATCGAGCAAGAAAGTCCTCTCTATATGTGTCCAAGTATCCACTATAATATACATCATATGTACAATAATGGCCTCTAGGGCATACATAAAACTAACAATATCTCCATATACGAGCAAACTAAGTAAATTAAACAATTTAATTTAACTAGTTTGCAAAACCGATGATCCAATTAATCAAAACACCATGCTAATTTGCAAACAAATACAAGTTGCCATTAAATCAAAGTGGAGAGGATGTGAAGGAAATTGCAAACAGATACAAGTTGCAAACATATACATCCATTAAGCACCAGGAGATAGGAAATGGAAACAAGTGAATGTGTTAGCCAAATAAATGGCAGCAAGATAAGCATGACAAGTGCATGGCCAAAAAAATTGAGCTCGGTGATTGGATTGATTTATCGTTGTGTATGTTTTTAGAAAATTGTATTTAGAAATCCCAACCAAAAATTATTTTGACCGCAATCAATAACGGTGTCGGATGTAGCGCGTTAGCGAGTGCGGATCCTCCACAGGGAAAGTGAGATCCGTTCAATTTCCGAATTAGATGGGTTGAAAATTTAAGGAAAGAAAAGAAAACAATTCATGATTTGTAATTGAAGATCAAAAATTAGAAAAATATAGATCTAGAAAAAACATTAAAATCAAGAATTGAGATGTGTGATAATTTCCAACCAACAATCAAGATTAGAAGTATGGCTCGTAGGAGTAGATCGGATCTATAGATGTGATGAGATCTAATGATTACTCATTCTTATCCATTAACGAATTGATACTAGATCGATGCAAATTCATCGAGGGTTAAGGATCTTGCGAGGAAATTAGGGATTCCGCAACTCATCCTTTGTCCTTTTGATGGATCTCATTCAAATTCTAGCTTCTAGTTAATCAAATGTTCAATAGTTGTTCCCTAGTTTCGAGTGAACACAATCAAGAAAGCATCATCTCGAAACTAGGTCATTAATCATTTGATTCACTAGAATTTACAACCATTATAGGATTTAAGAATTGTAAAAGTGTCTAAATCATCATCATCTATCGATCGTCACAACTCCTACACGAGCGGAGTTTACTCAAACATTATGATCATAAACACAATCAAAATTGAGATCTAATCATAATACTTGAATTAAAAGATAAGCAAGAATATAGAAAATTCACCTTTATTTATCGACAAATTTCATTACAACTCTTTTGAATTTACAAAAGGAAGGAACTAGATCGTCGATTTCGATTTCGCTCGGCTCCTTGAGTCGCGGATCGGCTTGGATCTCTTGCTCCGTTGAAATCCGGCGTCGCTTCTAAAGGTTGAAGGCTCTCTTGCTTGAATTGCACTCGGGATCTTGATCTTGATTTTGAATTGGAATTAGGGTTAGGGTTTGAGGCACAAGTTGTGTCACTCAACTTATGGGTAGAAGATGGTGGATGATTCTTGAACAACATCAACCCTAGATCTAAGCTCCTTTTTATAGAACTCCAAAACCCTAGATCTAGGATTTGAATTTTGAATTTTCCCTCCACAAGTTTGTTAAGAGAGCCTTCTAGAAATAGTTTGTTAAGCCGAGCCTTCTAGATGCGCCACATGGAGCTTCTGGGGTCTTCTGGAAGCTTTGGCCGTTAGAGGTAAGCACGTGGCAAAATTGGGAGCTTTGATCACTTAATAAGGCCGCGGATCCTCGGCGCCAAGGGGGTTTGGGCCGCGGATCCGCGGTCCTTTGAGGGACCCACTGCTTGAGATTTCTGGTACTTCCTTGGGCTGAGTTTTGGGCCTTTTTCTGATATTTTAAATTCTTTTTGGCCTTCTGTATTACTACCAGATCTTATATCTTGGAGTTGGCATATCTTTTATCTGCTCTTTTCCCAATTTTGGGCTTTGCTTCTGGAATTTCCTGCATTAAACCCCAAGACAAGAGTTGTGCAATACAAGGATGATGCGATACCATGAAACACAGTCAATTTCCCTTAAAGTGCCGGTTTAAAAGTCTAACACATGCAATCTGATATTTCAGAGCTGTTTTGCTAATATGTGGAATATAAATACCGAACACTTCTATATGAGTGCAAATGATAGGGAAATTGCCGTGTTAAAAATGCAGAATTTTTGACTGATCAATTCCCCCAAGCTTATTTTCGATCGTCTCGATCAAACTGTTTTATTAAAAAAAGAAGGAGAAAATAAAGAAAGAGAAAAGCACACTTTCGTAGGCAACACGATTGCACTGAGCACGTGCAACAAGCCTTTAAACCTCAAGGTGTCCCTAGTAGGAGGAGTGTTGTCTCCTGAGGGTTTTCAGCGGATTGCACCCACAAAATCCAATAATAAAAGGAAGATCATGAATATTACATTTAAAGACAAGAATTGTAAAAGAAAAGCCTTGAAAATTAGGGTTTCCAACTAAGCTAGCTTTTCGGTTGTCATGAGCCCTATCTTAATGGTCATGAAAAGATGTCAGAAATCACGTCCTCCCTCAATAAAACATGTCTTATTCTTCATTCCTATCTTTCTTCCAAACATCGATCATATAACCCTGCGTGCGTGTAAAGACATCCCTACACCCGGAGAATTCAATTCAAGCTATCATACTCTTGTCCATCTGCCTCAGTACTTTTTAATTAATGAATATTTAAATGAATTTGCTCACACACTTTCATGCGAACGTTAATACTTCTTGAGGTACTAACCGACCGATTACTCATTTGCTTGCTTATTTGGTGTATTTTCCTCGTCTTGCACCACCTAAGACATAGCAGTGACTCCCAGACCAGTTGGCCTTAAGACACTAGGTGAAGAGGCACCCTCGCTATATATTTTTTTATTGCCCTTGGTGATAACAAAACCAGTGTCCATTTTTCTCACCATTTTATATTTTCTTCATTTTTTTTTATTTCCTTCATACATCGGCTTTAAGACAAGAGCATTTCAAGGTATCCTCTACTATCCCAGGGCTTAAGACGTGTGTAAGTGCGAATAGCATGGTATCAACGTTCAAAATCTTTAGCTTTCCAGAATAGAAACTATTTTTCAGACTTATTTTTATTCTCAGATTAGTGACTTCCTCCATCTTACTAACCCTTGGGACAACGGCTCATAACTAATTATTACTAGTTCGTATAAGAAAACTTCTAATTTTCTTGGTTTTCTTAAATTTTTCTAATCTTATGGATGTAATTTTTCACTATCTAATATTTTATTATCATAAATATTAAATATTTTTATATTTTGAAAATTTTTAAATTTTTATAGGTTTTAAAAAATTTTAAATTTTTATGGATTTTGAAAAAATTTTACAAAATGATGAGCCAAAACTTTTTACATAAGATTTTTATGGGTTTTGAAATTTTTTAAATTTTTATGGGTTTTTAAAGAAATGTTTTGTGCTAATGCAAATGATATGCAAATGACGCAAAACTAAGCACAAACCTCCCCCAAACTTGTTTTCAACAGTGTCCTTACTGTTGCCAACCGCTATATCTACAAAAACCTGTAAGCCTGGGAGGAATTTATTAGTGGGGGCAAAATATATAAGTGAAGATCCTTCCCCAAACTTATTCTTTTCACTCACCTCCATTCAAAAAGATGATGCAGTAATATACAGGACATGGAGGTGAAACGGAGGAATTTTAATCAAGGTAAAATGGCTCCTGTAAGAACTGGAGCTCCTCCATGGGGTCAGTGGAAAAATACGGCTTTAGTCTATGTCCATTCACTTTGAAAAATGTGCCGTTTTTAACATTTTCTACCTCTACTGCCCCGTGCGGGTATACAGACCGCACAACAAAAGGTCCCTTCCACCGAGATCGAAGCTTACCCGCGTGAAGGTGTAGTCGTGAATCATAAAGAATGACTTTTTGACCAGGTGAAAATGTTTTCCTCAAAATGTTTTTATCATGAAAAACCTTGGTCCTATTCTTTACGATTACAGCGTTATCATAAGCTTCATCGCGGAGTTCGTTTAGCTCATTTAGTTGCAGCTTCCGAAAGTTGCAGGCTTGGTTTAAGTCAAAGTTGATTTCCTTAATAGCCCACAATGCTTTATGCTCTATCTCGACTGGTAAGTGACATGCCTTCCCAAACACTAACCTATATGGAGACATCCCTAGGTCGGTTTTAAATGCAGTTCTGAATGCCCAAAGAGCATCCGTCAGTTTGGTCGACCAATCTTTTCTATTCTTAGGAACAGTCTTCTCCAGGATTTGTTTGATCTGTCTATTCGAGATCTCAGCCTGCCCGCTTGTTTGGGGATGATAGGGTGTAGAAAGTCTGTGGTTGATTCCGTATTTCCGAATCAGAGTCTCGAAAGACCTGTTGCAGAAATGTGTCCCGTTATCGCTAATGATAGCGCGTGGATGTCCAAATCGCGAAAAGATGTTTTCTTTTAGGAACTTAATGACAACCTTCTTGTCATTAGTGCGACATGAAATGGCTTCAACCCACTTCGAGACGTAATCAACCGCCAGCAGTATGTACAAATTCCCAAAGGAGTTGGAAAAGGGACCCATAAAGTCAATGCCCCAAACATCGAAAATTTCAACCGCTAGGATGGGTTGCTGGGGCATCTCATTTCTCCGGGAAATTCTACCCGTGTACTGATATTGTGTACAGGTTTTGCAATAATCAAATGCGTCCTTGAATAAGGTCGGCCAATAAAATCCGCATTGCAAAACTTTCTCCACCGTCTTTTTAGGACCGAAATGACCCCCACAGGCCTGATCATGACTAAAAGATAGAACGCTCTTGAACTCCTCATTCGGGACACACCGGCGAATGATCTGATCAGGACAATATTTAAACAGATAAGGTTCATCCCAGTAAAAGTGTTTTACATGGGATAGAAAACGGTGTTTGTCCTGTTTTGACCAATCGCTGGATATAAGTCCCGTGACAAGATAATTCACAATATCCCTGAACCAAGGTTCATTGGATATGCTCAAGAATTGTTCATCTGGGAAAGAATCATTGATCGGCAGGGTCACAGGGGAAGAAGAGATGCGTGAAAGATGGTCAGCTACAACATTTTCACATCCTTTCTTATCTTTGATAACAAGATCAAACTCTTGTAATAGAAGGATCCAACGTATTAGCCTACCTTTTGCATCTTTCTTCGCCAAAAGATGTTTCAAGGAGGAATGGTCAGTGTACACAACTATAGGTGAGCCAATCAAGTAAGGCCTGAATTTTTCTAGTGCAAATACAACCGCTAAAAGCTCTTTCTCGGTAGTTGTATAATTGATTTGCGCATCATTCAGGGTCTTACTCGCATAATAGATCACGTGTGGCATCTTTTCAATGTGCTGTCCTAAGACTGCACCAACTGCAAAATCGGATGCATCACACATCAGCTCAAAGGGGTAGTCCCAATTTGGAGATGATAGAACGGGGGCTGTAGTGAGGGAGTGTTTGAGTGAGTCGAAAGCTGCCTCACAATCCAAGTCAAAGTGGAAGATCGTATCCTTGGCCAAGAGAAGATTTAAGGGTCTAGCAATTTTGCTAAATCCTTAATGAATCTCTTATAAAAGCCCGCATGGCCAAGAAATGATCTGATATCCTTGACGCTTTTGGGATGAGGAAGGTTTTGAATGACATCTATCTTAGCTCTGTCAACCTCAATGCCTTTTCTTGAAATAACATGTCCAAGCACAATTCCCTCTTGGACCATGAAATAGCATTTTTCCCAATTCAATGTTAAGTTCTTCTCTCTGCAACGAGTAAGAACTGCGTCAAGATTCGTTAGGCAGTCAGAAAAAGAGTCTCCGAAAATCGAGAAAGAAATCGACCATGAAAATCTCCAAAAAATTCTCGACCATGTCAGAGAATATCCCCATCATACACCGCTGAAAGGTAGCGGGAGCATTGCATAACCCAATGAGCATGCGTCTATAAGCAAAGGTACCAAAAGGACAAGTAAAAGTGGTTTTATCTTGATCCTTTTTGGCTATGGGGACCTGATTATAGCCAGAGTATCCATCCATAAAGCAATAATATGCACGTCCAGCTAAGCGTTCCAGCATCTGATCAATGAAAGGTAGAGGAAAGTGGTCTTTCCTCGTGGCGGTATTGAGTTTTCTGTAATCAATACATACACGCCACCCAGTTTGGGCGCGTGTCTGAATCAACTCATTTGCCTCATTGGTAATAACAGTGATGCCAGATTTCTTAGGGACGACATGTATTGGACTCACCCATTGGCTATCGGAGATTGGGTATATGATACCACTATCAAGGCATTTGACGATCTCTTTCATCACCGCTTCCTTCATGACGAGGTTCAACCGTCTCTGTGGTTCGCGGGTTGGTCTGACATCATCCATCAAGTGTATATGATGTTCTACAATCAAGGGACTAATCCCTTTGATGTCCACCATGGTCCAACCAAACGCCTCCCTATTAGATCTCAATACCGATAAAAGTGCATTCTCTTTCTCTGATGCTAGAGAAGCGGAAATGATAACCGGTAAAGACTCATTCTCTCCTAAATATGCATATTTAAGATGAGAAGGTAAAATTTTGAGATCTAATGCTGGCGGAGAAATAATAGAAGGTGGGATCATCGAATGATTTTCGAAGTCACAAAGAAGCTCATAGCCTGTAAAAGATATAGGCTCGGATGGTGATGAGTTAGGAGTGGCAGACTCAAGCGTGGAAATGGTGTCCTCACTAAGATCATGTGCCAGGTCAAACAGTGATGTGGTTGTGTCGTCGAGATCTGTAAAGCAAAGTTCCTCAACTCCGCAACTTTCGGGAGCAATCTCGTGGAC
Source organism: Agapanthus africanus (assembly GCA_030015575.1). Classification (NCBI taxonomy): domain Eukaryota; kingdom Viridiplantae; phylum Streptophyta; class Magnoliopsida; order Asparagales; family Amaryllidaceae; genus Agapanthus; species Agapanthus africanus. The sequence continues at coordinate 353,363,787 of JASDDO010000018.1, forward strand.
AGAGCACACATCAAGGATATGAGTTCTGATGGCTGACTTCCAATTTTGTAGATGTTTAGTTCAATGGTCATATTTCCAAATGATAAGTTCATTGAACCATTTCTACAGTTAATGACAGCATTGGAAGTGGCAAGGAATGGTCGACCTAAAATCACCGGAATTTGGCTCCGGAGGTTCGCTACAGGTTGTGTATCGAGAACAATGAAGTCTACAGGGAATACAATTTCCCCGACCTTTATCAACACATCCTCTAGTTCACCTCGAGGTTAGGTGATCGAACGGTCTGCCATTTGGAAAGTGCAGTGAGCAGGTTTCAACTCTCCAATTCCTAGCTGCTCATAGACAGAGTATGGAAGTAGGTTAACACTTGCGCCAAGGTCTAAAAGAGTACGGTTGATGTTTTTACCCCCAATAGAAATCGATATTGTAGGACATCCTGGGTCCTTACGTTTCTTTGGTAGATGAGGGATAAAAGCAGTGCTAATGTTATTAGACATGAAGACCTTCTTCGGCACTTATGTCTTCCTCTTCCTAGTGCACAAGTCCTTAAGAGTTTTCGCATAAGCGGGGACTTGTTGAATCGCATCTAGGAGAGGGATGTTGATATTAACCTGTTTGAACATTTCCATAATTTTCTCCATATGTGGACTCGATTTGTTAGCCCTTAACCGATTCGGGTAAGGTGCTTTAGCAATGAGCGCTGGGTCCATCATAGGAGAAGGATGTGGGGGTAGACGTGATCCCGAAAGAGGAGTGGGGATCGTCTGTGGAGAACTAGAAGAGGGTTGCTGAAGTGTCGAGCCTAGAGGGAAATGGAGAATAGGCTCACGAGAAGGCGGTGGGGTAGAAGAACAAGAATCAGACGTAAAAGTGTGTGTGTGAGGAAAGGTCTCAGCCGGGGTGTTGATAGGATTTTCAATATCATCAACTTCTTCCCCAACATGGTTATTCAGCACTCTTCCTGATCTCAATGTTGTGACGGCATTTACATTGTAATGCCCAGGATTCGGTAGGGGTTGAGACGGAAGTTTCCCTTTTTCTCTTGCACTCATTTCGGCTTTAAGTCGTGCAATTTCAGCTTCCATCGTTCTGATACTCTCAGCTTGGGACGCTGAGTTTTTCTTTATCTCACCGACAGAAGACCTAACCTCGGCCGACACTTCCATGAAATTTGACAAGAGTGATTTCATGGTTTGAGTGAATTGAGAGAACTCGTCAAAACGGGTCGACTGCATAGGATTAGACGGTGCAGGAGGGTTGACCTGGTTTTGTAAATTTTGTGACTGGTAGGGGTGCTGGGTGAGTTGAAGTGGTTGCTGTTGTGGTGGAGGGACCCTTTGGAAATGATTCGGATTTGGAACCGTGTTTTGAGATTAGGACTGGTTCCAAGCAAAGTTCGGGTGATTCCTCCAACCCTGATTGTATGTGGAACAATATGGATCGTTTCTAGGTCGTTGAAATGCGGCATTGGTATGCTCGTGACCTTGAAGCGGAGAGTTTAATGGACATTCTTCCGTTAAGTGAGAAGGATCAGAACAGCACCCACATACAGTTTTGGGGAGCGACATTGGGTTTAGAGAGGCTGCTAAGAATTTGTGTTCCATAGCTTCGAGCTTCTTTTGCATTGCTGCCATCTCAGCTCGAACACCTATGGACATGTCTATTTGGTGTACGCCACCCCTACTCGATGGCTGGGTTCCACTCTCCCACTGTAGTGACTTTTCAGCGAACTCATCTAAAAATTTCCAAGCTTCCCCATCATCCTTGGTCATAAAGGTGCCTTGACACATGTTTTCAAGGATTTGTTTAGTGGTAGGGTTAATGCCCTCATATATGATTCGGCAAAGGTCCCATCTCGGGATGCCGTGATGTGGGCATTGAACCAAAAGATCCTTGAATCGTTCAAAGCATTTCGAGAATGGTTCGGCTGGAAGCTGGGTGAATTGATATAGTTCGCTACGGATTCGAGCTGTCTTTTGCATAGGGTAGAATTTCTTAAGGAATGCCATCACGAATTCTTCCCAATTCGTGATGGAATGTGCGGTAGTGTTATACAGCCACTTCTGAGCTATATCGCACAAGGTAAATGGAAGAAGTCGTAGACGCATGGCATCCACAGAAAGTTGTGACGTACCCATCATCGCGCATACGTTCTCAAATTTGGTGATAAAAACGTATGCGTCTTCAGTCTCGAGACCGTGGAATTTGGGTAGAAGGTTGATGTACTGTGGTTTAATCTCAAAGTTATCCCCATTGGCTGGTGGAATGGATAAGCAGGTCGAGAGAGGACCTCGCAAAGGATAGCACCTCTCTTGGAGAGAGATGCGGGGAGGATTCTGCGCACCAACGGACGGTGGCAGAGCAGCTGTAAAGAGGTTCGATGGAGACGGATCTATCGGTGTGGGTGTGGTGGTGGGCAAAAGAGAAGTAAATGGAGAAAAACCGACTTCGGAGTCGATCGAGGGGACGCGGACAAGTCGGGCACTAGAATCCCGTGTCCAGCCTATCTTGCACTAAAAAGGGTTAGTACAAGTGGCAGCGTGACTTATAATTAGAGGAATGAATGAATGCGGTGTTTGTTTTAAAAAATGATACGGATTTTTGAAAATATGATGCGATCACAACAAATGCAACAAGCAAATCTAAAATCTATGGTCACCTAGGTCAAAGCTCTAGACCGCTCCGAACTGCCAAAAGACAAGTCGCAGGATAAAATCCTCCACTGCCTCTTTGTCTCTCCTGTGACCAGGTAAATGCCAGGTAAGTGGGAGGTTCTCCACTACGTAAGTAGTGGGCTTAATTAAGTAACCACTAGCCTTCGACACACTTGCCTTAGACACCACAAAAGAAATGCGGATAAGCAATGAATTACCCACGGCCTTCTTCAGTCCTAAGTGAGCGCGACGGTCCTTAGAGTCATCTCTAGATATTTTTTAGTTAATGAGGGTAATGCGGATGCAGATTTGTGATTTTTGGGGCCTAGGAAGGGTAATGAACTCCCTACCTAATCTGGATTTGGCCGTGCCCCTTAATGTCCGTATTAATTATGCAAACAACCACAAAATCAAAAACAAGCACAATTTATTTTGCTTTTTGCGGCGCTGCGATTTTTGCAAAGAAGCCTGCAACAAATTATTGATTGGAGCAGATTTGGGAAGGAGATAAGAAAGATAGAGGTTACCTGAGAAAAATAGTACAGAGATCTCCTTGAACTGCCGCGATTCCGCCGCAAGAGTCAGGTAATGCCGTGGTTCCACGGTGCTCCAAGCTCCTCTCTGCACAAAAATTTACCAGAGCGCTCCTGATCTCTTCCTTAGTCCTCTGGAATTCTTCAAATAATTTTTCAATTGCACAGCAAGCTCCAGATTTCCTTGCAATTAACCACAACAACTCGTTTAGTGTTTTGCGCGAGTTTTGATCTAAAAATATTGATGGAATAAAATTTTCAACTCAAATTTCAAAAAATGAACAAATTAGCACACGATCCCCGGCAACGGCGCCATTTTGATTGGATTGATTTTCCGTTATGTATGTTTTTAGAAAATTGTATTTAGAAATCACAACCAAAAATTATTTTGACCGCAATCAATAACGGTGTCGGATGTAGCGCGTTAGCGAGTGCGGATCGTCCACAGGGAAAGTGAGATCCGTTCAATTTCCAAATTAGATGAGTTGAAAATTTAAGGAAAGAAAAGAAAACAATTCATGATTTGTAATTGAAGATCAAAAATTAGAAAAATCCAGATCTAGAAAAAACATTAAAATCAAGAATTGAGATGTGTGATAATTTCCAACCAACAATCAAGATTAGAAATATGGCTCGTAGGAGTAGATCGGATCTATAGATGTGATGAGATCTAATGATTACTCGTTCTTATCCATTAACGAATTGATACTGGATCGATGCAAATTCATAGAGGGTTAAGGATCTTGCGAGGAAATTAGGGATTCTGCAACTCATCTTTTGTCCTTTCGATGGATCTCATTCAAATTCTAGCTTCTAGTTAATCAAATGTTCAATAGTTGTTCCCTAGTTTCGAGTGAACGCAATCAAGAAAGTATCATCTCGAAACTAGGTCATTAATCATTTGATTCACTAGAATTTACAACCATTATAGGATTTAAGAATTGTAAAAGTGTCTAAATCATCATCTATCGATCGTCACAACTCCTACACGAGCGGAGTTTACTCAAACATCATGATCACAAATACAATCACAAATTGAGATCTAAGCATAATACTTGAATTAAAAGATAAGCAAGAATCTAGAAAATTCACCTTTATTTATCGATAAATTTCGTTACAACTCTCTTGAATTTACAAAAGGAAGGAACTAGATCGTCGATTTCGGCTTCGCTCGGCTCCTTGAGTGGCCGATCGGCTTGGATCTCTTGCTCCGTTGAAATCCGGCGTCGCTTCTAAAGGTTGAAGGCTCTCTTTCTTGAATTACACTCGGGATCTTGATCTTGATTTTGACTTGGAATTAGGGTTAGGGTTTGAGGTACAAGTTGTGTCACTCAACTTGTGGGTAGAAGATGGTAGATGATTCTTGAACAACATCAACCCTAGATCTAGGCTCCTTTTTATAGAACTCCAAAACCCTAGATCTAGGATTTGAATTTTGAATTTTCGCTCCAAAAGTTTGTTAAGAGAGCCTTCTAGAAATAGTTTGTTAAGCCGAGCCTTCTAGATGCGCCACGTGGAGTTTCTGGGGTCTTCTGGAAGCTTTGGCCGTTAGAGGTAAGCACGTGGCAAAATTGGGAGCTTTGATCACTTAATAAGGCCGTGGATCCGCGGTGCCAAGGGGGTTTGGGCCGCGGATCGGCGGTCCTTTGAGGGCCCCACTACTTGAGATTTCTGGTACTTCCTTGGGCTGAGTTTTGGGCCTTTTTCTGATATTTTAAATTCTTTTTGGCCTTCTGTATTACTACCAGATCTTACATCTTGGAGTTGGCGTATCTTTTATCATCTCTTTTCCTAATTTTGGGCTTTGCTTCTGGAATTTCCTGCATTAAACCCCAAGACAGGAGTTGCGCAATACAAGGATGATGCAATGCCATGAAACACAGTCAATTTCCCTTAAAGTGTCGGTTTAAAAGTCTAACACATGCAATCTGATATTTCAGAGCTGTTTTGCTAATATGTGCAATATAAATACCGAACACTTATATATGAGTGCAAATGATAGGGAAATTGCCGTGTTAAAAATGCAGAATTTTCGACTGATCACTCGGCCACAAATAAATGAGCTCGCCCACAAGAAAAGTGTCGAAAAACACCAATACACACCATCACAAAAAAAACATATGATGGAAGTTCAAATTTACTAGATCATCAAAAACATATGCAGCTAGATTGTAAATGATCGACTCTGATACCATATTAGGAATCAACGCATACGGTCGCAACACTTGCGGACCAAGTGGAAGCACAAAACAATGATTTTTGAAAATTAGCAACCAATTCTCACCAAGATCAAAATTTACATAATTAATTGTAACAACAAAAGAGAGCAAAAGAGGAGCGTTACAACCTTTGTAGCATTTTCATTTGCTCCAATGGAGAACTTGAACTCTGGCGAGATCTAGCGAGCTCCGGGAGAGTTTAGGATGCCGACCGCCTTACCATTGATGATCCGCGTGAAAGTCCCAAACCCAAAACTCCATCTTCACTCCTCAAGTGAAAAAACTCGCACATTGAACTAGCTAGCTTAATATGTGAGGCGGTGTGATCAAGAAAAACACTCTCTTTTTGAATTCTAAGCTCATTTCATACCTCCACCATTTTTATAGAGAGAGGAAGAAGATGAAGAAGATGAGCCATGGAAAATATATGTTTTTGAATTAACCTTTAAAAGAATAGAGAAGAAGAGAAGAGAGAAAAGAATATAGCAAAGAAGAGAAGAGATAAGAAGTTTTTATTTCTTTTCTTTCATTTTCAATTCTAATCTTTTCTTTTCCTTTCCTTTTATATTTAATCGTAACATATTATGTATTTTTACATTATATATATATATAAATATATATATATATATAAAGAGAAGAAAGCATGTATCAAATATATTTATATATGTGTATCGCATACGCAATAATATATCAGTATCGAATACTAATATAATATACAAAGAGAGTGTGTGTGTGTGTATCCAATACACAATACTAGAAACCATATCAAAATACGGTCAATAATTCAACACTTGACTTAATATTCCGGCTTTTAAACCGGCTAGTATCTTTCAGATATTCGATTAAATCATACATTTAATCGAACTCTCGCACATATCCTATGCACATATCATATTAACGTTTTGCCCGGACAGGCACCTTCGTTAAGGGACTCTAAAGACCTATCAATACGCTAGCAGTGGGTTATATAGGATCATATCCGATTGAATCCAAAACCCTTTTCGATCCAATCCCAGATGAGGTAACCTACGAGCACGTCAGTGATACTAGCTGTACATAACGGCTACCCAAGTATGATCAAGATAAAAGCAGGTCGACTAGCAAACTCATCTGGACCCTACAAAGTCTATAAGTGACGGTGACCATACAGTCTGGTCTCTTCGTTTACGAGTATCGCATATCGGATCTAGGGTTTGAAATTTGTCAGACCCCAATAACTTGATAAGTTATGCGACAGAAGACTCATAACCAACCGGATATATAACTGATAACACTTATCAGTTTATTTCCACTGTAGTGGCCACCGACTTCTGGTTGTGGTCATGTCCTGCACAGCGCAACATCAACTACCGAGAGAGATGAATCCCCTCAACTTCTCACTGCCTCTACGTGCTTCGAGACTATACCCAACAAAAATCTATTTGCACAACTCCTTTGAGCCTTGGTAGGGTAGAAGTCTAAGTATAATGGGAACACACATGGGACACTATGGCAATTTCAGATCTTAAGGACTACCATGTACTCATGTCACCAGAGAACTGCTATCTGATATTAGTATATTACCAATTAGGAGTTCTCGGTGAGTCCGTCTAGTGTAACCCATCCAATGATCACATGTATACAATCTTCTGTGTCAAACACCAATAGCTGTAGGATCAGCTATCGCCCACCGACCGGGTCAGGAAATATACACACTAGTCTAAACTTGTAACGTTTTAAAAATAAATAAATAAATAATTAAATAAATAAAATTCTTTAAGTGAATTTTCTGATTTTCAGTAAAATAAACCGTATTTTCCGTAAAACTTAACTATAAATAATTTTCATCATAAATTCAAAAAGTCCTATTTTAATTATGTAATTACTAGTAAATGGTGTTTATTTAGTCACTTATAAATTTTTAGTTTAATTAAATATTTTTCCTAATTTAATTATTTTAAATATTAACATAAGCTTTATTTATACATTAAATTAGTGTAAATTACAAATTTGAATGGGTTAAATTAGATAAACTGAAGCATTACATATTGGAATCAAGGGTGTTTAATGCAAAATTCATTTTCAAAATTTTCCATGGTCCTAGACCATTCTAGGTTAAATTGAGTTAGGAAAATAAATAAATTTTATTATTTCATGAAAAGACTTAAATCGGTGATATTTTGAGAAACCTTCTACACTTTTCTACACACTTTTCTCACTCTCCTCTCCTCCCTCCCTCTATGGCCGGCCCTCACCCATGGCAGCCCCCCCCCCATTTTTACAACTCATTTACCCTTCAAAAATCATCAAAATTTCAACAAAAATTTCAAAAATAAACCTCAAAATTCATATTCAATCTTTACCATTTTCCTTTAACCTATTTAGCATGGATTTTGGAGTTGGAAACCATTATTTTGGAGTCATATTTTCATGTTTGGATCTCATGTTATGGAGGTATAATTTTTATTCTAATAATTAATTGTTATTAAATGTTTTAATCTACCATATTTAGATTTTCTTAATTAATTCTATTTGCAAGTTTAAAATTCAAGTTAGGGTTTATAAAATCAAGTTATGGTTTTTATTAATTAAGTAGGATTATAATAACTAGTTTAACATTTTTAGAAATGGAAAATCTTGTATGGTTGATATATTGTAAATTGTTCATTCAAAATTGTTTAAATTAAACAATTTTGCAAACTAGATTTTTATAAGTTATATATATTGGTGAGATAAAATTCTAATTAATGTTTTTATCACTATATTGTGTTTTTAATGAGAATGTTAACATGTTAAAGGAATCAAAAACCTAATTTGGTTACTAGTTTCAAATTGATAATGGAAAATTGTGATAAATATGTTATTTTGCTAACTAGGTTTTAGAAATTTCATAAATAATTGAGATTTAAAATCTAATTATGGTTTCATTACATTATTAACATCATAAATTGTAGTTTAAAAAGTTAATTCATGCAAAATCAAGTTTAGTTGTGAAATTGTGAAATTTTGCTTGTAAGGTGTTGAAATTGATAAAATTGCAAACTAGAATTTCCAATTTAATACAATTAGTGTGACTAAAATATAGTAATGGTTTATAGAACTTGGTTATGTTATTTAATGAATATTATGACCATTAGTTTCATTTAAATATCAAGTTTTGAAGTAAAACGGTAAATTGACATTTTCAAGGTTTTGCGGAATTGGACGATTTGATCGATTTTAGGGTTTCGATGATTTAAATCATGTTTTATATTATAAATAATGAGTTTTGAAACTACGAGTTGTTGGTTGGTGTTTTATCTCGATCAGTCGGTGTTTGTACGCCGATATCGAGCGATATTTGGCTCTTTTGCATGAGTGGGTCATAGGTTTTAACCTATACGCGTTTCATGCGTCGTTTTGATTTTGTCCGTGATTCAGTTTACGATATTATATATGTTTGCGTATAGGTACCCCTCACGTGGAATTCGGATGAGGATGAAGAGGAGGGCGACATCGTCTTCGGCAGATAAGGACCAGGTGAGTAGATGTATATTTACGGGGGAAGTCGGGTAGATGGCGTTTAGCACCCCCGCAAACGTAGAATAGGAATATTATTTATTGTCATTACGAAGTCGGACGTAACCTTAGATTCTTGGTGAGTAGGACCCTATTAAAGATTTTAGGTTGGACTAGACGGATTTAGAAGTACCTTACCAGAGGATAAATGTCTTGGAGGGGATTCGTAGGTTTTAGGTAGACACACGCACGCACACACAGAAACTTGACTTGGTGTATATGAGTATGTGTGTATATATATAGGAATGTGTATATGTATATATATATACACAACATGTATATGTGAGATAAGGGTGTTATATGATACATGGGGATGAGGCAATATAACTGGGCTTGATGCCGTGATCTCTTGGCTATATAGTCGTGTTATGATGTTAGCGAATCGTTGGAAAATGAGGAAGTGGATATGTATACATAAACGATAATAGTTGATGATGACATTGGGATATACGAGACTCTAGAATGGAACCCGGACTGTAACCTGTGACTTGATTACGATATGATATATATGTGACTTGGTTACGATATGATATATGTGTGACTTGATTACGATATGATATATGTGTGATTTGATTATGATATGATATATGTGTGACCTGATTACTATATGATATATGACATGATATTTCTGAGGAACAATTGACGAGGTATATGTACGCAGGCAATGATATATGATTGATGATATTAGGATGTATGCGATTACAGTACAGTACTTTTGATCATGACATTATTTAATGATTATATTATACGAATGATGATGTACGTAGGTGATACTTGACCCGTACCCCGATATTGGGATGCCGTACGATGGATTTACCGTACGAGGTATAGATGTGATGATTGATCCGCACTATTGATTCGAGGAAGCCATACTACGTACGTGATGCTATTGAGGCTGGATCGCCGACTATTAGAGATGTGGACTCAGACCTTAGGTGGATTCTTATTTCTTATCGACTAGTTTCTTTAGTTTAGTTTCTTAGGGGGTTAGATAGATATTAGTTTAGGCTCGAGTCCTATAGTTGTAGTTAGACATGTATATTACAAATGAGTTGTCAATACACATTCATCTTTACATTCAGATCGTAATCATCAAGTTGCATGTTCATACATATGTTTCTTTAGTAAGTATGAAACTCTGCCTGTTAGGACACCAGCACCATTATCGATAATGCGCATATTCCACGTACACTTATTTGCCGGCTCACACACATCATCATCGGTAATTGCTATGTCACATACACTTTAGAACATATTATCTTTTATTGATAGAATCAGCTAAAGGCTAGATCAATATAATATTGTGATTACTCTCAGGTGTTAGTCTAGACATTGCATTTATTACTTAGACATTTCATGCATTCACATTTTCATGTTATCATGCAGTATTGTGGGGCTTATGCCGATACTTATTATTTACTTACTCATGATTTTGGGATTTTGGATTTCTATGGGATTTCTGGATTTTGGGGAAAACCGCAAGAATATATATAAAACTTTTCTCTCTCTCTCTCTCCCTCTCTTTTTAAAATATAAGTTGCGGTTTTCTCGTGATGTATGTGTCGTCCACCATGAGATTTCATGTTTTCTGTTGGATTTCGAGACCCGATTCGAGGAGTGGATGAACTGTCTCGGGTACATGGTGGGCCCGGTATGGTACCCCGGGGCAAGAAGATCGAGTTGTAGAAGATGAGCCTGGCAGGGGAAGACTACCTACCAGTGATGTCTGGCACGGAAGATATCCGGAGGATACCGACCGTTGTCGTGAGATTTGATGATATGGGCCGATCCGGACTGACGGAGCCCGAGATATTGAGACTATGAGGTATCGAGACTTGAGATTTACATGTTTTGTGTCGATACTTGACACGGATTTCCATGGATTTCATCGATGATGTTTCAGATTTCTATACAAATTTTGCTATGATGAAAGTTAAAGACTTCTTATACAGATTTATCCAGATTTCAGGGTTGATTGTTTTACATTCATGGTGCATACATACTCATTCACATGACATAGTACTATTTGAGGCACTGACACGAGCACGGAGCATTTGCACTTACGCATAGTTTATTACCCTGCCATTACTAGATGATTAGTGATATATTAGTATATTATTATGACCTAGGACAACGTCGTGCATTCGATTTATTTTCGCAGATGTCTTCTACTCACGAGTTGGCAACTCACCCCCGTTGTGCCAAATTTTATTTCAGGTTTGATGTACAGGTTTCCTTGGCAGTTTGCTGGCACATCATTTCATTCAGGGTGATTTGCTTGGTAGGTTGGTTCACTTGTATCAGGACCGCTATTGTACTTTATTTATTTCATTGGTATCTAGTAAGCTCCATCAACCAGACTTGTATTACTTGATAGTTTAGAAGACCAGTTGTTTATTTCGATCCTAGAGTCGCCTTGTATTATTATAGTATCTGGTGGATTTGTTTTCTTTTGAGTTTTGAGCCTCACCCTTTGGCGTTGTATATCATTGTGCATGGTGTGGTTGTTTCCGCCTGTTGGCGTAGAGCTAGCTCCCGCTTGGGGATGCCTTTTTATTGTTTGTATATATATTATTCTTGTTTGTACCCATTAGGGGCCTGTTTTTACAAAGGAGACTCTGCCGAAATTTTTGAAAAAATTGGATGTTGCTTTTAAACTTATTTTTCTACATGTTTTCCTTTACTTCTTCTTTTATATGGTTTAGATTTCTGGGCTTCGGCTTACTTAGATTACGTTGCTCCTCTAGACGCTTCGTAATTTAAGTGTCGGTCACATTCCATACCTTCGGGTCGTGACAAAACTGGAATACCGATGCCCGGTCTCGATACTCCTAAGACTAGGGACATTTAAGGATGTGCTTATCAACTACTCAGGCCCTACTAGTATGATCTCCATCATCGTCCTGGTAGTCAAGCAAAATTTAGGGTTTTATCTCATGTCTAAACGATACGTGATAGTAAATAAAACGCATCACATGAAAGATAAAGACAAATCACATAGCATACTATTATCTCGAGTGAGATTGTTCTCTCATATAGATCATCCTTTAATTACAATAATTGCCTTAAGAGCACTTATATCCAACATGGATGAGATTGCAGCTGTCCCGAAACAAAAAACGGATTAATTAAAGAGTGCCAATTTCCGGAAAGTTCGGCAGAGATGGTATCGGAAGAGACCATGGCAGGGCTCGTCGGGCTCTATGTAACTAGGAAGTTCTTTCCACGATATTATAGCGATAGAGATTTGGACCTAAGATCGGTTGTATGGAACGTATTCAGAGGGCCAGAGGCCACCATCGTTGACATGCTACATTACGAGTGGCAAAGTTAAATTGGTCGGGAAATGTTCAGAGAGGTGTCAGAGCGGGACTGTTTCCGTCGCTACTCCTAACCGGGCCGTCGAGCTGAGAGGTCACAGGATTAGGGATCCACAGAGAGAACAAAGACCTAAAAACAGATAACTGTAGGTTTACCTAGCACGATAGCAAGGTTTCGGGAGGTATCATCCATGCCGTTTTTAAAAATTTGCCATTCTAAACAACCCTAACCCTAGAATCATAACTAGAGAATTAGACAATACATGCATGTAAACAACTTTACATCTAAGTGAACAACGAATTCAACCTTTGTAGACCGGTCCTTCACTTCAAAAGCTCCGTATAGTAGTCCCTTCGCTCCAAGTAGTGATCTTCCGGACTCTAGAATGGCTCCACAAGATGAAAGGAACAAGCCTGCTTGAAGTCTTCGAGACCGAAAATGATCTACATTAAGGAGACACCAACTCAAGCTACATCTTCACTAATTTGGAATTAGTGAAACTAACACCCTAAACTAAATGGCTACTCTAGTAGACGATGATGAAGTAGAATTTTTTGCTCACTTTAGAATTAATTTTCTCACTAATTTTCTTCACCTCTCCAAAACCTAGTGAGCTCTCTTGATGAAGAAGAAGATGAAGAGGAAAATATAATGAGTGAGTATAGCAACTATGGGTGAGAAAATTTCATATAATAACTCTTGTAGAGACATAACCGTGGCTAATTATAATGGTTGTGTTAATAAATATCTTAAGTAAAACAAAATTAGTGGACTAAGTCAATGGTTCTACAAGATTTTACAAGCTTCAACCATGAGCTAATTTCCAACTAATTTTTGATTTACTTTAAATAAATAAACTCTACATTATAATGAGCATGGTGTGAGTCTCATACACCCATGTAGCATGTATCATCAAGCATGACACAATAATATATATCACATATATATTAAGTGTGCTCAAGTGAGAAAAAGAAAAATGCATAAGTGAGCTAATATTAGTTAATGTAAATTAGTATATCAAATATACAATTATACATTAAATTATTAAATCAACACTTGATTTAATAATCCGGCTATATCACATATAACCGACTAATATCATATGTATCAACTTATCGAATCAACACTTGATTCGATAACTCGGCTATATCACATATGACCGACCGATATCACATATTGCGAGAATAGAATACGGTATCACATACACGCATTTAATCTCGGTCCCGCACATATCACATATGTACTCCTACTTCGTTTTTCCTGAGCCAGGAAACCTCTATGTAGGACTCTAAAGACTCGTCAATACGCCGGCAGTAGGTGATGATCATATCAGTCACCCACAAGCCGGCAGCGGTACTAGCTGGACGTAACGGATACCCGGGTATTGAGCAATTAGAAGATCAACAAGAAATCTTATCCAAACTCCCGCAAAGCCTGTCAGTAACACTACCGTACAGTCCGGTCTTTTCATCTTATATGTCGCATATCCAGTCTAGAGGTGGTAAACGTCAGACCCCAGTAACCGATAAGTCATGCCGATGTGAAGCTCATAACGGGTCGAGAAACTACTGATAACACTTACCAGTAGATCTCCGTATCAGCCCTGGCCATAGACTTCCTGTTATGGCCACTCGAGCACAGCGCAATATCAACCCCTAATACCGGGAGAGACGAATCCCCTCCTATCGCTCATTACCTCCATGTGACTCGGGACTGTATCCAAAAACCACTGATTTGCACGTTCTCTTGAATGTGTAAGGTGGAAATCAAAGCACGGTGGAAATCACACAAGACTCTATGACGATCTCGGGTCTATAGAATAACCTGTACCATTGTCACCAGAGAACTGCTATCTGACGATAGGTATAGTACCAACTAAGAGTTCTTGGCGAGTCTTGTTCAGTGTACCCAGTCTCCACTGAGCAACCGTATACCATCTTTGATGTCAAACACCAATGGATGTGGGATCATCCATCGCCCATCATATGTGTCAAGAAGTGTATACGCTAGTCTACTCTGGAATATAGATGCCATGTCTCGACACACCCTCAACTAGGAACAATTAAAGGATGTACTTGTGAACTACCCTGGCCCTACTAGTATGATCTCCATCATAGTCCTGGTTGTCAAGTACACATCCTAAGGGCTTTATCAACATATGATAGCAAGACGGTATCACAATACAAATCTACATATTAAGACAAAGAGCAACCAGATAGCATACTATCATGTCGAGCAAGAAAGCCCTCTCTATATATGTCCAAGCATCCACTATAATATACATCATATGTACAATAATGGCCTCTAGGGCATACATATAACTAACAATCTCCAACTTGTACTAAGGTCAGTTGTTGTAATATCTCATACCCAACATCCCGAAGAGTCTCTCAAATTGTATCTAGGTATGGCCTTCGTGAGTGGATCCGCCGTGTTGTTCTTTGTGTCAACTCTCCTCACCTCGATCTCCTGGCGATTAACTATCTCCCAGATCAGGTGATACCGCCTCAGAATATGCCTGGATCGCTGATGGGACCTGGGTTCCTTGGCCAAAGCCACTTCTCCATTGTTATCACAATACAAAGGTAATGGATGCTCGATGGATGGAACCACTCTAAGTTCGGTTATGAACTTCTTCATCCAGACAGCCTCTTTGGCAGAATCGTTGGCAGCGATGTATTCAGCCTCCATCGTCGAGTCTGCCACGGTTTTTTGCTTGGAACACTTCCAACAAACCGCCCCTCCATTGAGGATAAAGACAAATCCCGAGACCGACTTAGAGTCGTCCTTATCACTATGGAAGCTTGAATCGTTAAAGGACTCCACTTAGAGTTCACGGTTACCATACACCAAGAACGTCTCTTTAGTTCTTCTCAAGTACTTGAGAATGTTCTTCATGGCTATCCAGTGATTCTCTCCTGGATCTGCTTGATACCTACTTACTACACTTAGTGAGTATGCTACATCGGGTCTGGTACATAATATCGCATACATGATAGAGCCTACTTCCGAAGCATAGGGTATCCCTTGCATGCGAGCCCTCTCCAAATCAGTCTTTGGAGATATCTCTTTGGAGAGAGTGAGTCCTGGGATCGTGAGTAAATTCCTACGCTTGGAATCTTTCATACTAAACCTCTTTAGTATGGTGTCAATGTACCTGGATTAGGACAATCCCAACATCCATTTAGATCTATCTCTATAGATCTTAATCCCCAAGATATAGGAGGCATCACCTAGATCTTTCATTGAGAATCTTTGTGATAAGAAAAGCTTGACCGAGTGTAGCATAGGAACATCATTTCCTATTAAGAGTATGTTATCCGTGTACAATATGAGGAAGACGACCTTACTCTCTGCCACCTTCTTATATATAAAAGGTTCATCTACATTTTTGATGAAGTCAAACTTTTTGACTACCACATTAAAACAGATGTTCCAACTCCGTGATGTCTGCTTCAACCCGTAGATTGATTTAAGCAGCTTGCACACCTTTCCGCTACTCCCACTATCCATGAAGCCCTCTGACTGAGTCATGTACACGCTCTCTTCTAAATCACCATTTAGAAAGCTGGTCTTAACATCTATCTACCAGATTTCGTAGTCATGGTATGCAACGATGGCAAGTAGGATCCGGATGGACTTAAGCATAGCCACTGGAGAAAAGGTTTCATCATAATCCACACCTGGTCATTGACGAAAACCTTTTACAACAAATCTTGCTTTGAAAGTCTCAACTTTTCCATCTATACCAAGTTTCTTCTTAAAGATCCATTTTCTCCCAATGTGTTTTACCCTTTCGGGAGCAACTTCCAAAGTCCATACTTTGTTAGTGTACATGGATTCTATCTCAGATCGCATTGCATCCAGCCATTTCACAGAGTCCCCACTCGTGATGGTCTGCTCGAAACTAGTTGGATCATCATCTTCCATGATGCAATCCTCGCTCCCACCATCAATGAGAAAACCGTAGTATCTCTCAGGTGGATGAGGAACCCTACTAAGATCTGCGGAGAGGTGGGAAGCTTCTAGAAGGGTGATGACTTGAGGATTTAGGTGGCATAAGCATTTAATGATCTAATGACTCATTTGTGTGATTCATTCATGTCATTTAATGTTACATTAATTGGTTAATGACTCATGTAATGAATCACACAATGAATAAATGAAACATGATGATTAATCATTTAATTTATTTATTTGATAAATGGTTATGCTTCATATATTCAAGAAGGATTCATTATTTCATAAACCATTATTTCGTAACACGGACTTGAGCACACGGATCGTTTGTAAACAATTATTAGCAAACTACGAAAGGTTTAACTACTCGGATTCGAAGTTATACCTCACGTTACTTATCCTTCGGGTCTTCATCGCTTTCCTCCACTCCTCGTAGGATCTTTGGAACGTCGGCACCTCAACGGCCTCCTCGAGTCAAAGACGATCCACCCGAGAGCTGGGTTGACTCCGTGGATCCGCCACGGAGTCAACCCAGCTCTCGGGTGGATCGTCTTTGACTCGAGGAGGCCTTTGAGGTGCCGGCGTTCCAAAGATCCTACGAGGAGTGGAGGACAGCGATGAAGACCCGAAAGACAAGTAACGTGAGGTATAACTTCGAATCCGAGTAGTTAAACCTTTCGTAGTTTGCTAATAATGGTTTAGAAACAATCTGTGTGCTCAAGTCCGTGTTACGAAGCTTTGATAATCGTTTTTCATATATTCCGCCTCCCCGCAAGCTCGTGGGGTGTGTTACATGGACTTACAGTGGTATCAGAGCCAACTACACCTTTACTAGCTTGTTAGCAACTAATTAGAACTTCGATCGTCAGAAAAAACGAGAAAACTTAACCCGGAGCCCTATCAGTTTCTGTTAATTTTAAACGTGTCGAAAAAAAATATTTGATATGCCTTAAAATTCACAGCAAGGGAATATAAGAATACTGGGAAAATACGAGCACTCAACTCGGCAAGACAGCCGCAGATCCGTGGCCAAATGGTGCTTTTGGCCACGGATTCGCCGCGGAGTCAACCCCGAATTGACTCAGATTTGCTCTGTAATTCATAATTTTTGGTGTCTTTTTTTCCAGTATATTCTGTTTCTACCCAGGTTATTTCTGTGCTGGCTTGCATTTGGGGTAGACATGGAAAAAGGTTGTCGATCGATCTTCTAAGTTATTTACTAATCGGGTTTTTATCTGTAATGTTTAATGTGTTCGTAATCCTCCCCTAACTGCTAGTATGTCGGTTGGCAGGTGGTTGCACATTTCTGTAATGATTCTACTGTTTGTGTATATGAACTTGATTGGATTGTTGTGATGATTAGCCGGGGTTTAAGATGTGTTTTATATTCATTCATTCGATATAAATTGTAATATGATGTAATATTCTTTTGCGGGGCACATCCAGGTTGCGGTTGTAGCCACCGTTGTATTATTTCATTTACAGTTTTTTGCTCCTAGGATAGACCCAAGGTGGGGTGCACAAACTACCAGGTACTTTGAAGTGTTTAGTGGCCTACTCACATTGTTGAGGGAGACCACTTCACTTCGGGTACTTGGCTGGTAGTTTGCCGTACCCGTAGGGCTCTAGGGTGGGGTAATGGCTATTCATCACAACTGTGTAATCCATCTTTTGTTGTAGGCTCAAAGCAAACACGGATTGCTTGTATATCCAATAAAGTGCATCAGTGATCTGGAATGCCTATTATTGCGTCTGACGAATGTACAATATCTATATATGATAGCTATTAGACGTCACTTATGTTTTACACCCGCGCTAGCCCAGCCCTCGCTCTGTCGATAGTTAAGTAACCTAACGGGTGATGACGGGACCCTGTGGGGAATGCGGATGGCATAAGAGGATGTGGTATTTTCGTTGTTTTCTGCAATGATAGGATAAATGATGGGACACATTATTATAATGCAAAGAAAATAAACCAAAGTTGAGTCGTTGGAACAAATTTAAAAAGAAACCACTCGGTTATTTTAAAAGATCAGAATTTTTAATTGCGGAGCTTTAACCACTCCTTTTAAAAAGTATCAGGTTCCTTCAATTATATCAAGTTCACTACGTTCACGGTTTTGCCAAAACCAGTCGTATCCCTCCGTCATTTCATATGGATAGTCAATAGTATTCAAGCTGTGTTTGTTGGCCAAAATCAAGGCACAGTGTTTGGTAGCTATTGGATATTCATATGTAGCATAGATAGATGCGTTGGTTTGGGACAGTCGTACTGCCTTGTTGGCCAAAGTCAAGGGTATGTATGGGTGGGTTCAAATTAACCTCGAGAATGACGGGTAGAACTTGACATGTGACTTATGATTTGTTGGCCAAAGTCAAGGTCATAAGAGCATGGGGCAAAAATCAACATCGGGAGTTTCTAAAGAAACTGAAACTTGCTAGTGTTACATACCATTTAGAGTTTGATGAATGTTGGTAGGATTCCTTCAACATTATCATACAATGATATTTGGATCCCGATCCTACTGTGAGTACATGCTACTTATCAGGAGATTCGTCACTTAACGATCAGTGCTATAAACCAAGTAGGTGCCTAGAAAGGTGTCAGCGGGGCTATGCCCCCAGAAAAAAGAGGTTCTTTAATTATGGAACTTCGCGAAAGCATTGGAAAACCTCCCTCGAAGTATCGACACTATCCTGGCTGAACGGTTAAGCAAGTATTGTACGGTGAGAATAGTCCTGGCTAATTCTTCTTTTATGGTTTGAGGAAGGATTCGAGAAACAGTGGGAGCCATTCAGTTTAGATAAACTAAAAACCAATCTAAACTTGCAAGAGCATCATGCTAAAGTGTTTTCTTCTCTCTCTAATTGCAGAGACCTTGTGACCATGACTAGGTTACATCTAGATAACAATTTGACTGAATCTGACTTATATGACTGGCAAAGGTCTGTCCAGATGTCCATTGCCTATGACAAGCTGGACCACCCTATTACTATTCAAGATCCCGCCGTCCCAGGTCCAGTTTCTACCGTCGCGGATATGAATATCTATCAGACAAGGGAAAAGGATAAAGCGAAAGCCAAATGCCTCGTGTTGGCTTCAGTTGATGGTATATACCAGAAGCAGCACGAGAAGATGGACTCAGTTTCCATTTTTCTCCATAACAAAGATTTATATGGAGAGCAATCTCATATCGCAAGATATGAGACCTCGAACGAATTGCTTCAAGCGAGGTTGGCTATCGAGTCGTCTGTAGGGGCAACGTCCTTACAGAGACCAGCTATTTTGAGCTCACGGACCTACAGACCACGTTGAAGAACGGGTCAGATACTGACTTGATTCTACAGTCTCTGCCTTCTACCCTGAAGGAAACCAGGGAAGTAGAAGGAAAGGGAAGGGCAAAAGTTTCGGGACTGGATGTAGTAAAAGAGGGACGTTCCTATTGTTGCGGGAATGAACATTGGCAGAAGGATTGCAGGGCCAGTAAAGCCAGTAGCCAGGATTCGAAGCATGTTGTGGCTTCGGCTTCAGGTGTGTTTGTAATAGAGAACTGTATGTCAGTTAACCCTACTTCCTGGGTAATGGATACCGGATCAGGATCTCACATCTGTAATTCGTTACAGGCTCTTAGAAACCGTAGGGCTATCAGGATAGGTGATATGACTTTCATGGTTGCTAACGAAATGAGCATGAACGCTGAATCCGTAGGGGAATATCATCTTGGACTGACAACTGGGCAGATATTGATTCTACGTAACTGTTTTTATGTACCAGGTACGACTTGTAATATCATATCAGTATCGTTACTTTCTAAGGAAGGATATGATTTTACTTTTGTAAGCGATATGGTCCACATCGACCTAAATCAAGTTCTGATTGGGTCAGGTACATTAAAAAACGGGATATACGTATTGAATCAAGCTCAGATTTTTAGTGTCCAGAACACACTTAAAAGAAAGTCTCCGGAATTAAATCAGGCTTTCTTATGACATTGTAGACTGGGTCGCATCAATGAGAGAAGGTTGACTAAGTTACATACAGAAGGATATTTAGATCCGTTCGAATATCAATCATATGCAACTTGTCAATCCTATCTCAAAGGAAAGATGCCAAAGACTCCGTTCACTGGACACGGAGTAAGAGTGAGCGATCTCTTGGGGCTCGTACACAGTGATGTGTGCGGTCCAATGTATACACATGCGCGAAGCGGTTATTCTTACTTCATTACTTTTACGGATGACTTTTCAAGGTACGGATATGCCTTCTTAATGAAATATAAATCTGAAGCTTTTGAAAATTCCAGGAATATAAGAATGAAGTAGAAAAACAAACAGGCAAAAGTATCAAGACACTGAGATCGGATCGAGGTGGTGAATACTTGAAGGCCGAGTTCCTGGATTACCTAAAAGAGAATGGAATTCTCTCTCAGCTTACTCCTCCATACACTCAACAACATAACGGTGTATCGGAGAGACAGAACCGAACCCTATTGGATATGTTACGTTCCATGATGAGTAACGCTGAGTTGCCGCGATCATTCTGGGGATATGCACTAGAATCAGCTACATACCTTTTGAACCGAGTTCCAACTAAGACTGTGCCTACCTCACCATATCAGATGTGGTGTGGGAAGAAACCCTATCTTAAGCACATTAAGACATGGGGATGTCCAGCTTTTCTAAAGAAGCAGCATGCGGACAAACTCGAGGCACGCTCAGTACAGTGTAAGTTTGTGGGATATCCAAAGAACTCTATGGGGTATCTTTTCTATAACGCAGAGGAGCAAAAGGTCTTTGTTTCTCGTCATGCCCGCTTCTTGGAAACTGAGTTTTTAGAAAATCAGTTAAGTGGGAGCGCAATAGAACTGGAAGAAAATCCAGAACCACAAACTATTACTGAAACCTTGGTAGAACAAGAAGGTTCAGGAGAACCGGACATCCCAGCGCCTATCCGCAGAAGTAGTAGGCAGTCTCATCCGTCTAAGAGATACTACGGTTTTCTCATAGACGGGGATCGTGAAGATTGCATCATTGATGATGATGACCCTACTAGCTTCCAGCAAGCAATTCAGAGCGGCGACTCGGTAAAATGGCTGGATGCAATGCGGACCAAAATGGAGTCCATGTACACTAACAAAGTATGGACTTTGGACATTGCTCCAGATGGGGTAAAACCCGTAGGATTGTTCATATCAGATTTTTGCATTTTCATACCGCCCAATTTTTATCACATTTGCATATCCGTAGATACTCTTGAGCCGTGTTTGCTAGTCAAATGCAGGATACAGGTTCTCGGTTCTAAAACGGTGAAATTCATGGAAAACACGAAAAAATCCGGGTTCCTGCCAACCACAGATAAAAACATGGTCTCTGCTCTTCATCCGTATGTTGCCAGATATCAATAGGAAGACAAAAGATCAAATCAATGTCATTCTCATGCACAAGGCTCAATGGTAGCACAAAATCCAAGAGATCTACGCGGAGCTCGAGGCAAATCATGACAAAATCTTGACAAAAAGTCCACCTTTCCCTCAACAGAATTTCTGGAAAAATCGTGGAGGCAAGTTGAGAAAATACATGTACCAGAAAAATGTACACATCAAACCAGGGTGCCACCAAAAATCCCAAAGTCCAATTCATCAAGATGGCCGCGGATCCGCGGCCAAAGTGGGGTCCAGGCCGCGGATCCGCGGCTATATAGTGGCGGCAGACAAAAAGTTTTTGGGGGTATTTTTGTCATTCTGTTTGGGTTCTGGTGGTTGCCCTAGGGTTTCATTTTTTGGCCTATAAATAGCCCAGAACTTTGTGAAGGAAAGGGTCCATTCTTGTATTTTCTTTTTCTAGGATTTAGTTCACTTGTTCTTCTTCTTCTCATCTCTTCTCCATTAAACTTGTAGTGAGCTTTGTGAGGGAGGAATGATAAATAAAGAAGATCATTTTATTATCATGCTTGTCTTGCTCTTTCTTTACTTGTTGTAATTTTAATTGTTAAGTAGTTGTTGTTATTTCCTTGTTGTTTCTTTCTTCTCTCTTTTTCTTTATCCTTACATACGACAATGATACTTACGCTCGATCCTCGCCAAGGTGAGGTCGCAAACAGTTAGTCGTATTCTTCTAATCTCCTTCTTTCTATCTTCCTCTTTTGTTTTGTTTTGTTTTTCCTATCATGAAGTGTGAGTAGTTTTTTACTTGTTAGGGTAGGATAAGGGAAGTTTGAGAGAAGGAAATCTCTCTCACTCTTTCCTTGCCCAACAACTTGAATCGACTCCCGTTAATTGAACCACAATCCGCTCCTTACGGCACCCTATCCTACATGATAGCGGTGATTCCGTAGTGAGACCGGTTGTGGTTGAATTAACCGGAGGTTATGGATAAGAGCCAAGAACGGACGGACAAGCACCAAAAGGAAGACTTATGCGTTGGAAAGCCTAGCTTATACTCGCAAAGTCCTTCCTAGTCGTGCTAATCCCCGTTGTTGCCGATTACCGTAACACCGATATTAAGTGGGGCAACGAAAGATGTGGAGACTCCTAACTCAAACTAACCTAATCCTAACCCTAACAAGCTCTCTTTAAATATCAACTTAACACTTAGATAACCACAACAAAATCTGAACACAGGACTTAACTCGTCGAAAAACACATAGAAAAAGATTCCCATCTCCCTGCGGACGACCCGTACTCAACCGGCTAGCTACGTGCGAAACCGTCTTGATTGCGGTATTTAAAACTTAAACTTGAACACGCACATATCCTAACAATCAAAAGGCGCCGTTGCCGGGGAGACGGTAGTTTGTTTCTTTGTGAAATTTCGGGTTAATTTGTAAGTATAACTCTAACCGAAAAACAAAAAAAAAAGTATATACTTTGTAAACAAAACCATCTTGTTATTTTTGATTAGCTTTTGTGCAAGTGTGCAGGAAAATACAAGTTTCGAGTTCAGTGGCCAAGACGTTGAAAATACGGAGTTCAAGTACAGTGCCAAAGACATGGGAAGATAGACCCACATTTCGCGGCTACACCGCGACGGACAAAACAAAGTTAACGGCCTACTGTCAAGATCTGGAGCAGGTACAGTGAGCAAGTAAAATTTCAGTACATCCATACAAGCAGAGGACACCCAAAACAGCCCACAGCAGAAAACTGAAGAGCCAAATCCTCATTTCAGCCGCGGATCCGCGGCATTAGGGCCTTATTGCCGCGGAAACGCGGCCACTTGGTGGGGTCGGTGTGCGAAATTTTCTCTGTAAGTCCCTCTGCCTCTCCCCTCGCCTCTGAACTCCACTGAATTGTGTTTTCTGCAGCCTTCTTTGCGCAAATTCTTCTCCCCCTTCCAATAAACTGTTCTTGTGCAGGATTCTTTGCGCCGCAAATAAAAATTGTTTGCAGTTGATTTGTTACTGTTTTGCATTCTTTAATACGGACTTAAGGGGCTTGAAACCAATCCAGATTGGGTGGGGATTTCATCACCCTTCCCAGGACCCTAAAAATCACTAAAGCATATGCATTGTCCATTGTAAATTAAAAAATACTAGACTTCAGCCCTAAGGACTTCGCGCTCATTAGGAGAAGATAAACCTTGTTTAGAACCTCGCTTAACCGTATATTGTTTACGGGGTGTCTAGGAAAGTGTTAAAGGCGCAACCGCCGAAAGAGAAAGGGTTATTTAATTAAGGAACTTCGCGAAAGCGTTGGACAACCTCCCCTTATTTCTGCACTTACCTGGCCTCGTGATCAGTGTATTTTTAAGCCCGTTTCTCGACACTGTTTAACTTCGACAATCAAGTTCAGAAGCAGGTCTAGTAGACCTAGGTTACCCTAGATCTAGGTGTGATTGTGCATATCTTGTTTGTGATTGCTTAAGCCGTATTTCCGTACATACTTCTGTAAATCTCTTTCTAAAAAAAAAAAAGAAAAAAATCATAAACTTCTATAAAAACTTGCCCTTTTGTCGCCAACCCCATTTTCACCCACCACCCATCGCCTTTCTCCATTGACGTTTCCTTACCCTCACCTTCTCCGCTTTGACTATACTAAACTCGTTTAGTATATGTCCGCTTGGACTCGGGACACTAGCGCCCGTCTTGTCCGCGTTACGTTAGTCGCGACCGACTACGCGATCGACTCCAAAGTCGATACTCCGTCCACTCCTCTTTCACCCCTTCCTTTGCCGGCCAACTCCGACGTTGACCGGAATTCTGTTCATACATCTTCACCTTCACCTTCACCTTCACCAACCTCCTCTTCCGCGATGTCGGGATTTAATCCGAACATCTCTTTGACCACCCCTGGATTGGCTCCACCTCCTACGGAGACCAATCTCCCACCACCTCCGCCTGTTGTAGCGCCGCAGCGAATTGCGCTCCAGGATCGTTTCTACCCCACCCGTTCTGCACTTCCCACCTGCCTTTCTCTTCCTCCGGCCAATGGGGACAACTTTGAAATTAAGCCCCATTTCATCAACATGCTTCCACGTTTTCATGGGCTTGAATCTGAAGATGCCTATATCTTCATCAACAAATTTCAAAATGTCTGTGCCATGATGAAAACAACCCAGCTGTCGGACGATGCTATACGTCTACGGGTCATTCCGTTCACTTTATGCGATCTCGCTGAAAAATGGCTGTATAGCACTGCTTCCCACTCAATCACCAGCTGGGACGAGTTTGTTAAAGCGTTTCTGAAAAAATTCTATCCAAATCATAAGACCGCAAGAATTCGAAATGAGATCAACCAATTCTCCCAGCTTCCTTCTGAACCCTTCTGGAAGTGCTTTGACCGATACAAAGACCTTCTTGTTCAGTGTCCTCACCACGGTATAGAGAAATGGCAGCTCTGCCAAACCTTATACGAGGGACTGAACCCAGCAACGAAGCAGTTGCTGGAAACCATCTGTCAGGGCCACTTCCTATCGAAATCTGACGAGGAAGCGTGGCAGTTCTTTGATGATCTTACGGAGCAAACGCTACAGTGGGAGAGCACCAGACCGACTTCTTCTTCTTCTTCTACCTCCACTTCTACCGGTCAGTCTAGGGTAGGAATCCACCAACTCGATGTCTCTATTGCGATGAAAGCTGAAATGGCTGCTATAACAAGAAAGCTTGAAGCAATAGAGAGCAAATTTTCTGCTCCTGCCCCCACACCTGTTCTCCCCCTTCGTACCATCTGCGCTTGTTGTTCCGATCCTTCCCACTTGACCGAAGAGTGTCCTTACAATCCACCCTCGCAAGGACAGGATCAGGTTAATGCTGCCTTCCAGCAAAGACCGAGGAATGATCCATACTCTTCCACCTACAATCCCGGTTGGAGGAACCACCCCAATTTCGCCTGGAATCAGAATCAGAATCAATTCCAGGGCAACAATTTCCAAAGGGCCCCTCCGCCGCAACAACAAGCGCAACAACAAACTCAGTATCAGCAGCCCTTCTAACCCCAACCTTACCAAAACCAGACGAACAACTTTGCACCCAACAACTCTTTTCCACCAAACAACTTTGTTCCGTCGAACAACGATAAGGTTTCCTCGCTCGAGCGAAGTCTGGAGGCATTTGTTAAACAATCGACTCAATCCACCGCCAACATCCAGTCTTCGATTCAATCTTTAGTGCAACACACTGCCGTACACGGGCAAAGCATCAAGACCATCGAGGCCCAGATTGCACAGCTGAACGCGGCCTTGAGCGAGCGAGAGAAGGGGAAGCTCCCGTCCCAGCCACTTCCAAATCCCGGTCACCCACATAATGCACATGTTGCTCTTGAACAACAAAACCATAATGTGAGTGCCGTGACCACACTGAGATCGGGGAGGATGCTGCAAAACAACATTAGCAAACAGATCAACGATGACGCCCCGGCCGCTGCTTCTTCTTCTTCATCTCCTTCTTCTTCTTCGTCTTCTGAGCCTATTCTCCATTCTTCAACAGGCTCTCCTTCCTCTTCTTCTGCTCTGAACGGACCCACTTCTCACTCCACGAAAACACCTATTCTGGGATCCGTTCCAACTCCAAAATCTCCTCCTCCAGCATTAGACTCAACCAATTTTCAAAATGTTCCATTTCCCAACCGGTTGAGGTCTAACAAACAAAATCCACAAATGGAGAAGATTTTGGAGTTATTCAAGCAAGTTAACATTAACATTCCTCTTTTAGATGCTGTCCAACAAGTCCCGTCTTATGCGAAAATCTTAAAGGACTTGTGCACGAAAAAGAGGAAGTCTCAGGTACCCAAGAAAGTTTTCTTGGCTAGTGCTGTGAGTGATGCCCTTACCCAATCTTTACCACAAAAACGGAAGGACCCTGGCTGTCCTACGATTTCAATTACTATTGGGGATAAGAACATCAACCGCGCACTATTAGATCTTGGTGCCAGTATTAACTTGCTTCCGTATTCAGTATACGAGCAATTAGGCGTCGGAGAGTTGAAACCCACACACTGCACTCTCCAAATGGCCGACCGATCGATCACCCACCCTAGGGGTGAGCTAGAGGTTGTGTTGATAAGAGTCGGGGACTTCATATTCCCCGTTGACTTCATTGTATTAGATACACAGCCTGTAGCTAACCCCCGGAATCAAATTCCGGTGATACTCGGTCGCCCATTTCTCGCAACCTCAAATGCTGTGATCAATTGTCGCAATGGTTCGATGAACCTCTCTTTTGGAAATATGACAATTGAACTCAACATTTTTAGGTTAGGGAATCAGCCCACCGAACCTAATGCTCATATACTGGATGTCTGCTCGATCCAGGAGATCACCCCCGAAGAGTGTGAATTCGAGGAGTTTCTGTTTGAACACGATAATCTTGACGCCACTAGTGCGTTTCTCTTCGAACCTGCTGCTGCTTCTGCGCCCGACAACGACAACGAGTGTTTCACGTTTTCAAACGATCTTAACTGCGCACAACCCGAGTTTGAATCCTTCGACTTTCCGGATGAGTTACCTGAACCATCCAACTCGGTTGCTTACACTCGCTTTGAACCTTTGCTGGAGTCCTTTGAGTTCGAGACCTTTGCACCCGTCTTGCCTTCCATCATTTCACCTCCAACGCTCGAACTCAAGCCGTTGCCGTCTCACCTTAAGTACGCTTACTTAGGTGAAAACGAGACCCTTCCTGTCATCATCTCGGCTTCTCTAGCTTCCGAGCAAGAGAAAGCCCTTCTCGCGGTCTTGCACAGCAACAGGCAAGCTTTTGGCTGGTCCATGGCGGACATCAAGGGAATTAGTCCCCTCATCGTTGAGCATCACATTCATCTGATGGATGATGCCAAACCAGCCCGAGATCCACAAAGACGTCTTAATCCAGTCATGAAGGAGGCTGTGAAAAAGGAGATCGTCAAATGTCTAGATAGTGGTATCATTTACCCTATCTCTGATAGCCAGTGGGTCAGCCCCATTCACGTTGTCCCCAAGAAGTCGGGCATCACGGTCATCACCAACGAGGCGAACGAGTTAATCCCTACTCGCACCCAAACTGGGTGGCGAGTTTGCATTGATTACAGAAAACTCAACGCCGCAACGCGGAAAGACCACTTTCCGCTACCTTTCATTGACCAAATGCTGGAACGATTGGCCGGACATGAGTACTATTGTTTTCTTGATGGCTACTCTGGCTATAATCAAATTCCCATCGCCGAAAAAGACCAGGACAAGACCACTTTCACTTGTCCTTTCGGCACGTTTGCATATCGACGCATGCCCTTTGGGTTATGCAATGCGCCCGCTACCTTCCAGCGGTGTATGATGGGAATTTTCTCGGACATGGTGGAAAAATTTCTGGAGATTTTCATGGATGACTTCTCCATCTTCGGCGACTCCTTTGACGAGTGTTTGCTGCATCTTGACGCTGTTCTTACCCGATGTAAGGACAAGAATCTCACTTTGAACTGGGAGAAATGCCACTTCATGGTGCGCGAAGGTATTGTCTTAGGACATATCATCTCGCAAAATGGCATAGAGGTTGACAAAGCAAAGATTGAGGTCATTTCCAATCTGCCTCCTCCCCGATGCGTCAGAGATATCCGAGCCTTCCTTGGCCATGCCGGTTTCTATAGACGGTTTATCAAGGACTTTAGCAAGATTGCTAGGCCCTTGACGCTTTTGCTGGCCAAGGACACGCCTTTCGACTTCAACTCGAGCTGTGTGACTGCATTCGAGTCACTGAAACGCTCACTCACTTCTGCTCCCGTTCTTTCTTCTCCTGACTGGACGCACCCATTCGAGATCATGTGCGATGCATCCGACTTTGCCATCGGTGCTGTCCTTGGACAGCACATCAACAAGATGCCGCACGTAATCTATTACGCAAGCCGAACCCTGAACGACGCCCAACTTAACTATACCACAACTGAGAAGGAATTCTTAGCTGTTGTATTTGCTTTAGAAAAGTTCAGGCCCTACCTCATCGGCTCTCCAGTCATTGTCTACACGGACCATTCAGCTCTGCGCCATCTTTTTGCGAAGAAAGATGCCAAATCTCGGTTAATACGTTGGATCCTCTTACTTCAAGAGTTTGACCTTGTCATTAAGGACGAACGAGGATGTGAAAACGTAGTTGCCGACCATCTCTCACGACTTCCTTCTTCGCCTTCGCTTCCAATTCCGATCAACGACGTTTTCCCGGATGAACAACTCTTGACAGTATCGTGCGAACCCTGGTTCGCAGATATTGTGAACTATTTGGCCACGGGATTACTACCGACTGAATGGTCGAGTCAGGACAGACTTCGCTTCTTATCCCAAGTAAAACACTTTTACTGGGACGAACCTTATCTGTTCAAGTACTGTCCCGACCAGATTATTCGTCGGTGTGTCCCTGACGATGAATTCAAGAGTGTGCTGTCATTTTGCCACGATCAAGCGTGTAGCGGGCATTTTGGGCCCAGAAAGACAGCTGAGAAGATCTTGCAATGTGGTTTCTACTGGCCACAACTTTTCAAAGACGCTCACGACTATTGCAAGACTTGCTCCCGGTGCCAACACATGGGCCGGATATCCCGGAGGAACGAGATGCCGCTCCAACCGATCTTGGTTGTGGAGATTTTCGATGTTTGGGGGATAGACTTCATGGGGCCGTTTCCCAGCTCTTTTGGGAACTTGTACATCCTTCTAGCTGTTGATTACGTCTCTAAATGGGTCGAGGCTGTGCCCAGCCGGACTAACGACAACAAGGTTGTCGTTAGGTTCCTTAAAGAAAACATTTTCTCACGGTTTGGGCACCCCCGAGCGATCATTAGCGACAATGGAAGTCATTTCTGCAATAAAACTTTCGAAGCCTTGATGCGGAAATACTCCATTAATCATAAGCTCTCTACGCCCTACCACCCCCAAACCTGCGGGCAGGCCGAAGTTTCAAATCGGCAAATCAAGCAGATATTGGAGAAGACGGTTTCCAAGAACCGTAAGGATTGGTCTCTGAAACTCACTGATGCCCTTTGGGCATTTAGAACCGCTTATAAGACCGACCTTGGCATGTCTCCCTATCGGCTTGTGTACGGAAAAGCCTGCCACCTTCCTGTCGAAATCGAGCATCGCGCATTTTGGGCGATAAAAGAGCTGAATCTGTCTCTTGAGGACGCGGGCAGCCATCGGAAGCTGCAGCTGAACGAACTGAACGAGCTTAGGGATGAGGCTTACGATAACGCGGTTGTCGTTAAGAATCGAACGAAGGTGTTTCACGATAAACACCTTTTGCGCAAAACCTTCGTACCTGGTCAGCAGGTACTGCTTTACGACACCCGACTTCACTTCCATCCTGGAAAGCTGAGATCTCGCTGGAAAGGGCCGTATTTTGTGCGGAATGTGTATCCGCAGGGCGCTGTGGATTTGGAGAATCCAAAGGACGGTTCACTTTTTAAAGTAAACGGACACCGATGCAAACCGTACCTTAGCGCCGAACCAACAGAGGAGCTCCTGTTCTTACAGAAGCCGGTTTACCCTGAATGATCTTCCTCTGCCTACCTCCAAACTTCGGTTATCCAGCCAAGAACAGTGGACACTGTTCCAAATAAGTTTGGGGGTATGTACAAACCATTTTGTATATATTTGTGTATATTCTTTTTCCTTTAAAAACAAAAAACAAAAACAAATAAAAATTTGTGTTTCGCTAACCGACAATTTTGACCCTTCCAACTGCTCTCTTCATGCTACGACAGTGAGGACACAGTCCAGTTTAAGTTTGGGGGTACACTCGGTACGCATTTCTTCCCTTCGCATTCATATGTATATTTTGCATCTGCATATTAAATCCATAAAATCCATAAAAATTTGAAAATTTTCTAAAAATATAAAAACTTCTTTTGTCAAGTTAGATTGTGGAAGAACTCTGATTCAACATTCGACGGTTTTTGTTTGAAAAAATAGGAATAACTAAATCTTATGTTTAGATTTTGAAAACCTGAAAGATAACTCTCCTTTGAAGTTAACTATAGCTGATATAAGTCTTTACATCACACTACACGTGTCGTGAGTTTTGGGAATTAGATGACAAGTCTTTCATGTTTAAACTTTTAAACAGATAAATGATTTTCTGAGGATCAAATAGGTTTGTTCTGAAATAAGTAATGTCAAGAATAGTTTATGAAGTAAAGCGAATATGAAGGAATGTTATTGATGCCGTAATTGGAGCTAAGTCTGAAAAATAACCCATCGGGAACTTGATTGGAATGATTACACACCAAATCCACTAAACACGTCTTTTATCCACAAAAAAAAAATATTTGAACTGCCGATTATATCTCCGTTCGTATTAAATCATCTGATTTTCACGACAAACTGTCTTTTATTTTTTTGGACCTAGGTAACTTGAGTAATTAAGTCCACTGGGGTGTTTCTACACCTAATGCCCTAAAACCAACTGGTTTGGGTGCATTGGCCCAAAGCTCGCTAAGAAGCCTAGAAAGTCCAGTTTAAAACAAAGTCAAGCAAGTGTTCTCTCCGAGTTAAAATTCCTAACGGTTCTTTGTGTGAGAATAATCTTGATAAAAGACAGGCTTTTAAAAAATTTTTAACGGAGATATGAAGGTTTTATTCTATGATAAAGACTATTGCACGTTCACAGAGGTGTGTATGAAATGAAAACAAGTTAAAAGGTGGAGTGAAAAATACGACTTAGTTTCCTGTTAAGGAAGATAGAAATTCTGAAGTTGAAACCTTACTGGAAAACGAAACTTGAAAAATGCTTAACTCTTTATAAAACTTATGTGATCCTTTTCAAATTGTTATCTGGGCTTTATTGTACGACATGATGACTTTAATCGATCCTTCTGGAACTTCATGACACTATTTGCACTGCACGTAAAGACATATAAAATCTGTAGTTAAATAAGAAGCGAGGTGTGAAAAATAAAGGTTCGATAGTCTAGACTTACGATTATAGAATTGTTATTTTCTAAAACAAAACTTTAGGGTTTGAAACTTAGTCATTTTTACAAACCAACTTGACCGGATTTTGTGGGTAGTATCCGCTGAAAACCCTCAGGAGACAACACTCCTCCTACTAGGGACACCTAAAGGTTTAACGGCTTGTTGCACATGCTCAGTGCAATCGCGTTCCCTGCGAAAGTGAGGTTAGGAAATTTTTTGTGAATAAATGGGCTTTGCTCGGGACGAGCAAATGATAAGTTTGGGGGTATTTGTTCATATCAGATTTTTGCATTTTCATACCGCCCAATTTTTATCACATTTGCATATCCGTAGATACTCTTGAGCCGTGTTTGCTAGTCAAATGCAGGATACAGGTTCTCGGTTCTAAAACGGTGAAATTCATGGAAAACACGAAAAAATCCGGGTTCCTGCCAACCACAGATAAAAACACGGTCTCTGCTCTTCATCCGTATGTTGCCAGATATCAATAGGAAGACAAAAGATCAAATCAATATCATTCTCATGCACAAGGCTCAATGGTAGCACAAAATCCAAGAGATCTACGCGGAGCTCGAGGCAAATCATGACAAAATCTTGACAAAAAGTCCACCTTTCCCTCAACAGAAATTCTGGAAAAATCGTGGAGGCAAGTTGAGAAAATACATGTACCAGAAAAATGTACACATCAAACCAGGGTGCCACCAAAAATCCCAAAGTCCAATTCATCAAGATGGCCGCGGATCCGCGGCCAAAGTGGGGTCCAGGCTGCGGATCCGCGGCCATATAGTGGCGGCAGACAGAAAGTTTTTGGGGGTATTTTTGTCATTCTGTTTGGGTTCTGGTGGTTGCCCTAGGGTTTCATTTTTTGGCCTATAAATAGCCCAGAACTTTGTGAAGGAAAGGGTCCATTCTTGTATTTTCTTTTTCTAGGATTTAGTTCACTTGTTCTTCTTCTTCTCATCTCTTCTCCATTAAACTTGTAGTGAGCTTTGTGAGGGAGGAATGATAAATAAAGAAGATCATTTTATTATCATGCTTGTCTTGCTCTTTCTTTACTTGTTGTAATTTTAATTGTTAAGTAGTTGTTGTTATTTCCTTGTTGTTTCTTTCTTCTCTCTTTTTCTTTATCCTTACATACGACAATGATACTTACGCTCGATCCTCGCCAAGGTGAGGTCGCAAACAGTTAGTCGTATTCTTCTAATCTCCTTCTTTCTATCTTCCTCTTTTGTTTTGTTTTGTTTTTCCTATCATGAAGTGTGAGTAGTTTTTTACTTGTTAGGGTAGGATAAGGGAAGTTTGAGAGAAGAAAATCTCTCTCACTCTTTCCTTGCCCAACAACTTGAATCGACTCCCGTTAATTGAACCACAATCCGCTCCTTACGGCACCCTATCCTACATGATAGCGGTGATTCCGTAGTGAGACCGGTTGTGGTTGAATTAACCGGAGGTTATGGATAAGAGCCAAGAATGGACGGACAAGCACCAAAAGGAAGACTTATGCGTTGGAAAGCCTAGCTTATACTCGCAAAGTCCTTCCTAGTCGTGCTAATCCCCGTTGTTGCCGATTACCGTAACACCGATATTAAGTGGGGCAACGAAAGATGTGGAGACTCCTAACTCAAACTAACCTAATCCTAACCCTAACAAGCTCTCTTTAAATATCAACTTAACACTTAGATAACCACAACAAAATCTGAACACAGGACTTAACTCGTCGAAAAACACATAGAAAAAGATTCCCATCTCCCTGCGGACGACCCGTACTCAACCGGCTAGCTACGTGCGAAACCGTCTTGATTGCGGTATTTAAAACTTAAACTTGAACACGCACATATCCTAACAATCAAGGATGCAAATGGATCTTCAGAAAGAAGATTGGTGTAAATGGACAGGTTGAAACCTATAAGGCTAGACTTGTTGTAAAGGGTTTCCGTCAAAGACCTGGTTTAGACTATGACGAAACCTTTCTCCAGTAGCTATGCTCAAATCCATTCGGATCCTTCTTGCTATTGCTGCCTTCCACGATTATGAGATCTGGTAGATGGACATAAAGACGGCCTTTCTAAATGGAAATTTGGAAGAGTGCGTCTATATGGATCAGCCAGAGGGATTCATTCAGAGTGGGAGTAGCGGTAAAGTATGCAAGTTGCTTAAGTCCATTTATGGAC
The DNA here is from genome assembly GCA_030015575.1 of Agapanthus africanus. NCBI lineage: Eukaryota > Viridiplantae > Streptophyta > Magnoliopsida > Asparagales > Amaryllidaceae > Agapanthus > Agapanthus africanus. The sequence goes on from JASDDO010000018.1 coordinate 353,397,542, forward strand.
TAAAGCAAGCATCGTGGAGTTGGAACATCTGTTTTGATGATGCTGTCAAAGAATTCGACTTTATCAAAAATCCAGATGAACCGTGCATAGACAGAAAGATTGTAGGGAGAGCTGTAGTATTCCTCGTCTTGCACGTGGATGACATTCTCCTAATAGGAAATGACATTCCTATGTTACAGTCAGTCAAAAGATTCTTGTCACAGAAGTTCTCCATGAAGGACCTGGGTGATGCCGTCTACATTCTGGGAATCCAGCTCTATCGTGATAGATCAAAGAGAATGTTGGGAATTTCGCAGTCCAGGTACATAGACACCATATTGAAGAGATTCAGTATGGAAGATTCTAAGCGCGGTAACCTACCGGCTAATCACGGAATCACCCTCTCTAAAGAGATGTCTCCCAAGACTGATTTGGAAAGGGATCGCATGTCGATTATACCCTACGCTTCTGCGGTAGGCTCTATAATGTATGCGATGTTATATACCAGACCAGATGTAGCATACGCATTGAGCGTTGTAAGCCGGTATCAGGCAAACCCAGGGGAGAAGCACTGGATAGCGGTAAAGAACATTCTCAAGTACCTGAGGAGGACTAAGGAGATGTTTTTGGTGTATGGTGGAAAAGACCTCCAGATCGAGGCCTTTGCCGACTCCAGCTTCCAGAGTGACAAGGATGACTCCAAGTCCATATCGAGTTATGTCTTTACCCTCAATGGAGGGGCGGTCTGTTGGAAGAGTTCCAAGCAGGAGACCGTTGCTGACTCAACAATGGAAGCGGGGTACATAGCTGCTTGCGATGCCGCAAAAGAAGCTGTCTGGATGAAGTTCCTCACAGAACTTCAGGTGGTTCCAACCAGTGTTGGTCCAATACCTCTATATTGCGACAACAACGGCGCTATAGCTTTAGCGAAGGAACCCAGATCCCATCAGAAGTCCAGACACATCTTAAGGCGGTATCACCTGATCAGGGAGATTGTACATCGCCGGGAGATCGAAGTGAAGAGAGAAGAGACGGAGAATAACATTGCTAATCCATTCACAAAGGCCATTCCTCAGACGCAGTTCGAGAGGTTATTCGAGATGATAAGTCTGCGATATGCAAGCTCATGGCCCTAGTGCAAGTGGGAGATTGTTAGTGTATATGCCCTAGGGGCCATTATTGTATCATATTAGCTTGTATATTACTTAATGGAAGCTTGGGATATTCACAGTTATATAACAGTCTTGCTAAACATGGTAGTATGCTACTTGGTTTTATCTATCTTAATATATGTGTACGTATTGATAGAGCCCTTAGGATCTTGCTTGACTACCAGCGTTGTGATGGCAGTCACACTAGTGGGGGCTGGGTAGTCTACAAGCACATCCTTTTTCAGGTCCCTAGTCGTTGGATTATCGAGACAGGGTATCGATACTCCGGAGTAGACTAGTGTATACGCTTCTTATCCCAGCTGGGGAGATACTTCTCATCCCAGCTGGGAAGATGGTCTGTCCCACAGCCATCAGTACGTCGTACTGGTGATAGTATACAGGTGCTCGTTAGGTTACGGGTACACCGGACAGGACTCGCCGGGAACTGCAGGTTGGATTTATACCCATCGTCAGATAGCAGTTCCCAGGTGACATGAGTACAGCATAGTCCGCAGACTTAACACTGCTGCTTCGCCTCGAGTGTGTTCCCACTGTTCTTAGATTACTACCCTACCACGGCTCAAAGGAGTCATGCAAATAGGTAGTAGTTGGGTGCAGTCCCGAAGCACTTGGAGGCAGTGGCGGTTAGATAGGATTCGTCTCTCCCGGTATTGGTGGTTGATATCGCGCTGTGTATGGAGAGCCATTACGCAAAGTCCCTGGTCAGGGCAAGCGAGATTTACTAGTAGGTTCCAGTAGTTTCTCAAGGTGTAATAGGCTTCACTCCGACACGACTTATACTGCTATTAGGGGTCAGACGTTTACCGCCCCTAGGCCCAATATGCGATAGTCTTAGACAAACGGACCGGGCTGTACGGAGATTGTCACAGCAGGCTCAGTAGGAGTTCGGATGGGTTTCCTCATCAGCCTTTTTATTGACATCTACCTAGGGACCGTTATGTACAGCTAGTGCCGCTTGCGGTCTGTGGTTAAATCCACTGCCAGCGTAGTGTCGAGTCTTTAAAGTCCCACACAGAGAGTTTCCCTGCTCCAGGCGAAATGATATAGAGGTCGTATGGTTTTACGACAAGGTTTGGACGCACACGTGCTTAAACACACGTATGACGTTCGGACATTTTTTACTAGCCGGTTTTGGTTTAAGCCAGATTCTAGTATCGGGTTATTGGATTTATACAGTCTAAAGTTTTTCCGTGTTTTCACGGATAGGAGGGGCATTCTCGTAATTTGGCGGGAAGCTTCTAGAAGGGTGATGACTTGAGGGTTTAGGTGGCATAAGCATTTAATGATCTAATGACTCATTTGTGTGATTCATTCATGTCATTTAATGTTGCATTAATTGGTTAATGACTCATGTAATGAATCACACAATGAATAAATGAAACATGATGATTAATCATTTAATTTATTTATTTGATAAATGGTTATGCTTCATATATTCAAGAAGGATTCATTATTTCATGATCATTATTATCCTCACCTTCTCTCTCCTCAAGCTCTCTCACTCTTCAAACCCTAATCCTCCCCTCTCATGTGTTGAGATCAAGAATTAGATAGACAAATTAATCCATAACCTCACTCTATATCACCTAGGTGACTTTGATTAGCAACTAAAGAAACCTAGTTATCTCAAGTTAGAGATCAAGCTCGGAGTAGGAGCTCTCGGGTGGATCGTCTTTGACTCGATGAGGCCGTTGAAGTGCCGACGTTCCAAAGATCCTACGAGGAGTGGAGGACAGCGATGAAGACCTGAAGGACAAGTAATGTGAGGTATAACTTCGAATCCGAGTAGTTAAACCTTTCGTAGTTTGCTAATAATGGTTTAGAAACGATCCGTGTGCTCAAGTCCGTGTTACGAAGCTTCGATAATCGTTTTTCATATATTCCGCCTCCCCGCAAGCTCGTGGGGTGCGTGACATGGACTTACAAAATCTTCTGTTGTAGTTTGTGCTGTTGGAACCTCTTTCAGTTCTACCTCAAGGCCACTAATTTCTTTCGCAAGAAATTCCTTTTCTAAAAAAGCGGCATGCCGAGAAACAAACACCTTTTGTTCCTCGGTGTGGTAGAAGATATACCCTTGTGAGTTTTGGGATATCCTACAAACTTGCACAGAACAAACCTTGCCTCGAGTTTGTCTGGATTTTGTGTTTTAACATAAGACATGGTCTCTTCCCCTTTCATATCTCATATGGAGTGGTAGGCACAGATTTGGTATGGACCATATTCAATAGGTGTATGGCTGTTTCAATCGAATAACCCTAAAAGAAAATAGGTAACTCAGTGGTGCTCATCATAGAGCGCACCATATCCAATAAGGTGCGATTCCTCTGCTCCGATACACCGTTGTGTTATGGTGTTGTCACGATCCGAAAAGTACGGAGCATGACTGGCACTTAAATTACGAAACGTCTGGAGGCGTACGTAATCTAAGTAAGCCAAAACCCAGAAATCAAAACCAAATAAGCAGTAGAGTGAAGGAAAACCAATTTATTAAAAGTGATTTTAATCAAATAAGTCACATCAAGCTTTTTAAAAGAAACATCCATTTTTCTGAAAATTTCGGCGGAGTCTTCTTTGTAAATACTGGCCCCAAACGGGTACAAAATATGAATATATGAATAACATGAAATAAGGCATCCCCAAGCGGGAGCTAGCTCTTCGCAAAAAGTGGTCTCACAATCCCACACAATAAATATCATCAATGTGCAAAATAAGCATAAAAGGCACAAGTAATAAGCAACACGCCGGCTCAAGTGAGCTCGGCCCAAAGAAACAACATACATGCCCACAAATCTCACTGGTTCGTCTCTAGGTCAATATACATCAATACAAGTAGCAGATAAAATAGATGGAGTAGACTAGATACAAGGAATACACAAGGTGGAAACAAAATAATCACACAACCCACCTACGAGCAAAACGTCAAATCCAAGCAAAAGGAGGAAGTGCGTCCGCCGGTACAGTGCTGACGGATCGGACCTGCAAAAAGGTTATGGCACAACGGAGGTGAGTTGCCAACTCGTGAGTAATATATAACATCTATAAAGACTATCGTAAGCATGTACGCAAAGTGTTACAATTCTATAATATTGATATGGTATGATGTACTAGTATGTATGCGACATGAATGCAATTTAACACGTGATCTGAATATGCTGATATGAGAAAATCGTTATTTTCATCTTAGAAAACTCTTTTGAAACATCTGAAGAAATATCAAGGAAATCAACACAAAATCCGTGTCCAGCATTGACACCTCAATGACTAACTTAATGTATCAAAGTATCGGTATCCCAATATCTCGGGCCCCAGCCGTCCGGCCGGTCCATCTCAAAATATCAATATCTCACGACCACGGTCGGTGTCCTCTAGATATCCTCTGCGCCAACAATCACCGGTAGGTAGTCTGCCCCTGCCAGGCTCATCGTCTACAATTCGAACTTCTTGCCCCGGGGTACCTTACTGGGCACCATGTACCCGAGACAGTTCATCCTACTCCTCGAAAGGGGTCTCGAAAACTAACAGAAAGCTCATGGTGGACGACACAAGTATAATATCTCGAGAAAACCGCAACTTGCAATATTTAAAATGATATCGTTTTTATTAAACCCTTGCGGTTTCTCCAAAATCTCATAAATCTCAAATGCTAAAATCCTCAAGAAAGAAAGTACCATAAGTACACATGTCAATGATGATGAATGCCTATGGTATCAACAATGCGAACTGCAATATATGACTAAAAGACTATGCATGATCGAATGATGTAATGAGGTACATGCATATGACTAGCAATTCTACAGGTTCATCTGGAGGAATTCAATATATTAGTACTGGTTTATACGTCCTATAAGGTGAAATTATTCTAAATTACAGTTTAAAACAAGTTATCTAGTATTTGTGGCATAGAAATTACCAAGGCGTGTATGTCCGCATGGATAGTGCTCATGCTGCATAAAACCATGGTAATGGTGCAAGTGTCCTATGAGATGAAGTTGCACAATTATACATGATGAACTAAGCAAGCCAAATATTACTTATGTCGCATAACTCATTTTAATGGTTCAATGGTTTCCATATGATGAACTAACACATATATGAATATAAAAGGTTATGCAATGCAGTAAAATAGATAACTAAGAACTACATGCCACAAGCTGGTATTACTAGAAATTCTAAACTATCGGGCGCCACACGCCATCCAAACGATTTCCCCCGTAGATGTATACATCTACTCACCGGAAATCCTCAGCTAGCCTGGTCCAATCACCGCTTTCCCTTTAAGGGTCGCGTCTGAAGTCTCCGAGACCGATCCTGGCATTTGCACAAACGCAAAACATAAGATTACATTTCCTGAAACGACGCCAAGTCACAAAATGAAAGGATCAACGTCCACAAGTTAGGCATATTTTGCACTTGGTGCGCGGAACACACACGACAATCACAACAACCTTAACTAGAATCGTCGTTCGGAACAACCGTCAAAACTAAGACCCGATCAAACCAATTCGCATTCGCACACCCTAATTACCGTAGGAGATGCTAACAATATAATCAAGATATCAAAATTAATTCACCACCTAATTATTTAGAAAACCTAGTGAGCACCTAAATTCCATATTTGGTGCAAACATCAAAGATTAACGATAAGGTGACCACAACCTCGCACAATCATCCAAACTAAACCACTAGATAGCCACTACACTTAATTTAACCTATTTGCAATGCTTCAAACCCCAATACCAAAATCAAACCCTTTTCTTGAATTTCTTAAACTAGCAATTACAATCAAATTCACACTTGAAAACCCTAGATTAGCATAAATTGAAGCCCACTTAAGCAAGGTAATCTCTTAGATTAGGTTTGTATAAGAACTAGCTAGCAAACTAAACTTAGTTAACCTACTAATTGTGGTTAAAACCCTAATTCTAACTCAAACCATTCTCTTTAAAAACCTAGATTTGAAATTAGCACCAAAATTAACACTTAATCAATTTAATTCAAGGAAATTAATTACAAGTATTAATTGGGTGAAGATTCTACCTCAAATTTTAGAGATCTAGCATGTGAATTTGCCTCCTCAAAAAGGTCTCCTTGCTCCAAAATTCAAGCAAGCTTGGCTAAGGAGAATGGATGGAGAAATGGGCTTGAAATTGTGAGGTTTTAATTTAATTTTTGAAGCATTTTGGGGAATTTTTTAGAGATGAAAAGAGATGGAAAATGGAGGGGGAAGGGCTGCAGCTTCGGCCAGCAGAGGAATGGGGAGGAGTGTGTGGGATTTGTTAAATTTTACCAAGTCAAAACCCCTTACATACCTCATAGTACACCATACTCTAATTAATATATTTTATTCCCCTCACATTATTTCTTTCAAATGAGTTGAAGACAATTTGAGGGGGGGTTTCCTGAGGTGGGCTCGGCCAATGATGAGGGGTGAGGATGAGTGAGGGATTGCAAAGAAAATTCCATGCAAAAAGACCCCCCTCAAGTTACATAATTGCAAGTTTTAGTTTATTTTATTTAATTTTAATTTTCCTTTTTTTTTCATTTGACTATAATCAACTAGAACTTGGAATAACATGATAAAAATTTATATTACAAACTAGATTTTAGTTGTCATGGTTCTTAAGTATGTAATTAGCCCATTCAAATTTGTTTTTATCACTAATTTAATGTATATTTAAAAGCTTAAAATAATATTAAAAAATAATAAATTAGGGAAAAATATTTAAACGACTAGAAATTTAGAAGTGACTCATTAATTACCAAATACTAGCAATTACCTATCTAAATTAGGTATAATTAGGCCTATATTGAAAAATAATTATAATTACAATTTACAGAAAAATACCAATTATTTACCGATTATCGGGAAAATACCTAATAGACTTTTCAAGGCGTTACAATCTTCCCCCCTTAAAGAAATTCGGTCCCCGAATTATAAAATCTAGCTACGCGTACCTTCAAAGAGATGGGGATATTTCTTCTTCATCTCGTCCTCGGTCTCCCAGGTGACCTCCTCGCTGCTCGGGCCACGCCAAAGGACCATGACGGTCGGTATAACCTTAGATCTCAATTTTTTCACCTGCCAATCCAGGATGACCACCGGCTGCTCTGCAAAAGAAAGGTCACGCTCCAGCTGGACCGTCGGGTGCTGAATCGCATGAGAAGGGTCGTGAAGGTACTTGCGTAGTATCGAAACGTGGAAGACGGGGTGAACATCAGGAAAGCTGGGCGGAAGAGCCAAACGATACGCAACTGGGCCGACACACTCGAGGATCCGAAGGGACCCACAAATCTGGGACTAAGCTTTCCTTTTCGCCCAAATCTCATCACGCCCTTCATCGGAGAGACCCTCAGAAAAACATGATCGCCGACTGCGAACTAGTCTGAGACGGCGTCTGTCCGCATACGATTTCTGCCTACTCTGAGCCACTCTCATCCGATCTCGAATCAACTGTATCTTCTCGGTCGTCTCCTCAACAATCTACGGCCCCAATATATTGCTCTCGCTGAGCTCTGTCCAACAGACGGGCGATCTGCATCTCTTCCAATACAAGGCCTCGAAAGGTACCATCTGAATAGTATCCTGAAAGCTGTTGTTGTAGGAGAACTCCACTAAGGGTAAATGATGATCCCAGCTACCACCGAAGTCTAAAACGCACGCTCGGAGTATGTCCTCTAAAGTCTGAATAGTCCGCTCTGACTGGCCGTCGGTCTGCGGATGAAATGCTGTGCTGAAACTCAAACGGATGCCCAACGCCTCCTGAAGTCTCTGACATAGTCGGTTGGTAAACTGGGTACCTCGGTCTGACACGATATAAGTCAGGACGCCAAGAAACCGTACGATCTCGTCGATGTAAATCTGGGCATACTGAGCAAAACCAAAAGTGGTCTTCACTGGAAGGAAGTGAGTCGCTTTCGTCAATCGATCCATGATCACCCAAATGGAGTCATACACCCGATTGGTCCTGGGTAGACCCACAATGAAGTCCATAGAAATCTACTCCCATTTCCACTCCGGAATGGGCAAAGGCTGCAACCTCCCGCGGGCCTCTGGTGCTCTGCCTTGACTAGCTGACAAGTCAGGCATCTCGACACGAAATCTGTGGCGTCCCCCTTCATTCCGTCCCACCAATAAATATCTATCAGATCGTGGTACATCTTGGTGGAACCTGGATGAATGCTATAAATCGATCTATGCGCCTCCTCAAGAATTTCACGTCGTTGTCCCTCAGAATCTGGTACGCACAATCGAGTCTTAAATCACAGTACCCCCTGATCATCGATCACGAACTCGGAACCTCTGCCCTGCCTAATCTGCTCCATGATCTCTGAAATATGTTCATCACTGGGCTGCGCCTCTCGAATACGGTCAAGCAACTGCGGACGTGGACGAATATGTGCAAGCTTTCCCCCGGTCGGAGTGAACTCGAACTCCACTCGGCCGTCGCATAGAATCTGCCAATCTGCTGACGACTACCTCTGCACGGCGCTCAAACAAGATAAACTACCTCCGGGCCTCCGACTCAAAGCATCTGCCACAACGTTCGCCTTGCCCAGATGGTAAAGGATCTCTCAATCATGGTCTTTCACCAGCTCCATCCAACGGCGCTGTCACAGATTCAGGTCTCGCTGGTGAAATATATACTTCAAGCTCTTGTGGTCCGTAAATATTTGGCACGACTCGCCGTATAGGTAATGCCTCCAGATCTTGAGTGCAAACACCACTGCAGCCATCTCTAAATCGTGCGTGGGATAGTTCTGTTCATGTGTTTTCAACTGTCGAGAAGCATACACAATAATCCAGTCATGCTGCATCAACATGCAACCTAGTCCCACTCGAGAAGCGTCGCAATAAACCACGAATGTAACACCTTAGGATGTGTTTAATGGATAATTATATTTTAAAATAGGTTTTTTAATAAAAAGTTTACCAAATTGATTTTCATATATTTTATAAAAAATAATGAAGATTTTATTAGAATTTAATTGGGCTTGCACACACATGTGCATGTTAACTAGGGCTAATTTTGGGGTTAAACCATGCTTAGTAGTCATGGTGCCTTAACTATTTCTTTAGATAAATTAGGTATTAAAATTAAGTGTTATCTTTCTCCAAAATAAAACCTTTTAATTTCCTTTTGGGGTTGACTTTGAGAAGGGAGAAGAGAGAGAGAGGAGACAAAGCATGCATTGCATTTAATGAGGAGAGAGAATGAACCATGCTTTGTCCCCTAAAACCCCCTCTCACTCTCTCTCTATTTTTTTTTGAAATCTATTTTCTTTCCCTCAAAATTTTAGCTTTCTCCCTCTCCCCAAACTGAAGCTTCAACCCCCCTTCAAGCCTCACCCCAAATTTTCAACATCCCCACTAACTCTCTCCAAAAATCACACTACACCCTTCTCAAAACTTAAGCCAAAGCCCATGGAGACCACTTGGAGCTAGGAAAGTAGGAGTTTTGAGCAAGATTGGAAAGGTAGTCTTCTTCTTACTGTTAATTAGTTAGGTAGCATGTTGTTGTGTCTTTTAATTCCAGTTAGAACCTTAAAGTTTCAGTTTTGCTCAAATATCGTATTTTTGTGTCGTGTTTTGGGTGCTTGTAGTCTGTTGTGACCCCAAGACTTTTTGCTTAAACCAAACAATGTAGAAGTGTAGAACTATCTACCCTGAGTGTGCACCTAGAGTTTGGGACCTGTTGGGGTAAAAATTTACACCCCGGTTGACCAAGTCAAAATCAATGTCAACCCCAAGCCAAGTGGGCCCAAGCCTAGGTCAAGTGGGCCCATGCCTAAGTCGAGCCCGCGGCCAGCCTCCCCGTGCCAACAAAAAAATCATGTAATAAATAATTTTTATGTAATTGTTTATGCATGAATGTAAACAAAATGGGCATAAAGCCAATATTTTGTAAGCCCATGGCTTATGTGCAAAAATGAAATGGCACATGAGCCATGAGATGGCTAAAATGCTATTTTTGTAAAGCCCAAGGGGCTATATGTAAATATGTAAGTCTATAAAAGGCAACATGATGATGAATAAAAAAACACTTTTTCATTCCCCTCAAAAAAAAACCTAGGGTTTTTTGTGCCTCCTGCTCCTTCTCCAAGGTTCTAAACCTTCTCATTTCTTTTGAATTAAATCAAGAGTTTTACTCTTTCTCTTCCAAAACTAAGTAGTTTTCCACTACAAAACACACAAAGGGGAACTCAGATCTCCCATCAGATCTCAAAAAGGAGTGATTTTTAAAATCTCCTACTTCTTGATCTTCAAGATCCGGCCAAACAACATGAGGAAGAAGAAGAACCCCCTTTATCAGCTTCAAAACATCCTATGAGTTTTAACTCCATAACATATATATATAACAAATAATATTTCATTTCTGAAGCATAGCTTCTGTTTCTTAGGCTAAAAGCCTCTTTTTCTCGCCGGCGCTCAAGCGCAGAGCGCCCGCGTGCCGACACGTGGAGCGCTTGCGCTCAAGCGCAAGCGCCCGAGCGCAAGTCGCCCACGTGCCGACATATGGCGCGCTTGCACGCAGGCGCAAGCGCCCCAGCGCAAGTCGCCCCGGTGCCGACACGTGGCGTGCTTGCGCCCAAGCGCAAGCGCTCGAGCGCAAGTCTCCCCCGTGCCGACACGTGGCGTGCTTGCGCCCAAGCGCAAGCGCTCGAGCGCAAGTCTCCCCCGTGCCGACACGTGGCGCGCTTGCGCTCAAGCGCAAGCGCTCAGGCGCAACTCGCCCCCGTGCCAACACGTAGCACACTTGCGCTCCAGCGCAGGCGCTCGAGCGCAAGTCTCCCTCGTGCCGACACGTGGCGCGCTTGCGCTCCAGCGCAGGCGCTCGAGCGCAAGTCTCCCTCGTGCCGACACGTGGCGCGCTTGCGCTCCAGCGCAGGCGCTCCAGCGCAAGTCTCCCTCGTGCCGACACGTGGCGCGCTTGCGCTCAAGCGCAGGCGCTCGAGCTCAAGTCACCCCCGTGCCGACACGTGGTGCAGTTGCGCTCAAGCATCCAGCGCTCAAGCGCAAAGCGCCCACGTGCCGACACGTGGCACGCTAGAGCCTGAGCGCACAGCACCTGGGCGCACAGCGCCCAAGGCGCTGACCCCACGCATCCTTTGGATGCCTTTTCCCCCTCTTTCTTTTATATATATGTACATATATACATATATATATATATACACAAATGCATACATATGTGCACATACACATACACCACGACATTGTCCCTGTTAGAAAAAAATTTCTAACGGGACGCTGTCCCGCACCCCGCAAGGGGGCTGCTAACCCCCTTGACCCCCAGCCCGCTATCCGGGTAGCGGGACCCCCGTAAAAACTCTGCATGGCTCCCGATATACCCAAAACCCCCTTTCAAAACACATCACACGCACACCGCATATTGAGTTCGCATGACCAGTTTAACCTGTCAATCGGAGGTTCCCTCGCTCCAAAGGCGAGGGGTAATTAACGGCAGCTTAGTCCGCGGCTGCCGGAGATTTGGATCCCCACAATCATTAAACCCCGGCCTACCCTAGGCAGGGGGAATCTATAGTACGCCTGACAAGCGTGCGCGTATTCCTATCTTAATGGGGTGACGAAAAACACCTTACATATTCTGGCACGCCCGGTGGGACCAATCTCTCCTCCCATATTTCGGGTTAAGTATTCATGCGAGCTCAATCAATGTACATACCTGTATTTATACTAAAATAATGCTCTTTCATGCAGATTTTCAAGCAATCACCTTCCGACAATGTCTTCGATGATGAACTCAGCTCCCGTCTCCTACACGATGAGGATAGACTCTAGGACGGCCTTCCGGCCAGTCTCAGGCGACAATGGGAGGAGCCGCTCCTACCATTCGGCTCTATCATGTTCATACCAGTTGGCGCCATCCCAGCTCCTCAAGCCCCGGTGGCAGACAAACCAGTCTCGAAAGGCAAAAGGCCAAATGTGGTGGTCGCGAGGGCACCTCAGCCCAAGCGCAAGTCCGTTTCCGAACGACTCTCCATGGCCCCAGCTGGGGGCAAGGCCATCGACACCAACAAAGTTGCAAGGCATTTCGAGCAAGCTCCAACGATACCCTCAACAACTGCTCGATCGGTTGCTTTCTCTAAGCTCCCCGCCAATGAGAAAGAGACGACTGGATATGAGGTCCATACTGTCTACATGGTGGGCACGCGCAGCAAGAGCAAGAACGGGGCCACTACACCTCAAATCCAATCTGACTTAAATGTAGTGGCCGCTTCCCAAGAACAGCCGCCTCTGCTGGGTGATGAAGATCCTCTCGATGAGGATGATAGGCAGAAAGACCCTTCGGTCCATGAGGAGTCAGGCTCGGAAAGCGAAGAAGAGCCGACTTTCCGCCCCAGGACTGCGGAGCAAGAGCTGCTTCAAGAGCTCCGAAAGCAGCTCAGAAACAAAGACAAGGAGATGGCCAAGCTCTACTCAAAAATTGACGACTTGACAAATGTCGTCCTACAGCTCACGGCCCAACTTGCTTCTCAGCCGCCCAATCAAGCGCAGGGCTCTGCTCGTGAACTGGGAAACGGTGTCCCTAGGAAGCCGACGCCTATTCCCTCAAATCCAAGGGTGGGCGGACCGCACGAAAGTCAGTCGCATCCGATCTCGGCAAATGTCTTGGCTACCGATGACAATAGCCCGCTAACTCAAGATCAAATCATGGATTTGGTTACCGACAAAGTCAAAACCTTGGTAGCTGAAGCCGAAGCGCAAAAAGATGTCAGCAGTAGTGGGAGACCATATCCTGCTCAGTATGATCTGGTAGAATTTCCTAGCGGCTATGTCATCCCCAAATTCGGAAGATTCAACGGGACGGAAAATGCGAATCAGCACATCGCCCACTTCAAAGCCTCATGCGGGAATATTGGGGGCAATGATGCGCTTCTCCTCTGCCAGTTCGTTAATAGGTTGACCGATGTTACTTTCGACTGGTACGCGAGCATACCAGATGGCTCCGTCACAACTTTTGTCCAAATGGAGTCTCTGTTTCGGCAGAGGTTCATGAGCGTCAGCGATAAGATTACCATTGCCGAGCTCGTAAGGACCAAGCCTAAGAGAGACGAAAGCAGCACGGATTTTATAACCCGATGGCATAATCTCTCCGTCAAATGCGAACCGCCGATAGAGCGGGACCAATCTGTCAGTCTCCTTGTCGGAAATATCAACAACTGGATGACCCCGTTTCTATGTACCGCGGGTCTCAAAACATTCCAAGAGCTGACCAAAAAGGTCCAAACGTTGGAACGCTCAAAGCCCGAGTCCGCTCAGGATCTTCAGTTCACAAACAGACCGAAAGCTTGGAGGGACGACAACCGAAAAGGCGGAAGTTCTAATATCACCGATTCTCCAAATAAGCAGAGAACGGGCGGAGCAAAAACTGACCAGTCTCGAGAGCCAACTTTGGAGGAAAGAAGAAATAAGGTCTACTCATTCCGAAGGGACAAGGTTCACAAAATTTTTAAAGATGCTCTGAAAAATGGCCTGCGGCTACCAGAACCAAGAAGGCTAAGTGAAGCGAACAGGACCGATCATCCTAACTTTTGCCCATACCACCGAGTGCTGGGGCACACTATTGAAGACTGTTGCATCTTCAAGGATTGGGTCGAGAAACAATATAAGGCGGGAGAAATATCATTGTCCCCTGGCGTGTTAACAAACAATCAAGATGCGACCGCCAACTTCATACATACGGGGACCGATGTCCTTCAGGGACCTGATTCTCTCAAACACCCGCCTTTCTCTGGGAACAACTGACCACCACGTCATTAAACTGGGAACAATCGACCTCTAAGTCGTTAAACTGGGAATGTAAAAATATAAATATATATATATATGTAAATAAACAAAAAAAATGTGTAAATAAAAGAAAAATAGAGAAAAGCCGAAATGATGGGGCAACTCGCAATAAAAATCAGCGAGTAAAATAATGATGAAAATAAAGCCGAAATGGTGGGGCAACCGCGAATAAAAGCCGAAATGATAGGGCAATCGCGATCTTCGCGGTAAGAAAAACTGAAAGGATAGAGCAATCGCGGTAAAACAAAAAAAAACTCAAACAAAATTCAAATTCCCAAAATTCCCCCGGCCCTACGGTTAGTCCCCAGCTTGACTATCGTATACAATCCACGGGCTCAAATAATTCTCATCATACCCATAACCCACTGCAATCACCAGTCCAGCGGCTGGTCTCCGCCCTCGGAATTATGCTCCATTGGGAAGACCCACTTATGTGTCCTGGCACATGTGCTTCAGTGTTAGCAACGCTGATGCCGGCCCCTACCCCAAAATTCCAAGCTCGCCATCGATAGACCTCTAAGTCTCTAAACTGGAAACAGATGACCACCAAGTCGTTAAACTGGAAACAGACGACCTCTACTTCGTTAAACTGGAGACAGACGACCTCTACGTCTTTAAACTGGAGACAGACGACCACCAAGTCGTTAAACTGGAAACAGTAGACCCCTAAGTCATTAAACTGGAAATAGATGACCTCCAAGTCATTAAACAGGAAACAGATGACCACCAAGTCGTTAAAATGGAAACAGATGACCTCTAAGTCGTTAAACTGGAAACATTAGACCTCTAAGTCTTTAAACTGGAAACAGATGACCGCCAAGTCGTTAAACTGGAAACATACGTCCTCTGCGTCGTTAAACTGGAAATAGACGACCTCTACGTCGTTAAACTGGAGACAGATGACCTCTACGTCTTTAAACTGGAAACAGATGACCACCAAGTCGTTAAACTGGAAACAGTAGACCCCTAAGTCTTTAAACTGGAAACAGATGACCACCAAGTCGTTAAATTGGAAACAGATGACCTCTAAGTCGTTAAACTGGAAACATTAGACCTCTAAGTCTTTAAACTGGAAACAGATGACCTCTACATCGTTAAACTGGAAATAGACGACCTCTATGTCGTTAAACTGGAAACAGATGACCACCAAGTCGTTAAACTGGAAACAGATGACCCCTAAGTCGTTAAACTGGAAACAGATGACCCCTAAGTCATTAAACTAGGGACGAAGGGAAATCCACTCATGTGTCCTCACGATGCATGAGGAGAACAAACCTTTGTGGGATCCTTACGACTCACAAAGGAAAAACACACTTAGGAGTCCTCAAGACTCATAAGGAGAAAATACACCTGCGGGATCCTTACGACTCGTAGGGAAAAAATGCTTTTATGGGACCCTCACGGCCCATAAAATTGAAAAGCCTTAGGTGATAGGGATCTAAACCTGTCTCCTAATCCATCGCTCCCCAACCCCCAAGTAGCGAATGATGAGTCGCTCCTGGTACTACATTCCAGTGCAGCGATGCAGACGCCAACCAAATTCCAACTCCCATACCCCAACGGCGAATGATGAGTCGCTCCTGGTACTACATTCCAGTGCAGCGATGCAGACGCCAACCAAAATCCAATTTCTCAAAATTCTCCCGGCCCTACGGTCTGGATCATACATCCTGCAAAACCGTATACAATCTACAGGCGTAAAACCAATTCCCAAATCCTCCCTGGGCAAATGATGATTCGCTCCTGGTACCATATTCCAGTGTAGCGATGCTGATGTCAACTCAAATCAAACCAACAATCTCTGCGGCGGAATCATGCTTCATACCAGAATATACCCCGTGTCGAAATCATGCTTCGCCTCAGGCGTATCTGCCTTCCATGTCGGAATTATGCTTCGACTCGGAATCAAACAGTGACACTCTGCATCGGGGAAACGTCCAACACAGACACTCCGCATCAGGGAAACGTCCAACAATGACACTCCGTCTCGGGGATACGCTCTATAACAGGCACTCCGTATCGGGGAAACGTCCTACCACAGGCACTCCTTCTAGGGGATATGTCCTACCACAGGCACTCCGTCTCGGGAATACGCCCTACAACAGGCACTCCGTCTCGGGGATACGTCCTACCACAGGCATTCCGTCTCGGGGATACACCCTACAACAGGCACTCCGTCTCGGGGATACGCCCTACAACAGGCACTCCGTATCGGGGAAACGTCCTACCACAGGCACTCTGTCCCGGGGATATGCCCTACAACAGGAACTCCGTATCGGGGAAACGTCCTACCACAGGCACTCCGTCCCGGGGATACGCCCTACAACAGGCACTCCGTATCAGGGAAACGTCCTACCACAGGCACTCCGTCTCGGGGATACGTCCTACCACAGGAACTCCGTCTCGGGGATACGCCCTACAACAGGCACTCCATATCGGGGAAACGTCCTACCACAGGCACTCCGTCCCGGGGATACGCCCTACAACAGGCACTCCGTATCGGGAAAACGTCCTACCACAGGCACTCCGTCTCGGGGATACGTCCTACAACAGGCACTCCGTATTGAGGAAACGTCCTACCACAGGCACTCCGTCTCGGGGAAACGTCTATCAGCGACACTCCGCGCTGGGGAAAAGTCAATCAGCGACACTCCGTGCCGGGGAAAAGTCAACCCGACACTCCGTGCCGGGGAAACGTCAAGCAGACACTCCGTGCCGGGGACACGTCAGCAAGCGACACCCTGCATCGGGGAAACGTCCAACATAGACACTCTGCATCAGGGAAACGTCCAACACAGACACTCCGTCTCGGGGACACGTCAACCAGCCGATACTCCGCCTCGGGGAAACGCCAAGCAGACACTCCGTGCTGGGGGCACATCGCCAGCAGACACTCCGTGCCGGGGACACGTCAACCAACAGGCACTCCGCCTCGGGGAAACGTCGACCAACGACACTCCGTGCTGGGGACACGTCTACCAAATCGCTTCGGATCAGAGCGTCGACCGTCCATGTCGTAAAAAGGGCAGTGCATCCCAAAAAGTGGGAACCAAAGCAAGTCGCCTCCACGTGAAAGAAGATCCATCAATTTCATGCACACGACCCACATAAGTGGTGTGCATTTATTGATGGGGGCAATTTGTTGGGGTAAAAATTAACACCCCGGTTGACCAAGTCAAAATCAATGTCAACCCCAAGCCAGGTGGGCCCAAGCCCAGGTCAAGTGGGCCCATGCCCAAGTCGAGCCCGCGGCCAGCCTCCCCGTGCCAACAAAAAAATCATGTAATAAATAATTTTTATGTAATTGTTTATGCATGAATGTAAACAAAATGGGCATAAAGCCAATATTTTGTAAGCCCATGGCTTATGTGCAAAAATGAAATGGCACATGAGCCATGGGATGGCTAAAATGCCATTTTTGTAAAGCCCAAGGGGCTATATGTAAATGTGTAAGCCTATAAAAGGCAACATGATGATGAATAAAAAAACACTTTTTCATTCCCCTCAAAAAAAAACTAGGGTTTTTTGTGCCTCCCGCTCCTTCTCCAAGGTTCTAAACCTTCTCATTTCTTTTGAATTAAATCAAGAGTTTTACTCTTTCTCTTCCAAAACTAAGTAGTTTTCCACCATAAAACCCACAAAGGGGAACTCAGATCTCCCATCAGATCTTAAAAAGGAGTGATTTTTAAAATCTCCTACTTCTTGATCTTTAAGATCCGGCCAAACAACAGGAGGAAGAAGAAGAACCCCCTTTATCAGCTTCAAAACATCCTAGGAGTTTTAACTCCATAACATATATATATATATAACAATAAATATTTCATTTCTGAAGCATAGCTTCTGTTTCTTAGGCTAAAAGCCTCTTTTTCTCGCCGGCGCTCAAGAGCAGAGCGCCCGCGTGCCGACACGTGGCGCGCTTGCGCTTACGCGTAAGCGCCCGAGCGCAAGCCGCCCACGTGGCGCGCTTGTGCTCAAGCGCAAGCGCCCGAGCGCAAGTGCCCGAGCGCAAGTCGCCCCGGTGCCGACACATGGTGCACTTGCGTTCAAGCGCAAGCGCTCGAGCGCAAGTCGCCCCGGTGCCGACACGTGGCGTGCTTGTGCCCAAGCGCAAGTGCTCGAGCCCAAGCGCAAGTGCTCGAGCGCAAGTATCCCCCCTGCCGACACGTGGCATACTTGCGATCAAGCGCAAAAGTTCAGGCGCAACTCGCCCCCGTGCCAACACGTGGCGCACTTGTGCTCAAGCGCAAGCGCTCGAGCGCAAGTTTCCCTCGTGCCGACACGTGGTGCGCTTGCGCTCAAGCACAGGCGCTCGAGCGCAAGTCACCCCCGTGCCGACACATGGCGCGCTTGCGCTCAAGCGTCCAGTGCTCAAGCGCAGAGCGCCCACGTGCCGACACGTGGCACGCTGGGCGCACAGCGCCCAAGGCGCTGACCCCACGCATCCTTTGGATGCCTTTTCCCCCTCTTTCTTTTATATATATGTACATATATACATATATATATATACACAAATGCATACATATGTGCACACACACATACACCACGACACTGTCCTTGTTAGAAAAAAATTTCTAACGGGGCGCTGCCCCGCACCCCGCAAGGGGGCTGCTAGCCCCCTTGACCCCCAGCCCGCTATCCGGGTAGCGGGACCCCCGTAAAAACTCTGCGTGGCTCCCTATATACCCAAAACCCCTTTCAAAACACATCACACGCACACTGCACATTGAGTTCGCATGACCAGTTTAACCCGTCAATCGGAGGTTCCCTCGCTCCAAAGGCGAGGGGTAATTAACGGCAGCTTAGTCCGCGGCTGCCGGAGATTTGGATCCCCACAATCATTAAACCCTCGGCCTACCCTAGGCAGGGGGAATCTGTAGTACGCCTGACAAGCGTGTGCGTATTCCAATCTCAATGGGGTGACAAAAAACACCCTACAGGACCTAACTGGGCGTTTTGGCCGGCGGCTATGGGGAGGATCCTGCGACCTCGTCTTGGGGAGGGGCTGAGGACTTGAACTTTTTAGGGTAGCTACCTGCTATGGTTTAGGGGGTTTTAGTACTGTTAGATTTTGTAGTAATGACTGGGGGGAAATCTGGGATAGTAAAGCTAGTTTAGTGTGTTGTGAGTTAGATGATGAATTGATGGTTTGGTTGGAGTTTAAGTTAAGCTAGGGTTTTTATGGTCAGAATAACCATGTTTTGTGTTGTTTGTACCACTAAATCAGAGTATTTTCACCTGCTTACGTAAAAGTACCTAATTGTTGCAATTTAGTGTTGTTTTAAAACGTTTTAAAGCCAAGTGACAGGATGCTGTGTATCTGCTATATCTGCAGTGATTTTCTTTTGTAGCAAACTTATACTGAGTGGTTTGCAGGCTTTTTAGATTATTGTGTAGGATTTTTAGCCCGTTTCCCTTCCTTAAATCCGGCGACTCCCCCATGATTTCCGATCTTGCCGGCCTCCTGTAGGAGTTTGGGTTTGGTTCTTTGCATGAGGGTGACTGCAGGTTTTTAGTGGTGTTTCGTGTTGCTAGTTTAATTAGTTTTTGCTTCAGGTGAAATCTGGGACCAACTACCCAAATTAGAGTTTTGTGATTTACGCGGCACGTACGTTACGAAATGGTTTTGGTGTTGCTGTGCATCACAGTGTGTTGCTGTGTGTCACAGCGTGTCGGGAAGGTTGTTGGCGTATCGAGTACACACGCGTTTAGCTTGCGATGCTAGTTTCTCGTTTTGTCTTAATATTGCATTTTTTGTAGAATTTTGCTTATATATATGGATTCTTTAAGTAAATTCCAGGTCCGTAGGCGGGTACGTCAGACGCCGCAAAGAAGGGAAAGCAAGTGGTCGGCTACGTGTAGCGCGCGACCAGGTGAGTAGATTTAACATCTACGGGGAAATCACCCGTATGGCATTAAGCGTCAGGGCGTAATAGGATATTTCAGTTGTATGTGTTCATGTAGGTATACCGTAGTAGCATGCCTTCTTGTTGCATATAGAAATGCTAGTATAGAACACTTCACTATCACTAACGGTTCAAGCTGCACGAGCGCTATTTTTACGTTACACTCACACCGTTAGTGATTGCCATGACACTCACATTATAGGATTGCTACGAATCATATATCGTCTTGATTCCGCTTCATTGATGTTTTTCATGACTTGCTGCATATTGGCGTATATTCATATCCATACCATGCACACTGTATATTCTCTTTTTATGCATACCTTCATTGATACATCACTACCTGCGCACATGCACCCTTTATATTCATCTCAGTGCATACATGCCTTGGTATGTCTACACTTGTGCGCATATACATCGTATATCCATACTAGTACCCATGTACAGTGCTACACTCATATTCGCGTATATATCCATACCTCCATACATACATTACATGCATGAATGATATTGATTTGATTTCATGAAAAATAGAGACCGCATGAGATATTTTCAAAACTGGATTCTTTTAAAAGAGCGGTGTCCCTTTTTTATTCTTAGTGTCATACGACACATTGCATGGATTTACGCATTGAGTTTGGATTTTATGGGATTTCTGAATTTGAGAACCATGGTATTATTTTAAGAAAATACGCACTGTTTTAAAAACCCGGTTTCTCTTGATATGATATTTCAGTGCGTCTACCATGAGTTTTCTCGGTTCCAGAGAGCTTGTGTGAGTATACCCTATTCAAGGAGCGGTAGGCACCGATTTCGGGTATATGGTAGACC